>VBSM01001118.1:32405717-32416779 GCA_008086735.1 Cheirogaleus medius | reverse complement strand
AAAAAAAAAAAAATAAATAAATAAATAAATAAAAAAAATAAAACTGAACTCAAATGTGTTATCCCCTACCCCTAAGTTTGTTCCTCTTCTAGTACTCCTCATCAGTGAAAACATGTCCACCAGCCACAACCCCTGGGCTACTCCTTGATTCTTCCCTCAACCCACTGCTCCCCGCTCCACACACCCCCATTTCTAGTCCTTTGGCAAGCCTAGCCTATTCTGCCTCCCAAATATGTCTCAAAGCCACTTTCTCTCCATCCTCACAGCTGTCCCCTGGCCCAGGCCACCATCAATTCTCTGCTGGACAACCTCAGCTGACCTTCCTGCTGTGAGGAAAATAAATAGGGGGTGGTAGATGTGGGGGGCCAGGGGAAAGGGCAACAGGACTGCAGCAGAGACCCAGGGAAGAGGGTCACCAAGGGTCATTGGAATGACCCAGGCAGTGGGAGGTGCATTTGCATAGCCCTAGGGGGAGAGAGGTCTCCCAGGATCCACAGTTCAGTGTGGGTGAGCGGCTAGATATGAGGCCTCCATGGGTTTGATGAAGCTGCTGAACTTTATTTTGGGATCAGTAGGAAGCTAAGAAAAGGTTTTCAGCAAAGGAGCAGCACAGTCTGATGTATGTTTTATAAGGTTCACGCAGGCTGCTCTGCGAACAGACTGGAGGGGGCCAGAGGAGCAGTGGGGAAGTGATAGAGGAGGCCACCTTTTACCTTTTCTCTAATTCCATAATTTCTCTTTTTAATTTCAAAATATTAAGGGGGTACAAATGTTTTAGATTACATGGATCTCTTTTGTAATGTTTGAGACCCAACTGTAGATGTGCCCGTCACGCAAATAGTGTTTTTTTTTTTCGAGACAGAGTCTCACTCTGTTGCCCGGGCTAGAGTGCCGTGGCGTCAGCCTAGCTCATAGCAACCTCAAACTCCTGGGCTCAAGTGATCCTCCTGCCTCAGCCTCCCAAGTAGCTGGGACTACGGGCATGCGCCACCATGCTTGGCTAATTTTTTCTATGTATTTTTAGTTGGCCAATTAATTTCTTTCTATTTTTAGTAGAGATGGGGTCTCACTCTTGCTCAAGCTGGTTTTGAACTCCTGACCTTGAGCGATCCACCCGTCTCGGCCTCCCAGAGTGCTAGGATTACAGGCATGAGCCACAGCACCCGGCCCCAAATAGTGTTAATTGTACCCATTAGGTAGGTTTTTGCCCCAGCCCTCCTCCCTCTTCCCCCTCCTGGCTTATAATTCCACAATGTCTAATAATTGCTTGGTCTATACTTTCTCTCCCACACCAGATTGTGGGGGCAGGGACTGTGCCTGACTCAATGAGTATTCCTGAAACTGAACCACTCTAGATGGAGGGTTATCCATTTCCTGGTGAAAACTCCGATCCTCCAAGAAGTGAAGGGAAGTGGCTGAGATCTCAGGAGTTGCAAGACTCAAAGCCTCAGCCTCACACTGCCAGTACTTCCAGTTTGCACCGTGTCTGTATACGCATCTCATCCCACCCTCCCAAAGACATTATTGGTCTATATCTCCCACAGTGGCTACTCTGCGCCACGGCCCCAAGTGACTAAGGCTGTCCTTCCTCCCTGACGCCCAGCAGGTGCACATGCAGGCGCTCAGTGTTCGCTGTCTCCAAGCCCACAATTCTCTCTGAGTCTGAGGACCACTCCCATCCGAGGCAGACCACAGGACAGTCAGCTGGCATCCAATGTTTGCGGGCTTGGGTCTGGGAGCACCACGTCCCGGGCAGGTACACGGCAGGCACCCATCGTTTCTCAGTCTGAGTTTGTAAAACTGCACCCAGCATGGTGCACAGGGCAGGCACCCACTGTTTGCTGTTTGGGTCTGCGAGCTCCGAGTTCTGGCCTTGCATACAGGTGGCGCCTCTCCTCTCCTGGTCTGAATTTAAGAGACTACATCCCAGCAGGAGGCACACAGATGGCGCAGCAGAAGTTCTTCGGGGTCAGGCCGCCAAGGCCCTCCCACCCTGCAGCTGCTCCGGCACCACCCGTCCCCTCAGCAACCCTGCCGACCCCGCGTCCGCCGAGCCGCCTCCCTCGCCGCGGCTGTTCCAGGCCAGGCCGCCCGGGTCCCCGGCTGTTCCCTCCGGGAAGCCCCTCCCGCACCGGCCCGAGGCCCCGCAGGGTGCTGCTGTTCCGGTCCCGCGGCCCCCTCCCCGCCGGGCCGGCTGTGCTCGGCTGTTCCGGGCCCGGTGCCCCCCCGCCGGGCCTGGACTCTCGCGGCTGTTCCGGTCCCGTCTCCCCCCTCCCCCGCCGGGCCGCGGCTCCAGCGGCTGTTCCTGCCCGCGCCCCTCCCGCCCACAGGCTGTTCCGGCCCCCGCGCCCTCCGCCCCGCGGCCGCCGCGCGCCCCAGGCCGGGCGCAGCGAGGGCGCGGCGGGAGGGGGCGCAGCGCGGAACAGCCGCCTCCCCCGGCCCCGCCGCCGCTCACCCTCCAGGGCCTCAAAGATCGCCTGCGCCATCTTGGAGCCGCCGCCGCGGGAGCCAAGCGGGGCTGCGCGAGCATTGTGGGAGCCGCGGCGGCGCGGGGCCGCCAGGGGGCGCCCGGGAGCCACCGCCGAGCCCCCCGCCCTGGAACCCCAGGCTTGGCTCCAGGAACCCCAGCATCCATAGGCTCCCTGGCCCCGCCTCGATGACCCCGTCACCGGCGCATGTGGACCCCTATGCCCTCCTCACTCGAACGTCCAACTCTACGTCGGTACCCCTATATGCGCCACACACGGGACCTCCCAGCCCTATTATCTGAACCCCCGTCCGCACTTCACCGGACCTGACCCCCAACTCTGACACACTCCCGCATTCTCACTGCACGTGCCCCCCAGCTCTGCAACAGGGACCCTATCTCCACCGCGCACGGTATACCCCAACTCTGCAACAACAGCCCTGTCCCCATCTCCCCCAGACCACCCAACTCTGTCACAAGGACCCCCTCCAAATGTGCAGCGCAGATTCCCATCCTTTGTCATAGACTTCCCATTCCCCCTCCCACAGCGACTCTCATCTCTGCCTGTTGGGGGCCACCTGTCCTCATGCCACTCCCTTCTCTGCCTGGGCTTAATCCCCATCATCTCTCAGAGATTCCCCCAAGGCTGTTGCATAACTCCTCATTTCCACCTGCTGAGGACCTCCCATTCCTGCCTCTGGAGACCCCATTTCTGTCACATAAACCCCTAATGCCCACCTCAGCCACTCCCAGCCCAGCCTCTTAGGGGCCCCATCTAGGTCTCACAGGATGAGGCGCCCATCATTCAGATCCCCCATCACACACTGACCCCTGTCTCATCTTCATTCCTGCTCCGCCGGCTGCTTATTGAGGGCCTGCTGCGCACGGTGTGATAGCTCTGGAAATACGTGGTTCTTTCCCAGAGAGTTAGGGGTAGGGAAAAAGACAGACATAAATCTTAAAAGTTATTTAATTACAACGTATGATAGTGGTTTCCAAGTACTCTTGGGCAACAAGGAAGAGTTGGGAGAGTGCCTGAGGGGAGGGGGGAACCAGGAAGGTGGCACTGTTAAGAAAAAAGTCAATGATCCTTGTGAAACTGCAGGAAGGAAGACTTTATTCAGGACCATGGGGCTATGGAAGGGATCACTGTAATGGGGTCTTGCAGTGGAAGGGAGGGATTGGACTCAACTCTGAATACAGCTTGGGCAAGTGGGAATTTAGAGCCAAGGAACAGGGTGGAGGTCAGTAGATGGAAAATTACTAAGAAGAAATATCAGGAGTAAGGGGGATTCTGAGCCTGGAGTGGTGGCTCATGCCTATAATTCTTGCACTCTGGGAGGCCGAGGTAGGAGGATCACTTGAGCTCAGGAGTTCAAGACCAGCCTGAGCAAAAGTGAAACCTGGTCTCTACTAAAAATAGAAAAAAATTAGCTGGGCATGGTGGCACACACCTGTAGTCTCAGCTACTCGGGAGGCTGAGGCAGGAGGATCGCTTGAGCCCAGGAGTTTGAGGTTGCTGTGAGCTAGGCTGACGCCATGGCACTCTAGGCTGGGCAACAGAGTGAGACTCAGTCTCAAAAAAGAGAGAGAGAGAGAGAGAGAGAGAAATGTTCTGAGACTTTAAATATTTTCTTCTGGGAGGAGAAAAAGCTACTTTAGACAGAATGGTCAGGAAGACAGAATGGTCAGGAGGTGGACCTGAGAAATGAGATGGAGTCAGCTTAGTGAAAATGGAATAGAAAGGCAGAGGGACCAGCAAGTGCAAAGGCCCTGAGGCCAAAATGAAAGGAAGCCAAGAACTGTGAAGGGGCAGCTGAGGATACTAAGTGAAGTATGGGTAGAGGGAGACGAGGATGAAGAAGATAGCCAGAGCCACAGTGAGGGTTTAGGTTTTATTCTGCGGATGACTGCGGGTATATGACAGTAAAAGATTCCACCAACACAAGGCAAAGCAAGCTTTGGCAGCTTTCCATGTGTTTCTATACATCCAGGTACATGTCCACATAGATTTTTATCTGCTCTGCAGGCCTTTGCACATGTGCTTTTCTCTTTCTGAAACGCCATCCCTCATTGCAACAATAGGAGCTTGGCTTCTTGCCTCCCCTGAGAAGCTTTCCAGATCTCCAGGGGTGAACTCTCTCCCTCCCTTGCCATTCTAGGTTCTCACAGTACCTAGTACAACCCCTATCATGTGATATTCTCTGGCTATTGGCAGTTCTCTTTTTCTCCACCCCCTTACGAGGGAGCCCTCTAAACTGGGGGGGTGGGGGGGGGACTGCATCCATTCGGGTTGGACCTCAGGGCTTGGCATAGAGGCAACCCGGGCAATGCTTGACTGAAGGCTTGACATATGGGACAACTGAATGAGATTCAGGGAGGGAGAGCCCCACCACCAGCAGCCTCCCTAGGCAGGCTACCCCCATTACAAACTTTCCACTCCTAATTGCCATTTCTTCCTCCACCAAAAACTTATCAGTCCCATGTCCCATTCCCTCAGGGCCACTGGTTGGCACTGAACACAATGAAATCATAGCTTAGAGACTCCTGGGGTAAGTAATGTAGCAATTCCAGGCGTGGAGCCAAGCAGGGAAGAGGGAAGGTTTGGGAAATTTCAAATGTCCCACTCCACTGTGAGTGTTCCAGCCACCCCAGAAAAGTTAACTTCTCTATAGAAAGGGGAGAGTCCTAAGCAGCTTAAACCAGACTGCCAGCTGCGAGGGGAAGAAAGTACGGACACAAAGCAAGGCTGGGTCCTGACATCTTGTTAGGTTTGTTGGTATCAGTAGGAGGCAGCAAAGCATGGTGGCTGTTATGGACTGAATTGTGTCCCCCACCCAAATTCATATGTCAATGGCCTAGCCCCGAGTACCTCAGAATGGGACTATATTTGGAGATAGGGTCTTTAAAGAGGTAATTAAGGTTAAATGAGGTCATATAGGTGGGCCCTAATCCAATATGACAGATGCCCTTATAAGAAATGAAATTAGGCCGGGCGTGGTGGCTCACGCCTGTAATCCTAGCACTCTGGGAGGCCGAGGCGGGAGGATCGCTCAAGGTCAGGAGTTCAAAACCAGCCTGATCAAGAGTTAGACCCCGTCTCTACTAAAAATAGAAATAAATTAATTGGCCAACTAAAAATATATAGAAAAAATTAGCCGGGCACGGTGGCGCATGCCTGTAGTTCCAGCTACTCGAGAGGCTGAGGCAGGAGGATGGCTTGAGCCCAGGAGTTTGAGGTCGCTAGGCTGACGCCACGGCACTCACTCTAGCCTGGGCAACAGAGTGAGACTCTGTCTCAAAAAAAAAAAAAGAAATGAAATGAAATTAGGACACACACATAGATGGGGTGACCATATGGGGACATGGTGAGAAGGCAGCCAACTGCAAGCCAAGGAGAGAGGCCTCAGGAGAAATCAAACCTGCTGAGACCTTGCTCTTGGACTTCTAGCCTCCAGAATTGTGAGAAAGTAAATTTCTGTTTCTAAGCTACCCAAGCTATGATATTTTGTTATGGCAGCCCTAGCAAACTAATGCAGTGGCTAAGATCAGAGACTCTGGAGCCAGGGGGTCTGAATTCGAATCCTGGCTCCATAATTTTTTTTTTTCTGTTGCCCGGGCTAGAGTGCGGTGGCTTCAGCCTGGCTCACAGCAACCTCAAACTCCTAGGCTCGAGCAATCCTCCTGCCTCAGCCTCCTGAGTAGCTGGGACTATAGGCATGCGCCACCGTGCCTGGCTAATTTTTTCTATTTTTAGTTGTTTGGCTAATTTCTTTCTATTTATAGTAGAGACGAGTCTTGCTCTTGCTCATGCTGGTCTCGAACTCCTGAGCTCAAGCAATCCTCCTGCCTTGGCCTCCCAGAGCGCTAGGATTACAGGGGTGAGCCACCGCGCCCAGCCCTGGCTCCATAATTTATTAGCTACATCATCTTGGGCATGTTACTTTGCTTCTCTGTGCCTCAGTTTCCCATAGTGGTCATGGTTATAGTACCTACCTGCCAGGGATGCTGTGAAAATGAAATGGTTAATAAAGCATTCAGGAAACAATCCCTGGCACACAGTAAGTACTCGTTATGTACATTTTATTTCTGTGGGCAAATGTGAATAAACAGGCCCTGTCCTGAGAAACTCAGAGTGACAAAATCAAAAAGGGTCACCAGACAGTAAGTGTTCCCATTATGACAACGCTTTATCCTTAGGCTGGGAGGCTCCTTGTGGGCAGAAACTTATTTATCTATGTAAAAAAGGACTTAGCAAAAGAGAGTGTCCAGGAAGAACTTGCGAAACCAACTAGTTTCCAAACACCCTCTCCTGATTCTGGGCCATGTGTCAGGGCTTACAGACTGATTCTTCATGGGAGTAGTGATATTTCTAGAAGGTTCTGTTTGGTTCCTTTTCAAATTTGCCATTTAAAAAAAATAGTTTTCTGTTCCCAGTAGCTATTTTCCAGCTTTAAATTTTCTGTAAACATTTAAAAAAAAAACTGTGTCTGTGAATTATAATACTGAAATCTGTGTTATCTGTTGATTCTTCTTCATGTTGTCTTGGGGGCCTGGTTATCATTCTAGAAAAATTATTTGTAGTGGATTCCTGAAGCCAAAGATGGATGTGCCCTTCTCCAGAGAGGCTTTGTATTTGCTTTTTGCTGAGGGTTTAGGGGCACTTCAAATCAGTTATCACCTCAAACTAGGTTCCTGGTTCCTAGCTGAAGATTTTATTTATTTATTTTTTTTATTGAGACAGAGTCTCACTCTGTTGCCTGGGCTAGAGTGCTGTGGCATCAGCCTAGCTCACAGCCACCTCAAACTCCTGGGCTCAAGCGATCCTCCTGCCTCAGCCTCCTTAGTGGCTGGGACTACAGGTATGAGCCACCATGCCAGGCTAATTTTTTCTATATATATGTTTAGTTGTCCAATAAATTTCTTTCTATTTTTAGTAGAGACAGGGTCTTGCTCTTGCTCAGGCTGGTTTCGAACTCCTGACCTTGAGCAATCCTCCCTCCCTGGGCTCCCAGAGTGCTAGGATTACAGGTGTGAGCCACCATGCCTGGCCCTAGCTGAAGATTTTTTGATCTACCAGGCTCTACTCCCTGGGTTGCAAAAGGACTCATCAGTGGTCACAACTTCCCAAGGAATTTAAAAAATTCCTGTTGCAAAAAAAAAAAAATTCCTGTTGCATTTACCTTCAACTGTTCTGCTTGCACAAGGCAACTTTTTCTGCAGTTCCTGGGGGCTAGTGGTGTGGACTGTACAGCAGGTTCATATCACATTAGACGTGGACGAAACTCTTTGGAATCTCAGCTTAATGTGAGAAGATTCTGCTGTAAGACTCCTCATTTCGGGCAGCCCTGGACTTTCACTTTTGTCCCTCTTTCTTTGTGTGGTTGACAAACTGAAACTCACAGGTTCAATACTGACAAATAGCTGGGCGTGGTGGCTCATGCCTGTAATCCTAGCAGTCTGGGAGGCCGAGGCGGGTGGATCGCTCAAGGTCAGGAGTTGGAAACCAGCCTGAGCAAGATCGAGACCCTGTCTTTACTAAAAAAAACAGAAAGAAATTAATTGGCCAACTAAAAATATATAGAAAAAAATTAGCCGGGCATGGTGGCACATGCCTGTAGTCCCAGCTACTCGGGAGGCTGAGGCAGAAGGATTGCTTGAGCCCAGGAGTTTCAGGTTGCTATGAGCTAGGCTGACGCCATGGCAATCTAGCCTGGGCAACAGAGTGAGACTCTGTCTCAAAAAAAAAAAAAAAGAGAAGGGAGATAACTTCTTTCTTTTTTTAAGAATACTGACAAATGCCCTCAAGTCATTAGTGGCTTTAGTTCTTCAACATTCCAGTCCTCCTGCTAACTATCTGGTTGCTGCCTTTCACTCAGTAATTGGCCTGGGCATTCCTCATACTTTAAAGCACTTCAGCATTTTTAAGAGGATATTTTTATATATGATCTAACATAGTCACTACTTTTAGAGGAAGGATTAACTGAATAAACTATTAATAGTCCACTGTTACAAAAGAAAACCCCAGAAAATCTAGTTTCGGTGATAAAATAGGTCCAGCACAACTCCCTCCTTCACTGATTTCTGAAACTGTTCTTTCTCTCACAGGAGGAAATAATGTCACAGATAAATACCATGTGGCCCAAGTACCAGGGGGCAACCTTACAAGTCACAGCCACCACTCAATGTGTAGTTATTATCCAGTGACAACTCCATACAGTGATGTCATATGTAAATGTCACATATCAATGCTCTGGGAGATGGCAAGCCAAAACTGTGTATTGCTTCAACAAGCATGTGTTGGGGACCCACCATGTGCCAAGTACTGGGATTACAGCAGAAAACAAGACAGACAAGATTTCTGCCTTCACAGAATCGGCAGTCTGGTAAGGGAAATGGACAATGAACACACTGCAAACAAACAATTTCAAAGTATGAAAAGTTCCATGAAGAAAAAAAAAAACAACAGGTTAATCAATCAGAGTGGATGGAGATCTAGGAAGGCCTCTTTGATGAGGTGGCATTTGAGCTGAAACCTGAAGGTTGAGAAGAAGCCAGCCATGGGAACAGCTGAGGGTGATGCATTCCAGGCAGGAAAACAGCAGGTGCAAAGGCCCTACGATAGAAGGGTTCTTGGCATGCTCAAGGAACAGGAAGGAGGCCAGTTTGGCTGGGGAGGAGTGAGGCGACAAGTGATAGACTGTGGGATTAGAGAGGGAAGCAGGGGCCAGATCACAGATCTTCTCTTGTGGGCCTTGGGGAGGAGTTTGGATTTTATAAATGGAACGCATTGAGGGTGCCATGGGGATTTTACACTCTGAGAAGATCGCTGTAACAGCTACTGAGAACTGTCATGTGTAAAGATGACGCCTTGTTCACTCACCCCAACTCTAAGGAGGGCGGTCTCTCCTCCAGGAAACCTCCCGCCCAACACCCAGCTCATTCCAAGCCCACGCGTGAACCGAACGCGTACTAGAGGGAAGTGTCTTCTGATTGGACAAATCTGGGCGTATGATCTTCTTGAGGGTGAGTCAGGCGGAGCCCACTGTGATTGGTTACAAGCTCTCCTTTCTCTTCCAATCAGACAGCTATTCCGAAGAATGCGCTCGTCACTTTCCCCCTTGTGAGATGAGTGCCCTCTGTGATTGGCTCTCCCTGTATGAGTGACAGAAGTCCCAGCCTATGGGCGCCAAGATGTGGCGGTGCGACCTAGGCGCCTCGGGCAGTACAGCTGGAATTCGGGGCTGTCAGTTCGCTTTCCGCTCTGTACCTCAGCCACGCGCGCCGCTCGCGCTATGGCCGCCCCGCCGCAGCTGCAGGCCCTTCTCCTGGCGGTCAACGCACTGCTGCGCAAGCGTCGCTACCACGCTGCATTGGCCATGGTTAAGGGCTTTCGGAACGGGGCCGTGTGAGTGGGGCCGTCGGGCCGGGCTGGGGCTCTGGGACCATACTGGCTGGGGTCGGAGGCGCGGGTTCGAGGCCCGGAGCCACCGTGCCGTGTGCTTTAGAGCAACCCTCTTGTGTCTCTAGGTTTTGGTGTCCACCATCTCTGCAAGGGGAGCTGAATTTTGGGTTCCGAACGCCTTCCCAGCTCTGATCCCGGGCTCCCAATGCAGTTTCAGGGACCTCCATGCTTTACAACTTGGCCTTTTTGCTTTGACCGCTTCCATGCCAGCTCCTGTTTCCCCTCATTTGGGTCCAGTTCACCCCGCCTCGCTGTGTGCCCTTAGGCCTGTCTGGCCTCAGTGGCCCCATCTGCACAATGGGAAACTGGGCTCTGGCCTTAACCAGGCAGGTGGATGCCTTTTGCCTGTGCTCCCTCAATTAAGTTGCCCATGGACTCGAATCCTGCTTTTCACTCCTCATCTGCAGGACTCCAGTGCCAAGTCCTTATTTGGCACAGGGGGCTCCTGGGGCGTGGCAATGAATGTAAAAGACGCTGCAACTATTCTGGCCATCCTACCTGCAGGAGAGGAGGTCTTAAGGTCATTTCTCCTGGCTGGTGCCCAGAGAGGGGAGCTTGGCCTCCTAATTTAAGCCCCCTGTATAACGCCTATCATTTATTGGGGGCCCACTGTGCTAAACTGGGGACAGAGCAGAGAACAAACAAGAAAGTCCTGTGTCCCCCTGGAGTTGGTATCCTAGTGGGAACATGTCATAGTGGTGAGGATGTAGACTGCCTCATCTTCATATTGAACACTGGTGCCACTTGAGCAAGTGTGGTCTTGAGCAAGTCCTTAGTTTCTCCATGCCTCAATTTCTATAAAATGGGGATAGTAATAGCACTTACACAGTCAGGATTGAGTGAATATGTGTGAAACGTGCAGCACAGCACCTGATCTATCTATATAGATCTGGAGATAGATATATATATATATATACACACTGTTGGCTGTTGTTACTATTGTTATATTCACGTGGATGCCTGCCTAGTTTATTCCCTCACCTTTTTCAGGCCTCTTTTTAAGTGTCATCTCCATCCCTGAACTCCCCACCTCCTTCTTTACTTTATTTTTCCCTATAGTACTTGTCACTGTCTGACACTAAGTAGTTCACTTCTGTATCTTGTTTGTTTTTTTTTTTTTAGAGATGGAA
>VBSM01001118.1:32377477-32388335 GCA_008086735.1 Cheirogaleus medius | reverse complement strand
CCTTGGCCTCCCAGAGTGCTAAGATTACAGGCATGAGCCACCGTGCCCGGCCCAGGATTGCCAGATATTTGAATTTTTATGTGGCACTTTCCAATTTCACCAAATCTTAAAACTAATTCATAATTTTAAAAAATACTGTGTTGGCAAATTAAATCATATCGGGGGGCCAGTGGGCAAACCCTGCTTGTCTTTTTTTCTTAAAACCTGACACCCATCCTGTAAAGGAACTGTTACCCCTTGTTCCATGGATGAGGTAAGCAAAGCTCTTCAAGAGGGTGAATCACTTCCCCAAAATCATATAGCCAGGAGGCCACAGAGTTGGGGTCTGCCTGACTCCAAAAGTTTGCTTCTATGTTAGACTGCCTCTCCGATGGGTAAGAGGCCTGTTCAGACACAGCAGAATTGGCACAGTGACAGAACATCTCCAGGGACAGTAAACTGTCAGTGTAGCATCGAGGGATTATTCAAGAGGAATGAGGAGTTGCAGATGCAAAACTCCCTACCTCCCTCTGCCAGAACACAACAATGGACGTCTCTGTGCCTCCTAATAAAATTAAGTCATTACAGCATCATTTCTCCCAATTATGCATTCCTTATAATGATGGGATATTCATGTTTGGAGTTTTTTTTTTTAAAGCTAAGAATGTATGTTTAGAGGAGGTGCTGTATGTGGAATAAATAGGTTTAAATTATTTGTGTCACTTGTCAAGCTTCTTAACAAGCATATTGTGCAGGGACATAGAAATAAATGCTTCTTAACTCTCCCACGGGACTGTGAGCTCCAGGTGTCAGAGATGAGTCTGTTTTGCTTACAGCTGTCTCCCCAGCACCTAGCATGATGTCTGACACATAGTTGGTGCTCAGTAAATATCTGTGGATTAAATGAGTAAGGCTCAGAGAAAGTGAATTGACTTGTCCAGAGTCACACACACCAAGATTTCCATTTACATCCACCTGATTTAGAAGGTCATGCTGTCACCTCTACGCCATCCTGCCTTTTGGGAGGAACCAAGGGAAAAGAGTCTCCAGGCAGAGGATCATGGACCCAGGAGCTTCCAGCCCCTTGGACTCCTCTAGAATGAAGGGTTGGTGGAGGTTCTAATGGGGGGTTAAACACCTGCTAACTAAGCCATCAACCACCATAATACTTTTTGGAAACCACACATTATCATCTTGACAGCCCTGAGCTTGGCTCTTGGTTTATTTACAGAGGGTGGCAAGTATGAAAGGCAGGCCTTGGGTTTTGCAGTGGAACAGGCCAAGTTCCCATCTCAGTTCTGCTATGTGACCTTGAGCTGTGAGTGCCCCTCTCTGAACCTCCTCTTTCCTGCACCATGGGATAAACAAGCTTGATTTACAGGATTATGGGGTTGAAAGGAGCTCATTGATGGAAGTGGCTGCCCAGTGATAGCGGATTTTTTGGAAGCCTATCGGCTGGAGGAGAACTGTTGACGTTGAGAACAGTCTTATCAGGATCTGCCAGGCTCAGGGCCAAGGGGCCTCATCTATCAGGCCTTTTCTGCTTTAAAGTAGGTATTAATAGATACAGAAGGCCCTTATCTCTTCCTTGGTTTCATGCTGGGAATTCTGGTCCTCACTTCTTTCTGCTGCAGCAGGACTTGAGGGACTGGGAGAAAGGCACCCACTTCTACCTGGGATGTGTACTTGAATACTTTGGGGAGGGCAGAGCTTTGGAAAACCCCCAGCCTTGGCCTCACCAAGCTCAAATAATAGCCTTTTCATCTATTAGATAAATTCATGCCCTTTGGGCCTCAATTTCCTCATCATAAAATGGGGCAATAATAACAATATATGTCTTCCCTCTCCAACAATCCGCATGGTGCTTGGTACCTAACAGATGCTCAATAAATGTTTGTTGAATGATTATTGGATTTGTGAAGGCTTTCGGAAAGTGTCACTTTACAAGTGAGTTGTAAAGAGTTTACTCACTTTACAAAAGTGAGTGTTAACTGTTACTGGCGCCCTGTGGGAAGATGTGGGGAAAGGACGTCTCTCCATCTGGAATGGGAATGTGCCAGCTTCTCTCACCCTCTGTTAGCGCCTGGCTTGGTTACTGAGAATGAGACCTAACCCTTGGATTCTCTATGGGGGTAGGAAGTGAGGGGGACAGGCAGCCCCCAGGGCTCAGAATCCAGTGTAGGCCAGGCTTTGTCACTGGCTGGCTTCACAGGTACCTTCACCTGAATGGGCCTCAGTTTTCCCATCTGTACAGCAAGAGGTTTATAGTCTCTCTCTATGGTCTCTGTGGTCCCTTCTAGTTTCGGGACATCGTAGGATTTGCAACGAGTAATTTCACAAACTGTTAATTAGAGGAGGAAAGCAACTCCTGCTGCTTTCCTAAACCACCTCATCGTTTATAAAACACTTTCAAATCCCTTATACTTTTTTTTTTTTTTAGACAGAGTCTCGCTTTGTTGCTCAGGCTAGAGTGCCATGGCATCAACCTAGCTCACAGCAAACTCAAACTCCTGGGCCTAAGCGATCCTCCTGCCTCAGCCTCCCAAGTAGCTGGGACTACAGGCATGCACCACCACACTTGGCTAATTTTTTCTATTTTTAGTAGAGACGGTGGGGGGGGGGAGGTGTCTCTGTCTTGCTCAGGTGGTCTCGAACTCCTGAGCTCAAGCAATCCTCCTGCCTCGGCCTCCCAGAGTGCTAGGATTACAGGTGTCCCTTATGCTTTTCATCCTCATGGCAACCCTGGAAGGAGCCAAGGCAAGGTCTATGTGTCCCTATTACAAATGAGGAAACCGAGGCTGAGAAGCATCCTTAGGAGTTATAATTTGAGGCTGTACCACACGTGTTGGTTATACACGTATACCAATTTGTTCTCAAATGTGAACAGACATAAGAATCACCTGGAATGGGGAGAGGGGCAGTGTTAAAATGTTGATTCCTGAGCACCTAGAGATTCTAAACTGGCAGGGCCTGGGTGGACCTAAGATTAACTAATGCCCAGGTGATTCTGAAATCAGAGGCCAAAGACCACCCTTGGTGAACTATGGCCTCCTTGTTGCATTCTAGGTAGCCTCTGGAGTCAGCTTCTATTTGTTTTATAACCTTAATCAGCACCTGTTCTGGGCCAGGCCAGTGTTGGGAGGAAGTGCTACTGGAGCTCCCAGACTGGTAGGGGAAGGCAGATTGGAGTGATGGAGTGAGTGGTCAGCACTGGAACAGAGGCAGCAGTGGGCATTGGAGGAAGTGAGTAACTCTGACTCTGGAGGGCTTCCTGGAGGAAGTGATATTTAGACTGGGCCTAGGAATTTGATTCTTGTTTGTGTCCTAGCTACTTTTTTCTTGTGGGTCACCCCTACCAGACAGCAAGCAAGTTGGTAGAAATTATAAATCTCTCCGTCTTCAGTGTTCACACAAGGTCTGGCACAGAGAGGACGATATTGGTCAAATCGGCTACCCTGAACAATGACCTGAGCAAAAATACTGATGAAGATGTCCTAGGGCTTCAGGATTAGATTCATTTTCATGCTCAGCCCCCTCAGCTCCTCCCTTTGTGAGATCTAACATGAAGTTACCTTAAGGGTGGAAACGCTTCATCATATTGTAAACATCTGTTACCTCTCTGTTCCCCTCCTCCCCTTTTCACTACAACGTGAGCTCCTTAGGGCCAGAGTCAAGGTCTGAACTTGGGATAGGGCACCGAGCAGGTTCTTGAAACCTTTGTTGAATGACTGAGTGAATGAATGAGTTCAAGCAGAGGCTCTGTGGTGGCTACTGAAGGGATTTTGGGTAAAATGTGGCTTGTAGGAAAGCCCCAGACTGGCCTGACATCCTTCCCCATTTCTTCACACACTCTTCAGCTTGGGCTCTGGGTGAGAGGGCTAAGGCAGGATTTGTGAGTAAATGGCATAACTGCAAGTTGAGGATGGGAGATATGGCTGGGACTTTGGAGGTGGGTCTGAGGATCCAGGGAAGAGGGGCAGCTTCTGGAGATCTGAGCTGAGAGCGTGGGGGCTACAGGTTGAGGGTCTGGGGGTCACGTGGCATATGCTGCTGTTAAGATGCGCAAAACCCAGGCTCTGTCCTGTCTTCACTAGGAAAGAGCAGCAGGATGGGGAGCGTCCGGGCGGGGGCGGGGTGGGGGTCCGGTTCCCCACGCCTCCAGCAGGGGCCGCCCGGGCTGGGGGCGGGGAGTGTGAACGCGCTTGGCACCGCCCGGACAAAGCCTGCGCGCGCCCCGCCCCGCGATTGGCCGCACCGCCCCGCGCCGCCGCCCCGTCCCGCCCTCAGCCGCCGGTCCGGCGCGCTGCAGCCAATGGGAGCTGCCGCCGCCACCTTCGTCACGGCCGGGACAGCCAATGGCGGCGGCGCTCGGCGGCTCGTGGCTCTTTCGCGGCAAAAAGGATTTGGCGCGTAAAAGTGGCCGGGACTTTGCAGGCAGCGGCGGCCGGGGGCGGAGCGGGATCGAGCCCTCGCCGCGGCCTGCCGCCATGGGCCCGCGCCGCCGCCGCCGCCTGCCACCTGGGCCGCGCGGCCCGTGAGCGCCATGGCCGTGGCCGGGGCCCCCGCGGGCGGCCCATGCGCGCCGGCGCTGGAGGCCCTGCTCGGGGCTGGCGCGCTGCGGCTGCTCGACTCCTCTCAGATCGTCATCATCTCCGCGGCGCAGGACGCTAGCGCCCCGCCTGCTCCAGCTGGCCCCGTCGCGCCCGCCGCCGGCCCCTGCGACCCTGACCTGCTGCTTTTCGCCACGCCGCAGGCGCCCCGGCCCACACCCAGCGCGCCGCGCCCCGCGCTCGGCCGCCCGCCGGTACGGACTCAGGGACGCCGGGCTGAGAGCGCTGCCTATAGCCCCGGCCCACACCCGGGCGGGCGCTGTGTTTGGCCTGGGGACAGCGGGGGGCGGGGGAGGGGTGGACTGAGGCGCCGGGGCTGGGCGGCGCAGAGCCTAGGTTGGGCCTCTGGCCCCGCCCTAGGCTGGGGGTTGACCTCAGGCCGGTCCCTGTTTGCTCTCCTGTGCTCTGGGGCTCAGCTTCCTCACTGGAGCCTCTTGACGTCGGACTCTAGTGATAATAATGGTCCACGTGTATTCATCTGGCGCTTACTGCATGGCAGACCTTTGGCAGAGACTTACTTCAAGCCAGTTAAAATTCAACAACCCCGCTTTGGGCTCGGTGTTGTCTCTGTATCCATCTGACCGAGGAGGAACTGAGGACCAGAGGGGGAAAGTGACTTGCCTCTGGTCACACGGCTGCAAGTGGTAGGGCTGGGATTTGAACTGAGGCCTGCTGGCTTCAAATCAGAATTTGTGGCTGGGTAGCGAGCATGGCTGCTTGGGGAGGTTAAAGGAAGGGGTTGGGAGAAGGTCCTGGGGCCTGACCGTTGGAGAATCATTGAGGAGACCCTCATTTCTGCCTTGATGCTCGACTGCCAGGTGCGGGCCTGGCCATCCAGGCCTCTGGGGACAGCCCTCCTGGCTGGGAGGCCTTCTCTGCTGGGGCGGGGCATCTGGGCCAGCTGCTGATCCCCTCCTTCAGCCTGTCCTTCCATCTGCTGCCCTCCACCCTCCCAGGCCCTGGTTGCCATGGAACCTCATTAATCAGGCAGGCAGACCCTTGAGCCTCTGTGGAAGGACTGGGTGGGCTGGGCCTCTGGGAGCTGGAGAGGAGGCCTCCAGAGCCAGGAGAGAGAAAAGGTCCCAGGGAGATTCCTTGATAAAATCCCTGGTCCCTGAGCAGCAGGGTGCTCAAGACCAGGTTCAGATTGGGGGTAGGGGGCGGGGAGGGGAAGGAAGAGGGACAGGAGAGGCTGGTGGATTACAGTGGGACAAGGGAGTGGAAGCCTTAAGCTTGGACCTGTGGGCCACAGGACAGGGTGTGGGGACTAGTTTGACTGGCACAGCCTGTGGGTGAAGGTGAGGCATGCAGGCAGGCAGGGGCTGGCCAGGCAGGATGGGGTCTCAGCAGGGGGCTTGGAACAAGAGGGAGGGGTGAGGCAGGGCCCAGGACCAGGAGGTAGAAGCTGCTCAACTGCTGATGATGGTGTGGGTGGCAGCTGGTCCCTGAGGCATCCTGGGAAGGCTCCCCAGCCCCCTTGGCCCCATGCCCAGTGCTGCCTTCCTTCCAGAATCACCAAGATGCTAATAATAATAACAATAGCAGCCATCATTGTCTTGATGATTTGTGTGCCAGGCTCTGTGCCAAGGGCTTTACCCAATTAACTCATTTAACCCTGTTAGCAACTGTCCCTTTTTACAGATAGGGAAGCTGAGGCCCAGAGATGTTAGAACCATCCTGTGTCATTCAGCTAGTGAGTGGTGGGACTGGATTTCCTGAGTGACTGACTGACCTCAGGGATGCCTTGTCTCCTGGGGATGCTAATAGAGGTTGAAGAAAGCACAGGAAGGTCTTAGGGGCCCTTCCTCCTAGTGAGTGGGAGGGGTTGTAGCTTATCTCCTACTCCAGGGGCCTGTCCCTGCGGGTACCAGCTTGGGATCTGGGCAAGCATCCTCCCTTCAGTTGTGTCACAAGCATTTAGCAAGCCCAGGGCTGCAGAGACCTAACAGAACCTGTGAGTCCTGTCCTCGGTTGAGCTGCAGGCAGGGTTATGGGCTTCAGGCTCAGGAGAGGCGAGGCAAAGAAAAGCGCCTTCTGCTTCACTCGCAGTGGCGTCAGGGGCAGCCTCATTGGCCTGAGCATTCCATTCTTTCAATAGTTGCTGAGTTAGTGAATGCCTGTGAGGTGCTAGGCACAGAGACAAGTAAGAGCCTCCGCCCCACAGTAATACGGGCCACTAGGCCTTTTCTGAAGGTGGGCAGGGAAGGGTCCCGGAGCTGAAGTCTGGAAATGTGGCCCAGCTTTTGGCCTCCACCACCTTTCTGCACTGACGTTTGGGGCAGCCCTTGTAATAAGTTATAGGCTTGGCTTCTGCAGCAGTGAACATTCATTGAATGCCTTCTGTATACGAGGCTCTGCGATTCAGCCATTCCTCTGCCCTGGCCTGTCCACTTCCACCCTCTTGTCATGGCCCTTTAAAAAAAAGCTATTAGAGTTTTCCCTTATAAATATAATACATGTGAAACTAGAAAGTCGAAGGGGGCAGGATCCCAGCCCCATCCATTTTTCCTTCTGTTTTCTTTCCCTGAGGTGGTTTTTGTTTCTGAGGTGGTTGTGACAACTTTCATTTTTTAAAGTTTTAAAAATTTTAGTTTTCTGTTTATTTCCGTGTTCATCCTTTACACTGCACACATAAGGCAACAGTCTCCCATGGCTCTCCCATACAGAGGTCGCCCCGAAATGCATTCTATAATAATAGAAATGGAACCAGGGAAGAGTTTCCTAAGCTTTTTAATTCAGAAAGGGATAGTATAAATATATTGCCCTATAACAGTATTTTGCTTGTCAGTATGTCTGAGAGGATTCTGTGTCGACCTACCTCAGTGCTTTGTGACACCTGCTGGTCCAGGGGCTACATGAACAGCTTTCAGGGCTCTGCTGCAGGAATGGGTGTTTGAGTCGTTAGGATTTTTTCACCAGTGAATCTCTTCACCCCTGGCTTTCGGGGCCCCTGTGCCAGGGCTTATCTAGAGAGAAGTGGCAGAAATGGGCATCTGCTTGAGGTCTTGTTTTAGGGTGTGGCACTGACCAGCCTTCAGGAATGGACAAAGGGTGGTGGTCTCAGGGAGGAGGTGGGGGTGCAGTTGGCTGAACAGGGGATACATTCCGGTTGGCGTGTGGGGGCCTGGGTTCTGCACCAGCCTGTTAGGGTGGAAATCCTGGCTCTGCCTGTCACTGGCTGTCTGACCTCTCCAAGGAGGAGGCTGTCACCTGCTGAAAGGTGGTTGGAGGGCTTGGTGGGCGAATGCAGCGCTCAGGTGAGGTAGCTCTTCTCTTCCCTGGGTGGCGTGTGCACGGGAGGGAGCCTCGAGGTTTGGAAGAGTGTGGGGTGCTTCATTCAGCAGACATTGCTGGTGCTTAGGCTCCACGGTGGACACCAGATGCAGAGATTACTTAGACCTAGGCCCACCTGTGAGGGTGAGACAGACGCATCTGCAGAGATTTGTATCGAGAGACAGAATGTGGGGAAAGGTCGGGTTTGAGGCAGTTCACAGGGAGAAGAGGTGACATCTCTCCTAACTGATGTATGAGGTTCCTGCCCACAGGGGTGGAGGCAGCGGGTATGAAGGGGGAGGGAGGGAGGCAAGGGCAATCCATGGAGAGGGCTAAGGCTCGGAGGCACAGATTTGTGAAAAACCTGACTCAGCGGAAGTTCATATGGAGAAGTAGCAGATGTGGGCGACAAGGGACAAGGCAACGGGGAGCTGGAAGAAGATCTTAAGCAGGGGCAGTGACAGAGTGAGATTTGTAAGAGGCCCGGCTGCAGCGGATGCTAGTGTGAGGACTGCTGAGCAGCCCAGATAGGAGGTGACAGTGGCAAGGAGTTCTAGATGTGAGGAGGGTGGCAGGCCGAGTGAAAGAGATTCCAGCTCTGGAAGCCCTGTGCTGTTGGAGGGGAGGGTCAGGGTGCCTTTGAGCCGCCTGTGGGACTTGAGCCAGAGGCCATGGAGGTTAAGAGCTTGGGTTTTTCCTCAGACCTTGGGTAGAAATCCTGGCTCTGCCACTTCCTGGATATATGACCTTGGGCCTCCCTGAGCTTCAGTTGTCTTATCTGTAAAATGGGGGCCATTGTTGTACTGCCATGCATACGATGGAATGGATGGAATGAGCTAATGTTCGTAAAGAACTTGGTGAGCACAGCTGCTACCATGGTTGTAGATTAGTCAAAACCAGAGAGGAGCTGACTTGCCCAAGGTGCTTTTATACTCAGTGGCTTAAAACAGCAAACATTTATTATATGGTTTCTGTGGGTCAGGGCTTCGAGGAAGACATAGCTGGATGCTTCCGGCTCGGGGTTTCTTCTAAGGTTGCAGCCAAAATGTTGGCCCTGGCTACAGTCGTCAGAAATCGTGACTAAGGTTGAAGGATTTGCTTCCAAGCTCACCCATGTTCCTGGTGGGAGGTCAGTTCCTTGTCACTTGTGCTCATCATTAGGGTTACTCGAGTATCTGTATGACATGGCCTATACTTAAGGGGAGGAGAATAGGGGTCATCTTTTGAAGGAAAAGTATTTAAAACTTTGCAGACATTTAATTTATTTATTTATTTTATTTTTTTTGAGACAGTCTTGTTCTGTTGCCCGGGCTAGAGAGCCATGGCATCAGCCTAACTCACAGCAACCTCAAAGTCCTGGGCTCAAGCGATCCTCCTGCCTCAGCATCCCAAGTAGCTAGAACTACAGGCATGTGCCACCATGCCTGGCTAATTTTTTCTATATATTTTTAGTTGTCCAGCTAATTTCTTTCTATTTTTAGTAGAGACAGGGTCTCGCTCTTGCTCAGGCTGGTCTTGAACTCCTGACCTTGAGCAATCCTCCTGCCTTGGCCTCCCAGAGTGTTAGGATTACAGGCATGAGCCACTGTGTCCGGCCTGCAGACTTATTTTAAACAGATTTGTAGCGAGAGACAGAATGTGGGGAAAGGTTGGGTTTGAGGCAGAGAAGTGGTGAGGCTGGGGCTTGAACTTGGGTTTTCTGCCTTCCAGTTAAGTGTCTGTCCTGTGTGGTAGGATTGTGACCCTTAGGCTGTGTCCCCTAGGATCTCCCTCACATACTTAGGCATCCTGGTAGAAAAACCGAGGCAGGGGGCAGCCCAGGGGCACCAAGCCCTCAGCCAGGTCTCCTATGGCCTCACTCCTGGTTACTGGGCATCCTCCCATTGTTTTTGCCACAGGTGAAGCGGAGGCTGGACCTGGAAACTGACCATCAGTACCTGGCTGAGAGTAGTGGGCCAGTCCGGGGCAGAGGCCGCCACCCAGGAAAAGGTACCCATGCAACCTCTGACCAGGCTCAGGTTGGAGGTGTGGACAGACAAACATGCTTACAGACTAGAGTCTGGCTTATCAGGCCTGGGCCTGGGCCAGGCCTCTGGGGGCCCAGAGGGGCAGCCGGAGTGGCCTCCTGGCATGGTTTCCCCAGGCCCTGGGGGGTGGGGAGTTCCCTGGCTGGAAGAGGAATGCTGTGGTTGGCAGGCAGCAGCCACAGGGACTCCCTGTGTGGCCTTGCCAAGGGGAAGGAGCCATCTGCCCCCTCCCCACCCATCCTCCACATTGCCAGGGAGGCAGGCCTGGCCGGGGCTGGAGGTGGGTGCTGAGAGACCCTGCCTTGATTGACAACCCCTCAGGTGTGAAATCCCCGGGGGAGAAGTCCCGCTATGAGACGTCCCTCAATCTGACCACCAAACGCTTCCTGGAGCTGTTGAGCCGCTCAGCTGACGGCGTTGTTGACCTGAACTGGGCAGCCGAGGTACTGAAGGTGCAGAAACGGCGCATCTACGACATCACCAACGTCCTCGAGGGCATCCAGCTCATTGCCAAGAAGTCCAAGAACCACATCCAGTGGCTGTAGGTATCAGCCAAAAAGGGCAGACACGGCTGCCCATGCCAGCCTGGAGGGTCTTATAGCTGGGGAAACTGAGGCTCAGGAGAGGTGGCTTCCCTGAGGTGACAGATGCTGAAAAGTACATAAATCTTATATAGCCTGCTTTACATATTTATTCACCTGGGTTACCACCTTTCAGATCAAGATATGGAACATTTCCAACACTCCAGAAGGTTCTCTTGGGCCCCTTCGCAGTCATTGCCCATCCCTCATGCCACCAGGTGACCACTATTCTGGCTTCTGTTGCCATCGATGAGATTTGTCTGACACAGATGTTTATTCTTGTTAATTTTTATTTTATTTTTTCCTTCTCACGTCTCTCCAGTCATCCTGCCTGATACATCTGTGTTTTCAGTTTTTGGTAGATCTTTCCATTCTGTATCTTTTTTTT
>VBSM01001118.1:32364295-32377377 GCA_008086735.1 Cheirogaleus medius | reverse complement strand
AAAAAAAAAAAAAAAAAAAAATGCTAGTACCAGCAATAACATTTAGTGCAGTGAGTCAGTACATAATTGTAGCTTCAAACTTAAGAGATCTCTTTCATTCATAAAAATAAGAACTTCTTTGAAATGTTTTCTTTTTAGTAGATATCCAAATTGTGTTTAGGAATTTTGGGACAACTATCAACACCAAGATCACAGGTCAAAATAAATTTCTAGAGGTGGTGTGGTGGCGCTCACCTATAATCCCAGTTGCTCGGAGCTGAGGTGGGAGGACCAGTTGAGCCCAGGAGTTCAAGGCCAGCCTGCTTCCCTCTCAAGTAGCTAGGACTACAGGTGTGTGCCACCATGCCCAAGTAATTTTTTTATTTTTTGTGGAAACGGGGTCTCACTATGTTGCCCAGGCTGGTCTTGAGCTCCTGGCCTCAAGTGATCTTCCTGTCGTGGCCTCCCAAAGCGCTGGAATTATAAGCGGGAGCAACTGCCTGGCCCGTGTTGACCATTTTATGTGGAAGTGTTGCAGGCAGCTGTTGTCATTACCTTGGGATTAGAAGGGTAGAAATGTCCCATTGTACAGATGTGGAAATTGAAGCTCAGGGGAATGAGGTAGGTTTTTAGCAGGTGGGAGGTTGAGAAGATAGGAGTGACTAGGCAGATGTGGACCCCAACTTGTGAGCTGTATGGGTGAGTGGCCCCCAGGGGTCAAAGGTCATGTGGTCCTTGACTCCACCAACCCTGGCCTATGTGACATGCCAGGACCTTCGTAGCATTGCAGATCCTGCAGAACAGATGGTCATGGTGATCAAAGCCCCTCCTGAGACCCAGCTCCAAGCTGTGGACTCTTCAGAGGTGAGATCTGGGACTCTAGGCCTGCCAGGACGGGCTGGGCTGGGCTGGGCTGGGCTGGTGTTCCCTGGGGCCTCAATTTACCCTGTCTGCTGTCTCCACCCAGACTTTTCAGATCTCTCTTAAGAGCAAACAAGGCCCCATCGATGTTTTCCTGTGCCCTGAGGAGAGTGCGGGCGGGATCAGCCCTGAGAACACCTCGGCCCAGGGGGCAGCTTCTAGGGAGGAAGACAGGGCAGCTGACCCTGCCACCACAGTGCCAGCACCATCATCTTCCCCCTCATCCCCCACCACCGATCCTGGCCAGTCCCTGCTTAGCCTAGAGCAAGGTGGGTGAAGAGTGGGTGGGGCAGGGCCCCTCTTCAGGGTGGGCGGGCAGGCATGACATCCATCCCCCTCTGTCCTCCCTGCTGGGGTGTCCCGGGCCTGTGATGCTCCCCCATTTCCCCAGAACCGCTGTTGTCCCGGATGGGTGGCCTGCGGGCCCCTGTGGACGAGGACCGCCTGTCCCCGCTGGTGGCGGCCGACTCGCTCCTGGAGCATGTGCGGGAGGACTTCTCCAGCCTCCTCCCTGAGGAGTTCATCAGCCTTTCCCCCCCACATGAGGCCCTCGACTACCACTTTGGCCTTGAGGAGGGTGAGGGCATCAGAGACCTCTTCGACTGTGACTTTGGGGACCTCACCCCCCTGGATTTCTGACGGGGCTTAGGGGGACCAGGGTCTCCTGAGATGCCCACCCAGTGTCTGCAGCCCTGGAGCCCCCTGCCCCTGGCCGTCCTCCCCACCCCCCTGATTGGAAACGTTTAATTTATACTCCTCTCTCTTATCTTCAGTGGCATCTAGCTCTGGGGTCTGGCTACTGCCAGGAGGCTGAGCAAGCCTGGAAGGGAAGGATTCTGTGTGTGTGTGTGGTGTGTGTGTGCATGCACTCAACACCCTGCACGTGTGTGCCTGGGCTGAGTGTGATGTGAGCATGTGTGTGTGCATGTACCGGGGAATGAAGGTGAACACATCTGTGTGTGCACTGCAGACACGCCCCAGTGTGTCCACGTGTGTGCATGAGTTTACGTGTGCGAGTGGGGGGGCTCTAACTGCACTTTTGGTCTTTTTGCTCCGGGGCCCCTACAAGGCCCAAGGTGGCCACCTGCTCCCAGATTCCTGTGCACTGACCAGGCCGTGTGGGGAGGCCTTGGCTGGCTGGGTTTGCAGGACAGCGAGAGCACTTCTGTCTTAAAGGTTTTTCTGATTGAAGCTTTAATGGAGCGTTATTTATTTATCAAGGCCTCTTTGGCAAGCCTGGGAACCAGCAAAGGGTAGGAGGGTGGGGCTCATACCCTGACTCCCTATACCCCTGGGTTAGGGCAGGGGTCCCTGAGCTGTTCTTTCATCCCACCCCCAAGGAGCTGAGGCCTGAGTGATTTATTTATTGGGAAAGCGAGGGAGGGAGGGAGACTGACTTGACAGCCAGAGTGGGTGGATGGTGGGGTGGGCCCTCTCCAGGGGGCCACTTCAGCTGCTCCCCAGGATGGATATGAGATGGGAGAGGTGAGTGGGGGACCTTCACTGACATGGTGGGCAGGAGGGGTGGGCAGGACGGGGTCCCTCCTGTGGTGTTAAAGTGCCCCCCCTTGTTGCTCTGCCCCACCCTCCAATCTGCACTTTGATTTGCTTCCTAACAGCGCTGTTCCCTTTTGCTTTGGTTTTAATAAATATTTTGATGATGTTTGGGCTGGGTTCTGGGACTCTCTTGGGAGCAAATCTGGGGAATGGGAGGGGCCAAGGTTGCTGGGAAAATGGCCATTCTCCACTTCCCTTGCTGTCTGATTTACTTTGATTTGAGCCCCATAATCCTAAGAAAGGCAGGCTTCGTCACCATCTTGGTCCTAACTTAAAAACCAATACAGTAAATATTTTTGTAGAAAGTCAGGAATGCTACATAAGTGCAAAGTCATGAGAAAATTCTCCTTTCCCCAGCCCCAGAGGCCACTCTGATCAGTTTGCTGCGTTCTTCCAGACATTTCTGGGCATTAGTAAACATGCAACAGATACAAGGGACTGGTTCTGTATCAGGTGCTTTCCCCTTCTGGGTACACTTGTGTTCCCTCCCCTCATGGAGCTCTCAGGGTCTGATGGAGATTTGCACAAATGGGAAAATCAGGAGGGGCTTCCTGGAAGAGGTGATGCTTGAGCTGAGAGCTGTAGGGTAAGTAGGAGTTAACCACAAGGAGCACACCAGGCAGTGACTAGTATGGGCAAAGGCCCTGGGGCAAGGGGAACAGGGCACAGAGGACCAGAGAGAAACCAGTGTGGCCAGAGTGGTGCTGGAAAGTGGAGTTCAGTCTTGGGTCTTTGAGACAGAGTCTTGCTCTGTTGCCCAGGCTAGACTACAGTGGCATCATCATAGCTCACTGCAACCTGAAACTCATGGGTTCAAGCAATCTTCCTGCCTCAGCCACTGAGTAGCTAAGATGACAGGTGTGTACAAACACACCTGGCTAATTTTTCCATTTTTTGGTAGAGACAGGATCTTATTCTTGCTCAGGCTGGTCTCGAACTCCTGTGCTCAAGCAGTCCTCCCACCTCAGTCTCCCAGAATACTAGGGTTAAGGTTGTGAGTCAGTGCACCCTGGCAGTCTTGGGCTTTATTCAGGGGACAAAGAGTCAAGTCTGAGATGGGAGTGACATGTGCTGTTTCATATTTTAAAGCTCCCTCTGGCTGCTGTGTGGAGATTGGATGGATGGGAGGGGAAAGTGAAGGCCAAGTTGATTTTCAGTGCAGGAGAGGGTGGGGGTGAGTTGGGCCACCCGAGACTTGGGGGAGAGAAGGGTGACTGGGAACGTCCACATGAACCTGTGTAACAAAGCCTTAGGTGGGCTTCCTCTGATTCAGTCCCTATTTTAAGCATTTTACATTTCATTTACTGAGTCCCAGCAATTCTTTGGGGTGTCCATTATCCCCAATTTTCAGACTGAGGATACAGATGCCCAGAGAGAGGAAGTCCCATGTGTCACTCTTGTGCCTCTGATTGGCTTGTTGTACCTATAATGGTCTGGGGCTGACCTCTGGGCGGGCGTGCCCAGCCCTTGCCATCCTGGCGGTTAATACTTCTGAGCAGACCGGTATGTACTCAGCCTGTCGTGGGTGGAAGGGACCCCTCGAGTGGTTCCTTACTCCGCAGTGGCCACACCCCCCCTCACCGGAGGCTCCAGTGGCGGAACCGCGGAGGTAATTGGAGTTGGAATTTGACGTTGTGCAGCTTGGACTTTGCACTCATTTTCCAGACGGGGAAACCGAGGCCTGAGGCGGGCTTGCCGGGGCCGAGGTCCCGGCCGGGGGCGGGGTAGGGGTGGGGCCGCGGCGGGGGCGGGGCTCGCGCGTCGGCGCCAATGGGCGGGCGCCCCCCAGCCCCACCGCGTCCGCGGCGGCGGAGTCCGGGGCCGGAGCGAGCCGCAGCCGAGCCCGAGCCGAGCGGGCGGCGCCATGGCGTGCGCCGGGCTGCTCGCCGTGTGCCTGCTCCGGCCGCCCGCGCCCCAGCCCCCGCGGCGCCCCGAGCCCTCGCCCGACGCCGGGCCCGCCGGACACGCGCTCTTCCAGGACGTGAGTGGGGCGCGGGCGATGTCTCTCGCGGGGCCTCCCCAGGTCGCGATCGCGTCTCCCCCTGTGTCTCCCTGGCCCCGTCTCTGCGTCTGTCTCTGTGTCAGTGTCTCTCCCTCTCACTGCTGTCTGTTTGGGTCTCCCTTATCCTGACCTCGCTGCCTTTGTGTCTTCTCTGTCTCTCCGAGTCTCCCCTTGTCTCTGCTCTAGTGTCACTGGCCCTGCTGCCCCCCACCCCCAAACCCACCCATCTGTGTGTCTGGTGGGGGTGGGGGCTGTCAACACTTAATCCCAGCAGCAGTCACTGTGCCCACTCTGGTGGCCCCAGGCTGGCTGGCAGGGTGGGGGGCGGTGGAGCATAAGGAGCTCCTCCCTCCTGACCCAAGTGCCTCAGGCCCGACCGGAGGGCAGTGAGTCCCGCAGTTGGTAAAGGCTGCCCACAGCTAGCTATCATCTGTGGTCTGGACCCCCCTCCCTTGGGGCAGTGGTGGCTCTGCAGCCCCTTCTCTACCCTGTCCTGGCCCTCTCATGTCCCCACTCCAGTGGTCCCCACCAGAGGGAAAGGCTGCACCACTGCCCCCTCCCCACTGACCCCAGTGACTAAGCACCTTGACCACAGCCCACCTGGCTGGAAGGGACTCTCCCATTTCCCAGGTAGGAAAACCAAGGCCGAAGGGGTTATGTCCCAGGTCACATGTGGAGTCAGGGACACAACAGGGTATGACCCCAGGTGTCCTCATTCCCAGCTTGGCACTTCTGTCCCCATTGAGTATCTCCATCTATCCACCCAGACCTCACTGGGCTGCTGTGTGCCCCTAAGCCAGTGACAGACCTTCTCTGGTCAGGTTAGGGGTTTGAGTCATTCCTGAGCCTCACTGACCCTGAGAGAACAGCTGGAGGGGGTTGGCATTCAGGACCTGGAGCCCATGGGGGCTCTTTGCCCATGATTTAGCCTGCCCCTCCTTGCCAGGCCTACTGGTCTCCCCCTTGCTGGGCTGCTTTAGGTGACCTGGGAGTGCTGGTCCCTGTGAGTGGAGCAGAATCTGTCTGAACTCCGCTTCTCTCTGCCTCTGTTGCCCTTTATCTCTGCTTCTCCATAAATAAAATCTGCTGACCGTCGCTTCTGCCACCCTCGCTCCCCCTCGCACACATACATGTATATACATGCCTTTCCAAGGCCCTCCCGACTCAGCCTCATAGGAAGCCCCAGCTCTGAAAGGGTTAAGCCCAAGCTGCTCCCCTATGCGATAGAAAACTGAGGCACCTGCAAAGAAAGAACTAGCCACTGCCTGGCGTCTGTCCCCAGAAAGCAGGCAAGGCAACAGCGCAGAGAAGGTACAGTCTGGGGCAGACCGTGGCCACACAGCAGAGTTGCGGGTTCAGGTCTGGAACGGCTGCCCAGGATCTTTGGGCCGCATCTTGGCCCATGTCCCCAAACTTCCTCAAGCTGGGACCATGCCAAGGGCTGATGCATCAGACAGAACTTGGGCTGGACTCTGGGCGTGGGAGGGAGGGCTGTAGGGAGCCGGCCTGGAGCACTCCCCTCCCCGGGAGGCCAGGCCCTGCAGGAGAAGTGAGCAGGGGTGGCACCTGCTGTGTGCTCTTCCTGTGTCTCCTGCAGGAGAAGCTCCTGCAGGGCTGAGCTGGGCAGGGGGTTGGGACCAGGCTGGGCAGGAGGAAAGGCAAGGCAGGGGCAGGCAGGCCAGCTGGAGCCCTGTCGGGTTGGGTGGGGGCCTCTTGCCTCCCAGGCCCCAATCACAACTCCCTTCCCCCACCCCTTGTCCTCTAGGTTTTCCGCAGAGCAGACAAGAATGGTGAGTGTGGCTTTCTCTGGGTCCCACAGAGGGAGGAATGGTGGGGGACATCCAGTGGGCCCAGGGGAGAGTTGCGGGGTGGGGAGGGCACAGTGTAGAGTGGAGAAAAATCTTCAAGAGAATCAATCGAGGCATCCTTCCCAGAAAAAGTGTGGTCTGAGCCAGTTTGGCAGGATGGAGCGCAGAGGCAGTGTGGTTTGGCCAGGGGCTGGCGGCAGTGGCTTGCTTTCACGTAGCACCCTGGTACAGTGATGACTATTTGCTGTACATGACCTGCTGTCCTCACAACCACCAGCTAGGTTGGAATTCTTCACCCCATTTCACAGAAAAAGGAGCAGAGGCCCAGAGAGGTGAAGCAGGCTGCCTGAGGTCACACAGCCTTTAACAACTGGTGGGCCTCAAGCCTGGGTCTTTGTGACAGCTGGTCCCAGACTCCCTGCATGAGGGGCTTGGAAGGGTGAGGTACCAGAGACGAGGCCCACTGGGAGATTTTACTCAGATGTGTAGAGGGCCTAGTGGCTTCCCAAATGACCAACCATCTAGACCCAGAGCTGGTGTGAAGGACACAGTTAAACCCACCGCTCGGGCAAGGGTAAAGCTGAGTCCAGTGCCCAGGGGGTCAGCTCCCCTGCCCTGGGTCCTGGGCAGTCTCAGGCCCTGGTCTGGGAAAGCCTTGCAAGTTCAAGCAGAGGCCTAGAGGATCCAGCCAGCAACAGGTGGCTGCCCCTGGATGGCCTGGAGCAGCTGGCTGAGCCCTGAGCTCCTTTCATCCAGGTCTTCAGACCCTCTTGTGTCTCAGCCTCCTTGAGACAGGGTCATGTCCCCACTCCTTGCCCCTTCTCCTTGGGTCTCTTCAGATTGGTAGAGATGTTTGTCCCAGCTTGTCGTCAGGACACCTGCCCCCACTTGGATCAGGGCCTTCTGTTGGGGGAGGCTCAGACCCTCCCTCAGCCCGGCTCCCCCCACCCATCTGCTCAGAGACCTCACACATCATTCAGGCCAAGTCCCCAGTGTCTTGGGGACATGATGGCGAGCTCATCCCCTCCTGAGCCAGCTTGCTGCTTCGTCCAGAGGCTCCAACTCTTAGGAAGATTTCATCTGCCCTGTGGCTTCTCTGTGAAGCTCCCGGGTCCAGAGCACAGAGGTTCCCTCCACCCTGGAGCAAGGCTGGCCAGCATCTGGGGCAGAGACTTGGCTTCTAAGTCCTCCTGAGTGACGCTGAGACCTTGCTATGCTCTGGCCATGTCCCAGCCTGTTTGTTTCTTCATTTAGCAAACATTTATTGAGGTC
The DNA here is from genome assembly GCA_008086735.1 of Cheirogaleus medius. Lineage (NCBI taxonomy): Eukaryota > Metazoa > Chordata > Mammalia > Primates > Cheirogaleidae > Cheirogaleus > Cheirogaleus medius. Next base: position 32,369,838 of record VBSM01001118.1, on the reverse strand, counting down.
CTACCCAATGCCATGTGTGTACTGCCCTGTCCCCTGGGTGCCTGCAAAGTGGGTCCTGTTGCCTTCAGTGGACACCTTTGAGGACCCCAGTCCTTTTGTCCCCAATAGTCAGGCCCCCCACCGAGCTCAGTCTCCCATCCCACCTGGCGGGGTGGTTGTGAGATGTGACGAGGCCTCTGGGGGCCCTGGACCTGGTGGCAGGGGTGCAGTCAGGGGTCAGGGATACCTACTTTGCTCCCTGTCCTCCCCCCACCCCAGATGATGGTAAGCTCTCATTTGAGGAATTCCAGAATTACTTTGCCGATGGGGTTCTCAGCCCAGAGGAGCTGCGGGAACTGTTCAGCGGCATTGATGGGCATTTCACAGAGTGAGTACGAGACGGGATGGTTGGGCCATGGGTGGATGCAAGGCTAGGTTGTCCCTACCCCACTGTGTTCCCTGCTGCCTCTGTTCTTTTTGGAGGACTCTTGCAGTTGGGGGCAGGGAGAAAGGTGCTAAGGCTTGGTGCCAACTTAACCAGCCCGCCCACCCCTCCCCAGCTCCAGCCTTGCCCACTACACTGCTTCCAGCTGGGACCCCAAAAATAGCCAAGTCTGAGTCACCACCCATGGCTCAGCCCTCCATTCCCGATTCCTGCAGGGACCAGAGGATGCCTGGGGACAGCTGGGCCCCGCCTGCTTCCACCCAGTAAGGCAGGTGCACGAACACACACACACCTCCCTGTGTGTGCTCCCACATATACACGTCTTGGCAAGAGCGTGCACGCTCCTCTCCATGCTCCCTCACACGGGTGCGCACACATGCACAGCTGTTCCTTCCTCGCACTTCCCTTCTCTCTTTTTTTTTTTTTTTTGAGACAGAGTCTCACTCTGTTGCCTGGGCTAGAGTGCCATGGCGTCAGCCTAGCTCACAGCAACCTCAAACTCCTGGGCTCAGGCGATCCTCCTGCCTCAGCCTCCCGAGTAGCTGGGACTACAGGCATGCGCCACCATGCCCGGCTCATTTTTTCTATATATATTTTTAGTTGTCCAGCTAATTTCTTTCTATTTTTAGTAGAGACGGGGTCTCGCTCTTGCTCAGGCTGGTTTCGAACTTCTGACCTTGAGCGATCCACCCGCCTCGGCCTCCCAGAGTGCTAGGATTACAGGCGTGAGCCACCATGCCCGGCCTTCCCTTCTCTCTTTAGGAGGCATTCAAGGCTCCCGAGACTTGGGCTGGAGCCTTTGTCTGCGGTATTCTCCTTCCCCTACCACCAGCCTCCCCGAATTCCTTGTCCTTCAAGGCCTTGTTTGGGCAGCCCCTTTTCTAGAAGCCCTCCCTGACCTAAGAAGTGAATACCCCATTCCCCACCTGGTCCTGATTCCCCTTCCCAGCTCTGACCACTCCTCTGTGGCCCTTCGGTCCACATCTGTCCATATTTGTCTCTCCCTGGCCTAAGGTCCCCTCGGAGGCCAAGAGTGGGTCTGAGCCTTTGCCCTCAGACCATTTGACAGGGGCAGGAGTACCCTTTCTCCTCCTCAACAAGGACTCTGCCCACGGAGCAACTTGATCTGGGGTGGGGCAGGGGTCACCTGCTGGTCGGGCTGCGGTGGGAGTTGGTTGGGAGTGGGGGCATTGCCTTCCCGATTTACCCAGCCCAGTCTAAAGGTCTGAGGGCACCTTCTCTTTTCCCTGCAGCAATTTAGAAACGGAAAAACTGTGTGGTGAGTAGGCCCATGGGAGCTCTTGTCTCCCAGACCCCTGGGTGGGTGGCTGTGGCGAGGGGGCTGTTGCTGGTCACCTGATGGGACAGGATGGGCTGGGCTTGGGATAGGAGGCCTGCTTGGCTGCTGAATTCCAGGCTGGGCAGATGGGTGGGGGGCCCAGGAACCCTTGAGCACCAACTCTGCCCACAGACTACTTCTCAGAACACCTGGGTGTCTACCGGCCTGTGCTGGCGGCGTTGGAGTCGCTGAATCGTGCAGTGCTCACTGCCATGGACGCCACCAAGATGGTGAGTGGAGTGGCTGATGGTGGGGGGCCACAGTGAGGCAGGGGGTGTCTGCTGGTCACTGTCTTGGCTCGGGGCTATGGAGCTAGAGGCCTGGGTTCCAATCTTGGCTCTCCCACTTTGTGCCTGTGCCCCCTTACTCTCTGGGCCTCAGTTTCCTCATCTGTGAACCAGGGATCATAGAGCAAACCTCCACAGTCACTGGGACCAGGGCATGAGAAGGCAGGCAGGGACTTTTGTGTTTAGTTCCCTGCTCTGCTCCCAGCACCCAGAACAATGCCTGGCACACAGTCCCTGCTTCATACCAGGAGCTGCCGCTGCTGTTTTTATTATTGGCCATGGTGGGACTTCAAGCAGCCCAGGACCCAGCAGGGATGAGCTGGGTGGTGGGGCGGTGCTGCGCTCACACAAGTCCTCGGGCTCATGCTGGTGCATGGAGCCTATGGGGCAGGGTCTGGCCGCAGGACATATGTGAGTAACCAGGTATGTGTGCACCTGTGTGTTTGTGCGCACGTGTGGACACGTGTGTGCACAAGCGTAAACAGTGCTGACAGCCAGCGCTCCAGGACCTTGGGTGGTGACTTCAAAGAGTAAGCCACCCCACCCTTTGTGTGTTCCTTTTAAGAAATGTCTCCACCTCCCTTTGCCCCACAGCTCTTATGAGGGGGAGGGAGCAGTGAGCCTGACACTGCCTTTTACAGAAGGAGAAACTGAGGCCCTCGGAGTCAACAATCACCTGAGCACACAGCTGGGGACAGGGCTTCTACTGGTTGCTTTCAAGTGAGCGATTTAGTAGCTTTTCAGAGCTGCCCCTTGGGACCTGGCATGGAATGTGTCCAAATGGTACATGATGAGGGTCTGAGGGGATGAGGGGACTTCCCTATCTGTGGTGTGGACACAAGTGGTAGCATTACCTTCCTTGTTGCCATGGAAATGGCCCTGGGGCTAGGCAGCTGGACTGTCATTCTCTGAACTGGCAGTGATTGGGGGATTCAAACTGCAGGTCAAAAATGAGGGTCCCATGGCCCCTAACCACCTTCTCCAGGCCCAGAAAAGCGTGGGGGGTGGCTCACTGATACACAATGACCCCACCAGCTCCAAACATGACACTTTTTATCTGGCACTCAATGCTTCTGATAGAGCTGCACCTCCGCCCAGGGCCTCTGCAGCCCCCGTGGCACCACCCCCTCCAGTCCAGCCTGACTCAGTTGAACACTTCGTGCACCAACCTGGATCCACACTCCTGGTACATGCCCCGGGTCATCCAGCTTCGTTGGAAGGAGCCCAAGGAGGCCACCATGGAGCCTCCTGTCCACACGGCCGTGCCACGCCGGGGCTTGGCCACCAGGTGGGGCCGCAGAGCCGTGAAGCCGTTCCCCTGGCACTGCGCCTCCAGCTCCTTGCACAGGCGCTCAGCGAAGCCAGGGAAAAGCGTGGAGCCTCCGGCCAGCACCACGGTGTGAGCCAGCCGCGCCCGCAGTGTTGTGGGCATCTTCTTCAGCGCCTGGAAGGCCAGCACGTGCAGTCCCGGCTCAGCATGGCCTACCAGGCCCGGATGGAAGATGGGTTCCGGGCAGCAGAAGCGCTCGCTGCTTAGGTGGACCGAACACCCATTGCTCATTAAGAAGCTGGCCGGACGGTGGCGGGCAGGGTTTTGCAGATCACGCTGGAAGTCCAGTGACACATAGCAGCAGCGCTTTTTGAGCTCTGTGATGGCCTTGCGAGACAGGGCCTGCCCCTGGAGGTCGGGGCACCCTGATACCAGCAGCTCCCGCAGGTAGCGCGACAGGGTGCTGCCTGCAACGTCCAGCCGGAAGGTGGCCTCGTGCAACGAAAGACCCGCGTAGATGGGCGTTGCGTGGCACACGCCCGCGCCCGCCTCCACTGCCAGCCCAGTGAACGCGCCGGTGGAACAGAGCGCCAACAGCGCGGTGCTGGCCATGTGGCACGCGGGCACTGCCAGGGCCTCGAACAGCAGCTCGGCCACCCTCTCGCGGCTCGCGGGCGGTGCCGATGGCGAGTCGCTCACCAGCACGGGCCACTGCTCTGGGCACACCCGCAGGCCGCCCACCAGCAGGCGCTCCCACAGCCCTTCCAGCGCCTCCCAGTCCACCACCACGCCGTGCTTGATGGGGTGCGCCCGCGCCACGCCGCCCGCCAGCTCGCAGCCGGGCGCGCCGGGCAGCACGGGCCGGTCCCAGCTGGGCACCAGACTGGAGCTCTTCAGCACCACGCGCGGCTGGTCCTCGCCCGCGAAGCCCGCCTTGCTGAAGCCCGAGCCGGGGTCCACCACCACCGCGACGTGGCCCCGTGAGGGCCCCCCGCGGGCCCGGCGGCTCCCGGACGCCGACGCCACCTTCCGGGCTCGGCCCCGCCCTATGGCGAAAGGCCCGCCCCTCCGCGCGGCTGCGCCTGGCCTGCGAGGCCTCCCCTCTATCCTAGACGGAAGGGATCTTGGCCCTGAGTCCCGGGCCCGGGCCTAAGTCCCTCTTTTTCTGGGCCAGATAAGTATCCTCTCCAGTTCTTGACTCCGCCCCCTGGTCGTGAGGCCCCGCCCCCGGTTCAGTGTCAGTCTCGGCTCGCGCCGGGCGCCACCTCTCAGGACTCGCCTCTGCTGTGCGGCTCCGCCCCCTCGGCCCTTGCCGAGGTCGACGCCGAGAGGGCCGGGCCAAATCCTTTTAGATCTGGAGAAGCCACCTGGAGGAACAGAGCTCTGGAAATGAAGGCGCCTTGCGGCAAGGCCATCTGGACATATATCCCCCTTAGGCACCCGGGAGTCCAGCCCAGCCCTTGAGCCCCAGGCAGCCTCCTGGCATCTCTCGCTTGGGCTTGGCGACAGAAGTTCCTGGTTGTGGAGGTGGAGGGGCTCTCAGAAGAGGAAGGAAAAAAAGAACTTGGATTGGACTCATTGTGACCTCAGTCCTTAGCACTGGCGGCGCTAACACAGCCCCCACCCCCCATGAAAACTCCTGGACCCATCGGCTCTCCTGGATAGGACCAAAGGCAGCGACTTTAGCATCCAGGGGTCTGGCCTCAGCTGCCCAGCACAACCAGTCTGATGCCTTGCCAAAACAGCGCTAAGAGAAAGCTCTTAATCAGATCTACAGCTACGCTGAGGATCTCTGTGTGCTCAGTCCTGAGGGGCCCAGGCAGCCCACGTAGGGGCTCCATCTTCAGGGGCTTCCTCAAATGGACTCACGTGGGCCTGAGTTTATGACTTAGTTCTGAAACTGACACCACAGTGCAATCTTGAGCAAGTCCTGGTTTTTCTCTGGGCTCAGTTTCTCTCTCCAAAAGGTAGTAGTAATCATCACACACACAAAACAGGGCGCTTGTCTCTGCAAAGCCTCATTGTGTTTAGGATCATCTTGGTTGCAAGTAGAAAACTCACTCAGGTGAACGTAAGCTAAAACAGGGATTTTTATTACAAGGATCTTGTCTTAGGGATACCAAAGGCAATGGTGAAATCAGTTTTCAGGAGTAGGGTTTGACCATAGGGCTGTGGGGAACCCAGACTGTGCACTGTCTTTGCATTGCGGTTTTTTTTTTTTTT
>VBSM01001118.1:32334260-32364195 GCA_008086735.1 Cheirogaleus medius | reverse complement strand
CATCTTCAGCAAAAGAAGCTGGCTGGTGGCTCTAGTGATCTGGGACCTTCACCCCTACTGTATCTGCCCCCAAAAGGGGCATTCTGATGTTGGTCACCAGTGTGTGGCAGGAGGGCAGGCTGCAGGTTCGGCAGGGCTGGGGTGGCATTAGGGTGTGGAACTGGATTCGGGACCCAGGAGCATGAGAAGCAGCTGGATTCTGCCCACAGAAAGTGTGCTTGGCCTCATGTGAGTCATTTAGGAAGTGAGCCTCACATGGAGACAGTATGTGGCAGTATGGCTTGGAATCATTGTGACCTTAGTCCTCAGAAGCCTCCTCCCCACCATGAAAACCCCCTGGACCCATCCTCTTTCCTGGACAGGGCCAGGGGCGGTGATTTTGGCATCCAGGCGTCTGGCCTCAGCTGCCCAGCACAACCAGTGGTTTGGAAGATGACTTTGGCTGCAATGTGGGGAAGGGGATGGGACAAGGTAGTTTGAGAGACAAGGGCTGAATTTGACAGAGGTTACCTGGGGAAGACTGGGGGTGGGGGTGGGGTGAGTGCTTGGGGATTACCAAGCACAGTGGGGTAGGAGTGAGGGACCCGAGGCCCAGGGATTCCAGCTTCTCCTAGGTGCTTCCCCAGGCAGAATCTCGGTCTAAGGCCTAACCCCCGCTGACTGTGGGATTCTGCCTGTCTGCGACACTCCCTCTGCCTAAGGGATTTCTGAATACTGGGGACTCTTGAAGGTGTTAGTTAGGCCTTTAATGGAAGCAGGTCCCTTCTCCTAGTGCGGCCAAGCCTGGGTTTTCCTGAGTCCTCCCTTGGGCCTGGCAGGATCTGCTCTGGGTCTGGAATGTTGGGGGAAGGGGAACAGCCTCCGCCACTGTAGCAGGGTGTCCCCTCCCCAGGTCAGGGGATGGGTTCTGGTTCTGGCCCTCGGCACGACCAGAGAAGGCAAAAGACAGCCCTGCCTCCAGACCATGGCGGTGGCTCAGGGCCTCGGCTTCGCCCCCGCACCCCCGGCCCCCTCGCCCCCAGGGCTCCGACGGAGATAGCAGGCGCGGGCTTACTATGCGCTCTTTATTGGGGCGGGGGCGGGGGCGCCGGGCCGGCGCTCAGGGCCGCGGGCGGGGCCGGCGCGCGTCCTCCTGCAGCCGCGCGTCCAGCAGCAGCAGGACCAGGATCTTCTTCATCTCGGGCGCGCGCGCGCCCTCGCGCCGCTCCGCGCAGTCGCCCGCTCCTCGCAGCATGGGCGCCTCGGGCGACACCCCCGCGGCGCCCGGCGCGTCCTCAGCCGGCCGCCCAGCCTCCGGCTGCTGCTGCCACTTGTCCAGGGGGAAAAGCAGCACGATCTTGGTCTGGGGACGGGGCAAGGGCGTGAGGGGAAAGAGCTCATCTGCTGGGCTCCTATCTCCCAGGACGGCCCCTCTGCGTGCCCGGGGCTCCCGTCACCCTGCCATGTGCGGGGCCGCACACCCTTCCCTGCTGCACGCCGGGGACCACCGCCTCTCCTCTGGAAACCCTCACCCACGCCAAGCTGACTTCCTGACACCCAGCTCCGTCCACGTTTATGGGATCCCCGCCGTGACGCCTGGGCCAGGGCCTCCGCCCGTTGGAAGGGGGAGGGTGTAGCAAGCTGGGGGCTGGGGGCTGAAGACAGGGCATAAGGGGTTTCCCATGCCACGGCCCCAGTAGTACCAACCAGGGCTGACTGCCCACGCCAGCACCTCCACCCACTTGTCCAGGGTTGGGAGACTCCCTCTCGCGTCCACCCTTCTGCGCGCCCAGGTCTCATCCGCCCTTGGTTTCTGGAATCCCTGCCCTCCCCTCTGACCTTGTAGGACCCCTACCCATACCCATCTAGGCTCCTGGGACTCATCTTTGCAAGGGATTTTCTGACCCTTCTCTTACCCCTATGACTTCTGCCCACAAGGCCTCCTAGCATCCCTTCCTGCCAGCCTATCCAGGGTCCCCTGACCCCTGCCTGCCTCCTCACCTCCCCCCACCCCTACACTCACACTCTGCTTCTTCCTCTTGAAATGGCTGAAGAACTGTTTCCACCGGGCCTTGTGCACGTCAGGTGGCCTCTCCTTGCGGGCCTGTTTGGGTGCTTTGGTCCTTTTCCGGGAACTGTTGTTTCCCATGACAGGGCTGATCACCACTGGGGGCTACAGCCTATGCTGCCTCGGCCTTGTCCTCTGGGCCCTGGCCCCGCCCTATTCTGGAAGGCCACATTGTGACCTCATAAGTTGAGGTCACCAGTTCCAGGGTCCGAGCTCCTCCTCCCAGAATGCACAGGTGAATCTGGGCTCCATTCACTCAGTGACTTCTCCTGGCTTTGGTTTCTCAGCTGTAAGACTAGGCTAATGATTTATAAGCGAGGCAATGCATGCGAGGTGCTTAGTGGGGAATAGAGAGGAATTTCTGTGGCTTCGATTTGAATTCTGGCCCTGCCACTAACTTGCTGTGTGATCTTGGCCAAGATTATTAACCTCTCTCGGCCTCAGTTTTCTCATCTGCAAAATGGGTTCAATTATGGTTCCTGTATTGTTACGAGGGTTAAATGAAATTCTTGGAATAGCACCTGGCACAGAATGGGTGCTTTTGTCATCAGGTTCTTTGGTTGCAAGCAACAGAAACTGACTGATCATCTTAAGTGCCAAAAAGTGAATCTTTTGGAAAGATTTCTTGGAGACAGAAACCCTGGCCTCTCTGAGAATGAAAGGGTCCAGCTTCCTGTCTGTCCCTGTCTCCCAGCTCATAAGCCTGGCCCAGGATTTCCCATTTGCTGGCTGAGCTGAGGAGGTCCTGGGCAGGAGATGAAGCCCCTGATGGATGGAGCCTCTGGAGCCCCCCTGTAGAGGGAGGACAGGCACCTGGATGGTGGGGAAGGGGTAGGGGTGAGGCGATTCTCAGGACACCAGCGACTTGGGTATACAAGTGGCCAGGTTCCTTAGTAGTATTATGTTTGATAACAAAAAATTTTCTCCTGGTATCGGGAACTTAAGTTCCAGGCCCTGGGCTAAGTCCTATGTAGGAATTAACTCCTGGGGGCCTCCCAGCAGCTCAGTGTTATCATTCCTGCTCTATAGATGAGGAAACTGAGGCACTAGAAGGTGCGGGGAGCTGGGGAGTCTGAGAATGCCAGGATGGGCGGCACAGGGCCTAGTGCATGGTAGCCCCTGCCTCTTCGCCCATGTTGGGAGGGGCTGCGGGAGGCTGGTGATGTGGGTAGGGGTCAATACTGGGGGGAGTGAGTGAGGACAGCGACTCGGTTGTCTTGTATCTGTAGCTTCTAGTGAAAAGGGCTCAGTAAACGTTTGTTGCATGGACGAACAAATGAATGAATGAATGCATGTGTGGATCTGAGTTTTGCCTCCTGGGTCAAAGATGGGCCTTGGAGAGCCTGTGACCAGCCCTCACCAGCCTAGCTGTGCCTAGGACCTCCCTGGCCATGGTGATGCTGAAGGTGGCAGCCCTGACAGGGAAGGGGCCATGAGGTCCACAAAAGCCAGGCGTGCCAGCTGGCAGACGCCTCCCTGTGAGTTAGTCTCACACCCCCAGGAAGGGAGGCCATGCCTAGACGAGGAGGGGTCCGGGCCCTCCTTGCCCACTGGCCTCGGCGCTGTCCTGCCCACACCAGGGCTGCATGGCCCCACCCTGGGCGCTCCCACTGTTGCTCTGATGGGCAAGAGGTAGGGGACCAGGGAGGCAGCTCCCCACTCAGAAGTAAATGCGCAGGCCGGGAATACTGGCAGTGGTGACCGTCCCCCTCGGCCCTCAGGACTACGAGCAGGCCTCCAAGGTGGACCAGTTCGTGACACGCTTCCTGCTGCGGGAGACGGCGAGCCAGTTGCAAGCCCTGCAGAGCTCGCTGGAGGGGGCGTCAGATACCCTGGAGGCCCAGGCCCGTGGCTCAAGGTACGCGGGGGCCCTGCCAGCCTGCGGGTACAGTTCATGAGTGCCATTGTCCCCCCATCTCACCTCCCTCAGCCTCTTCACACTCCATAGCGCAGCGTCCAGGAGCCCGTGTTCTGGGCAGGGAGGCCGTGAGGGGCTGAGGAGGGGTGGCTGGCTTTGGAGCTGGGCCTCAAGGTCCCAGGAGGCCTGTCTTGCCCCGCCCAGGCCTAGTCCTGTCCTGGGGCTGCAGTTCTTGGCCCTGTGGGTCGGGGAGCAGTGGCTGACCCTCCACTTCCCTTAGGTCAGATGAAGAGAGTGTGGAAGCGCAGAGCAGGCCCCGTGGTGGCCGGCGGGCAGGGCGCAGGGCCCTGAAGAGCATCGGTCGGTCACCCAGCTGGTCTCCTGGCTCCTCTGACATAGGTGCGCCTGTGACAGGGAGGGAGGCCAGGCCAGGGAGGGTCCGGGGTGGACGCCACATCCCCCATTTCCCTAGCGTCTGCTCCCCCACTGTCCCTCAGTTCATCCTGAGAGGCTCCCAGCCTGAGGGGCCCATGCCTGACCCCCCCAGGGCAGAGCTCGGAGGCCGAGATGCAGTGGCAGCTCCAGGTCAACCGTCTGCAGGAGCTCATTGACCAGCTCGAGTGCAAGGTGAGCGGCCATGTGGCCAGTGCCCCACGGGGGAGGACCCTCCCAGCATCTGCCCAAGTCAGGCCCATGCTGGGGCCTGGCCCACACTCTGTGCCCCTCACAGGCCCCCCGGCTGGAACCCCTGCATGAAGAGGACCTGGCCAAGGGGCCCGACTCGGTGAGCCCAGGAGAGGGGCAGGCAGCTGGGGGGCAAGGGCTGGGGGTGCCCATGAAGTGAGGTCCCTGGGGCCGGCTGCCCACCCACCCTCTGCAGTGCACACGTGCCCCTTCCCAGGCCTGGCGGGCTCTGACCCTGCAGAAACCACTGCCCCTCTCGAGGACTCGGTTCCCATCTGCATGTCTGCAACCTGGGCTGGGCCAGCATACCGCGGGCAAGAGGGACGACGGCTGCATCAGGCCGCGCCCTTGGAGATGGGAGAGGAGGATGGAGTCTGGGCTGTCCAGGGCCAGGTTGGCAGCAGGAGCCCCTGCGCAGGGTGGGCTGGACTTGGCGCGGGTCAAGAGGTTGGGATCCTCCCAGAATCCACAGCCAGTTCCTCACCCTGCGCCTGCCCTAGCTGACTGGCCACCTCTCTTGCCAGCACATCTTTGTGGCCCAGAGACAGGTCCAGGTGGCAGAGGAAGCCCTGCAGGACTTCCACCGAGCCCTGTGCTGCTACGTGGACTTCACAGGGGCCCAAAGCCACTGTCTGCAGTGAGTCCTCAGCCGGCTGGTGGGACAGCTGAGGTGGGGAGGGGGGTGAGCAGGGAGGGGTGCTGGGCTGGCTGACCTGGGATGGGGCTCCCATGGGACCCCTGTTGGGTGGGCGGCAGTGGTGGCAGCCCTGGCCTGGCCTGGCCCTCTCTGGCCCCACAGTGTGTCTGCCCAGAAGATGCTGGACAGCGCCTCCTTCAGCCTGTATGAGTTCTGGCGGGATGAGGCCTCCTGGAGAAGGTAGGGGTGATGGTCTAACAGCCGCCATTATGAAGTGTGGGCCCCGGGTGAGTCGGGCTTGGGTTCCAATCCTCCTCTTCCACTTACTGGCTTGGTGACCTCAGATGAGTTAGCTAACCCACCTGAGCCCCAGAGTCCTCTTTTCCAAAATGGGTGTGACAACAGTTCCAGCCCCCTGTGGGCTAAATGAGATGACGTGTAAAGACCTGAGTGCAGTGCTAGGTACACAGTAGGCACTCAGCAAGTATACATCGATGTTGCTGTGTGCCACACCCTATGCCAAGCACCTTCATTCAATCCTCATAGTATCCCAGTGAAGCAGATCCTTTGTCCCCATTTCACAGAGGAGAAAACTGAGGCTCAGAGCCAGCCTGAGGAAGGCCTGGGATGGGCATGGGGAGACCCAAGGGCACATGGCTGCAGCCTCGGTCCCCTCTGCAGGCACCAGCAGTCGTCCTGCAGTAAGGCCTTCCAGCGCAGCCTCATTGACCACCTGCGGGCTCCGGACACCCTCAGCACTGTGTTCTTCCCAGGTGTGCTGCAGCCCGACCCCTCTCCCCAGCCCTGGGACCAGGAGGGGCAGTGGCCCCGACGGCTCCTGACTCCCAACTCCAACCCACAGCTTCCTGGTGGATTGTGGATAATAACTGAGCCTGACCTGCATAACCAAGGACCCTGGGGCCCTGCCTGCCTCCTTTGGGAGCCTCTGGACCGGTCAGCTCAGCACCAAGACCAAGGACCCTGCCTCCTCCTAGCCCTGGGCCAGGCCCGCTGGCGCAGGGTCTCTCAGCCTGGGGATCAGGGACTGGCCGCTTGCTTTCTATTTATTTATTTATCACAGCGTATTTTGTTGTTTATAGCTTTAGTCTCCATGGCACTTTGGCTTCCGCTCTGGCTCAGGAGGCCTGGATTCTGGTCCCCTCTGCCCCTGCCTTGCTGTGTGACCCAGGGCAGGTCCCTCCACTCTCGGTGTGGCCCTCAGGCCATCTGGCTGCCTAGTGGGTGTCCTGCTTTCTTCCTGCTATCTCGGGACAAGGCTTCTGCTCTTCTCCAGCCAGTGGCAGAACCAGGCCTGATGCTCAGGGACCCCCCAGCCCCTCACATCTTGACCCCTGAGGCTGGGCCAGATCACTCGGCGGTGTGGGGTAAGGGCCTGGGTGTCCCCAGCACCCTCCTGAGCTGGCAGGCCCCTGACCCTTCCAGCACCGGTGGATGGACCAGAGACCTCTGGAGGATCCTGGGTTGGTTTGCATGTCATTTGCATATCATTTGCATGCTCACACCCCACCCATTCTCAGGGCACTGTGGGGAGCCCCAAGGTAACCTTGCCAAGTAGCAATAATTTGGGCCCAGGGTTGCCTGCTGCCCCAGAGACCTCTGAGCCCCAGCCCAGGACCCTGGCACAGAGGCAATAAAGGCAGTGGTCACCTCTGGTGTCGCCTCCTCTCTCTTGCCAAGGCCAGGCTGTGGGGCCTGTATACCTCCCAGACCAGAGACTCAGGGCAGAAAACCTTTCTTTGGAAATCACCTGAGTCCCCTCTGGAACTCCCGTGGCCGCAGAGTGGCAACTTCCTCACAGCTGATGGAGGTTTCCTCAATTCAGGGCCACTCAGCCCTACAAACCCTATGTCTGGGGTCCAGCCAGGGAAAGGGAGGTGACATGGTCTCTGCTTTCAACCTCTCAAAATCTGCTGGGGCTTCTAGCTGCACCCCACACAGAGCCTTCTCAGAGTCCCAAATAGCTCGGCTGCATTCCGTGAGAAGGCCTGTCCCCAGACAGAACCTCCCCTGCCAAGCTGGACTTGTCGCCGCCACCACCACCTGACCTAGAGCAGTTCCAGGAGAATAATGGCTGAGTACCAGCCGCTGGGGGAAGAGAGTGGGGACATGGAGGGGAGGTGACCAGCGGGGACACCGAGGCATCTGACCTGGTCTGGGGTGTCAGGGTGAGCAGTGTTTCAGGCAGACGGAACGGCACCTGTGGGGGGAGGTGACTGGCCTGATTGAACCAGGGGAAGCCCAGCAGCAGGGCCGAGGCCAAGGTGAAGTTGGGAGCAAAGGTGCTTCCTCCCAAGGAAGCCATAGAAGGTTTTAAGCCTTGGATGAGCGGCCAGTGGGGCAAGTGACATTTTGCCAATGTTCCTCAATGCCCTGGTGGTGCCATGTCCTTGCTGGGCAGTGGGGCATGGCTAGAAAGGTAGCTCAAATGGCACCAGCTTGGGGCGGGTGTCCCAGTCCAGGGCTCCAGGCAGGGTCCTCTCTGCCCTTCTCCCCAGCGGCCCCTGCAGGAGACAAGAGTTTCCTCCACCACCTTGCTGCCCAGGCCAAAGAACCAATGTGAGGATCCCTGGTGGCTCTTTGGCCAGTGTCAGCCTGTCCTCCTGCCACCCTACTTCCCAGAGCCCTGGCAGCTCCTAGGAAGTGCTGCCGGCATGTGAGCCACACCCGGCTCTGGGCTGGCCAGGGGAGGTCTGTCCCCCATGTGCCAGCACACGCACGCCCTCTTGTTAGAGCAGCAGCCGATCGGGAGGAAGTAACGTGCTTCCTGCCTGTGCTGTGGCGCCTTCTCCTCTCTTGCCTTCCACAGAAACAGTGGCGACAGCACACCCTCGAAACCAAAATACACTTCCATTGCCATCGTTAAAAAAGATGCCAAAGCCCTCAAGCTGACTCCCCCAAAGTGGGTGCCTCCTTAATTTTGCACCGGAGGCAACTTGCCTGCCTCACCCTACAGCGGGGTTCTGAAAGTTCACCCTTTTTAATAGTTTTCAAATAAGATGGGCTGTGTCCTCCTTCCTTCTGAAGGCTGGAGTTTCAGGGGGGGGTCCTACAGGGACGGGAAGGCCACTTGGCAATGACCAGGTTTGGTCTGAGCTAGAAAAGTGAGCAGAGGTCTCGGCGTGGACACGGGACTCGGGAAGCAGAAGGGAACTGCAGAGTGTGAGGGTCACCGGGGCTGAGCTGTCTTACAGGTGACAGTGAGCCAGGAGGGTGCCAGACAGGAGTGACAACATGGTGGGTGTGGGGCTGGATGCAGACAGGGATGGGGGTGGGGGGCTAGAGCTGCAGTCGCAGGAAAACAAACTTCTGAGCTGGGGCAGGGCTGTGGGGACACAGAGGAGGTCCCCAAGACTTTGTGTCAATTTATTCCCACAAACCCATCTGCATCTCCACCTTGCTATCAGCACTGTACCCCCTTGCCCTATCCCCCAAGTTATGGCCTGGAAGACTCTAGCAGTTTTTTTTTTTTTTTTTTTTTAGAGAGATAGGCTCTCACTATGTTGTTGAGGCTGGTCTCAAACTCCTGCTTCAAGTGGTCCTCCCACCTCGGCCTCCCCAAGTGCTGGGATTACAGGTGTGAGCCACTGCACCCAGCTTGTAGCAGCTTCGTTATTGGGTTTCATTTCCCCACTTCCCCCCACCCCAGTCCATTCCCTGTAAAGCTGGTTCAAAGTTTTGAAAACCACACTCCTCTGGCCAAGACCCTTCAATGCCACCCACTGCCTTCAGCATCAAGATCAAGTTTGATTTCTTGTTCTGGCATTCAAAGCCCTTAGCAATGAGCCCTTACTTCCAATTTGTGCAGCCTCCTCCCTAAATCTCACTCCAGCTGAGCTGGGTCATTTGCAACCTTGGTCACCCTCTCCGTGGCCTTTGTCCCAAGCCACCCATCTACTATAGAAACACCTCATGCAGGTCACAGCCATCAGGCCTGGGACACCTTTCCCAACCCTGCTTTTGGTAGCTGAAGCTCCTTTCAACAGCCACTGGGTACCTGTTTTGTGGCAGGTGCTGAGGATGAAGAGATGTCCCAGGTTGGTGACAGCACCCAGGTCAAAAGCAAGGGGAATCCCGAAGCTGGGAGAGCTCAGGGCTCCTCAGCCAGCCACCACCCCCACCCCTCCACCCACTCCCTGCACCTGTCTCCTCCCCTTCCTCACACCTGCACCTGTGACTCACCTGTGCATGTTCAAAGCTGTCCTGGGGGTGGCTCACGCCTGTAATCCTAGCATTCTGGGAGGCCAAGGCGGGAGGATTGCTCAAGGTCAGGAGTTTGAAACCAGCCTGAGCAAGAGCGAGACCCTGTCTCTACTAAAAATAGAAAGAAATTAATTGGCCAACTAAAAATATACAGAAAAAATTAGCTGGGCATGGTGGCGCATACCTGTAGTCCCAGCTACTCGGGAGGCTGAGGCAGGAGGATCACTTGAGCCCAGGAGTTTGAGGTTGCTGTGAGCTAGGCTGATGCCACGGCACTCTAGCCCAGGCAACAGAGTGAGACTCTGTCTCAAAACAAAAAACAAAAAAAACCAAAGCTGTCCTGGGGACTGACCCAGTGCCAGGCCAGAGCTGGAGAGACAGCAGCAGTCTAGAGGGTGGCCATTGCCCTCCGGCTCTCTTCACAGCCTCTGGCGGATTGAAAGGAAGGGACTGAGAATGAAGTGAGTCTTCAGAAGTTATTCTCGAAACAGATACTACTACTTGATCAAGACACCAGACCCCGTGCAGGGTGCTGGGGACTAAGGTGAATCTTCAAGGAAATCACAGATCGGCAGGGAGGGAACCAGGTTACGATGGCAGCCACGGTTTACAAGGGCTTCCTGGGTGCCAGGCCCTGTGCTAGGCACAATACCCATGTGATCACATCTCACCCTCACAACAACCCAGTGGTGTAGGCATCATCAGCGCCCCGAATTTCAAAACAAGAAACAAGCTCAGAGAACAAGTGCCTTGCTCTGGTCACACTCCCTTGGCACCAGGAGCTACTCGCCAGTGTGAACAGCACCGAGAGGAGGCGTCCTCTGGTAGCAGACACCAGCCAGGCTGGAGGAGACAGTGGCGCCTACATCCAAAGAAGGAGCGATGCCAGGCTCTGGGGCCTGCCAAACAGCACACAGGGCAGCACGGAAGAGCCCAGTGCAAGGTGGAGGGTGGGCCAGCCCTCGGAAGGTGCGGGGCATGGAGGCTGAGTTCTGATCACTTCTGGAACTCCCCAGGAGACACAGAGAACATCAGCGGAACTTCTGGGGCAGAAAGGCAGCCACAGGAAAGGTCAGTGCAGAGGGGATGGCAAAAGTTGCCACGTGTGCACCCTGGAAGGGAGTCTGGCTCGTGGCTGGAGGTGGCACAGGCAGCAGGTCCAGCTCTCTCCGCAAGAGGGCGCCCGGCAGCAGGCGATGAAGCCGACCCAGGCATGGATGGAGGTGGCTTGTTAGGGTCCCTCAAACCAAGGGGAGCCGGAAAGACCAGCAGTCAGAAACAAGCAGACAGGGGCGAGAAGAGTTTAGCTCTATGTGTTTTTTTCATCCTGAGATGACTCAGGTGAGTTATTTCCCTTTATGCTGAGAAACACAGTCAATAGGCTCCTTGACGCCTGTGAAAGGGCTCTCCCCTCCCAACCTACCTTCCAGAAGGAATAACACTTTCATATTTCCCACCTCTTTGTCTCTCTCTGACAAAGGTAATGTGCCACTAATTTTCACTTCATCTAATCTGCTGTTTAATAATGCACTGACCAGCCTGAGCAAGAGCGAGACTCCATCTCTACTAAAAAAATACAAAGAAATTGGCTGGCCAACTAAAAATATATAGAAAAAATTAGCCGGGCATGGTGGCGCATGCCTGTAGTCCTAGCTACTCTGGAGGTTGAGGCAGAAGGATTGCTCGAGCCCAGGAGTTTGAGGTTGCTGTGAACTAGGCTGACGCCACGGCACTCTAGCCCGGGCAACAGAGTGAGACTCTGTCCCAAAAAAAAAAAAAAAAAAGATGCACTAATTGTCATTTCCAGAATTCTATTTATTTTCAAATCTGCCTAGCCATTTTCAGAGACCTTACTTTTTGCTTATTTTTCTCAGCACCATCTTCAGAAGTTCCATACTTCTATTCTGCATCTGATAATTCCAATGTCTTAAGTCCCAGGGATCTAAAGCAAGTGTTAACTGCTCCTGCCGACTTGCTGGTGATGGCTGGTTTCCTTGGGTGTTCAGCACTTGTCCTGGCCAGCTTATCCGTGGCTGGTATAATACGTGGGGATGCGGAGGGGCTTTGGGTAATTGTCGTAATTTCTCAGCCCCAGATTCCTTACCCTCTGGAGTAGTGTAACTCAGAACCCCAATCCCGGCAGAGCAGACCTAAGATTAGACAGTCTCTAATGAGATTCCTTTTTTCTTCTCCTGAAGCAGAGATGTGAGGTGTTTCCAGTTCAGTTCCCACTGCAGACAGGCAGCTTTCCCCTGCTGCCTTCTCACGGGGCCCAGGCTGAGTGACCCGGCCGCACGGACAGGGCCTGGGTTTAATTTCTCCACTTTGTACTGGCTCCAAGCCCAGCCTCACGGTCCCCTGCAACTCTTGAGTCCTTGGAATTTCTTTTCCCCTCAAGCAGCACAGATTTCCTATTTTGTTTCTACTACCTCTGTGGTTTCAGCTTCCTTTTTTCCTGGCCCTTGGGGGTTTCTTAAACTTTCTCATCAGTGACCTCAGCAACGCAGTGTATTCACTATAATTTATCTGTCATCTGGGCGTTTTGTGGTAATGAAAAAATTTTCAGTCTGCCATTTCTATGGTAAATTCCCTTTATACCAATATAGTGATCTCGTGCAAGGCTGACAGTCTCATGGCTGAGATCCTGTCGTTCTAGGTGGGAAAGGCTTGCAGTTGGCACCACCTAGATACAAGGTCACACAGCCAAGCCCCCACCTTGCCTTCTGGGGCCAAGGCTGCAGCCAAGCCCTTCTCCTTACCCCGAGATCTAGAAAGCAATCCTCCCTTTGCATTCTGGGGGCCTGTGAAGCTGGTGTTGCCAACCAACCTCTCGAGCAGAGGCCACAGATGGGTATTCAGGCGACGGAAGTGAGGCCACAGCTTACCAGCTAGTCAACAGGCCTGACAGCCCAAGTTGTGCACACAGGTGCGCCTGCTCTTAGGGTAGCAGAAAGTCTAGCCAGGGGCTACCGAAGAAGCTGCAAGCTGGTGGGCTTTCATGGAAAGCAGTCTGAACGTGTTTGAAGCATGTGAGAAACGTGCAGTATTAAAAATCTCACTTTGGAAAATTATCCTAAGGAAATAAGGAAGTGAAGGAAGATGTTAACTTTAGTATATCATACAGGAAAAACTGAAAGCAATCTGACTGCCCAACAGGAGGTGAAGACTTAAGAAATTTATGGCCTCAATTAAATTACACAACCATTAAGCAAATAAATGTGAAGGCAATGGTGAAATTACTTACAATTTAACATCAATGTAATAAGGACATAAATGAATATTCACAAGTCCAGATAATGTTGGCATTTGTGTTCAAATGTTCTAAGGAGATACTAAGTCATTACCGTGTTTCCCCGAAAATAAGACCTACCCATAAAATAAGCCCTAGCAGGATTTCTAAGCATTTGCGCAATATAAGCCCTACCCCGAAAATAAGACCTAGTGATGGGCGTGGCTACACAGCGTATCTGCACAACCCATGCATTTCGTTGTGGAGCGGTAAAGAAGACGAGCAGCCCTTCTCATCTGCCCCATCGTGACAGCTACTATCCCAGAGGTGACCGGAAAGGTGCGGGCAGCCCCACCAACAAGGTCGGCTCCCCCTGTCAGGTCCTGGCCATCCTGTGCGTGCTGCAAGCTGAGGCTTTGAGGGGAAAATAACACATCCCCTGAAAATAAGCCCTAGGGTGTCTTCTTGAGGAAAAATATAAGACCCTGTCTTATTTTCAGGGAAACATGGTATACAGAAGTCCACTACCCTATTTTTCAAACTTTGTGGGAATTTTCCTTCCTTCTCTTAACGGTGAAGGAAAGAGAGAACAAGGAACTGGAGTGTCTGTGAGCTGTCGGCGGCACGTGACTGCAGGAGACCGGGCACAGACCGGGCAGCCACAGCTGGCTTCCCAGAGAGGCCCAGCTCCAGGCCCAGGGAGTTCCAGCTCCCGGAACCTTCTCCTTGGCAGCAACTCCCACTCTGGTTCCCCCGAAAGCTCTTTAGGCTGGAACAAGAACCGGGCAGAGCCCCTCTCCCCTTCCCCAAAGGTCTGAGAGAACTGGGGCAGGCCACCTCACCTTTCCTCCCAGTCCCATGCTAGCTGGAGTCAGAAAAGGAATATAGCCTTTTTATTGACTACTTTAAGTAGAACAAACTAAATACATATTTAACAGTTTTGGTGTGTTTATACAGTACATTAAATAAGTTATGCACAGAGTTAAGTAACAAAGCTTCCTATCAGAGTAAAACGACAAAGCACAGAAAAACCAGACTCTAACACATCCTGTGGGTGGTTTCACCTTCATCATCCATCCCTCTTTAAAAACCACACTTGGAGGCTTCATTTTTATTTATTTACATTATTGGCTTTCTTTTGTGAACGGAGCCTTTGTAGCCTCATCAGGAACTTGGAAAGCCACGTAAGTGGACCCAAGGCCTCTTAGCCGCAGTCTGTTCACCATTCACCTAATGCTTATTGCTGCTTCTCTCTGCCCACTCCAAGGCAGGGACGGGGCTGTCCCTGACAGACACCAGCCGCACGTGCCCTATTTGGTATAAGCGTCAATGGGAGTGTACACGGGGGCGCTGGAGGCCTGGCCAGATGGGGTCTGCAGGGGAAGCTCTAGCTCTCAGGCTGTGGAGCAGGAGGTGGGGGACGCCAGGCCTGCCCCTCAGGCCTCCTAACCTCCTGGCCAGTGATGGAAAAGGTCACCTGCACCATCGTCTTTGGAAATGAGCGTGTCAAAGAGGCAGGTAGTCAGCGTTTTGGTTTCACAAGAACTACAGACACTGGAGAGTTGGAAGGCCTGAGCTGCTCGTGTGGTCCCCACCACAAGCCGGGCAGGACTCCTCTCAGACAGCTGGCCATCTGGCCCATGCTGGAACAGCCCAGGTCCTTCTGGCTTTTATTACATTTGGTTCAAACATGCTACCACCCAGTTCTCTGAAAACAGCTAAACAAAACTAAGGAAGTTGGCTTGATCTACCGACCTGGAAGCCTGGAAACCTTGACTCTAGTCCAGTTCAGAAGAAAGCCTCCATGATGTGTTCTATTTTCAGTGATTTATTTAATCCATAATCCCTTCTCCAGTTTCCAGGACAAATGACCACATGGTCATTATTTATGCTTTCACTCCGAAGAACTCAATGCCATAATTCCCATTGTGTAGTGGAACCTTCAAACACACTTGCTGAGATATTTTCTAGAACTACCCAGAACAATGTCTACACCTTTTGCAAGCAGGTGACAGGGCTGGGGATGACTTCAACTTTGGGACAGGGCTGTACAAAGCAAATTTTAGACTTTCTGTCTGGAAGCTGATGATGCTCTAGTTGCTATGAAGAAGCAATGAACTCCTGGGCAGACCTTCTGACCCAGACGGGCAAAGGAAGTCCACACTACCGAGGACAGCAGCCAGTGTGGGGGTGGACTCCTGCTGGTAGATGTGTCTTATTTCCAGACTGAGATGCATTGACAGACATCTGTGACTGAGCACTACCTCAGGAAAGATCCACCTCATCTGTGACCTCACGGTCACCTGACTGTACTTGAGCAGATCTGCGAGGGGACCAGTCCTGGAGCTGCAGGGAGCCCCCAAGGTGGCGTGCTCACACCTCAAGGTGGGCTGCCTGTTCCTGAGCAGGTGGGCTTAAAACAACTTCTTACTGGGTCATCTTCTCCACTGGATGGAGTCAGGCATGGTGCAGGCAAATGGCCATCCAAAGGACAACAGAAGGTACGAACATCCTGCCCTCAAGTATCCCTTGGAACATCCGCCACCTCTGGTCTTTGCTGGCTCTTGCAATCACTCCTCACTTGGCAGAAGACTACGATGTCCCACCACTCGTCAGTGATCCTCAGTGGGGGACGCTGAACACTGGTTTTATCCTACAGACATGCTCTGACTGATGGCCAGCCAGGTGTTGCATTTGCACTTGGTTTCTAGTTTAACATCAGAGCCTGCGACTGACTTGACACCCCCTGAACCACTACCCCAGCCCCTTTCATGTCCCCACAAATATTAACTATAAAGGCCAGTCCTCTAAGCAGCCTGATTACATCAAGGTATTTTTTCTTTTAAATCCTACTGTAGATGACAGTGGGGAGCCTGAATTTCCATGCCCAACCTGGAAGCTGGGGTGGTGCCCGCAGAGACTGGAAACCGTGTGGGCAGCCTGGACTTGCTCCTGCCCCTCTAGCTGCCCACCCCGCCCCAGTGGTGCTCCTGCCCCCAACAAGAGAGTTGCAGAATTTCAGAAAGTGTCTGGAGAAAGGGATTCTTTTTTTTTTTTCTTGGAGTCAGAGTCTCACTCTCTTGCCTGGACTAGAGTGTCGTGGCATCAGCCTGGCTCACAGCAACCTCAAAGTCCTGGGCTCAAGCAATCCTGCCTCAGCCTCCAGAGTAGCTGGGACTACAGGCATGCGCCACCATGCCCGGCTAATTTTTTCTATATATTTTTAGTTGTCTGGCTAATTTCTTTCTATTTTTAGTAGAGACCGGGTCTCACTCTTGCTCAGGCTGGTTTCGAACTCCTGACCTTGAGCAATCCTCCTGCCTCGGTCTCTCAGAGTGCTAGGATTACAGGCGTGAGCCACCTCGCCTGGTGGAGAAAGGGATTCTTTAATTCTGAACAGCAAGTCCTGGACAGATGCCCTGGCAACTTCTGTGTGAAACTGACCAGAGTTAACATAGCAAAAGATCTGAGAACTGATCTTCAGTGTGGAATATTGCCCAGGTTTACAGATTGGCCTCTGGGTAGCACACAGCAAAGCAGTCTAGAAAAGCATTACAAAGACTCTGAAAACAAAACTGTTACTGGAACCACAGCCCACAAAAGTAGGCCAAGCTCTGCACACTAAACCTAAACCTTAGCTGTAGAAACAAACATTGAACTCTGATAATTATTTGGTTGGTGTTGGTTCTTTATTACAACCAGTAAAAACCCAAGTTACCCTAGCTAGTCTTGTGGCCACTAAAGATTTTAAAAACCTGCTTAGGGGAGGCCAGCGTGAGGCCAAGAGTTCAAGACCAGCCTGGGCAACACAGCAAGACCCCATCTCTGGCTGGGTGTGGTGGCTCACACCTGTAATCCTAGCACTCTGGGAGGCTGAGGCAGGAGGATGGCTCGAGGTCAGGAGTTCAAGACCAGCAAGAGTGAGACCCTGTCTCTGCTAAAAATAGGAAGACATTAGCCAGACAACTAAAAATAGGAAAAATTAGCCAGGCATGGTGGTGAGTGCCTATAGTTCCAGCTACTCGGGAGGCTGAGGCAGGAGGATTACTTGAGCCCAGGAGTTGGAGGTTGCTGTGAGCTAGGCTGATGCCATGGCACATAGCCTGGGTAACAAAGCGAGACTCTGACTAAAAAAAGAAAAGATCCCATCTCTATAAAAAGTAATAATAATACAAAATCACCTGGGTGTGATGGCATATGTCTGTAGTCCTAGCCACTTGGAGGCTGAGGAGGAAGCGTTGCTGGAGCCCAGGGGTTTGAGGTTACAGTGAGCTATGACTGCGCCACTGCACTACAGCCTGGGTAACAGAGCAGACCCAGTCTCTGGAAAAAAATAAAAAAACAAAACCCCTCAAAAATCTGCTTAAGTGTTCATTCAACTTATCAATGAAAAAATAGTAAGCCAAGGACTGACCCAGCATATATCATGGGACACCTCTTGTTACAACTGATGTAGAGGCAGTCTGGGGTACTGACTACATCCCTGTTAAAAGTTAGGCTGCCTCACCAACTGATGGGGGTGAGGGGACCCAATGCATCAGGCCACTAGAAACCCGTGGGTCTTACACATTCCACGGTAAAGTAACATTATTCTCTGTTATTCTTTCTCTGGCTATACCTTACTTTGGGCAATGGAAATCCAGGAATTTAAAAAGTACCTTGTATTGTATTTCTTTGTTAAGACTAAAAATCCTTGGTTATGGTAGATTAGGGACTTGAAGTAAAATACACCTGTATGCAAGGAGAAGGCTACCTGTGCCAATCCCTTTTGCTTTATGGTACTGAGAGCTTTTATTTCAGACTCTGGTCAGTGTACAGAGGTGGAGCTACACCTAGGTTCCCAAGGCCAGCCACTGCAGGGCTAATCAACCCAATCCAACCCAACCCAACCGAGTCCCCTCCAACCCAACTGATTTCTTGCCAGAAGCTCGAACGTGTAGAGTGGGTCATCGTCCTTGGGCTTCCAATGAAACCGACATGGCAAGGAAGAATAACATTTTGAAAGGAGTATAGGTGATGTCATGTTTGGTGAGCCAGGTAAGTCACTGGAAAACCCCTTGAAGATGGGAAGGAAAATTGGTCAGGCTTTCCCAAAATGGTTCTCACACTTCACAAAATCTTTTTGGGCTCAAAGTGGGAAGCTATCAGATAACAAAAGGGAAAGGAAATGGAGAGTGCGTGTCTGATAATAAATCAACATAGAGGGCATAATGACATGGAACTATGAAGTTTGTAGAATTCTTTCATGTCCAGGAGGGCTGCTCAGATGAGACCAGGCCTTGACAGGTGGGGCGAATCCTATCAACACGCTCCCGCATTCAGCGGGACAACTGCAGCTTAGCCAGTGCCAAACAGAACCCATGGCAGAAGACGCCCAGTGTGATCCAGACATGCACAGTCTGAGAAAAAAGGACACAGAACAAGACGACTGTGCAAACAGTCACGCGGTGGCAGAAGGCTCTGCATTTCCAAGAGATGATCCACTCAATAATTTGACAATACTAGTTTGGCCAACATGCTCAGAGAGAACAGACTATCCACGGTGGAGTCTCATTCTCTCTCAGACCAGTCCATGCGCTGGGAACAATTTTCTGCACAAGCAAAATCAAATGAGAGAGAAAAAAATGGGTCCCACACTAAAGTAGCCAGCCATCTTGTCCCAAGTGATCTGTGATGCTTGGTAGAAGTTTTATTTATTTTTTTCTTATTATGGGTGCTTTTACTGAAATGGTGACTTCTTTCCTATTGATTCTGATCTTAACAAGTCTGAACAAGAGGGTTGAGAAGGGAGTCCTGAGTGCCACTTTTTGCCTGCCCAAGTCCCCGTGAGGCCAATCAGTGTCATCTGCCGAGGGTGGAAATGGGGCTTAAGGAGCTGCTCAAGGATAAGGGGACCACTGCCCCGTCTGAGGGGGGCCTCCTCTGCAGCCCGCTGCCAGCACCCAGGCCTCTGCCACATGTAGACCGGGCACACTCGGCAGTCTGCTGACTCAAGGAGGCAGGGAGGGGAACTGGTGGTCTACACCGACAGGGGCCTGGCTAAGCCAGCTTTGGCTGGGAGAGGAACAAACCGAGAAAGCCATGGAGGAGGCAGCGCAGGCCAGCTGTCTGTGTGCAGAGACTGGCACACTTGTTCCGCAAGGACACAGACGATGAGTGTCGGGAGAGGCCATGGACTCCTTCTGCCTCCATTGCATTCCTTGCTGATGACCAACAGCTATTTGCACTGGTTCCCACAGCCAGCCCCCCAATGCAAGTGTCCTGTCATGCTGAGTGGTCACCAGGACAAGTGGAATCTGGGCTCAGAGTCCGTTGGTGTCAATGGCTGTCACAGAGGCAGGTGTTGAGGAACGCGAGGTGGTTGCCGAGGTCTTGTCCAGGGCTGGGCTGGGCACACTGCAGTCGGCAGACCTGGCTGAGCCCCTCCCCCCAGGAAGCAGTGGCCGGCTCTGGCTGTGGGGACTCTGGCCGTGCAGGTTCTGGCCACAGAGGCGGTGGTGCCGCTCCCAGTCCTTGTGCTGGCAGAAAGAGCCACAGTACCGTGCGATATTGCAGCCACTGCATGTCTCGCTGGCTTTGCGGCCACAGTTCCAGCAGTTCTGCAAGACACAGGCATCAGTAAGTGATTGCTGGGATCTCAAGGGCAGGCTTGTCACTCGTTACCTGCATGGCAGTCCTGCCTTTACTGCTATGTGTTTAAGCATGGGAAACACACACCCCCTTTCCGAGTTTCCTTCATCTGTAAACAGGAAAACTACCCATCTGCAGGACGGCAGGGTGAGATGAGGGGTGTATGTGACAAGACTTTGGACAACACCAGCATAGGTCCGGTGGCTATGTCCTGGTTACAGCACAGACTCACGTTTTTGACTCACATTTTAATCTTCAGAGACCAAACCAAACTCTGTGCCAGCTTCCCCCTCACCCCAGCCATCTACCCTAAGAACACATATTCTCTTGCTCTTCCCAATGAAGAAATCATTTTCGTTTTCCACAGACAATACATGATCTTAATTAAGACTTTTCAAAGGAATACAGGTAATAATTCATCTTGTTTTAATAAAGGTCCCCTGCCAGGGAACCAGGATGGGTGAGCGGGAGTGGAAGTAGTTGTGTTACTTCCTCCTTTGTCCTCTGTGGCTGTTTTCCTTCCACTATGTGTCTCATCCTAGGTGAGCTGGGATCATGGGAATACTTCTGGCCTGTTCCCAGGAGCCACCTGCAATATCCCAGAACTCAAGGCCTTGGAAGTCTAGGTCAGGGACTTTTCTCACTACTTCTTGCACTTCCCTAGGAAGGGGGCAGTTAGACTAGGATTTAGCAGAAACCACCAGGGAAAAGAGTCCACCTGTTGAGAATGTACTATTCAATTACAGAAGACATGAGCCAAGTGACGATGGTGAGAGCTAGAAATAGTAGCCATGAAAGAGGCAGTAGAAACAGTCACTGAACAGACTTTAAACATCCCAAAGCATCACAGAGACTGAGGCCAGCAGTGTAGCTCCCAGCACTTGCAGCCTATAGCACTTTCTTTCCTTCACGTAGGCTCCATGTGGATTCTGCTCACATGAGTGTTCTACATCTGAGTTCTCCCAGACCCACTAGTAAGAGAACAGTCTCGTGGCCCTGGCCAGGTGAAGCTCTCAGGAAGGACTGCGGCAGCCAGCCTGCTGCCCTCTCGTCTTCCCTGCACACAGGTACTCTAGAATGGCAGAAGCCAATCTTGAGGCCTGGCAATGGCACCACTCAGGAAAGAAAGGCCCCACCCCAATGGGGGGTATAAAAGAACAGACAAGTGCTGAAAAGCACCTAGGAACCACCCAGCCCACTTACGGCATTGTACAGATGGGGAAATTGAGAGCCTGGGGGGGGCCTTATAAAACTTAGTAAGTGGCAATGCAAAGTCTAGAACCTTCCACTCCATGATACTCAATGTATAGGTTTAACTTCAAAGAACATTAGAAAAGACTGCAGATTCCCTTCTAATACAAAAGGCTTCTCAGGAAATATACCCAAAGGACTGTCAAAACATCCCAACAAAACACCTGAGGACCAAAATAGGGAACAGAAGTAATTTTTAGGTTACATTTATAGATCTCAAGCAAACTGCATTCCAGAGAATTTCATACTCTGGAGTCTGATAGGCTGACTCCACTCAATGCTTTGGTAGAATCTTCTCATTTGTGGGGAAGAACTCAGCTGTTGCCCACATGGGGCTACCGTGGAAACACAGGCCAATGGGTTGGCTGCCAGCAGAGGGGGAGATCCTCTACTCCCTCTTTCAAAGCAAGAACATCTCAGAACTGGTTCAGAGTATTAAACCACTGGTGCTTTTAACTTGGCTGCCATTATTTTTTAAATAGTTTATTTCATGATTTATGACTGTAGTCCCTAAACCTGGGGCCTCAGACTGGTACCAGTCCATGGCTTGTTAGGAACCAGGCTGCACAGCAGGAAGTGAGCGGTGGGCTAGTGAGTGAAGCTTCATCTGTATTTAGAGCTGCTCCCGATGGCTTGCATGGCTGCCTGAGCTCTGCCTCCTGTCACATCAGTCACTGCCTCCCATCACCCCTAGATAGGACTGTCTAGTTGCAGGGAAACAAGCCCACAGCTCTGATTCTGCATTATGGTGAGTTGTATAATTATTTCATTATATATTACAACGTAATAATAATTACAAATAAAGTGCACAATAAATATAATACACTTGAATCATAGTGAAACCATCCCCCAACCCCCACCCCAACTGTGGAAAAACTGTCTTCCATGAAACTGGTCCCTGGTGCCAAAACGGTTGGGGACTGCCGATTTATAAAATACAATAAAACAGGCTGGGCACGGCGGCTCGCACCTGTAATCCTAGCACTCTGGGAGGCCGAGGCGGGAGGATTGCTTGAGCTCACGAGTTCTAGACGAGCCTGAGCAAGAGCGAGATCCTGTCTCTACTAAAAATAGAAAAAAATTAACCAAAAAACTAAAAATAGAAAAAATTAGCCAGGCATGGTGGCGCATGCCTATAGTCCCAGCTACTCAGGAGGCTGAGGCAGGAGGATCCCTTGAGCCCAGGAGTGTGAGGTAGGCTGACACCACAGCACTCTAGCCCAGGCAAGAGAGTGAGACTCTGTCTAAAAAATAAATAAATAAAATAAAATAAAATAAAACAAAACAAAACAAACAGCCTCCCACATAAGCAGAATCACAGAAATGCAAGAACAATGTGGTTAGTGAAAGACCATCCAGGGGTGAAAGGATGGTTTTATGTTCTCTTTCTCTTTGGCTTTTCCCTGACTTAATGAAGAAGGCTTTTCTTTTCCCCCGCCAAGGTATAAGGCAAAAGGTTTTTTGTTGTGGTCACCCTTCAAATCAACATTCCACAACGCCAGAGCCACAGACTTGGCCAAACGTCCTCTGTAGTTAATTGGGAAAGGTCATAAACCTTCTGAGATACCGGCCAGGGAAGTCAGGAATGTGATTACAGAATTCCCTTTGTCAAGCAGGGGCCATCAGATTACGCCAGAATATTCCAAGTGTGGCCCAGGACTCACCTTTGTCAGAACTACCGAGGGCTTATCAAAATCCCTGGGACTCATTCCAGATCTCTCTGACCTTATTGCAAACAAGAGAGAAATGACTCTCTATTTTATTAACAGTTGCTAGCCCCATTATGTTTGCCAGGAAATCCAGAATGGTGACAAAAAGTGGCCTGAGCAGAGATAAGGGGGCCTCTCACTTCATGCCTCCAGCTTTGGGCATGTAGGGAGATGCTCTGTCTGGCTGCGGCGCGTGAGCAGGAGCTGCCGCAGCTTATGCACTAATTAACCGCACAACCAAATCCCTTCCGTCTGCACAGTGCTCTGCAGTTCAAAAGGACTTCCACAACCACAATCCAATGCTATCTTCCCAAAAACTACCAGATCAACAGGATTGGGGCCAGTATACCCACGGAACAGATATGGAAACTGGCCCCTTTAAGGGTGTACCATCAGTGTGAGCGGGAACTGGGACTAGGACTCCTTCTCCCATACCAAACCACCTTCCCCAAGATGAGTGAGAAACTCCAGGAATACCTGTTAAACTTTAAGAGAATTTTCTGGATGAAATGGAGGGGAAGCAGCCCTTCAAGTCCAGTAAAAACTCATCCAAAACTTAGGCCCTCTACCCTTCCCCGGCTTTGGAAAGCAATTTTGCTGGGATGGATGCTGGTATACACCTCACCTGCAGGCCACTTTGTGGATTGGTTAAAATTATAGTTCCTGAAAAGCACAATCCTATAAATGGAGAGCCGAGATTTAAACCTATGCAGTCCAGTTCCAGAATATATGCTCACAGCCAAAAGCTATATTCCTTCTTTGCAGATAGACACAGTTAAAGATAAACATAGAGATAAAAGTAGATAAATATGGGCCAACATAGATATTGATGTGGATGGCTATAGATACAGAATTCAACATAGGGAACAGAAATAGATATATCATGGCTCAAGAAAAATTCTAAAGAAAAAGTAGGAGAAGGAAAAGGGAGAGGGGGACAGGGAACTATTTTTTCACCATTCACTGTATCTTTGTTGGAGTGCTACAGTACGGGATCCTACCACATCCTATGCGATGGCCACATGATATTTAGGCATTTTCATCTTCACACTGCCATGCCTGGCATTGCTATATTGAAATCGATTGTTTAAATATGATGAGAGGCTGGACACAGTGGCTCACGCCTGTAATCCTAGCACTTTGGGAGGCCAACGCAGGAGGACTGCTTAAGAGCAAGACCCTGTCTCTACTAAAAATAGAAAAAATTAGCCAGGCATGGTGGCACGCATCTGTAGTCCCAGCTACTTGGGAGGCTGAGGCAGGAGGATCACTTGAGTCCAGGAGTTTGAGGTTGCTGTGAGCTAGGCTGACGCCATGGCACTCTAGCCCGGACAACAGAGCAAGACACTGCCTCATTAAGAAATAAATAAGTAAATAAGAAAGATGAGAAAACAAAATTAAAAAAAAAAAACAACAACAACACTGAAAGCCCCCAAAAGTTTTTAAGTTCAAAAGAATGTCCCAAAGACAGCTGATCTCCCAATCCATAGATGGGATCTACCTACTGAGAGAAGCAGGCTTGTTTCTTATAGCTGAAAAATGACTAAAATGAAAGTCATTAAATTCAAAAGGACTGTTATGTTTCTGTCACATGCTTTATTCTTTTTAGTCTTTTCATCTCTGTCCTGTGTAGAAGCATCGCCAATCCTAGGCCCCAGGTGCTGGGCAGTTCTACCCAATCTGTCACTTTTCAGTCCATAAAAAAGCTAGCCTATTTGTAAATAGACTAGATGCTACAGGGCCCTGCATTTTCTTACTCCTGTACCCTGGCTTTAGCGCTGAGGGATTATGTCAGTTAAACTCCCCAAGCCAGAGTTTCATCATCTGTAAAGATCCAACAATATCTACCTCATAGGGTCACCGAGAAGATAAAAAAGGAAATACCCATACTTAGCTGGGGGTCTGGCACAGAGTAAGGCCATTTGGTCAGTGTTGGTCACCGTTATCATGTAATTACACGAATTCTGTCTTTAGAGTGAGCCTTCAAAATTTAAACCAATATGAGCCAATACATATAAGAATACAATATAATCATTTACTATCTTGATATATAAAAAGAGTCCCAGAGTAAAAATCAAAACTCTTCTGGAACTGGATAAAAATTATAATCATCTAGCCCTCAAGAGGGGACAGTCTGTGCCAGCTGCCCCGCCCCAGCCCAGCCCAGCGCTAACAGAGCTCTGACCTCTGTGGACTCTTCTTGCTCGTTTATGACGAGGAAGGCATCCTCTGCTGCCTGCCGCTTGACGTCCGCTATGGTTTGCTCCATTCGAGCTCTCTCTGTTGCAATCACTTCAAAGGCTTTCTGCTCTGCTTCAGCGACGGCCTTCTGTACTTCTGACATGGCCTGAATTTTCACCTTATTCACAGCTTCTTCTAGAAGAAAGTGACAGTAAAATCAACTGGCCGAGAAATCTTTTCCCTCCCACCCCACAGCATTTCTAAGAAGGAATAGAACCCAAACGAGATCACTCTTTACTAAAAATGCACAGGGAAGAGCACATGATACCTGCACTTGCTTGTCCATCCAGGCAGGGACGGGCTGGGTACATAGATGGAGGTGGGCAATGAGCTAGGGCTGGGGATACTCGGGTGACCAGACACAGTCACACTCTCATAACTGCTTGTGATCAAGGATAAAGGTGGTTCAGATGCTTCGTATATTGTAGTGTAAGAGACTAGAGTTTCAATGAAAACAGTGGTCAGCTCTACGAGGGGCAAGGGAAGTTCAACAAAGTGTGTTTGGGTTGAGATGGTAGGTAGAAATGAGATTTTGGAAAGTCTTTCATGCCATGCTAAGGAATTTGGCCTTTTTTTTCCCCTAAAGGAAATGTGAACTCCATTAAAGGGTTCAATGTAAGGAGAAGAGACTGAAGACAAATATAGCAACTAGGAGGCTGGGACAATGAAAAGACTCTGGATTTAGGCATGAGGAGGTGGCATTGAGGAAGGGATGAGGCAGGAGGAGATTGTTAGCATCGAAGGGTCTGATCGTGGAGGTAAAGGGGAAGAATGGTAGAGCCATGCAATGAGATGGATAATACACAGAAAGCTGGTGTGGAGGCAAGTGAGAAGGATGAGGTGCCTACAGGACATCCAAGTGTAAATGACCAGGAAGTAGTTAGCGAAACAAGGGCTAAAGACACAGATTTGAGCAGACTGCAAGGAGTCCTGGGTTTCTAGAACGTGAACCTACCTGGTTCCTGATCACTTCCTCCCATCACCACTGCCCTGCTTGGTTTCCATTGGGTGGACACCCCAAATAATACACTCCATGCATTTGAACTTCAGCAGAATGAGCATGTGAATGTGAAGTTCCAATGTGAGTAACCTCCCACACGACTCTATAAGACCAAGCAGCCCAGAAACCTCAGGAAATGCCCTGACCCTCACCGTTTGGCTCTTGCACATAGCCAAGGCTAAAGGAGGTTTAAACAGAATGTTCTAGGCTGCCATGCTACAACTTTCTATCATTTTGCTCCAGCCTTAAGAAAAGAAAAGTCTTAATCCTAGCACTCTGGGAGGCTGAGGCAGGCGGATCCCTCAAGGTCAGGAGTTCAAAACCAGCCTGATCAAGAGTGAGACCCTGTCTCTACTAAAAATAGAAATAAATTAATTGGCCAACTACAAATATATAGAAAAAATTAGCCGGGCATGGTGGCGCACGCCTGTAGTCCCAGCTACTCGGGAGGCTGAGGCAGAAGGATTGCTTGAGCCCAGGAGATTGAGGTTGCTGTGAGCTAGGCTGACGCCACGGCACTCATTCTAGCCTGGGCAACAGAGTGAGACTCTGTCTCAAAAAAAAAAAAAGAAAAGAAAAGTCTTTACCCCAAAGGCCAAGGACTCCATGTTTCCTTTACTCTGGTTGTCCACATAGGCCCATTGTGGCCCACTGTAGCTACACTTCATAAACCTCTTATGTCAGGTAGGTGTTAAGTGTCTCTTACTGAGCCAACATAACAATGTTCTCAGGTAGATTTTACCCTCCCAGTTTATGGATAAATCAGTAAGAAGCACAGTTTGGGTAACTATCTTAATGGAGGTCATCTAAGGTCACAGATGACACTGTAGTGCAGAGGAAGGACTCAAATCTAGCCGGATCAACACTGAAGTTGGTTTCTTAACCATGTTAACCAAAGTTATCTCCCAAGTAGTCAAAGTCACTGGTGCTTTTTTTTTGAGACAGAGACTCACTTTGTCGCTTGGGTTAGGACAATACATCATCGTATTTCACTGCAACCTCAATATCCTGGGTTCAAGTGATCCTCCTGCCTTAGTGTCCCAAGTAGCTAGGACTACAGGCTCACGCCACCATACCTGGCTAATTTTTTCTATTTTTGGTAGAGATAGGGTCTTGCTCTTGTTCAGGCTGGTCTCGAACTCCTGACCTCAAGCAATCCTCCCACCTTGGCCTCCCAGAGTGCTAGAATTACAGGCATGGGCAACCATACCCAGCCCCAAATTGTTTTCAATGGTATAATAGTATTTTGTTGTGGTATCAAACTGTAAATTAACATAATCATTCATGGATGTTTGGGCATTTTCCAGGTTGTCTTTCCATTGCTCCCAGAATAGACTAAAAATGGTATCTTTACACATACTGTTGCTTCTTTAAAAATTTGTGTTTAGGCCAGGCGCGGTGGCTCATGCCCCTAATCCTAGCATTCTGCAAGGCCAAGGCGGGAGGATGGCTCAAAGTCAGGAGTTCAAAACCAGCCTGAGCAAGAGCGAGACCCCGTCTCTACTAAAAATAGAAAGAAATTAGCCAGACAACTAAAAATATATGGAAAAAATTAGCCGGGCATGGTGGCGCATGCCTGTAGTTCCAGCTACTCAGGAGGCTGAGGCAGTAGGATCGCTTGAGCCCAGGCGTTTGAGGTTGCTGTGAGCTAGGCTGATGCCACAGCATGCTAGCCCGGGCAACAGAGTGAGACTCTGTCTCAAAAAAAAAAAAAAAATTTTGTGTGTAAGTCTGGCCCATTTAAAAGCATAAAAGTGAGGAATAATTCTAAGACTCTGCAGGTACTTACTATTGGTAATACTTAATAATTTCTTATATAAACTTTTGATGAATTATTTAGCATCATCAACAAGGTCTTCTAAAATGGTCAATTAACTGATTGTTAAACTGGGAGCTAATTTATCAGGGATGGCTTAATCTTGTACTTTCCTGATTACTACTGAGGAAAAACATTTTGCAATACGTTTATTTGTAATTCCTCTTATTTTTAAAAACATATTTTTTATTTCTCATATCATCATTTGTTCTTATCTTTTGTCTGTTTGTTTCATATTATCTTGATGCTCTTGAAAGAGTTCTTAGGAATATAGTTACTAAATATTTTACAGAATTTTTATCTTAGGAATAAAACCAAAAATCATATTGGACTTAAAAAAAAAAGTCACTGGGGAGGTAAGTCAAGAAGGTACAGCAGGCTAGTAACGATACAGCTGACATGAGTGATGTGAGGTTAGTTTCATCCCCTGTCTTACCAGAACAGGCAGTCCCCACCCTCCTTTATTCTTATAGAAAAGAAGGTCTACCAAGAGCAGTGTGGACTGAGCTAGTCACAGTGAAGGTGAAAGGAAGAGCAGAGAGATTGCAAAGCTATGCCAAGAGCAGATTGGTAGCAGTGTGAACACAGTCTGTGTAGATGCCAGTGAGATCAGGCAAAATGAGCTCAGCCACAGGCCCAGAATCAGAGCATGTCAATAGGTACTTAATGCCTCAGTGTGACCCAATAGAAGGGCATGAAAGGGACTCGAAGGAGCCATTCCAAACTCCTGACCTGCAAAATAACACGATAGGCAGTCCAGGAGACATGTGGCACAAGCCCAAGGGGGAGAGGCAAGAGCCTAGGGCTCCATGACAAGTTATTAGACAGCCAAAGAACCCAGTTAACCAACTTTCCCCTAAATTCGTGTTCCCTGATCACACAAATTAGTGCAACCAAAGAGCAGTCAAACACATACCCGTTTTTTTCCAAAACTCCACAGGTACGTATCCTGTACCTGGCCTACTGCTGAATTCCCTCTGAGAATCTGCAGAAGAAAGAGAAACAGTATAGGGTCAGAAGTTGTCTATGATCAGCAATTTTATTTTTATGAAACAAGTTTTCTCAAACTTCTCATTCACCACTTAGACTCAAACATGTATATTCATTTCTGGGCTGGGCATCGTGGCTTACGCCTGTAATCCTAGCACCAAAGTGGGAGGCTGCGAGGATACCAGTGAGGTAGGAGGAGGATCACCTGAGCCCAGGAGTTCCAGGCTGCAATGAGCTGTGGTCTCACCACTGTACTCTAGCTTGAGCAACAGAGTAAGGTTCTGTCTCTAAAAATAAAAAATATTGAAAAAAAAAATCTGATAGGGCTAAAATCAGATTAAAATAGCACACTTAACTTTTAGTTTTAAAACACAAACATGCATCAAATATTAACAGTATTTCAAGGTAGTAAGATTAAAAGTGATCTTCACTTTCTTCTTATCTTCTTACTTTCTTTTTACCTAATTTTTCCCCCTAAAAACATGTACATGTATATAAGGTCTTTTTTTTTGAGACAGAGTCTTGCTCTGTTTCCTGGGCTAGAGTACGGTGGTGTCATCATAACTCACTATAACCTCAGCCTCCTGGGCTCAAGGGGTCCTTCCTGCCTTAGCTTCCTGAGTAGCTGGGGCTGCAGGCACACACTACAACGCCTGGCTAAGTTTTCTATTTTTAGTAGAGATGGGGTCTTGCTCTTGCTCAGGCTTGTCTTAAATTCCTGAGCTCAAGCAATCCTCCTGCCTTTGCCTCCCAGAGTGCTAGGATTATAGGAATGAGTCACCATGCCCGGTCAATATAAATTTCATTTTCTTAAAGAAATCTCCAACAAGCTTCTGAGCTATTCCAGTGTGAACTGGGTGCTTTCTAGGCTTGCTGTACCACCGCTGCTTGGGCGCTCCCTCACACCCTAGGATTCCCTCCGCTCTTCCTTTCTTATGTTGCATCTTAGTCCATATCTCCTACCTTCTGGTTTACTTCCATGTATTGAGGCATACTGTCTGTAGACATCATGAGAAAGGGTGGAAGTGGGAAGTACATTTTTCAAAAAATTGTGGTTTGTTAATCTAACACTAAATTGTCTTGGTTAAGTACAGAATTCTAAATTAAAATAATTTTCCTTCAGAACTGTATTCTAACTTTCAATGATGCTAACTTGATTAAGTCTGTTTCTTTCACTGTTCTGTCTACTCGGTAGACTGGTTCAACCTGGAACTGTCTTTCAGTTCTTGGCAATATTTTAGATTTTATTCCAATAACTAGGCCAAGTGTGATGGCAATCCTAGTACTTTGGGAGGCCAAGGCTGGAGAATCGTCTTGGGACGCTGAGGCAGAAGGATTGTTTGAACCCAGGTGTTTGAGGTTGCTGTGAGCCAGGCTGACGCCACGGCACTCTAGGGAGGGCAACAGACTCTGTCTCAAAAAAAACCCCAAAAAACAAACAAAAAAAGAGACCAGTAACTATTCTATCTTCTCTGATTGTTTTATTCACTCTTTTTGAAACTCATGATTTAGACATATGAGTTGGGTAGATTTTCTTTTTCGTATCTTTTTCTTGCCAGGGATATTAACTCTATTTTTGGAAGTTTTCTTTTTCTTTTTTTTTTCTTTCATTATATTATGGG
>VBSM01001118.1:32323727-32334160 GCA_008086735.1 Cheirogaleus medius | reverse complement strand
ATTTTTAGTAGAGACAGGGTCTCGCTCTTGCTCAGGCTGGTCTCCAACTCCTGAACTTGAGTGATTCTCCCGCCTCAGCCTCCCAGAGTGTTAGGATTACAGGCATGAAATACTGTGCCCAGCCTTGGTCTCCACCTTTAATATTAGAGGCTTACCCGTAAAATTTGGTCACCCTTAACCACTAACACATACCACTAAAAAGCTGCCTGGAAGCTCCACGACAGTGAATGGAGCCCATCTGTGTGGGCTTAACTACAGGTAGTTTTCCCAAACTTTGCTGTTTATCAGACTCATTAAACATATACATTTAGATTCTTGTATCCCAGAATCATAACCTCCAGGGAAGGGCCTGGAATGTTTATTTGTAGTAAACACCCAGGTTGACTCTTATTCTGAGAATAAACTGATAGCTAGAGTCAGTTTCTTTACATTAAAAAAAATTTTTAATTATAAAATATAGTTCATAAAAATATTAATTACAATTTAATGAAAAATATGAATTAAATGTGCATAAGCCCCAGTTCAAGAAACAACACTACCAGCAACACCCCAGCCCGCAAGAGGTAAGCAGTGGTAAGCCACAGTGATGTTCAGTTTGGAGCCAGACTGGCAAGCCTGTCCCGAGAAAGATGGCTACAGTGCACCACCTGTACACTCACCACCCACACCCCCAGAGGAAACCATTCTCCTGACTCGGTGATAAGCATTTTCTTATTTTTCCTTATGGTTTTCACACTTATTAATGCATCCTTAAATAAAGTACCTGAATATATTCCTTATTGCCTAAAAAAATCTATTACTGAAAATATTGTGAATCACAAATGTTCAGAGAAGGGAAACCTGTACTGCATTATTTTAAATAGGAAAAATAATAATGCCATTCAAAGTCTCTAATAAATTTCTCTCTAAAATTATCAAAACACTTAAATACTAAATACTTAAATAACAATCCCCATAGAGTTTCTGTATAATGCAAGACTTTAAAAACTTCAATTACTTAATTATTTAAAAGTCATCGGTGAATTTGCTTATTTGTTATTCCCAAGACTATTGCTCAATATAGAACAACAGTACTCAAAAGTGCTGCTATTGGTCCACGAAAAGAAACTATGTCAGAATGCAAAACAACCATGTCTCTTAAGAATACTGTTTAGTTTGGCTGACTCTTCATAGGAAGATTTTCTTGGTGAAGTGAATAGTAACCCAATATATCCTGGTATAAGCTCCTCATAGCATCACAGACCAGTAACATTTTTTTGGAATACTTTGGTTCACATTTTGAATAGTACACTTGTTTAGGATATGAATTATGCTTTTGTTCTATACTAAAACACACATGTACTATATAAAAAAGAACATGAGATAAATGTATATAACATGTATAAATAATGATACTAAAAGATACTATTTAAATCAGACAGGTTGATAGTGCCCTTAGAACCCTGATAGAAGGAAATAAAGGGGGTCCATAGAGAGCTAAACCTAGAGTGACAATATAATTTATCATCCAAATTGTTCTCATTTTTGAGAGTAAGGGAGGTGGTAGTAGCAATTATGACAAGATACAGGCATAAACTGGGACTGTCCCAGGCAGCTCAGAACATATGGTCACCCTAGCTAAACCCTCAAGCAAAGGTGAGAAAGATGAGTAATGGTGATTCATAGCAATGTTTAAATGACAACTAGACCTGCAATCCTGGCTGAAAAACAGCTGGCTCGTGACTACAGCTCACTCTGTACTCTATGCCTTCTCACCTGGACGCATGCAGACTCATCAACAAAAGGTATGTGGTTTGGATGGTGAACTTTAGGTAAGTTTCTGCAAGTTGTTATAAGGAATATTTGTAAGGGTTCAGATGGTGAGGGAGACCAGAGTATTAGCATTTGTCTGTTTTTCAAGGTTTTGTGAAAGGAATCATACTACAAGTATTCTTTGATGTCTTGCTGTGCTAGATATGCAACATAATGGTGCTAATCTCTGGCTGACTCAAGAACTATTGCTATGGGTGGAGTGGCAGAGTGAGATCCCTTAGCTACCAACGTCTGGACATACTACAGTAATTCTGGCTTTTCCTCAATGTTTTTTTCTTTTTGTAGTCTCTTTGAAACTAACAGACATCTTTTATGTGGAACATGTTAGGTCTGTCATAAGAAGAGATTCATTCTCCCTGTGAACATTTGGGAACTTAGAGTGGGTGGATGGGGAAAGAGTCAGATCACAGATGGCCTATCAATCAGCTGAGCCTCTGACAGGGCACCTCTTCAGTTACCGGGTGAATGTGATGGAACATTTTTGGGGGAATAACTGTGGCTTCCTGGATGTACTCTGAATTGAGAGAAGAGTTGCTCTTGTCTCTGCTGCTTTAGGCTGGGAAAAGGCAAGATGGTACAACTCAGTTTGGCACAGTAAAAGCTTTTGTTGAGGCCACCCAGCCATGGTTGATAAGTGGTACTTTCCTGGATGGAGGTGGGGAAAAGAGGAAGGAAAGTGAGCTGAACACTTTCAAGGCTGTTCTGAGGAATGGAAGTGATGACACTATAGTACCTTCTAGGACATTCAGCCAGGCTGAATTTAACAACTACTCTTTGATTATCACCCAGCACATAAATATGCAGAGAGAGTTAAAGAAAGAACAAACTCGCATATTTTCTCATTCTCTGCGAGGGAGAATTAACATTTCTTGAACATGCCCAGTACTGAGTGCTTCACATATTTTCTCATTTACTCTCCATAATCACACGAGTCTCCCTAACTCCATAATCTAGCACCATTTTCTTTTAAAGTAAAATAGAAAAAGCCTTCCTTACCATATTAGGTGGGGTCCTAAGGCTGATGTTTATTCTAGGTTCCCTTCAGACTCTCCCCTTACCATTGCTGAGAGAATCTGCAGTCCCAGGGCTGTGCTGCCTGGAGACCAACTCGGTCCCTGTTTTCCTCATGTCTGTGTTTTCATTATATCGTCTTTTCCAGTAGTTGAGCTCTTCACGATCAGATTCCTGACAACGTCGCAGAACTGCCATGGAGCGCCGTGTTTTCTCTACCATTTCCATAATGCAATTCAGGGCCTGAGCCAGACAGGAAGTCAGGCAGAGATCAGATGAGGAAATTCAAACAACGAACATTGAAAATCAAGGACGGGTAAACACAATATAATAAATTAAGGTTCAAGTATTTTACATTTAAAAGCCTTATTACAGCTTCTTTT
Source organism: Cheirogaleus medius (assembly GCA_008086735.1). Lineage (NCBI taxonomy): Eukaryota > Metazoa > Chordata > Mammalia > Primates > Cheirogaleidae > Cheirogaleus > Cheirogaleus medius. Next base: position 32,330,954 of record VBSM01001118.1, on the reverse strand, counting down.
GAAATACACACACATACAATTATTCATTTTCTTTCTTTCTTTTTTTGGTTTTGGTCCTTATAATCTAATAGATAGTTAATTCATTTTTTTTATTTCAAAATAAGGTTTTTTGGATTCTTCAAGGTTGAAGCAGCCACATATAGTCTCATAATAATATGGTCTGTTAAAGACTGGTTAACCTACAGTAAATCTCTGTCTAAATACACTAAGTCATCTGATAAAGCTAGAGATTTTTATAAGAATTCAATGAGAGAAATAAGGACCAGGAAAAACTGTCACTCAAGAAGGAAAAGCTACTGCATGTAAATTTCAAGTAAGCACTAACAAACATCCTTTCTTCCCTTTTTAGAGAGAAGGGAAACTCTCTCTTCCAATGGGGGAGAGAACTCAGGCTTACATTCTGTACCAGTGTACTAATTCTCACTTGTATTCGGAGGAAATCATGTATTTAACACGTCCTATATACCAGGCACTGTGATAAGCACCTTATATATTATTATAGCCCTCCTGTGATTTCAAATAATGCAGCATTAAAAGACACAAAAATTAAGGCTAAAAGAGTGTAACTTGCCTAGCTCACAATGATAAGCAGCAGCGAAGCTGGGACTTGAACTCACAAACCTGTGAGGTTTTTTGTTTTGGTTTGATTTTTATTTTTTAGAGATAAGGCCTTGCTATGTTGCCCAGGCTGGCTCCTGGGCTCAAGTGATCCTCCTGCCTCAGGCCTTCTGAATATCTGGAACTTCAGGCACATGGCATTGTACCCAGCTATGGCTTTTAACCATTATGCTACATGACTTTACTTGGTTTGTGAACTGAAGTGATTATTCCACCACAAAGATTTAGGAGTGACTCTCTACTATGCTTCCCCGAAAATAAGACAGGGTCTTATATTTATTTTTCCTCAAGAAGACACCCTAGGGCTTATTTTCAGGGGATGTGTTATTTTTTTTAAGTACGGTACAACAATCTACATTTATTCAAATATAGTTAAGTCGTCTTCTTCTGGAACATCATAATAACTCTCCAAACCCTGAATTCCATTCTGAATTTCTTGCGACTCTATTTCCTTTAGAACCATTGGTCCCAATCTCTCATGTCAAGCAATAGAGCTCTCATGGGGCAGATGAGAAGGGCTGCTCGTCTTCTTTACTGCTCCGCGACAAAATGTATGGGTTGTGTAGATACGCTGCGTAGCCATGCTCATCACTAGGTCTTATTTTCGGGGTAGGGCTTATATTGCGCAAATGCTTAGAAATCCTGCTAGGGCTTATTTTGGGGGAAACACGGTAGCTCTGTAGCTAAGGGAGTAGCAGATAAACCAGCTTTTATTAAAAGCAAAGGATATTATGTCTGGTTATATTCACTTCAAGCACACATGCTCCAGTAACTATTGGTAGTATTAAGAACCAAAAGCAATAGAGAAATTATACACTGTAAGGTTCTTACATGGTCAAGATGTTTCCATTCATCAGCCCATTCCCTTTCTGTCAAACGGTGGTCTACCAACTCATCTTGATAGCTTCCATTTAGATCTATTACAAATTAGAGATTAAATTTGAAGACAGTGGGAAGAATACAGTAGTACCAAATTTTACAAGGTAAATACACATGCATTTGTAAGAACTTTGAACATGCTACTAATGATTCATAATGAGGTATGGGACCGACAAAATGACATATACCCAACAAAATATCATTATTCAGAGTATGTAAAGAACTCTAATAAATCACTTGTGAAAGACAAATAGCCCAAAATAAAAAAAGGCAAAAGAAACAAACAGGTATCTCATAGATGAGAAACTACATATGATCCATAAACATCTAAAAAGATACTCAAACATATAAGTAGTCAGGCAATGCAATAAAAACTTCAATGAGATGGCACTTTACATTTAACACATTGGAAAAAATTAAAACATCAGATAATACTAAGTGTTATCAAGGATGTGGTGCAATATAAATACTTAACCACCAAAACTAGGGTGTATGCTAGTACAACTCCTTGAAAACAGCTTAGTATTACCACAGTATTTTGGGGGCCATGGTTTTGATATATACTGAAATATCGAGGAATACAATGACTATGTGAATAAAGAGTATATGGAATCAAGAGTTGTCAACTGTTTTGAAAAACTCGTGTCACATATGGTAACACTGCTGATAGTCTTTGAATCATTAAAACAACACCCCTGTTATCAGTCTGAATTTACAGGTATTGTATTTATAGTGATTCTGTATCAGGGCAAGAACCTGCTTATTTCATTATATCTTCTAATGTAGTCATGCCTGAGCACTAACATATTTCATTATAAGATACTTTCTTATATATTCAGTTAGGATAGAATATTGGTCCTAAAATTATGGATCTAAGACAGGCTATAGTATATCTAAATTTCATTTTAGGAGAGTAAAGGCCGTAGCATATTTGTTTAAAGGAGGTGGTAATGAATGGCTTGGTAATAGCTGAGTACCACTGTACTAGGGCATGTGTTTTCAAACAGGACTGGTGCAAATTAAGGAATCCGTAATGAGACTGGAAGACAAATGGTTGAACCTAAAAGAAACCATCAAGGTAGATGATCGGTTGAAGAATGCTTCAAGATGGAAAAAAAATAAATTTCTTTCTAAAATTGTAGAAATACAAGTAAAATGTGACAAAAAAAATGCAATTATAAGAACCAGGTGTGGTGGCATGTGTCTATAGTCCCAGCTACTAAGGAGGCTGAGACAGGAGGATTGCTTGAGCCAAGGAGCTCAAGTCCAGCCTTGGGCAACTTAGTGAAATCCCATCTCTAATCAATCAATCAATGAAGTTGACAATTTTAAAAAGGCAGTTATAGTTGGTGGTTAGCACATTTCTTTTGCAAATCAAACTGGCAAAAAATGGGTATAGATATAAAAGAAAACAATAATAAGCCTAGTGTTTTAACAGATGAAAAGACAGACATTGAAGGAATAGGGATTGGACACAAATATAAGCATCATAACATACTGCCAGTGCACCAAAGCTTGGGGCATCAGACAACTGGGATCTGAATCTTGCTTCTGCCACTTACTAGCTATCTATAAAGAGGGGTAACAACTGCCTGGAACTTGTGTGAGGATTAAATGAGATAATGTAAGTACAACACAATCTGAGTGGCAGCTAAGACTGAATAATGATGCTGAGAACATCATAGCTGCCATAGACGTCACCATTCAGCCACCACTGTATGAAGCCAGGGGCCCTAATGTGGTCCAAGCCTCTGAACAATGCTAGTGAACTGAAGACAGAAGAAGAGAGGGGAAAATGTTTTAAAATTTCTTACTCTACAAGGTACCCCACAAATTGAAATGTAGGAGAAACCCTGGAAGCTGGTAACTCTTTGGTTCTGTGCCCTGACAGAAGCTTAGCAGTTAAACTCCAAAAATACTCCTGGGGTAAACTTGTATGAGTACATGACAAAAAGCTCTGTCCAAAATTGATCTCGGATGAGGTTTGTTAGGATTTTTTGTATGTTTGTTTCTTCTTAAATTTAATGGTCTCTGAGGGCCTATGTGCGAGGCATTCCAAATGTAACAACCCAGCCCAGGTGGTAGTGTTATCTCCATTTTATAAATTATACTCTGAGGCTCAGAGAGCCTAAGCAACTTGCATGAGATCACACAGCTAGTTAGGACACAGAGCCAAGATTTAAATTTAGATATGCCTCAACTCCTGACCTAAATCTCCGTGCATGTACTTTCACCTCTAAGACTACATATTTTGCATCTTTCTTGCTTTAAATTTAAAAACTTTTATTCTTATATAAATTCAGACTTACAGAAATTGCAAGAATTGTACAAAGAAAACTCACAAACTCTTCACAGGGGTTTTTCAAATGTTATTATTTTATCTCATTTGCTTTTTCATTCTCTATTTTTTTCTGAACCATCTGAGAATAAGTGCTAGCTCTTTATTCTTTATGCCAGTTTATCCCTAGAATTTGTTGTTTTAATCTCCACTTATCATTGCATTAATTTTGCTATTTTTCTCAAGTTGATTTTACTTTATCCAGAGTTCCTTCTTGACAGTAATCCTACTTCTATCACATGATATCAACAAGTATAACGTGAGATCAATATTAAATGAAGTCAACCATAACTCTAATATTCTCTTTTATGTATAATATTGTTTTATCTAATCAGTGGGAAAAAGCAATGATGATATTATTTGACTTTATCACTGACAGGGAAAGAAATCCAAGAATTCAGTCTGAATTTTAATCATTATCATGCTGCTTACGTCACTTACTAAGATTATGGTGCCTATCACGAACTTCTCGATGTTCTAACACCTTGTTGGGTTCCCGATACAGGTGTGAAGTTGCAATATCTTCTAAGGTGTAATGCTGAAGAGGTGGAGGAGTAGGATGGAACTGGCCCCCAGGATTCATGAGCGGTACAGTGAGAGCAGGACTATGCCGGGGAGCAGGGCTAATGGTACACACTCTCTTGGCAGGAGGCTCAGGAGCAATCGTATCTCTTTCAAAACTATTCTCTTCTCTCCTGTAGAGGAACCAGAAGTGCACATCTGAGCCTGTCAACAAGTGTTCATGCAAACATTTCCTGTACATCTACATTGTGTTACATATTATGTTATGCACTATCATAAATAGGATGACTATATGGAAAGGCATGACATGAAATGTGAAAGGCATATTCTTCAGGAGCCAGGCACATCATGTAAATTGTTGATTTATTCCAGCATGAAAAGAAGGGTCAAATCCATCCAAAACTACACAGAAATACCTAACCCTCATGAAGCAAAGGAGAGACTAAGGAGATGACATTTTCCTATGTAATAGGAATATTAAGAATTATGGGTTCAGGCCGGGTGCGGTGGCTCACGCCTGTAATCCTAGCACTCTGGGAGGGCGAGGTGGGCAGATCGTTTGAGCTCAGGAGTTCAAGACCAGCCTGAGTAAGAGCAAGACCCTGTCTCTACCAAAAATAGAAAAAATTAGCCGGGCATAGTGGCACATGCCTGTAGTCCCAGCTACTCGGGAGGCTGAGGCAGGAGGATTGCTTGAGCCCAGGAGTTTGAGGTTACTGTGAGCCAGGCTGATGCCACGGCACTCTAGCTGGGGCAACAGAGTAAGACTCTGTTTCAAAAGAAAAAAAAAGAAAAGAAAGAATTATGGGTTCAAGTATATTTCGGAATGTTTTAAGATCAAATTTGTTACCATGGAGGTGAGTTATCAGAAAGACACAATTCTCTACATGGGAGAAAAAAGGCTCACATAACTAATCCACTTGTGACTTGGTAAGATTTTCAATCATTCAGCTTCAAAACTGTAACAAGTTTTCCACTGTTGTTAAAATATTGCTTCTAGGCCAGCCCAGAGGCCCATGCCTGTAATCCCAGCACTTTGGGAGGCCGAGGCAGGAGAATTGTTTGAGGCCAGCAGTTTGAGACCAGCCTGAGCAACATAGAGACCTTGTCTCTACAAAAAAATTTTTTTAAAAGTTAGGGCTGGGCATGGTGGCTCATGCCTATAATCCTAGGACTCTGGGAGGCCAACGCAGGAAGACTGCTTGAGGTCAGGAGCTCAAGACCAGCCTGAGAAAGAGTGAGACCCTGTCTCTACTAAAAAATTAGCCAGGCACGGTAGAACATGTCTATAGTCCCAGCTACTCAGGAGGCTAAGGCAGGAGAATCTCTGGAGCCTGGGTGGTTGGAGTTGTACTGAGCTATGATGACACCACTGCACTCTACCTGAGGCAAGAGAGTGACACTCTGTCTCAAAAAAAAAAAGCTTCCTTGATAACCCATAGAAAATTTTGGTAGCCACTCATAATGAATTTTAAAGAATAAATTCATAGAATTATAATCTCGGTAAAGGTGATTCATTGGTAAGTATTAATAATTAATTGTTATACTTGTTCAAGAGTTCACAAATTAGAAAAAATGCCTCTGACATAAAAATAATAAAAATTCTCCTTAAAAGAAGGAAAAAAATGTCTTTGGCAGATTATATTTCTTAGGCTTCTGGAACAGTGGATCTATAAAATGCTCTAGAGCAGAGTTTCTCACCAGGGGTGTGTAGAGCCATCCGAAGTGTTTTTGAAAAATGCTCATGTCTGGAAGTTACTCTTAGATTTTAGACTTATATGACTGCTTGTTGTTGGGATAATGCAAAAATAACCTTTGAAAGTCTGAGACATTACCTGTCTACAACCATAGCAATAAAATTCTTTCTTTCATAAGCAAAGGGAAAGGTCAGAGTTGTTCCAGAAAGGCAAAGACAACAAACCTCTTCTCTGCTCACCTCTCTGGACTGGGCCTCTTCCCGTTGCCATGTACCTCCATGAGCAGCTCGGAAGAGTCAGCAGGTGATGCGATGCTTGTGTTGAGCAGAAGGTGTTCGTGCTGAGCCAGGTACTGGGATGGGGTCTGCTTGGCTGCCCGAGCACAGTGTAGCAGTTCCCGCTGCAGCAGGGGCAGGTTAGCCTTGAAAAGAAGAGGCAGTTTTTCTAGTGTTGGGCCTTACAAAACAGGGCTCAGTACCTTAAAAGGCTTTCACAAAGCAGATGATATAAAAGCCCTCCTCTCCTTGTCAGTATGATTTTCATATGCTGCTTCTATGAGTAAAGTGGCATTGATTATACTGTATTCAAATTACTGGTTGACTTGTCTTTTTCCACAACCAGGTGTAAATCCTCTTAAGGAAGAGATTGTGCCATATTTACCTTTATGGCCCAGTATTGAGTCAAAGTTCAATAAAGGTTTGTTGAACATAGTAATTTAAAAACATACATTTTTGAAGACTTTGGATAGTTAGAGAATCATTACTGCCTACATAGGAATAGGAGCAATTCGTCTTTCCTTCTATCATTACAAGCCCTAGTTTCTCTCTTCTGAATGCCAACCCATCTCTATGGCACTATTCAACCACCCTTCATGTTCTCTATGAGAGCTGCCACAGAATTCTGGAAACTATGATTATTCTGCAACACAGGGTTTTGAAAAGGAGTACTGTTGAGTAATGCAATATATAAAAGGATAATTAATTATGTACTGATATTTTTCCTTCTCTCATACTTAAAAAATGAGGAATCATATTTAAAACCCTATACCATCTTTTTTTAAAATTTGAGACAGGGTCTTGCTCTGTTGCTCCAGCTAGGGACCAGTGGCATCAACATAGTTCACTGCAGCCTCGAACTCCTAGGCTCAAGTGATCCTCCTGCCTCAGCCTCCTG
>VBSM01001118.1:32301389-32312932 GCA_008086735.1 Cheirogaleus medius | reverse complement strand
GCCTCCCAGAGTGCTAGGATTACAGGCGTGAGCCACCGCGCCCGGCCTAGGATGGGTAGTTTTAAGAAAGACTTCTTGCAACAGGTAGTGCTTGAGATGAGTGTGGGACAATAAATTTTTCCAGTAACTGGACACTCATGCCCATCTTTTACATCACATTACCTTGCCAATCTCAGGGTCCTAAAGACACTAAACAGTCAATTAGAAGGTAGCATGTGAACAAGACAACCAGAGTTGTGATAATGTGGGAGATATTTTTCTAGGCTATAGATTTAATGACTTATTCCAACAAAAAAGTATACATCTCTTTGACCATTCAGAATACTAATGTACATTAGAGTCACTTTCTCTCTGCCTTGACAGTGCTAGATTAATAATGCCAAATTCTTGGTCATTTAAGTAAAATATCTTTTTTTTTTTTTAAGTAAAATATCTTCAGGACTCCATAGAGGACATTCCCATTTTCTGTTTGTTTGGTTTTTTTTTTTAAAGAGATGGGGTCTCACTATGCTTCCTAGGCTGGTCTCAAACTCCCATCCTCAAGTGATCCTCCTGCCTTAGCCTCCTAAAGTGCTGAGATTACAGGCGCGAGCCACCATACCTGATCCCATTTTATATTTTTGATCAAATTATAAAAATGTAATTATAGTCACTTCTTGGTAGTTTTAATTTGGAAAATAATCCTACACCAACATTTTTTGGTGGCATGACATAAAACTTCCTTTGTCACTGAACAGTGAGATAAAACGACCTAGTACTTAAGTGTCAATCTGTTTTCATGTAATTATATCCATGCTTGAAAATCTAAGGTGACTGTATCTAAAAATATAAGAAATAATTTAAGTCAAGACTTGAGTCATATTTAAAGAACCCAATCATTTAATCTTTACCTAGCTTAGGAAACTGACATTTACTTATTATATTTTGTCTAACAAAAACTTATAAATCATGAAAAATCTTCCACTTTCCTTCTACTTCCTCTAAGCCAGTCATAGTCAGTTAATCATCTCTGTTCTTAGATTGATCCTTATTCAAATTTGACCTGGCAAACTCTTCTTCATCCTATAGAGCTGTCACCTGTGTTAAGAAGCATTCTTTCTATTAATAGCATTCTGGGAGATGTAGGTGGGAAGATCACTTCAGCTCAGGAGTTTGAGACCAGCCTAAGCAAGAGTGAGACGCTGTCTCTACTAAAAAAATAGAAAAAATTAGCTGGGCTTGGTGGCACATGCCTGTAGTCCTAGGTACTCGGGGAGACTGAGGCAGGTGGATCGCTTGAGCCCAGGAGTTTGAGGTTGCTGTGAGCTAGGCTAACACCATGGCACTCTATCCTGGGCAACAGAGCAAGACTCTGTCTCAAAAAAAAAACCAAAAAACCACTCTTTGTCACATGCTGCTGCTCCAACGTTAAGGTAGACCCTAGTAGATTTATTAAATCTTCTCTGTGCTGTTTATATACATGCTTCTACTATTTTGCTTCCAAACTTATATTTATTTCTTTCTACATTTGAACTGCCTTAATAAACAGTGCCCTTCTTGATGAATAGGACCTTACACATCTGTGTATACTATAATTAAGTTTTATAAACTGTGTACACTGTATATACTTTTGCTTTCTTCATTTGCTAGCAAAGGGTAAGTGTTTAGAAAAATGCTGCTTAATGATTCATTGTAAAAAATACTAACAGGCTGAGAAAAAGAGGGTAAGTTCTCTTCTGTGTCTTCCATTAAAGGAGATTACTGAAGCTACCGCAAAGGAAAGCTCAACACTTAACCTCAGCAATCCAGAAAATTATGACAATCTGCCATTTCTTTGTTTTCACAGAAAAGTCAAATGACATTGGAAAACTGCCCTCTTTTGAAGCAACCCATAAAAATAATATATTACTGTGCTTTTAGCCACCCTGACGTGCAGAAAGGCTTTTTCATAGTGTCTTTCATAAAACTGTATGATCACATTTTCTGAAATAAAACATATCCACCTCCAAGTTGCCAAATATGGAGGTAAAAAGGATCGAATTTATATACACGTATACCTATTGTCTGTGTCTTAAAATCTGAATGATAGCTGGGGTTTAAATCTATTTCATTTCAAGATAGTACCTGTATCCTAAGGATGTTTAACTTTGAGATAGAAATTAGAATTTTAGAAAAAGGAAGTCAAACTTTATTTCATTCGTTCTGGCTCAAACTGAGGCTGTGGTTGCCAGTCACTAAATTTTAAATGTTTTGGGAAAATAATAATTAAACTTTCTATTAAAGCTGGATATCTTACATTCTCTTCTCTTGCTTTTTAAAGTGGTAAACACACAAAACACAAATTTTTGAGCATAGATAGTATGCAAGTTTGTGTAATGGCATTTAAATAAAATAATACATATGGCATCTAGCAAAGTGCTCTGACACTTTTTGGGCATTCCACAAATAGCAAGTGTGTTCTAGTTTATGAGGCAAAATATCTATAAGAGAGTCAGTGTGAACTGGGGGTGGTAGCATGTGCATGGGAAGGCAGAACTCAAATTAAAATCAAGACATGTATATATGTTAAAAGTCTAGATATTAAACTAAAGTTTGGGGTTTTTTGCAAGTATAATATATACATATGACTGAAATTGCTGAGTCATAGAGTATTTGGAAATTCAGCTTTAGTATTTTTTGCCAAACAATTTCCAAAAGTGGTTGTTCCAAATTACACTCCAACCAGCAATGTATGAGTGCTCAAGTTGCTCCATACATATTTACCAAAACTTGATAATTCTTTCTCATTCTGAACATTCTGGTGGGTGTATCACATTGGGTTTTAGTTTGCATTTTCTTCATGGCTAGCGAGGTTGAACAACTTATTACACATTTATTGGCTAATATAATTGTTATGGACTGAAATATGTCCTCCCATCCCCCAACTTCCAATTCATATGTTGAAGTCCTAACCCCTGTGCCTCAGAATGTGATTGTATTTGGAGACAGAGGTGTAAAGAGGTAATTAAAGTTAATGGAAGTCATATGGGTGGTCCCTAATCCAATATGACTGATAGCCTTATAAGTAGGGGAAGAGATACTAGGGATATACACACACAAAAAGGAAAGGCCATGTGAGGACACAGCAAGAAGGTAAGACCAAGGAGAAAAGCTTCAGAGCAAAACAAACCTGCCAACACCTTGATCTTTGAATTCTACCTTCCAGAATTGTGAGAAAATTAATAAAAATATATTGTTTAAGCCACAGAGTCTGTGATATTTAGTTTACGGCAGCTCTAGCAAACTAATGAGACAATATTCTCTTTCGTAAAGACCTTACTTACCATGACAGACCTGGAACATTTTTAGAACTAGTTCTATAATTTTATGAAACTTATACTACTTTGAATCATATAAATCAATATAATAATTTAAATTCATTATTGTTAGAGTCAAAGAAATAAAGAGTTATTTACCAGCTAAAGAGTATGAAAACAAAATATATAAACCACTAAGTATTCAAATACCTAAGCTAAGTGCTATTCTCAGAGGGAATAAACAATAAAAGTAAGAAACAATGATTTGTATCTATCTATCTATCTATCTTTTTATTAGCATTTTGAAAATGCCTGAATAGTATATATGGAAGGCTTAATGGAAATCAGTCAGTTAGATCCAAATGTCACTCTGAACTACGAACCCAAATTAAATCCATAATTAAAAGGTCTCACATGCTGTAGGGGTAAAGGACACTGGCCTCGGTCCTCCAGGATTTATTGGTGGGAGGGGTGGCATGGTGGGAGGTGAGGATCTGGACTGTATCTTCACTTCCACAGGCGACCCAGGCATTGCTGGCACCCTTTTCTCAGGACCAACTGGAGAGAATAAAAGAAATGGAGGTCAGAATTTTCTATAAGATAATACAAATATCAACAATAATTTGAAATACCAACATATTTTCCTAGAAGACTGAGAAGTTAAGAAGAAGCTTAGTATAATGGGTTGAATAGTGGTCCCCTCTCCAAAAGATAGTCTTTGTCCTAATATCTGGAAGTGCACATGTTACTTTATTTGGAAAAAGGGTCTTCGAAGATATAATTAAGTTAAGGATCCTGGGAGGAGATCATCTTGGATTATCTGGGTGGGCTCTAAATCGAATTTGAATCACGTCCTTAAAGAAGAGAAGAAACACATACACAGAGGGAAAGTGATGTGAAGACAGTCACACAGAGGGAATGCCATATGATAGAGGCAGAGACTCGAGTGATGCATCTACAAACCAGCAAATGCTAAGGACTGTCAACAACCACCAGAAGCTAGGAGGCATGGAAAAGATATTCCTTTGAAGCCCCAAGAAGGAATCAACCTGGATGATACCTTGATTTTGGACTTCTGGCTTCCTAAACTGTGAGAGAATAAACTTTTATTGTCTTAAGCCACCCAGTTTGTGGTACTTTGTTAAATCAACCCTAGAAACTAAAACCAGGGAACAAGAACAAGGGGTAACATGAACTGAAAGTTAACAGTCCAGATAGACAGTGGCTGAGAAAGGAAGAAACCAGGTTATGAATTTAGCTTACTTCAGATGCATTCTTTTTTGACTTCCCCATATAAATGAATCAAATTAGTAGGGGAGAAAAATTAATGCAGGTACTATCTAGACATAATCAGTTGTATACAAATTATTACTAATGATGAAGTATTACATTTCTATATATACCAACTAGACCAAGTAGGAAAAAAGAGGTGGAGTCAATATTTATGACATCAGGCACGTAAATGTCATTTGTTCAAAAGATGAAAAGTAGAGCTGATTCTAAACGAAGCAGAGGCTACTTCACACTAAATGGCAACAAAATTCCAGAAAGAGAAATTAGATAAAATTAATGATGTCAGAATTAGGCCCAGGCCAATATGAATCAGACTTGATACTGAGAAGTAACATTCTAATATCTTTAAGAATATTATTTTTCCCTATCAAAAAGAACTTGTTACATACTTGGTTAATAATACGGCCAGGGCTACCACTACCATCTTTAAATTGAGCTATGTTTCTCAGTGACTCTACGCTTTTCACTTAAGTACCATGTATTCATTCTCTAATAACTGCTGAATTCAATTTTAAAGTGCAAGAAACGGGCAGCAAAGGTTCATACGGACAACACACACGAAAGTGTTCACAATACCGGCACATCTTTGCACATTCACAGGATACTTTTTAATGAGAAAAATATCTATTATTCTCATTTTCAAAAACTATTTTTATGCTTGTCTGTAGTGGCCACATTTTGGAAAGAGACAAATGAATAATGAAAGTCAATCAAGGAGGCAATGCCCTCCAGTTATAAATCCCCTGACAAAAATGTGCAGCTCTCTGAGAACCATGTGGGGCAACACTCTGCCAGCCCTTCCCAAGGCTCTGTTCAGGACGTTTTCTTTGTGAAATTGATGGTCGTCCTGTCTGATTAGTGGACTAATGAGCTGTTGCGCTTGCCTTTTTCTCCCTGACAGTATTTTCTCAATGCCCTTCAGAGAACAGTTGACACACTTCCAGCTTTTCCATCTGGGGCCCAGCTTTCTGGAGGGGGTGTGGGAGAAGGGAAGGAAGGAACTGACAGTTGTCTCGCACTGTAATGTGTTGTGTATAGTGTGCAACAACCTAGAGGGAGCCTTTCTGCAGACCACCTGCCTTTATAGCAAGGGCGTCAAAGGCCTGAGGAGGGCTCAGCAGTGAGATGTGTTTTAACATTCAGCACTTGGCAGAATAAAAAAGTTGGAGCAGCCCAACTGCAAACACTGAACTGTATGCTCTTACCAAATGAAAGCTTACATAGTGGGCACAACCCAGACGCTGGAGTACTGTTCACAGATTACTACTACCCATTTCTTGTTCATTACTCATAAACCTGCAACACCAGTGTTATTCCTCACATTTCAAGCAATAATAAAGCAAAAAAAAAGGCACAGGTATGGAAACCAAGAGATTTGGTGTGACTCTTCATTCTGTTATTCACAAGATACATGAATTTTAGTAAATCATTTCTGGGTCTCGTTTTCAACATATATAAAATAAGTAATGAGACCAACCTGATAGGAAAGATGTAAGTATTACATCTTTATGCCAGTGTTAGGCATAAAGAGGGTGTTCAATGAACAGTAATGATGCTTAGAATACAGGAGTCCTGGTATCAAATTCTAGATTTACCATTTAGCCAGGCATGTGACCATGTCCAAGTTAATATTTTGCTTCCTTTAGAAAATGGGTTTACTATCAACGATTTATCCATTTAACCTCATAAATATTATGTTGAATAACTGCAGAATTGACAGTTGCAAAGGCACCAAGTACAAGGCAAGGTGCTATTTTTGTTAGAGGCTGCGTTGCATGAATGCCTTTCAGAGTTTGAGAGATCTGAGTATAGTTTATAACATGATAAATTCAGCATTGCTCAGATGATGGGTTAAGTTTCAAACGCCTTCATCCCAAAGCAGGCATTCAACCGTCTGCTTGGGGACAAAGTAGGATCAGAGTAACTCCCTGTAGAATGATGACTATGACATCACTATTTGTGACTTTTTTCCTGAAGTTTTATAAAACTGATGGTTATGTGTTATATTCCAGCTGAATTTCTTGAAAGAACCAACTGTATCTTGAGATCTTTTCAAACCCCAGAGTAACTTATATAAATTTCGTTCAAGGAAAAGAAAGCTCTTTCTCTCAAGTGTGTCTTTCTTTTTTTGAGATAGAGTCTCACTTTGTTGCCCGGGCTAGAGTGCCATGGCGTCAGCCTAGCTCACAGCAACCTCAATCTCCTGGGCTCAAGCGATCCTACTGTCTCAGCCTCCCGAGTAGCTCGAACTACAGGCACGCACCACCACGCCTGGCTAATTTTTTTCATATATATATATTTTTAGTTGGTCAATTAATTTCTTTCTATTTTTAGTAGAGACGGGGTCTCACTCTTGCTCAGGCTGGTTTCTAACTCCTGACCTCGAGCAATCTGCCCGCCTTGGCCTCCCAGAATGCTAGGATTACAGGCGTGAGCCACCGCGCCAGGCCTCAAGTGTGTCTTGAGCCTATAAACACCACTGCTTGGGCCGGGCATGGTGGCTCATGCCTGTAATCCTAGCACTATGGGAGGCCCAGGTGGGCGGATCATTTGAATTCAAGAGTTCAATATCAGCCTGAGCAAGAGCGAGATCCAGTCTCTACCAAAAACAGAAAAAATTAGCCGAGCACGGTGGTACATGCTTGTAGTCCCAGGTACTCGGGAGGCTGAGGCAGAAGGATCGCTTGAGCCCAGGAGTTTGAGGTTGCTGTGAGCTAGGCTGACGCCACAGCACTCTAGCCCAGGCAACAGAGTGAGACTCTGTCTCAAAAAACAAAACAAAACAAACAACAACAAAAACAGCACTGCTTGGCTATCAAGCAGCCATTAAGTATTTGGTCCTAGAAAATCAAAATAACCCTTAGTTTTGTCATAAAGGTCCAACTCAATTCTAAACATAGATTCTAAGTTCCAAAATAACTGACAACTTAGTTACCCTGTGAGTTTCAGCTTTATTTTTAATATATTTAAATATATGTATACACATGTATATTAACAAATAAAACCCAGACATGATCACATGTATTTACAGAATTAATGATGTTTCGATATCTAGCTATGGAAAGCCAGAGAATTTGATGAACCAAAGTAGAAAAGTATGTCTCAATATTAATTTTATTTCTTCACTTTGCAATATGCTAAGGATGTCATGAAAATGGAAAACAGATGAAAGAGAGAGCAAAGTAACAAATAGCTCTCTGTGTGATAGCAGTGGTATTTTTTACTACATAGGAATTTGAAGAATAAATATGAAATTAAAGAACAGAACTATTCTATAGTTCCAAGAGAAAGTAATATTGAACATAACAATAGTCCCCCCTTATCTGTGGTTTCCCTTTCAATGGTTTCAGTTATCTGCAGTCAACCACAGCCCAAAAATATTAAATGAAAAATTCTAGAAATAAACAATTCATAAGTTTTAAGTTGTGCACTGTTCTAAGTAGTGTGATGAAATCTCACACCATCCCACCTGGGACGTGAATCATCCCTTTCTCCAGCTTATTGATGCTACCTGCCTGTTGGTCACTTAGTAGCTCTCTGGTGATCAGATCATTTGTGGGGTATCATAGAGCTTGTGTTCAAACAATCCTTATTTTACATAATAATGGTCTCAAAGTACAAGAATAATAATGCTGACAATTTGGATATGCCAAAGAGAAGCCATAAAGTGCTTCCTCCAAGTGAAAAGGTGAAAGTTCTTAATAAGGAAAGAAAAAAATTGTATGCTGAGGTTGTTAAGATCTACGGTAAGAATGAATCTTCTATCTCTGACATTGTGAAGAAGGAAAACGAAATTCATGTTAGTTTTGCTCTAACTGCAAAACTTATTGTCATGGTGCTTATCAAGGCTTAATTAAGATGGAAAAGTTATGTGTTATATATAGGGTTTGGTACTATCCATAGTTTCAGGCATCCGTAACTGACTTGAAGGTCAGTCACAAGTTCTGGAGGCCTGGACTTGAGACTGGTGTCTGAAGGGAGTTGCAGTTTTGGGGACTTAGCCCTTATCCTGTAGCATCAGATGCTATTTCCAGGTAGACAGTGTTTGAATTGAAATAGAGGACACCCAGGTGGTGTTCACTGCTTGGTGTGTGTGATAAAAATTCTCAAATTTGGTCACAGAAGTCTTCTTCTTTATAGATGATTATTGTGTGAGAGCAGAGGACAAACACAGTTTTGGAGTTTTTCCCAAAGCATCATCTCTTGATGGATGAACAGGGGCTCAGATGATGGAGGAGCGTCAGGTAAGAAGGTAAGGTGGAATGTACTCTGAAGAAACCTGTACTTAAATCCACATTGAAATGGTGACATCCATGCCTTTCATTATGTCCTTCACCTCTCCAAAGTCCCAACCAACTCTTGGTTAGTCCTATTTTTATCTAACCCAGTTCAGCAAATTAAAGTAGGATTCCAATTATGTGATACACACACACGCACACACTTTTAGAAGCCAGAAAGGATATACAACAAATTGGTAGATGTATTTATCCTGGGAGACGGGGGCTGAGAGAGTTGTAGGTTTGTTCATTTTCTAATTAAAATACTTGTATATCTGTCAAGTTTTTTTTCCTTTTATAATAATGAAAAAGCTATCTTCACTTTGGGGGGAAAAGGCATATAACACTTATAGGAAGAGTATCTAAATCAAATCAGGGAGATGCTGATTATAGTAACAAAATAAATACCAGAACAAAAAGAATACATATAGGAAGAGAATATTGTAATTCTATCTTTATTAAAAAGGGGAAGAAAATTAAGTGTTTAGGGAAGAAAGTATTCTTCTTCTTCACTCAGCTTTTAAACACATACACACACACACACACACACACTCACTCTGAATGTCGTAACTGGTGATCTCAACTATACAAGCACGAACCTCCCAGACCTACAGAGTCTGTGGTACATCTCTTAAGTCTGTCTGACTTTTGGAAGAACCTCAAAGATGACTGGCATCGCTACGAAGGATCATTTGGTTCATGAATATACTAATTTCCTCCCAAGTTACCTCTGTTCTCTTTCTTTTATCAGTGTCATGAGACCTCAGACATAGAGACACACAGAATATATAAATATCTCTTACAACTGATAATAACAAACAACCCAATTTGGGGAATCAGCAAAAAAGATTTAGAGGACAATTCCCAAAAGAAGATATACAAGTGACTGATACGTGTACACTAAAAGATGCTCAACATACTAGTAATCAAAACCCACAAATTATAACACACCAACAAGGGAACAGAATACTGATAAATATACCCAACAACATAGATAAATGTCAAAAGCATTAGAGTAAGTGAAAGATGCCAGACATCAAAACTGTATAGTGCATTATCACATTTATATGAAACTTCAGACAAAACTGGTTACAGAAAGCAGATCAGTGGGAAGAAACTGAATATAAAAGGGCACATAAGAGGGCATGGTAAATATTTATATAGTGACTAGAAATGTTCTACATCTTGACTGTAATGTGGCACACAACTATATACAACAGCCAAAACTCCAATTATATATGTATAAAATGAGTAAGTTTTATTGTATATAAATTATACTATAATGAAAATGAGAAAAAAATAGTAAACCAAATCCAACATGTATTCTTTAGAAAATGATCAAGTTTAGTTTATCCAAGAACACAAAGATAATTTAATATTCAAAAATCCAACGTGATTCACCATATTAACATATTAAAAAATAAAATCTTAGGATCATCTCAATAATTACAGACAAAGCATTTGGTAAAACTCATTTCCACTCATGAATATAAACAAAACTAG
The DNA here is from genome assembly GCA_008086735.1 of Cheirogaleus medius. Taxonomy (NCBI): domain Eukaryota; kingdom Metazoa; phylum Chordata; class Mammalia; order Primates; family Cheirogaleidae; genus Cheirogaleus; species Cheirogaleus medius. Next base: position 32,302,584 of record VBSM01001118.1, on the reverse strand, counting down.
ACACAAATCATTTCCTTAACCCGATAAATAAATGGTCTCTTCCAAAAACCTATATAAAATGTCATATTTATTGATGAAATATTAGAAGCATTCTTTTTGACTTAGAAAGCAGGTAAAGATGTCCAGTATCAATGCTTCTAGTCAACATTTACTCAAGATTTAAGCCATAGAACAGTAGTAAAAAGAAACAAACAGCTTAGGATTAGAAAGAAAAAAACAAAACTGTCATTTTGTACAAACCAGGTAATTTTATACACAGAAAATTCAAAAGAAATCTATCATCCAATTATTAGGATTACTATGCAGGTTCAGTAAAGTCGCTAAAGAGAAGTCCAACCTCTTAAAAAATTTGTTGCATTCCTACACACCAACAAACAGAAACTGTAATTTAAAAAAGATTCATATATACGACAAAACTACCTAGGAACAAATTTAACACAAGATATGTAAGGCCTTTACGAAGAATATAACATAAGCAGATTGAAAGACAAAAGGAGACCTAAATAACTGGAGAGATCTATTTACTTATGGATAGAAAGACTCACTATCACAATTATCTTGTTTCTCTTCATTTTGATATATAAATTCAATGCAATTCTTACTACAATTTTCAAGATTTCCGGTGTAACTTGAGCAGATAATAAAATTTATGTAGAAAAGTAACATGTTAAATGTCCAGCAACAAATGAATGAACTGAGGTATGCTCATAAATCAAATAATCAATACTATTAAAATAAGTGAACTAGGGCCACATGTACCAAAAAGATAAACTCCAAAACAATGCAGTAATACTGGGTTTAAAAAAAAAAAAAAAAGGTTGCAGGAAAAATATATGTATAGTGACGTTTCTATAAAGTCTAAAAACATAAAGAACAATTTACATGTCAAAGGAGACACGTATATGTAGTAAAATATAAAAACATGCTAGAGAATGAACTTCAATGATAATGATTACTTCTGCAAAGGGAAGGAAATGGATGAAATCAGACACAGATAAAGATCTGAAACAAAAAATATGACAAAACATTAAGATCTGACAAAGCTAAGAAAGGGTACATGAGTTTATTATACTGTGCTTTTGTCTTAGTCTGTAAGCTTGAAATGTTTCATAAGAAGAGAAAAATGGTAAGAATGTAATGCAGGAGGCCAGGCGCGGTGGCTCACGCCTGTAATCCTAGCACTCTGGGAGGCCGA
>VBSM01001118.1:32277405-32295930 GCA_008086735.1 Cheirogaleus medius | reverse complement strand
TTTTAAAAAAAAAAAACAAGGCTAGAATATTTTAAATTACATACATGGTCCCTATTTGTTGCTTGCATTATATTTAAATTGGGCTGCTCTAATGTGGGTATGGTGCAGTGGTTCAAAGAAACATGGGCTCTGGATTTGATAAATCAGGATTCAAAGTGAGGCTCTGCTACTTTTCTAGCTCTTTGGTAGTGGGGATAATTCTTCTTCAAAGTCTGTCTCCTTGTTTCAAACATGCTCTCAATACTGTCCAGCTGCCAGGTTGCTGTTGACAATCAAGTGAAATAAAAACAGAACCACCTAGTGCAGACCCCATGCCTTAGAAACGAATTCATTTTAATTTTTTGTTTCCAGGGAAATCTGGACAATTATAACTTCACACTGTTCATGCTGAGAAATTAAGGGTAGGATGGTTTTGATTTATTCTTCATTTTCATAAAGTAAGCTTAAAATAAAGAGAATTCACTTATCTAATCATTTTTGGGGCCTAAATCTTTGAGGAATGTAAGATGTATATATAAATGATATGCTTTATTACAACGAATGGTGAGGGGAATATCAGATGAATATCTTTACAACAGATAAAGACAAAGAAGGTGTCCTTTCTCAGCAAGTGGCTGCTCTTTATGCCTGGCTGAGTTTCTAGTTTTTGATTTCTAACCCTGAAGCTCTATGCCAGAAACATTCATTTGTGCATCTCTCACAGCCCTAACTATCCTCTGCTGTTTTCCACTACCTTTAAGAGTCAGCTCTAAGGGCCGGGCGCGGTGGCTCACGCCTGTAATCCTAGCACTCTGGGAGGCCGAGGTGGGTGGATAGTTCAAGGTCAGGAGTTCGAAACCAGCCTGAGCAAGAGTGAGACCCCGTCTCTACTAAAAATAGAAAGAAATTAATTGGCCAACTAAAAATATATATAGAAAAAATTAGCCGGGCATGGTGGCACATGCCTGTAGTCCCAGCTACTTGGGAGGCTGAGGCAGAAGGATTGCTTGAGCCCAGGAGCTTGAGGTTGCTGTGAGCTAGGCTGACGCCACGGCACTCACCCTAGCCTGGGCAACAAAGTAAGACTCTGTCTCAAAAAAAAAAAAGAGTCAGCTCTAGTTTAAGCCATATGTGTATGTTCTGCATGTATAACCTTGAAGTTTCTACCTACTACAAAACTTGCTTTTTACTTGTTTTTTTATTAGAAATAAGTCTTCAGCTTAATCAACAGCTATTTTTATGAGAAAGGATATATTTATGGAAATGGTTATGTTTCATTTTTCTCCCTTCAGCTTCTTAATGTTGAACCATACTTGTATCCAATCTTAGGCTGTATTACTCTTAAATATAGTGTAGCTCTTTACAGTAAACCAAAGAATAAAGGAAAAAATAATGTAGTATATGTCTTTCAAATAAGTCAGAAATGAAGGAACAATAAAGTAATATCATAAGCTGAATGGCAATAGCAATTTTTGGTTAAAAATATATATATTTGTTTATTTGCACCTAAGTTTCTATTCTAATTATAGAAAATACTTCAAAATGTTCATTTTTTCTTCTGTAAGTTTATCTTTTTAATTAACACTTCAGCAAAGCTAAAACAAAAACAAAAAACGCACATTTTAAATTAAAATATCAACATACCACACACACAAAATAATGACAACAATAATAAACGGGGCAAGAAGAAACTTTCAGAGGTGATGGATTTGTTTATGGCCTTGATAGTGGTGACAGCTTCACCAGTGCATACTTGTCCCCAAATGCATGCAGATGCATACATTAAATATGTACAGCTTTTTAACATGTCAATATACCTCAGTAAAACTGTTTTTTAAAAAATATTAATAGTTCTTTCAGTCTATATTTCTACTTCAGTTGGAAGCTTCCATTTTCCCCTTTCAATGGGAAGACTCAATGATTCACTCTAAATTCCTGACTTCATCACTGTCAAAAATTTCTAATGCAATTCAAACTATTTGAATGAAACAATGTTTGGAACAAATGGTCCAGATGTGAGCATCTGACTCTCATTTGCCTTGGGACAGAAATCATGAGTTAAGATTAATGGCTTTAAATGCCAAAACAGCTCAGACATAACAAGTTTAAATGAAATACATGTAAAATGATTCAACTTTTGTCTTTGGAAACATACATTATTTTCATACAGATTCACTGAAAAACATGTAATGAAAACTGACTCAATCAAAAAAGGCACAGAGCATTATGTTTAAATAGTGAGGTGTAGATCTAGATAGAGACAATTCTAAAAGACTTTCCTATATACTTTTAAAAAGCTATCAGTCAAGTTCATAGCTTCCAAACTATGACAATTCTGAATTGCTGTGCCCTAATTATGAACTTTCTAAGGAAAAGAGAAATTAGGGGTTAAACTATATATCTCTGTAGAATCAGAACTTTTTTCCTGATTCAGAGCCTTCTAGCTATACTTTCCCCTTGGCCTTTAATGCTTTAAACACAAAGAAGTTTTGATTATTTAGACTCTCTTGACTTTTTAAGATTTTATTTATTTTGAACTCATAGCCAATTCAAAAATCTGCTATAGATTACATATGGCTTTCATGAATCCAGTTTCTGCTAAGGTCAAAGAAAGACAGAATGAGATTAAGAGCAGGTTTCACTGTTTTGGTGCAAGACTCTATCAATAGGAACATCAGTTTTTTTCATGTCTATATAAGAGATAACAATGATAATAATCACAATGTTGATAGGATCTCATGAACATATACTGGTAGTCCTTTTGCACACTGTAAATTCTCATACTCACTAATCAGCTACCTTTAAAGATAGTTATATGCAAAGAACAAAAGGATTAAACCTATAATTTAATCACAACCATGAAAAATAATCATGCTTTTCTTCTACAGTTAAGTTTTTCTTCTAAAGTTAACTTTCAACATACCATGGCCAAGCTTTATAAGATCAATTTCCTCACATTTCCCCAGCCAATCCTCCATTGCTCTACCAAACCATAACGAAATGGGATGGTGAATTTTGAAAGAAAATAATATGTATTTCCAATTCAGGCTGTAAGGCTTTCTAGATTATCTATATGCTTACTCATTTCCATTAGTTCCAGTATCCAATTACTAATGTACTAGGAAGAAAAAGCAAAGAAATAAATGTATTTTGAAGTACCAACATTCAATTAGTAGGGTTAAAAAATCATTTCTCTGCCAGAAAAATGTTCATACTGTTTGACTATGTGACCTCACTCCTGGAAATTTGTCCTTAAGAAAATAACTCAAGGGAAAAAGCAATTTATACCACAGAGGAATGGTTAATTAAATGGTGGAACAGCATGTCAATGTGAACTGTGAAGGCATTAAAAATTATAATTATGAAGATCATTCAACACTTGGGGAAATGCATACAATACAAAGCTATATGGGGGGAAGCCTCCTACATATATGCAGTATGATTACGATTATTTATATAAAAATAGACACATGTGCTCACAGTATGGAAAGGAACCATGAAAATGGAATTGATGACATGGTGGGATAACAGGTAAATACCAGTTTCCTCGAATCCTTCTGGAACATTGCTTATAAAATATTTTCATTTGCTTTTTCACTAAATTTGCTTCCCTACAGAGGAATTATTAGACACCTACTGGGCTGCCAAGCATTCCTAACATGTTAGTCTTTCTTCACACACAGGCAGCACGATCTAGTTACAGTGACCTCATTTTCAAAACCAAAATTTTGACAAGTGGTCAGGGTTGAGGGAACAATGGGAGAGGATATTTCAAATAGTAAGCATGACAGAAAAGACCAAGGTTTAAAGTCAGAAACTCTAGACTCCAGTCTTTCTCCACTGGAGCAGCATAGATGGGTAAAAGCATGCTCTCACATTAGACAGACTGCCCTAGGCTATAATCCCAGTAACTTGGTTGTATGATCAAAGGCATCTCAGTTAACCTGTCAAAACCTCATTGTCGGCCGGGTGTGGTGGCTCACGCCTGTAATCCTAGCACTCTGGGAGGCCGAGGTGGGCGGATCATTTGAGCTCAGGAGTTCGAAACCAGCCTGAGCAAGAGTGAGACCCCATCTCTACTAAAAAAAATAGAAAGAAATTAATTGGTCAACTAAAATATAGAAAAAATTAGCCGGGCATGGTGGCGCATGCCTGTAGTCCCAGCTACTTGGGAGGCTGAGGCAGAAGGATTGCCTGAGCCCAGGAGTTTGAGGTTGCTGTGAGTGAGGCTGACGCCACGGCACTCTAGCCAGGGCAACAGAGTGAGACTCTGTCTCAAAAAAAAAAAAAAAACCAAAAAAAAACCTCATTGTGAGTTTAAAGAATATAATTGGGGAAGGAGGGTATATAGGAAATGCTTAAACAAACAAATACATCAAAACATTGACTTACTATCTCTATAAAATGGACAGTGAAGTCTGCCTCTCTCCTCCAACCTATTTTGTCAACAGGAAATGAAATTAATAATCCTGTTCTAAACTACAAACCATTTTACAAAATATGTCATCATCATCCACTATTATTGTTACTACTACATCTATTCTTCCTACTAAGAAGCCAGCTGAAGAAGTTGGTTCGAGTTTACCATCACTTAAACCTATGCCATCAAGAAAGAAAAACAGGCCGGGTGTGGTGGCTCACACCTGTAATCCTAGCACTCTGGGAGGCTGAGGCGGGAGGATCGTTTGACCTCAGGAGTTCGAGACCAGCCTGAGCAAGAGTGAGACCCTGTCTCTACTAAAAATAGAAAGAAATTGGCTGGACAACTAAAAATATATAGAAAAAATTAGCCGGGCATGGTGGCACATGCCTGTAGTCCCAGCTACTAGGGAGGCTGAGGCAGAAGGATCGCTTGAACCCAGGAGTTTGAGGTTGCTGTGAGCTAGGCTGACGCCATGGCACTCTACCCGGGGCAAGAGAGCAAGACGCTGTCTCAAACAAACAAACAAACAAAATAGAAGGAAAAACACAGAGCAAATCCACAATTAAATGCATGGTACAGTTGGTAGGGGGTGGAGGTACAGGAAAGTGCTTCTAGGATTCTAGGACAGTTGTCCTCCCAGAAGACAGTGAAAGTACTGAGAATGAATGCATCATACAACAGAACTTCCTGCAGACAGAATACAGCTAATGAAATGGTTTCTGAATGCATTGCTGGTAGAGATTTGGGTCACTATCTAAAACTCAAACAAGTTGACTTAGGACTTAAATATATCCAACAAACCTCTCTCTATGATTTAAATTCAACAAATAATTCATTCTCTCAATTGTATGTAATTATCCCTTTTTAAAAAACAAGATGATTTTTTAAAAATGTTTACTGACTTTACCTTAAAGAGGAAAAAAAGCCCATAAGCCTTATCATAAATTACACTCAAATTATTGGTTCCCCAAAATAATTTCATCTCCCCAAATAAGGTTAAGAACTTTAAACCAGAGAGTAATTTAGTCAGTCTATCCAGATAAAGAAAATGAAATTCAGACAAAGTTATGGCTTGGGAGTTGGGCTCTGACTCGAGGGAAAGGCCAATTACCATGTGATTAGAACAGCTCTGTAGTAGTGACTAAAGTGAATCAAGTGATTTTTCAAATTAATACAATAGTATTCCTATATAAAGGATAGCTGTATGGTAACACAAACTAATGAAAATAATGGTATGTGATGTTGAAAGCAATGAACATTCTAGGTCTGCATCTCCACTGAAATAATGACAGATAAATATATAGCAACACAGAAAAGGACTTTGTAGAATATGAAGGGAGAAAGCAGGTTATAATATAAATAAATAAAGTAAATATTGTCACAGGCAATAGATGTTGCCCATCTATACTGCTCAGGTGGAGAAAGACTGGAGTCTAGGGTTTCTGACTTTAAACCTTGATTTTTCTGTCATGCTTACTATTTCAAATACCCTGCCCCATTGTTCCCTCAACCCTGACTACTTGTCAAAATTTTGGTTTGGCAAATGAGGTCACAGACTATAATATAAATAAATACAGAATAAAATATAGTATATTTATGAAAATAATATGGGAAAAGTATGCACATGTATAAAAAGCAAAAACTTGAAGGGAATGTGAGGAAAGTAAAAAGTTGTCTTCAATAAAAGGTAGTGCTGTCATTCCTAATGCAAGAAGTCACCATGATGATTCATTTTATCAAACATCATTGAAAGGCTAACATGACCCAAGCACTGTACTAAGTGCTCAGGATACAAATATGAAGCTGCAATTCCAACCCTCAAGGAGTTAAAGGGGGACACTTCAAGTAGACTGGGAGTAGGAGTACACAAAAAAGGAAAGATTTAGCTGAATTTTATAATCAATAATAACATAGATGATCTCAGATCCTGTTTTGGGTCATGGTCATTATTGATATAATAATCAGATAAAAACTAAGATTCTTTTCCATCAGATAAAGAGTATATCCACATATATTTATGCTTCTGCAACCAAATCCAGGAATGCCATATAGATCCCAAGTTAACTCTTCAGACTTCACTCAGCCCACCTCCCTATTATAAATCTTAGTTCATGGACTTGCAAATTTTAAGGCTACCTTTTCTTTCTGGGGTTGACAATACAAAACAGATGGCTTCCACGGCATAAACTCTCACAAGAACTAATTTTTACCAATCACATGTGGTTAAAATCCAGATTTATACCTACAGATTAGTGAGCAACAGAAACCCTTATAATGACATGACAATTATTCAGTGTGACAGCTGTTTGTACCACTACCAAATGTGAGTTTTAAAACACAGGCTAACACCTCTGGTTCCCTGGGATTAAAACAAAACAACAAAAAACTTGAGTTACAATACAGATATAAAATAAATTGTTGCAAAGAAATTTTTAAAAGATGAGTAATCTTTAGAAATTTGGTAACCACCAAAGAAAACCACAGACATACATACTCACTCATTCCAATATTCAGGCTGTATGCCATGGCTTGAGGAAATAGTTTCATTAAATAAAAAAATTAAAAATAGCCATGTTATCTATATACTGCCCATAAGTCCTACTCAAATGGAGTCTCACCAAGCTCTGACATTGTTATCAGCTGCTGCGTAATGAAGAATATCAAAAAACTTCTGTTCCCATCACAAGGCCCCAAATGTATCATTTGTTCATTTTTGTTTCAGAAGAGGCTATCCTCTCTGCCTTAATTTGTAAGCCCCTTGAGAGTTGGGGCCATGTTCGTCTGAATCACTGCTATATTCCCAATGCCAAGTCCAGTGGCCAGAAAATACTACAAACTTGCTTATTTGTTTAATAAATAAAGTCAATTCTTAGATATTTCTTAGTGAGTTATATAGAATGTCCACATGTTTTCCTAATAATAGGATAACCTATTACAGGTTAAAAAACAATCAGGGGCCGGGCGTGGTGGCTCACGCCTATAATCCTAGCACTCTGGGAGGCCTAGGCGGGAGGATCACTCAAGGTCAGGAGTTTGAAACCAGCCTGAGCAAGAGCAAGACCCCGTCTCTACTAAAAATATATATATATATATATCTATATATAAATATATAGAAAAAATTAGCCGGACATGGTGGCACATGCCTGTAGTCCCAGCTACTCAGGAGGCTGAGCCACAAGGATCGCCTGAGCCCAGGAGTTTGAGGTTGCTGTGAGCTAGGCTAACGCCATGGCACTCTAGCCCAGGCAACAGAGTGAGACTCTGTCTCAAAAAAAAAAAAAAAAAAAAAAAAAAAAAAAAAAAAAAAAAAAAAAAATCAGGATTTAAAATTAGGACCAAAACTTCAACTCTGATTTAAATACAAATAAAAACTAGGTAGATATTAGCTTTACTTCTAATAGGGGATAATCCAAAGCACTCTTCTACTTTGAAGTAATTTGTTAGGTGCCTTTACATGTAATATATATATAGTTTATATTAAATACAAAAGAGAATTACACTATGCTCTAATACTATTCTGCAACTTTTCATTGAAACTATCAAAAATGTATGTTCCCAATTTAATAAGTATTCAAAATTTAAGATTATCTCTGCGTTTTTAAAAAAGGCAGGGGAAAAAAAGGCAAAAGGGATAGACATTAAGATGTTTATATTATAATGTTAAAGATACAGAATGGCCAAAGCAATTGCAAAAAAAGGACAAGGTTGGAGGACAAACTATTCCATGTCCAGACTCAGTGTCAAGTGATTACCAATAAAAGTGCCAATTCAACTCAATGGGGAAAGAAAAGCTTTTTTAAACAAATATTGATGGATCTGGATATCCAAGTGGATAAGAGCTAACTTCAATCCTATCTCGCTCCATACACAAAAACTGGTTCATGATGATCATAAACTAACACCCAGGATAACAAAATTTCTACAAAAGAACAGGAGAATATCTTCATGACCTCATGGTAGGCAAAGAATTCTTGGACAGGTCACAAAAAGCACAAACCATAAAATTTTAATTTTTTTTTCTTTTTAGACAGAGTCTCACTCTGTTGCCCAGGCTAGAGTGCTGGGGCATCTGTCTAGCTCATAGCAACCTCAAACTCCTGGGCTCAAGGGATCCTCCTGCCTCAGCCTCCCTATAGTCCCAGGACTATAGGCATGAGCCACCACACCCGAGTAATTTTTTTCTATTTTTAATAGAGACAGGGTCTCGCTCTTGCTCAGGCTGGTCTCGAACTCCTGAACTCAAGCAATCCTCCCACCTCAGCCTCCCCAGAGTGCTAGGATTATAGGCGTGAGCCACCGTACCGGGTCAAATTTTAAAAATTCATAAATTAAAATTTATGAAAATTAGTTTTCTGCTCACCAAAAGACATTTTTTTAACAGATGAGTCACAGATGAGAAAAATTATTCATAGTTCATATATTTGACAAAAGACTCATATCAAGAATGTATAAAGAATTCAAAAAATCAGCAATAAAAATACAAATAACCGGCTGGGCATGGTGGCTCACGCCTGTAATTCTAGCACTCTGGGAGGCCGAGGCGGGCGGATAGCTCAAAGTCAGGAGTTTGAAACCAGCCTGAGCAAGAGCGAGACTCAGTTTCTACTAAATAAAATAGAAAGAAATTATTTGGCCAATTAAAAATATATAGAAAAACTTAGCTGGGCATGGTGGTGCATGCCTGTAGTCCCAGCATACTAGGGAGGTTGAGGCAGGAGGATCACTTGAGCCCAGGAGTTTGAGGTTGCTGTGAGCTAGGCTGATGCCACAGCACTCTAGCCTGGGCAACAGAGTGAGACTCTGACTCAAAAAACAAAACAAATAACCTAATTTTTTAAAATGAGGAGGGGATATGAACATACTGCTCAGACTGAACAGAATGTCAGATCTAAATGAAAATATATCCAATACATACAGATGGTAAACATCATTTAATTGTGAAGGAAGTGCACATTAAAAGCACAATGACTTACTATCACACACTAACACCTAAAATATAAAAAATTGACTAAATGTTAAAGTGGATATGGAGTATCTCATACGTTGCTGGTGAGGGTGTAAAATGGTATGTCCACTTTGGAGATCTACTTAGCAGTTTCCTAGTTTCCTATAAACTTATATCTACCCAATGACTGACCCCAAGAGAAATTAAAACGTATGTTCACAAAGACTTCTACAGGGCTATTTATGGCAGCCTTACTCAGAATAGCCAGAATTTGGGAACAACCCAAATGTCCATTAACAGGTGAACAGATAAACTATGGTACATCCATCCATGCAACAGAATACTACAACATTAAAAAGGGAACACCACTGAATCATGTAATTACTCATATGAAACTCAAAAACAAAGCAGCCAGATATAAGAGAATACACCCTACATGACTCAATTTACATGAAAGGCAAATACAGGGGGAGAAAAGAGATAATAGTTGCAGGAGTTGAGCAGAAACTTCCTGGTCAATGTAAGTATCCTAAGTTTTGTTTCAGAAGATTGTAATATACGTGTAGACAATTATTAAAAACTCATTGAAAAAAATGATTCGATTGAACAGTTGATATTTGTGCATTTTACTTTAATTATATATATCTTAAACCATTGCAAAAGGATTCTACCACCCATTCCACTACCCCTCTCCCCGCTCCAAGGGCAGTTTCTGCATGTAGATGTTATAATATCTTCTTAACATGTGGAAATCACCCTGTACATCAGGTCTCTCTGTACAATAGCTATGAAAGGGTCTTCCTTCAAATTCTCTGTACAGCCAGTTTATGCCATCCCTCAGATTCCCAGCAGTATTTCATCCTGAAGGCTGAGCTGGATAATCAGACCAGCACTCTTGCATCCTGACTGACCAGCATTCACTTCTAATCAATAACAGATGTGAGAATGGTGCCAGGGTGGGCCTTATGCCAAAGGAACAATTTTTCTCCCATTCAAGAGCAAATACCCTTCTTAAGCTCCAAGTCATCCAAACAGAGAGAATGACATCTGGAAATACGCTAAAATGCCATGTGTTTGGCCTATGTGGATGATAGCAGTAAGTAAGCACTGTAAGCAGTGGGTTGTTGTGCCAGCCTGTGGGACACCACAGAGTATAGCAACTCCACAACCCTGTAACATGGAGAAAGTGCTAAAAACTCTAAGGGAAAAGTAGTAGTAAATGGGTGCAAGCAGAAGTTCATTTAGAAAAAATTCCTTGATTACAGTTCCTTCTACAAATAAATGGAAATTGTTTATCTCATTTCCATATTAAACTTTAGGCCCAAATTCTCATCCTTGGGAAGGATGAATCTGGAAGCAACTACAACAGCTACCATTACTCTCCATTTCCATTTGTAAATAATAACAAACTATTATGTGTAAAGAATGGTGCTAAGCATTCTATAAAATATTTTCTTATTTATACAACACTAAGACAACGGAAGGTACCACCATCACTGGCACTTTACTCAACAAGAAACTATGGCTTGGCCGGGTGCAGTGGCTCATGCCTGTAATCCTAGCACTCTGAGAGGCCGAGGTGGGCGGATCGCTCAAGGTCAGGAGTTGGAAACCAGAGCAAGACCCCATCTCTACTAAAAATAGAAAGAAATTAATCGGCCAACTAAAAATATATAGAAAAAATTAGCCGGGCATGGTGACGCATGCCTGTAGTCCCAGCTACTCGGGAGGCTGAGGCAGAAGGATCACTCGAGCCCAGGAGTTTGAGGTTGCTGTGAGCTAGGCTGACGCCACGGCACTCTAGCCCAGGGAACAGAGTGAGACTCTGTCTTAAATAAATAAATAAATAAATAAAAGAAACTATGGCTTCACAGGTGGTCTAGTGGCTAAAAACAAAAGCAAAACAAAACAAAAAGACAAGAAACTAAGGGTCAGAGAAGTTAAATTATGCCCAAAGTCACACAGCTAAAAAGTGACAGTTCTGCTGGTCTCCAGAACCCATAACTATAGCAAAAGAAATCAAGTGGTGCTGAAAGAATGAATTATTATTGGATTCCATGAAGTCTGTACATCATGACCAAGAATTTAATAAGGCAAAAGAAATGAACATTGATTATAGCTCAAAGAGACTTCACATTCTACCAGATAGCTCCTGTCTTTCTTCACAAATGTATAAGGTAAATGTATAACGTCTATAGCTAAAGCAGACTGGGGAAGTCAGAAGACTGAAATGTAGGAGCTATTATGTAGGAACTCATGTCCTTAACTGACAGAGAGGCGTCAGGTCCACTGTCACATGAATGGCCTTGAGGAATGGCAATGGGAGTGCCTTAAGGACTAAGAATAAATAAACCATAATTTCGAAAATGTTGGCTCCACACCAGGATCATCCTTCTCTTCCCGGTATACCTCCTCAAAATTACCAATCCATAATGTTCATTTCTTCACTATTTCCAAAACGTCCAAGTATTTTAGAAAAATAGATAAATACTATATAGGCACAAGTATAAAGGGTCAACAGACATCACTGCTTATTGAAATACATTCTTCTTTTTTTTTTGAAGAGATGGGATCTTGCTCTGTTGCTGATCCTTGTAGCTAGGACCACAGGCATGTACCATCACGCCTGGCTAATTTTTACAATTTTCTTTTAGAGATAGGATCTCACTACATCACCCAGGCTGGTCTTGAACTCCTGGCCTCAGCCTCCTGAGTTGCTGGGGTTACAGGTGTGAACCACCGTGCCTGGCTGAAATGACAATTTTAGCACTGATACTCTAAAACATAACCAGGTATTCTACTGTGTTTTCCGAAACAAACTGAAGGATAGAGACAGAACAAAACCAGCTAGGAAAAAGATTCTCTGGCAAAGATTTCAATGACACAATTAGCACCCACTCAATTCATCTATTATGAGAGCTTAATCTTATTTTGGAATTAAACTAAAATTGGTATAGGGAAGACAGGGACTAAGCATGATAATAAATGAATTGAGAAAAGTAGCAACCACGAGATCTCCTGGATAACTCCATCCAATACAGAATAAAACTCCCACAGACAGAGCACACATATAAGTTTGGAACAGTTTAACTTATATTCTTCCAAACCCTGTGATTCTTCACAAGTGTGAGCAGAAATATGGATATGATGTAGCAAAAGGCTACAGCTGCAGCTTGCAGATGTTGAGCTGTTACCTCTGTGATCAGCAACCATGCTGTCTGCCTTGCTGGCGCTCCTCTGGTAGCTGCCTCCGTCAGCACTCTGGGCTGTGTCCAGAGAATTGAGGGAGGTTCTTGTCGGACAGCACCCTTTGCAATCATGTAATGGAAAAAGACCTTGTTATCTGGGAAATGAAATGCCGATATGATGATGTCTTAGTTTCCTTCTCTATAAAAATACAAATACTACCACCTGGCTTTTATTTCCTATCCCTGGGGGGCTGTTATTAGGATAAAAAGCTTTGAAAATTAAAAGGACAATGCAAATATAAGGCTATATCATAATGGGGACCAAATCCAAACAACATAAATGGAAGGTAGATGGGCACTTTGGCAGGGCAAATAACCATGTTTGCCATCAGAACAAACTCTTGAGTTCCAATATCTACTTTTATATTAAGAGGAAACCTCCGGTAGTCATTAAGCAGGCATAAAGCCTATAAAACAGGTTGTGCTCTCTGCCTAAAATGCCCTTCCTTCCCTGTCTCTGGCACTTTAGAAACTCCTACTTTAAGGTCCAACTCAAATATCACCTCTTAATTAATCCTCTCTGATACTCTGAAACTGCATCTTGACAGAATTAAATCCTTCCACATCTGGACTCTTACAGCCCCTTATAAATACTTCTATGATGTCAATTGTCATATTATACCACAGTTGATTTGTTTCTGTGCCTATCTCTCTTGAGATCCTTCAGCTCTTCACTTTTATAACCATAGCTCTTCGTGTAACATCTTAATATACTGTATTGACTCTGTAACGCCTTCCTAATTCTATTTACCTAGCTATAACACAGCATAAGAAAGGTTTCTACACCTTTCTATTAAAGCAGAACTGCACAAGCTGTATGCCAAGGAATACTGGAGAGGTATGAATGATTATTACTTTATTGATATATTGATTTCCTCAGCCTGGGACAGCCAATCAGAACTTTCTGTGTGTGTCATGATGTGAAAAGAAGTTGAGAAGCACCATAAAAAGAAGATTTAATTTTTTTAATATTAAACTAATAGAAAGGCAGGGTAAAGCAGTACACAAACTGTGACATCAATCGAGGCAACAAGAAAAATGCAATGCCTAGAATAATTGTTTCACATACTTCTGATGAGAAAACAAATGTTTCAGAACATTGGCATCAGGTAAAGCATCACATCCTGAAAGAGAAAAATAACACAGCTACCTCGCGTAGCAGTTAGTCTGTGCAAACACCATATGGTTTGCTAATTTAATCAAAAATATCCCAGAATTTACTTTTTTCATCCTGCAGATAAAATGAAAATGAAATTGCTAGAAATATTTTAGAAATTATTTTGCCGCTCCCATATGTCTAATAAAATACAGTGCCCAAGCTTATTCATCCAACCTTCCTTTGAAAGCACTAAAACTTTATCAGCCACATTTTAAGAAAAACATAAAAAACTATCAGCTTAATCTTTTCATTTTCAATTTATTTTAAAATCAATCAGTCTTTGCATCACCCACACCCCCAAATCCTCTGCCCCTCTCCATTCTACCTACAAGAGACAAAGCTCACACCTCACCCATCTCTTGACTAGACCTATCATAATTATCTCAAAATGGTCTCCCCGATACTAAGACTGCCCCCAGAAAATTCATCTTTTTCCCAGAAGCCTCCATCTCAAAAATGCCAACCAGGTCACAATTCCATGCTTAAAAACAGAACAAAAACCTACTGTCTACAAGATAAAGTCCATGATCCTGAACACTGCATAGAAGGCACTCCATAACCTAGACATCGGTTACTTCTCTGGTCTTGTTTTCCTCCGCTTTTTTTTTTTTTTTTTGAGACAGAGTCTCACTCTGTTGCCCAGCTACAGTGCCGTGGCGTCTGCCTAGCTCATAGCAAACTCAAACTCCTGGGTTCAGGGGATCCTCCTGCCCTAGCCTCTCGAGTAGCTAGGACTATAGACGCTCACCGCCACGCGCGGCTAATGTTTTGTTTCTACTTTTAGTTGCCTGGCTAATTTTTCTATTTTTAGTAGAGACAGGGTCTTGCTCTTACTTGCGGTGGTCTAGAATTCCTGACCTCAAGCGATCCTCCGGCCTTGGCACTAGAGTGCTAGGATTACAGGCGTGAGCCTCTTACTCCAAATTCTTTAGTCATTCATTTGGTGATTTTCTGTTTATGCTCAAAAAGATGAATGCAATATCACAGGTATAGTCAGGATTATACCCCACAAGGAAATATCATCTTCATCATAATATATACTCAAAAGGTGGAAGACATACAGTGCTTCATCTCCTTGCATTCTCAAAACCATCACCTTTCAGTGGAGACCCTCCTTAGCTACTCTTCTCAACCTAACCTGGATCTTATTAAACTCTTGTCCTTTCTCCTTAGCACTTCCATTTTTGGTAACATTATGAATATAAAACATCTTAAATATACATAAAACATATACTTTAGAGTACATATATATTACTTATTAATCACCTTTATTGCCTGTGTCTCACATAAGAATTTAATCTCCATGAGGGCAGGGACTTTACTCACTGATAAAACTCCAATATGTAGAATAGTGCCTGGCACACAGTGAGCACTTAAACATTTAAATGAATGGATGAATAACAAGGAGGACAGATTTGACAATTATCTGAAAGTACCCTGTCCCCTTTCAAAGTTCAATCCATCAATTTACCTCTAACATACACCAAATCATCGTCCTCATTTTATCTTCCACTGCCATGAACCTAACTCAAACTTACCATTTTTTCCCTTCTGGTCTTGCTACTTCCAGCCATGACCTATATAATTCTTTCTCCATACTACAGGAAGAATGATCTTTATAAAATGTAAATCAGATCATATTACTACCCTTCAATGGTTACTCAGCATTCAGAATAAAATCCAAATTCCTCACCCTGGCTTACAAAGCTCTACGTGAGCTATCTCCTGTCTCTAATTTTATCTCTACCCTCTTCTCCTTATCCACATTATAACTGCACTGGCCCTTTTTCTATTCCTTGAATATATCAAGCTCATTCCTATCACAGGGCCTTTGCACTGGAATATTCTTCCCTCTGATATCTACAAGGCTAATTCTTTATTGTCATTCAGAACACAGCTCAGTTTACTTCTTCAAACAGCCTTAACCTGGCCACTTAATATCAGACCCTCTTTTTCTAACTGGCATCTACTGCTCTGTACTCTCGGTTCTTTTATTCCAACTTAAAAACATTTTTATTCTGAAATAATCTCAAACTTGCAAAAATAGTTCAAAGAATTCTCTTGATATCATGTACCTAAATTCACCAATTAATTGACCCATTTTCTTAACACTTTCTTTTTTTTTCTAACTACCTATCTACTTAATTTTTGTCTAAGCCATGTGAGAGTAAGCTGGAGATATTAACGTTACACCCCCTTAACTCTTAAATCTTAACTGCTATGAGCTAGGACATTTACTTATCTGAACACAGTACAATTATCAAAATAATTAACATTAATACCATATCACCATCTAATCTACAGACTTCATTCTAAAATTTGTATGGAAAAGCAAAGCTGAGAGGCTTCCTAGAACCAGGGGAAACTGAGACAGCTGGTCACGCTATTACATAATGGAATACTACTCAGCCATAAAAAGGGAACAAACTACTGATACACACAACAACATGGATGAATCTCAGATGCATTATGTTAAAAGAAAGGAGTCAGACACAAAGACTACATACTCTATGATTCCATTTATACGACCATCCGAAAAAGGCACAAACTATAGGGATAGAGAAGAGATAAATATTTACCAGGGCCTAGGATGGGGGAGGGACTGCCTATAAAGAGACACAAGGAAACATTTAGGGGCAATAGAAATGTTCTATGCCTTGACTGTGGTGGTGGCTACATGACTGTATGTTTGTTAGAATTCATAGAACTGTAAACCTAAAAAGAGTAAATTTTGCTGTATATAAACTATATCTTGGGGGGTGGTGGTAGGGGCAATATATGTAACCCTAACAATATTTCTACCCCCATTATATGATGAAATAAAAGGAAAAAAAACACAACTATATCTCAATAAATCCTAACCTTTAAAAAATGATTAAGGACTTAAAAGAAAATAATGAGAGAATGGGACTCAGGTTTTTAAAAGCATATTTGTAAAATAACTATATAAAATTTCTAGAATAATGGACATTTTGTAGAGAGTATCAGACAGACTTGAAAAACAAAGGGATATTGGAAGACAGATCTGAAGAAATCACCTCGAATGTAGTACAAAAACATAAGGTGAAAAATACAAAAGAAAGGATAGGAAACATGGAGACTAGCACGAGAAAGTCCAACAAATGGCACAAATTCTAGAAAAATATAAAAGAGCAAAAGAGAGTGGGGAGGGGCAACACTATCAAAGAGATCATAGACAAGAATTTTCCAGAACTGAATAAAAACCAAAATCCTCAAATTAAAAGAGTAAACCAGCTGGGCACAGTAACTCACACCTGTAATCCCAGCACTCTGGGAGGCCAATGCAAGAGGATTGCTTGAGTCTGGGAGCTCAAGACTAGCCTGGGTACCATACTGAGACTTCATCTCTACAAAAAATAAAAAATTAGCCACGTATGGTGGAGCATGTCTTTAAGTCCCAGCTACTTGGGAGGCTGAGGCAGTAGGATTGCTTGAGCACAGGAGTTCAAGTCTGCAGCAATCTATGATCGTGCCACTATACTTCAGCCTGGGTAACAAATCAAGACCCTGTCTCTAAAATTAATTAATTCATTAAAGGAGTAAACTAAGTCCTGAGCACAAATAAATCCATAATTCACTTTATCATAGTGTAACTGCAGAACACCAAAAGCCAAACAAGAAAACCTTAAATGCAATCAGAGAGAGGGAAAAAATAACTAAAAAAGAAACAAAAAACAACAGAATTCACCACTCTCAAGTGCTGATGGAAAATAACTATCAACCTTATACTCAACCTCGGTTAACTATCATTCATTCAAGCAAAAGTGAAACAGATATATTTGCAGACCAACAAAAAGAGTTTACCACTCAGTTTCTCTAAGAACAGATATACCTGGCAGGAAGGAAAATTAACCTAGAAGGAAAACTGTGATACGGGCCGGGCGCGGTGGCTCACGCCTGTAATCCTAGCACTCTGGGAGGCCGAGGTGGGCGGATCATTTGAGCTCAGGAGTTCGAAACCAGCCTGAGCAAGAGCGAGACCCCATCTCTACTAAAAAATAGAAAGAAATTAATTGGCCAACTAAAATATAGAAAAAATTAGCCGGGCATGGTGGCGCATGCCTGTAATCCCAGCTACTCGGGAGGCTGAGGCAGAAGGATCGCTTGAGCCCAGGAGTTGAGGCTGCTGTGAGCTAGGCTGACGCCACGGCACTCTAGCCCGAGCAACACAGTGAGACTGTCTCAAAAAAAAAAAAAAAAGAAAAAAAGAAAACTGTGATACAGATGCAATACAACCAGATAATTCAATAAATATATTGGTAAATTTAAATTAATATGAGCTGTAGAAATAATAGTAATTATTATTTTGGCTGAAAGTGAATATAAAACACAAAATGGAAACAAAATCCTAGACAGCAGTAATATGTATATTTTTAATATCTTAAAAATTTTTATTGAGGTGTTTGAAGTTGACTCCAAAAAACAACGAAATCCCCAAGACAAATCAACAATTCTATCCCTCTTCCAGACACACTTTAAAAGATTTGTTAGAGATGGTTTCCTTGGCTGGGAAGGCAGGAAAATACTTTCATTCTCTAAACTAAAGATGGAAAAGAACATTTCTAGAAGGTCAGTCACACCAAGATTTTCATCCTCCCCTACTTTAAACATGAATAACAGGGCCAGGACTGGGGTGAGGCAACTGAGGTGCCTAGGTCCCAAACAATCAAAGCATATGTAGCTATATCTGTCATGCTCCCCTACATGAAGAAATAGAAGCACGGTTTGCTTGGTTTCATTCAAGGAAAAA
>VBSM01001118.1:32219536-32231296 GCA_008086735.1 Cheirogaleus medius | reverse complement strand
TGTAGTCCCAGCTACTCAGGAGGCTGAGGCAGTAGGATCGCTTGACCCCAGGAGATTGAGGTTGCTATGAGCTAGGCTGACGCCATGACACTCACTCTAGCCTGGGCAACAAAGTGAAACTCTGTCTCAAAAAAATATAAAGATAGATAGCAAGAGACCCTACATTCTAAAATAAGTAGCATAGAGTATTATGTCTTTCATAGTAGAAACTGAACCACCAAAATTGATTTCACTCAGATACAGTGCTTCCTTAACAATTAATTCTAACACAAAACAAAAACACCTAACAAGCAAATGAAACTCTCACACTTTACTGGTAGAAATGCAAAACGGTATGGTAGAGCCAATCTGGAAAACACTCTGGCAGTTTATAAGTAAGAAATTACCATAGGACCCAGCAATCCCACCCCTAGGTATTTATCTAAGAAAAATAAAAACATATGTCCACACAAAGACCTGTATATTTAGAGCTTTAATTCTAATCATTACAATGGGAAACAACTCCAATGTCCCTCAACTGGTGAACAGATTAAAAAAAAAGAAAAAGTAAAAAATGCATTTGATAATTGTATATATTATGACACTTTAAATCCCTCTGCATATAGATTTTGTACATAGTATAATTTTAATTCAATAAATAAGTCAACAATCAAAAAAAATGCATTTAATATACCTAACCTACTGAATGTTCTAGATTAGCCTAGGCTACCTTAAACATGCCCAGAACGCTTACATTAGCCTACAGTTGCGCAAAATCATCTAATGTAAAGCCTATTATATAATAAAATGTTGAATACCTCATGAATTGTACTGCATACTGTACTGAAAGTAAAAAACAGAATGGTTGTATGGGTACTCACCATTAACATACAGAGCTGAAAGCACAATGGGCCTGAAGAATGTTTGAAGCATTGAACTAAAATGAGTTGCTGGATGATGGGGATGCTACAGCAACAGGGTCATCAATTTTTCTCCTTTGAGAAGGCTCAAGAATAGCTGTTATGGGCCGGGTGAGGTGGCTCATGCCTGTAACCCTAGCACTCTGGGAGGCTGAGGCGGAAGGGTCCCTTGAACTCATGAGTTAGAGCTCAGGAGTTCGAGACCAGCCTGAGCAAGAGCGAGACCCTGTCTCTACTAAAAATAGAAATTAGTCGAACAACTAAAAATATATAGAAAAAATTAGCCGGACATGGTGGCACGTGCCTGTAGTCCCAGCTACTCGGGAGGCTGAGGCAGAAGGATCACTTGCGTCCAGGAGTGTGAGGTTGCTGTGAGCTAGGCTGACGCCATGGCACTCTAGCCCAGGCAACAGAGCAAGATTCTGTCTCAAAAAGAAACAATTAGCCAGGCATGGTGGTACACACCTGTAGTCTCAGCTACTCAGGGGGCTGAGGCAGGAGGATCACTTGAGCCCAGGAGTTGGAGGTTGCTGTGAGCTAGGCTGACACCACTGTACTCTAACGTGGGCAACAGAAAGAGACCCTATCTCACCCTGACTCAAAAAAAAAAGGGGGGCGGGGAGGGCGGCTGTCTGTGTGTACCATGAGTATAGTTTTAACAACTTAGCCAGACTATCAAGGGAAAATTGGCTGGGAACTCACCCATGTAATCCTAGCACTCTGGGAGGCCGAGGTGGGAGGATCACTTGAGCTCAGGAGTTTGAGACCAGCCTGAGCAAGAGCAAGACCCCCATTTCTATAAAAAAAATTTAAAAATTAGCCAGATGTGGTGGTACGCATTTATAGTTCCTGCTACTAGAGAGGCTGAGGCAAGAGGATAACTTGAGCCCAGAAGTTTGAGGTTATAGTGAGCTATCCTGGCACCACTGCACTCTAACCATCTAGCGGGGGCAACAGAGTGAGACTCTGTCACCCACCCCCCAAAATGGCCCAAGATGTGCTATGCAAGAAGAGAAATCCAGAACTTTGAAGTCTCTTCTAAGAATGTTATTTAACCCTTAAGACAATCCTAGGAAATAGGTCCTATTATTATCCCCATTATGCAGATGAAGAAACTAAGGCTCTGAGATATGAAGTAATAAGTCCAGGCAGTCTGGCACCACAGTTCACTATGACATTGTACTGTACCCTCGGAGAGGTTTGGATCTCACTGGGAAGGCTTCCAAAGTAATCTAAGGCTCTGAAGCACCCTGTGGGATGAAAACCAAGCCAGGTACTTCCCTTATATGTCACCTTTTAATCTTCATTGCAGCCTTGTGAGGCAGTCATCATCATATCTACTTTGCAGAGGAGGAAATGAAGGCTCAGAAATGGAAAGGTATTTGTCCAAGGTCACACAGCTAATAAACGGCAGAACCCAGATATGAGCAAGGTTATATCTGATTTCAAACCCTTGACCCCTTCTATGGGGCTACCCTTGAATACTAGTTAGAACTGGACTCAGAATGTCAGAGAATTCAAATCACAGGCTTGTGGAATATACATTAAAGGAATGTTGGTGGCTGGGCTGTCTCAAAAAAAAAGTGGGGCGGTAGAAATTAACGAGAGCTCTAAACGGCTGGCTGGGAAATGCCAAAACTATCATTTCTTCCCCTATTTCTCCTTCATCTATCTCAGCCACTTCTACCTTTAGTCTCAGCCATAAAGTTAATGTAGCTCTAGGGATATGAGGCCAAAATGAATAATCTGTGATGTCTGTTCTCACTTGGCTTCAAAACATTAAAAGCAGACAGGACCTCTGCATGGAGATGGCTAAATTAACAAAGGAATAAGGAAAACATTTGTAAGAGAGGAAAAGGTCAAAGGAATGTGTCAAGGGAGCTGTGCTATGCCTGGTATTAACAATTCACCGGAGACGCTAGAGAGGTCAGATTACATATTTGTCGCCATCAGCTAATTTAACTGAAAGGTCTAGCCAACTCCAAAGCTATAAATTCAGACAGAAGGCTATCAAGCTCTGGGTTATTCTTAATTGTACTTTGATTTCTGCACTTAATCACAGCAATACAAAATAGAGGAGTAGAATCAAATCTTAAAGAGCCATATTGCAAAGTAAAGGTTCACTGCATAGTCTATACACTATATTTGATGATCCGTATTTGACAGCTCCTCACAGGGCTGTACAAAATTAGCATGGACATTTCTTGAGCTTTTGATGTTCACTGCAATCATCTGCTTCACTGCTAAGATCAGGAAACATATGGGATGAATTGGTAAAGGCTGCTGAAAGTTTCTGTTGCCTTTCTGTGCCTTTTTTTTTTTTTTAATTCATCTCTAAGGCCAATTTAGGATATCCATGAACAAGACCTAGAATAGATGTCTTTAAATCATATCCCAATTCCTTAGCCATTTTTTATCTTTTTTTTTTTTTTTTTATAATTTAGCCATTTTTAAAATAAGAAGAGTTGTTAGGAAAAGAAAGTTGTTGAAGAAAGATGATGGGAGAATAAGTATCTTCAGGGAGCTCTGGGCTCCTCTGGAACATGTCTGGAACACATGAACACAGGGAGCCAAGTGACAAAGAGCAAAAAAAAAAAATAGTGGGTTTTGGACACTGACCTCAAATAATAATGAATGAACACCAAGATTGAACTAGGCTTGAAGAGTGAATCTATTAATTATTAACTGTGTGACCTTGCATACTTTACATTCTCTTAGCCTTATTTTAAAAGACTTCAACTGGATTACCTGAGCCCAGAAGTTTGAGGTTATAGTGAGCTATGATCACGCCACTGCACTCCAGCCTGGGTGACCGAGGAAGACCCTATCTGTAAAAATTTAAATAAAGAATTCACCTGGACTTAAAAGTCATATTCAGTTGACATATGCTACTGACTTCTATTGAAAGTTTAATTTATGGAACCCAGTCCTTATACTTTCAGATAGCTTCAAGGCCTTCAAGAGGCCAGAGATAGAAACCAGAGACAGAGGCAAAAAGCTACTTAACCAGCCTTAATATTATAAAAGCCAGAAACAGGGTCTGTCACATGTACATATACTAGTTCACATTGCACATGTGGACTATTAGTACAGCACTACTGAGGCCCCTTCCTTGGTAATCTTACCAAAGCATAAACAATAACCAGGGGAGAGATTCTCCCTCATTAGCCTTCAAGCTTCAGGAAGCTGAAGTAAATCTTTACAAATGAGTTCTCACTTTCTACAATGAAATTCAAAATAATACTTTAAAACTAAGGCATGAGGACAAAACTGGCAGACAAGAAACTTTACTTCCCCACCCCTTCCTCCTATTTTCTTACCCTGGAAGAGGTATGAACTTAGTAAATTAACTTCTCTTGATTCTAGTGCTGCATTCATTCATTTTACACTATCATCTAAACCATCCTTCCTGCTGAAAAGCATTCATTAAATTCAAGTACCTAATCACAAAGTCTGGATTCACATAATCTACACAGCAGACTTAATACCCAAGAACCAGCTTAAAGTCAATATCTCTGCTTATTTTCCGAATCTGTCCATATATAGTAAAGCCAACTGGTTCCAAACTAGCATAAATTTATTCAAAAGTCGAAGATGAAGAAAAAACATTACAAGTGTCCAAGACATGATTCAACTTAATAAGTCTCAACTCTCAAAAACAACCAAAGTCACAGAGATATACAAAGGACACTGAAAATCAAGAAGGGGGGGGTCCCGGGCGTGGTGGCTCACGCCTGTAATCCTAGCACTCTGGGAGGCCGAGGCAGGTGGATCGCTCAAGGTCAGGAGTTTGAAACCAGCCTGAGCAAGAGAGAGACCCCGTCTCTACTAAAACTAGAAAGAAATTAATTGGACAACTAAAAATATATGGAAAAAATGAGCCGGGCATGGTGGCGCATGCCTGTAATCCCAGCTACTCGGGAGGCTGAGGCAGGAGAATTGCTTGAGCCCAGGAGCTTGAGGTTGCTGTGAGCTAGGCTGACGCCACGGCACTCTAGCCCGGGAAACAGAGCGAGACTCTGTCTCAAAAAGAAAAAAAAAAAAAAGAGCTCAGGCACTGCAGTCAGAAAGATCTAGATTTTACTCTGGACTTGGATCATTTATTAGTGATATGACCTATCTGAGTCTACTTCCTAATTTGTAAAAATGAGGATATAATAATACCCACCTAAAAGAGTGGAAGATTAAAAGGCAAAGGAGAACATAATCTTGGCATGATATCCGGTCCAAAATAAAAATTCAATATTAGTCATTATTGTTGTTAGGTTGGAATTATCCCCATTTACAAATTAAGCAAAGACCAAAGTCTCAGTGATTAATTTCCCAGTAGATCTGGGCCTGAAACCCAAAGTCTGCCTCCAAGTTCTGCTTTTCCCATTATGCCAAACAACCAGCCTCATGTATATCTCTGCTTTTTAAAACTAGACTACTAACTGCAATTTAACTTGTCCTGATTGTGTGTGATCATTAAGAATATTGACTACACAGTGATGGACTCAAGAGCAACTGAAATCATATAAGCCCATTTGTCTCAAAGACAACTAGTCCCAGATTATAGTGCTTTTACTCCATTTTTTTTTCCTTATCCAATGGGAGAGAAGCAAAGTGGTGACTAAATACATCAATGTGGCAGAATAGGTAAGGACACGAGGAGGTTGAGATCCTTTTTCTCATTGTCAGTATGTTTACCTGGGGTAACCCTTCTCTTCATCTAATTTGTTTCTTTTAAATCTGCAATGAGCTGAAGCTTTGAGGGAAATCTAAAGAGTTATCCTATTAACAAGGAATACAAGCTTCAATCACAGTCAGGGTCCCAGCAGGAAAGATAGTATACTCCAAAGGATAATTCAAGGAGGGTTTCCTATAAAGGAAAGTGTGAGCAGGGTATAAAAAAATTATAAGCCAGGTGTGACGGCTCACATTTGTAACCCAGTACACTTTGGGAGGCCAAGGAGAAAGAATGGCTTGAACCCAGGAGTTTGAGACCAGCCTCGGCAACATAGCAAGACCCCATCTCTACAAAAAACCTTAAAAATTAGCCAGCGTGGTGGGTACATGCCTGTAGTCCCAGCTACTCAGGAGGCTGAGGCAAGAGGATTGCCTAAGCCTAGACGTTTGAAGTTGTAGTGAGCTATGATCACAATACTGCACTCCAACCTGGACAACAGAGCAAGATCCCCTTTTTTAAAAATAAATAAATTACAAGGCATAACTCTAATACACTAGGGCTAATGAGGGTACCTCTAGACCAGAGGAACAAAGGGAACAAAAACTTTCCAAATCTAGATGGGGGAGTCATGTAGAGCGGACCACTTTTAGAGGAGCAGTGATCTTCAATCAAGGGACACAGTCAGCTAAGGGAACACCCATAGGAAGGAAGCAGGGAAATAAACTCCAAAACTTCAGAAGGAAAGGAAGCCCACTGATGTAGTCCATGTAGGTAAGTCAGCTTCCCAGGGCAAAGAATAGGGTGAGAAAGGATGGAAAATGGATCTAGAGGAGCAAATGGAAGGTACCTATTCAACCTCTGAGAAGTCTTTCTGGTGTACTTTCCTATCTCTTCTGTAATTCTATTGGATAAGTGCCAGATAAAGGGTTACTGAACATGACAAATTTTTATCATAGTAAGAATAGTAATACACAAGGCCTATCTACTATAAAATATTTGTATTTTGTAACCAAGTTTTTCACTAGTAAATATAGTCATTTACCATTCCACTTGTAACTATTTATAGACTTCCTTAAGGTCCAATGATTTATGTGGTCCTTTCCCCACACTTATTAACTTCCCACTTAACTTTCTAGGCGAAATAAAATTATAAAAATACAGACAGTATCAAAACCCTCATGGAGCTTATAATCTAGAAGCTTATATTCTTAGATAACTAAGTAGGCAGAATGAGGTAAGTGCCACAGAGAGGAAAGAGCTGTGGCTATGAAAAGACATGGACAGGTTTCCTTGTCAGGTACAACTCCAGCCAGAACTCACTGTTATTCTATTAACAAGGTATACAAGCTTCAGTCAGGTTCCCTATAGGTCTAAAACTACTGACCAAGCCCTGAAAAGCCTCCAAATTTCCATACTCTACCCTCAGCCAGTAAGGTTCACCCCGCCTTCTCCTCCTGGAAAAAAAAGTCCCTCTCCTTCTTTAAGGCCTGATTCAAAAGTCACCTCCTTACCTGGGCCTTACTTGGGCCCTCAAAGAATAATTAGTTTTGCCTCCTGTGCATTCCCAAAATCCTTATGCTTAAAGCACTTTATCATTACCTGCTTACCTGTGCAGGGACCCTACCAGACAGTGAGATTCTAAATCATCTTTGTATCCTCAGCACCCAAAACAGAGTGTCAAGCACTGCTAAGTAATTTACATATATTAACATATATGTCATATGAACATATAGTAATCATCACAATAAAACTGCAAATGAAGTAGAAGCTCATCATCTCAATTTTTCAGATGAGGAAAATGAAGTGCACAGAAAGGATAAGTAATGTGCCCAAAGTCTCAAAGCTTGTAAGGACTGGCCCCAGGATTTCAACTCAGGCACAGCTCCAGAATTAAATTTCAAAAGTTTTGAATTTCAGTCTAAACCATTATATTTTACTTCTGAATAAGTTAGATTTTCTTCAGGATAACAAGCCCACTACAAGATCAATGATCTCCACCCCAGGAAGTATACTTACTATCTACCATTGGAGTGCAGAAAGACAATATTAGAACTTCTCCTTATATTTAGTTCAGCTCATCCTTCTGTAAAATGTCTATTTTTGCATGTTATAAAATACACAATACAGAGTACAGTCATTTAAAACAAACATTCATATAACATATGTGCATACTCAACCCTATTTACTGATGGAATGAACACTAAAAATATATGTGGCCACAGTTTTAGACTACTTCTCTAGGAACTCTGGTTCAAGGGCACTGGTCTTAGGACTGAGCTCCTATATACTCTCTCTCCAGCACTTCACTTCAAAACATTAGCCAGGCCAAGCACAGTGGCTCATGCCCATAATCCCAGGAATTTGGGAGGCCAAAGCAGGAGGATTGCTTGAGGCCAGGAGTTCGTGACCAGCCTGGGCAACACAGCAAAGACCCATCTCTATAAAAAATAGAAAAACTGGCAGAGCATGGTGGTGGGTACCTGTAGTCCCAACTGCTCAAGAGGCTAAGGCAGGAGGACTGCTTGCACCCAGGAGTTTGCAGGTTGCAAGTAGCTATGATGACACCACTGCACTCCAGCCTGAGCAACAAAGCAAGACCCTGTCTCAAACAAACAAAAAAAAAATTAAGTTCAGATAAAAGGCCTTTCACTTTACTGAGACTGTGCACCTTTGTCAGACCTAACGGGCCACCTCTGCCTTGCCTCTCTTTAATTGTAAGTTCCAAGAGGCAATCAAAAGCAGGAACCACATACTCGACTGAGAGGCATTAGCTGGGTGCATCTACTTTGTATTTCTTCAATGCAACATTTAATGGATGCCAAACCAAAAAAAAAAAAAAAGAGGTTGTGGCCGGGTGTGGTGGCACATGCTGGTAGTTCCAGCTACTCCAGAGACTGAGGTGGGAGGACAGCTTGAGCCCAGTAGTTCAAGCCTGCACTCCAACCTGGGCAAGACAAGCAAGACCCAGTCTCCAAAAATAAATAAATAAATAAATAATTTTTAAAATTTTGTAAAAAGAGAGAGGTTATGTAAAGTGTAAAGCCTTCCTTTTATGTGTTGAAAAACATCAACTCTGAGGCTGGAACTCTGTTCCTTCTGCTTCTCAGTTTCATCCTCTGCAAAATGGGCACACTCAAATAGCTAACTTAGGTTGTCACCAAGAGAAAACATGCAAAATACATTTATCTGTTTCCTCATTTACTGTGTCTCTCCCCTCTCCCAGCTAAACTCAAAGCCCGAGTTTGGTCTATCTGGTTTGTGTGTTGCTACATTCCCAAGGCCTAAATGGTACTTTTGACTTAATACATGACTTAACAAATATTAAATGAATAGAATGCAAAATGCCTGATGCTCAAAAAATGTTGGCTATTATTGCTACTGTAAAGAAAAGCAATGAAAATTTTACTGTTTTATTAAGAGATGTCACCCCTCCCCCAAGGATCTCGCGAATCTAGGAGGAACACCAGATAAATGCTGGAATGGCAAAATGGAGATAAGAATAACAATTGGATCACAGAGCAGGACTAACCAACGACAAAATAAAACCTTAAACAAATACATAACCAAAGCCCAATTTCGGACTTTTCCGACTAGATGAGTGAAATAAACCGCGATTACAAGAATAACAGTTTTCGCGCTTGTGTATGTGCGAGGGTCTGTGCCAGGCGTCCTACTGGCCTCACAAAACCCAAGAGCCCTGGGGGAGGGTAGGAACGCTCTTCACACCCCCATTTTTCAGACGGGGGAACTGAGGCTGCAGGAGAGGCAAGGTCACAACTTGTAAGCGAGGGAGCCGGAATGCGAACCCAGAAGTCCGACCCCTGAGCCTCCGCTCAACAGGCCCCTCCGAAGGGGCATCCTTGCTCCTCCAACATCGACCACACACCCCTCAAAATCGGGCGGGTGTAATCTTTCCCGTTGTGGCCCCAGCGCCGGGAGAACAAAACAATACTTGTCCGCTAGCAAGTCCGATGGCCGCCGGCCCCGCCTGGGCTCCGAGGCCGCGGTCCCCACAGTTTCACTCGCACGGTGAGCCCCGAGCCCTCCGGGCGGCGCAGGAAGAGCAGGAGTGGCCTCGGGAGCCCGGGAAGGCCTGGCCCACCGCGTGACCTTGGATCCGCCGCCCTGCTTCGGGCCTCAGTTTCCCCAACCCGGCCTCGCGCCGGGGGCCTCTAGGGAGCCTCGCGCCCGTGGAGCTGCAGGCCCCTCACACGCCCCCCTCAGCCGCCCTCCTTCCCGCCCCGCTTACGCTGGAAGGCGGCCGCTCCAGGGACGCCCACCATCGCCGAGCGCCGCCCGCCGCGTGCCGCCCGCCTCGACCCGTGGCCCGGGTCCCTCGCAGGCGCCGCCGCGGGACCTGCAGCAGCCAAGCTCGCCACCACCACCGCCGCGGATGTCGCCGCCGCCGCCGCCGTTAGGCCGCGCGCAGCCCCGCCCCCCCGTTGGCCCCGCCCCGCCGCGCCGCCGGGCACGCCCCCGCCGCGCGCTCTCGCCCGCCAGACCAACGCACGCGGAAGCCCGGCCCCAAGACCAGCTCCCGCTAAACCCCGCCCTCTGACCTGACCCGCCCCTTCCGCGCGAACCTTCCGCCCTATCCCGGCGCATCCTGCTTCCCAGACCCACCCCCACCACGCTGCGTCACGGCCGGCCGTCACGCGCACGGCCCCTTTAGCACTGGGGAGCCAGGGGTGTGTGGCCAGGGCAGTGGCCCAAGCTCGGGGGCGGAGTCATAGGGGGCGGGGCTTCGGCAGAGGGCACTACGCCTCACCTGAGTTCTCCAGGTACAGGCCTGATCGCCTTTGCGCATGTCTTTGGCCAAGTCCCTTCCCCTTT
This sequence comes from Cheirogaleus medius, assembly GCA_008086735.1. Classification (NCBI taxonomy): domain Eukaryota; kingdom Metazoa; phylum Chordata; class Mammalia; order Primates; family Cheirogaleidae; genus Cheirogaleus; species Cheirogaleus medius. Next base: position 32,220,895 of record VBSM01001118.1, on the reverse strand, counting down.
TTGGCCTACAATGTTCTAAGTGTCTAAAATGTTACCATATTTATAACTGTTAGCCATCATTATTATTACTGAGCTCTTTAACTGGTTCAGGCGTTAGTTTTATACACTCCATGCAGTTCAATCACAATGAGGAAAAGAGATAGTACTTTCCCTTTTCTACACGTGAGGAAAGGGTTTGTCCCTCCGCTTGCCCGCCCATCACTGTTAGCAAAAAGAAAGCAGAGATGTGACAGGAACCAAAGTACTTCCGACTTCAGACCCAGTACTTAGAGCTACTCTGAACTATTCTCAGTCCCAAAGACGCAGAAACAGGGATTAAAATCAAAACAAGAAATTAAAAATTCTAAACTCCTCTATGTACAAAGACGTCATAAACGAAATTCTTTTAACTCTGTCCTTTACAAGCAAAAGACTGGAATAAAATATTTGCAACATATTCAACAAAGAATCAATATGCAGAATAAAGAACTACAAACCAATAGGAAAAAAGGTAATTTAATAGAAAAATGGGCAAAGAGAATGAATAGACAATGTACAGAAAAGAAAATCTGAAAGAATTATAAACACAAAAAAGGATGCTCAACCTCTCTAATAATCAGGGAAACAACCAAACAAGTTACCATATTTCATGACTGGAAATTCCACTTGTGGGTGTCCATCCCAAAGAAATACTTGCTCATGAGTACAAAAAGCTGCATAGGCAAGAAGTATATGCCAGAATGATTTATAAGAACAAAAATTGGAATCAGCTTGAATGCTTTTCACTGGAAAACTAGTAAAATAAACTGTAGATAACAACATATAATTTTAAAAGTAGGTAAGTCTACTTGTGATGGTAAGAAAATGTTGCCCAGACATATCATCAACTAAGGAAGCAAACTGGAGTTCCATTCTTTCAGTATCATTCCATTTATGTCAAACAATGTAAGTGTATTTATACATGTATGTACAAATGGGTTCCAACTTATGATACGATTTTTTTACTTTACTGTGGTACAAAAGCAATACACAGTAGAAACCACACACACTTGCAGTACCCATACAACATTCTATTTTCACTTTCAGTACAGTATTCAATAACTTTCATGAGATATTCAACACCTAAAAAAAAGGTATTTTCAACTTAGGACTTTTACAATTAAATGTATCAAGATGTAACACCATTGTAAGTTAAGGAGCATCTGTACATAAATGCACAAAAAAAATGTTTGGAAAGTAACAGTAGTTACATACAGGGAGGAGAAAAGTACTGGAACAGAAGAAAGAACTTTTATTTTTCAGTTTTATTTTAGATGTTTCACACCAAGAAAATAGGATACGTTCATATTTTATTTGTATAATTTTTGTGTTTTTTTTTTT
>VBSM01001118.1:32206786-32219436 GCA_008086735.1 Cheirogaleus medius | reverse complement strand
TACTCAGGAGGCTGAGGCAGAAGGATTGCTTGAACCCAGGAGTTTGAGGTTGCAGTGAGCTATGATCACACAGCTGCACTCTAGCCCAGGCAACAGAGTGAGATTTTGTCTCAAAAAATTAATTTAATTTAAATTAATTAGTTAATTTTAAAAAGCAGTAGTATAAACACTATAAGCACTAGTATAAGAAGGAAGTTCTGCCTAGAGCATTTTGGGAGAACACTATCAGAGACCTCAACATACTCAGGAAGTCCCAGGAAGGGGCCCTGAGCCAAGTCTGAAAGGCTAAGAGGAATTCAGATGGGGAAACAGCCCAGCTGAAATGTCACTTCCTTTGTGAAAATGTCTCCAAACTCCTATCAAAAAATAATTTTCAAAACAGTTTTACAAAAACCCAGGGTTCTTTTTTTTTTTTTTTTTTTTTCAAGACAGAGTCTCACTTTGTTGCCCAGGCTAGAGTGAGTGCCGTGGCGTCAGCCTAGCTCACAGCAACCTCAAGCTCCTGGGCTCAAGCAATCCTTCTGCCTCAGCCTCCCAAGTAGCTGGGACTACAGGCATGAGCCACCATGCCCGGCTAATTTTTTCTATATACTTTTAGTTGGCCAATTAATTTCTTTCTATTTTTAGTAGAGACGGGGTCTCGCTCTTGGTCAGGCTGGTTTCGAACTCCTGACCTTGAGCTATCCACCCGCCTCGGCCTCCCAGAGTGCTAGGATTACAGGCGTGAGCCACCGCGCCCGGCCAAAACCCAGGGTTCTTATACAAAGTAGAATAAACACAAATCCAAGATTTAACTCACTTTATTAGTTAACAAGGGAACCAGTAAGGTGAAAGGCTGGTTCAAAGGGGAATTTGAGAAAGAGGATTTGTGTAATCAGTCTATAAAAATATGTACTTCTTCATGATATATAACCTATCTCTTAAAAAAAAAGTTTACTTCATGTAAATTTTTCAAAAATGAATTTTAAAGAGAAAAAATTGAACTAAGTGTACCAATCTCAAGCATACAACTCAATGAATTGTTTCAAGCTTAACACTTTGTAACCACCATTCATGTCAAGATAAAGTTCATTCTCCACCACCCTAGAAGGGTGTTAGTGTCTCTTTCCAGTCAATACTCCACCCAGAGGTCACCACTATTCTGACTTTTATTACTATAGCTACATGATAGTTCATCGTTTAATAGCTTTATTAAGCTTTATTTATTTGGTCAGGTGTGGTGGCTTATGCCTGTAATCCTAGCACTTTGGGAGGCCAAGGCAGGAGGATTGCTAGAGGCCAGGAGCTCAAGACCAGCATGGGCAACATAGCAAGATCATGTCTCTACAAAAAAATAGAAAAATTAGCCAAGCCTGGGGATGTGCTGTAGTCCAGCTACTTGGGATGCTGAGGTAGGAGCATTGCTTGAGCCCAAGAGTTGGAGGTTGCAATGAGCTATGATGACACCACTGCATTTTAGCCCAGGCAATAGAACAAGACCCTGTCTCAGAAAAAAGTTATAGTTTACATACAGTACATTCATGTTTAAATAGGCACAATTTAATGGTTTTTAGTATATTCACAGAGCTGTGCAACCATTGCCACAATCTAATTTTAGATCATTTCATTACCCCAAAAATAAACCCCTATTAGCAGTCACTCCCTATCCTGCCCTCCCTCAGCTCTTATGATTGCTCTTTTAAAAATCAACTTAAGACTGGGCCCGATGGCTCACACCTGTAATCCTAGCATTCTGGGAGGCTGAGGTGGGAGGATTGATCAAGGTCAGGAGTTCAAGACCAGCCTGAGCAAGAGAGAGACCCCATCTCTACTAAAAATAGAAAGAAATTAATTGGACAACTAAAAATATGTAGAAAAAATTAGCCAGGCATGGTGGCGCATGCCTGTAATCCCAGCAACTCGGGAGGCTGAGGCAGTAGGATTGCTTGAGCCAGGAGTTTGAGGTTGCTGTGAGCTAGGCTGACGCCATGGCACTCTAGCCTGAGCAACAGAGTGAGACTCTGTCTCAAAAACATAAATAAATAAATAAAAATTTTTAGAAAAATAAGAAAAATAAAAATCAACTTAAAATTGAGGTGTATTTTATGTACTATGAACTACATTAATTTAAAGGGTACGATTTGATGAGTTTTAACAGTTGTATGTACTATAAAATCACCAGCAGTATCAAGATACAGAACATTTCCATCACCCCTGTAAGATTCCTTTTGTTCCTTTGCAATCCATCCTTCCATCTGCACCTAGATGAAAGAACCACTGATCTGCTTTTTGTCACAATACGTGAGTTTGCATTGTCTAGGACTGCATGTAAATAGACTCACATAGAATATGCTGTCGTGTCTGGCTTCGTTCACTCAGCATGTTGTTGTACATATCAGCAATTTACATCCCTTTTTACTGCTGGGTCGTATTCTATTGTATGAATATACCTCACTGTACTGTTTTTGAAGATAAAACTTTGTTGCTGAGGACCTAGACAGTCCTGTCTTCAAAGATAAAGATTTCTCAAGTTCTGTTGGGTTTCAAATATAGAGATAACATATTAGTCCTCACATGTCACCACCTTTTCTATTTCTTTGTTATGCTTGCTGAGTTCATGGTAGGGTGTGTATGTGTTCCGAGGGTGGGAGGATAGGCCCTCTGAAAACACATCAGAGCCACAAAGGATTAACATTGAATGGTCAAGGACAGGGCTGGGTACCTTATAAACGGAACTTGACTTCGGCTTTGCAACAGCTCCATTTTCCAGCCAAAGAAACTGAGGCTCAGAGAGGTTTAGAGACATTATAAAGTCAGCTTGAGTCTGAAGCGTAGGCTCAGGTGATGGAATTTAATTCTGCCATTCTATTCACAGCCTTCTAAAAGAACTGTAGGCTCAGATAGACCGAAGGAAATTGCTTGAGGCCCTGGCTATTTCTTGCCCAAACCAAGTGATTGTTTTTCTTTAACTAGTGGCAAGAAGGATAAAGGTGGGTGGCAGGGAGAAGTGCCTGCTGCCTGCCATCTGCCCTGGCCATGCCCGTTCCGCTAATGAAGGATAAACACAAGGCCAGGCCAGATGACAGTCAGCGAGGGGAAGCGACTTAGAGGTATATAGTCCTTGTTGGGTAAACAGGAGCCTAAAATACCCGTGGCACTTTAGAAAGCCTTTCTGTGCACCAGAGAAATATTTGACATGGCTGGGGCCTTTCTAATAAGCAAAGCTTTTTTCTCCAAAAAAAGCTCATCCCAGAGAGAGAGATGAACAAGTTGAGTTTCTTGGCTACTGCTTATATTATTAAAATTCATCGTTGTTGTGATTATGAGAGGATTGTGAACATGCTCATCATGAAGAATTTGTATACTGCACAAGAAGAATGTGAAGAAAATTAAAAACACTCTTAATTCTTACCATTGAGAAATAAAGTGTCACCATTTTACCATATAGTCTTCTCAACTTTTTTTCTATTCATGGAGATATTGATATAATTGAAATCATATTGTTAATGCATTTCTGCATCTTGCCCTTTACAAAAACTATTCTATACATCAGCATTTTTCCATGTCACTAAATATTATTCATAAACATCACTTTAATGGAAGATCATATAATATGCTACTTATGGTAAAATCCAATATGAATGGTTATCAGGGCTGCTTCTTTTTTTTTACTATTATAAATTATGATTTACTGAACATTACTGTGCATCAATCTTTCCTTTTTTTCTGACATTCTCAATATGGTGTTACTGGGTCAAATCATAGCAGCATTTTCGGTTTTATGAGTAGTGTTTGATCATGCAAATCTTACAACAACCTGACACTGGGTATTAACATTGTTTTAAAACATTTCAAAATTTATAGGTGAAATTAAGGTATTTTTCTTTTCTTTTCTTTTCTTTTTTGAGACAGAGTCTCACTTTGTTCCCTGGGCTAGAGTGCCGTGGCGTCAGCCTAGCTCACGGCAACCTCAAACTCCTGGGCTCAAGCGATCCTTCTGCCTCAGACTCCCGAGTAGCTGGGACTACAGGCATGTGCCACCATGCCCGGCTCATTTTTTCTATATATTTTTAGTTGGTCAATTAATTGCTTTCTATTTATAGTAGAGACGGGGTCTCGCTCTTGGTCAGGCTGGTTTCGAACTCCTGAGCTCCAGCGATCCGCCTGCCTCGGCCTCCCAGAGTGCTAGGATTACAGGCGTGAGCCACCCCGCCCGGCCTTCTTTTCTTTTTTTAAGTACAGATGGGGTCTCACTCTATCACCCAGGCTGGAATATAGTAGTGTGATCAGAGCTCACTGCAGCCTCAAATTCCCTAGCTGAAGCAATCATCCTGCCTCAACCTCCCAAGTAGTCCTAGTGTCACCACACCCAGCTAATTTAAAATAATTTTTTTTGTAGAGATGTGCATCTAAGGGGTCTCACAATGCTCCCCAGGCTGATCTCAAACTCCTGGCCTCAAGTGATCTTCCTGCCTTGGCCTCCCAAGGCACTGGGATTACAGGCATGAGCCACTGCACCTAACCTAGAATATGGTGTGTTTCTAATGGCCGATATTATTCCCCCATGGGTAAGTAAATTGACAAGACTCAGAAATCCCAAGAGGAGAAGGGGATGCCAGCACAAAGAAGTGCACGTTTTGTCCCTGTAGGCAATGACACAGAAGCTTGCTCCCCTCAACTCCCATACCCAATCATCATCCTATTGACTTCTCTGTTACACGCCACTGGAATCCATATCTTCCTCCTCCTGCTCACTTCCACCATCCAGGGTAAGTTGCTGATCACTTTATCTTTTTGGTCTCCCTTTAGACATTTTATTATGGAATATGTCGTACCTGCAGAAATGTACATTGCACTAGTGCAACAGCCTCCTAATTGGCTTCCCTGCCTCTGGGCTCACCCCTCACTAACTGTGCTCTGCAGCCACAAGGATCTGACCACAACTCACCTCTGATTTAGTTTCCCTGCCCACTCTCCAGCCTCCTTTTAAAATCCTAACTGGCTCCCCATTGCCTGACAGACACTGTTTAGACTCATGGTGGTAGAACAACAGAGAAGTGTTTAAAATAAATAAATCAATTAATTAATTAATTAAGTAAACTCATCACGGAATTTAAGACTGTACACACTCTAATCTCGCTTACCCTCAGTGTGTACCTACCTCAGCTTCCCTTCTAGCCACACTGAAATACTTCCTGAGAGCTACATTGATTGAATGTTTCCTATGTTCCAGGTACCGAATTCAAAGCTCAAAGGGTAGCTCAGTATTTCTAGGTTGAGTGCTATCATATTATCCCTTTTAACAGATGAGAAGACTGAGTCTCAGCCTGGCGTGGTGGCTTATGCCTGTAATCCTAGCACTCTGGGAGGCCAAGGCGGGTGGATCGCTTAAGATCAGGAGTTCGAAATCAGCCTGAGCAAGAACGAGACCCCGTCTCTACTAAAAATAGAAAGAAATTAATTGGACAACGAAAAATATACAGAAAAAATGAGCCGGGCATGGTGGCCCATGCCTGTAGTCCCAACTACTTGGGAGGCTGAGGCAGAAGGATCACTTGAGCCCAGGAGTTTGAGGTTGCTGTGAGCTAGGCTGACTGCCATGGCACTCTAGCCTGGGCAACAGAGTGAGACTCTGTCTCAAAAAAAAAAAAAAAAAGACTGAGTCTCATGGAGGTTGAGTGATTTGTCCTAGAATACACAGCTGGTAAGTGGCTGATTCCAGAGCTCATGTTTTTCCCCCAGGTCACTATAATTGGTCTTTTCCAGACAAATATTCTGTCCTCCAAGCCTTTGTCCAAAGTAGTCCCTGGGACTTCTTTAGGCCTAAAGGTGAATAAGCCGTAAAGTCCTGGCTAATTGTCATGTTCCTCCACCTCCATTTCTCCAGGCTCTGTGGTCCCTCCAGATGATACAAGTTCCCTTGTACTGAACGCAGATTCCATAAATTCCACTGACACAGTTTTGTTTTTGAAACAGTGTCTTGCTCTGTTGCCCTCGCTGGAGTGCAGTGGCATGTTCATAGCCCACAGCAACCTCAAACTCCTGGGCTCAAGCAATCTTTCTCCCTCAGCCTCCTGAGTAGCTGGGACTATAGGCGCGCACCACGATGCCCGGCTAATTTTTCTATTTTTATTAGAGACGGGGTCTCACTCTTGCTCAGGCTGATCTCGAATTCCTGAGCTCAAGCAATCCTCCCACCTTGGCCTCCCAGAGTGCTAGGATTACAGGTGTGAGCCACTGTACTCAGCCTGAAACACAGCCTTAAAGTTTCTATACAGGCTGTCTGCTCCTTAGGGGCTGGGACATTTTCTTGTTTATGGCTGGTCTTTGGGCCCAGGATGGTATCTAATGAGAGAATTCAACCAGCCCTGATCAGAATTGTCTCCGTTTTAGCACATGCTTGTGTGTATTCGCCGAGTCACTCAACAAACATTTGATAGCATAAATGGTGGACTAGAACACAGATTGTGTCATTCCCTAAAACCCTAAATGAGCTTTCATACTCTGCTGGTGAGAGTATAATTGGTACAACCACTAGGAAAACAAAACTTACCAAAGCTAAACATATGCCTGTTCTCCACTCTAAGGCATAGACTGGAAAGGAACACTTACATGGGTGCATGAAAAGACCAACAGTTGTTTATAAGAGCAGCGTTATTTACAAAAGCCCAGCCAGAAAGTTCCCAAGTGTCTGTCAACAGAAGGATCAATAAATTGTGGGCCGGGTGTGGTGGGTCTCACCTGTAATCCTAGCACTCTGGGAGGCCAACGAGGGAGGCTTGCTTAAGGTCAGATGTTCGAGACCAGCCTGAGCAAGAGCGAGACCCCATCTCTACTAAAAATAGAAAGAAATTAATTGGCCAACTAAAAATATATAGAAAAAATTAGCCAGGCATGGTGGTGCATGCCTGTAGTCCCAGCTATTCGGGAGGCTGAGGCAGGAGGATCGCTTGAGCCCAGGAGTTTGAGGTTGCTGTGAGCTAGGCTGATGCCACTCTAGCCCAGGCAAGAGAGCCAGACTCTGTCTCAAACTAAATAAATAAATAAATAGTGATATAACTCACACAATGTAATATTGCATAACAATGACAATGAATAAACTATACATCTATACAGACAACAGACATGAATCTCACATAATTTTAAGTAAAAGAAGCCAGACACAAAGAGTATATACTATGTGATTCCATTTGTATATAAAGTTCTAAGAATAAGGAAAACCAATCTATGCTGTTAGATGTCAGGATGGTGGAGATCCTTGGGATGGGGGAGGGACAGTGACTAGTCTGGCACGCTGGGAGGGCTCCTGTAGGGTGGTCATGTTCTCACTCTTGATTCTGGGTGCTTTTTGCAGGTGTGCGTTCAGCTTAAAAATTCACACTTATGATTTGTGTTCTTTATGTTTTTCCTCAATACAAAGTTACACCAACACCTTTAAGACTCTTCAATGTCCTGAAAATTCAAACTACCCACCACGATCCACAAAGTCCAACACTGTGTCGCCCCTGCCCACCCCCACCTCTTCTCTACCTTCTGCAGCAGGGCTTCTCATTTCCTCCCTCACACCCCTTGTTCAGCTTGTTCCGGCTGAAGGGACAGAGAGAAACCTGGGCAGGGTGTGGTGGGCTCCAGGCTATGGTCTTGGAGACCAGGGAAGAGAATTTGAAGCCTGAGGCACAGGAAAGCATATCAAAGGTTTCAAGTATGCCCTGCAGGACTCTGATTTTTTTCTCCCTTAAAGAAATGGCCCTATTGTCGGGACAGGTGGCCCACGCCTATAATCCCAGCACTCTGGGAGGCCGAGGTGAGAGGATCACTTGAGCTCAGGAGTTTGAGACTAGCCTGAGCAAGAGGGAGACTCTGTCTCTACTAAAAAATAAAAGAAATAGCTGGCCATGGTGTTGTGCGTCTGTAGTTCCAGCCAATCGGGAGGCTGAAGCAGGAGGATCACTTGAGCCCAGGAGTTTAAGGTTATAGTGAGCTATGATGACACCACTGCACTCTAGCCCAGGCGACAGAGTGAGACTTTGTCACTAAAAAAAAAAAAAAAATCAAATGGCACAAGATGTATCCCAAGAAGAGAAATCCAAGAGCTTTGAAGTCTCCTCTGAGAATGTTACAGACTCATCTACTCAGAGCTGCCCACCCTTAGAGCAGAGGGTCTCAGACCTTATTCTTATGCATCTGAATTCGCTGGGCCTGCAGAATTTGGTCTCCTACAGCTCCTGGGCTATCAATTCTGATTGTCTGTGGGTGCTGGGAGTGTGAGTGTGGGTGGTGAGTGGTACAAGAGACACACTTTGAATAAGCCTGTAACTAATTTTGGGCAAGTCATAATTTCTGAGCATAATTACAGAGCCCCATCTGTAATAACAGTACCTGCCTTAGGTACTGTGGGTAATAGGTGAGCAAACCACATTAGGTGCTGAGCGTGGAGTCTAGCACAGAGCTTTGCTTCCTTCCTTCTTTCACTGAGCACACACTGTGTGCCGGGCGCTGCCCTGAGCACTAGGATGCAACAGTGAACAAGACAGACAAAATCCTTGCACCGTGGAGCTGACATTCTCAGGAGGGGAACTTGGCCATGAACTGACACTGGGCAAATGAGTAAATGTATATACTATGATAGGGACTTGGAGGAAAAACAAGGCAGGAGAAAGGCAAGGAGGCCAGTGCAGGTGCTATTTTATATAAAGTAGCAAAGAAAGTCTTCTTGAAGGAAACGGTACATTCCTGAAACCTGAAGACAGAGAGCTGCCAGGCTGAATGAGGCCCTGAGTGGCTCCTGGCAGAGGAAAGCAGGAGCAAAGGCCCTGGGGCAGGAGTGTGCATGGCACAAGAAGGACCTCAGTATATGGCTGGAGACTGAGGCCAGGTAATGTGGGGTCTTGTAAGCCACAACAAGGAATTTAACTTTGTTCTTAGACAATTTTGGAGCCACTAGACAGTTTTGAGCAAAGGAGTGAAATGATCTTCATTGCTCCAGGGTGAGGAGGGTACTGGAGGAGACAAAGGTAGGAAGCTACTGGGTGATGTTCGGGGGAGACCATGGTGGCTCAGACCAGTGTGGTGGCAGCGGAGACGGTGAGAAGGGATTAGATTCAAGATATATCTTGGAGCCAACAGAGTTTGCTGGTGGCTTGTCTGTGGGATATGAAAAAGGGAAGCATAAAGGATGACTCCAAAGGTCTAGGCCTGAGCAACTGAAAGGATAGAGCAGCCATCCCAGAGATGGGGACAGTTGTGGGATGAACACATCCCAGGGACAAAAGCAAGAGGTCAGGTTTGGGGCTGTTAGTTTGACGATGTAGATACTATTATGGTTGTCCGACCCCTGCCTCTCCCCAGAGATGAGGTGGGGCCACAGCGGATGTAGGATGTGTACAGTTTCAAATAGTCTGACAGTGACCTACTCATGCCTTTCACAGGCTCTGGCGCAGCTGAGCCTTGGCCTTTGAGAGGTTGCCAACCCTCCCATCTCCCTCCACTCTAGGCCTCCCATCTGGTGTACCTGCCCCAGGTGTCAGCTGTGCCGGAAACCGCTCATCCCAGGCTCAGACTTGTTGTGTGTCCTTAAACTGACTCTGGGAGGTGGTGGGGACAGGGCCCACAGTTCCCTGTCCCCTCCCTCCCTCCTCCACCTCCTGCAGGTGGAAGCTCCTGCTGGTGCCTGGGACAGAGTTGGGTGCAGTTGTTTGCTTTACAACACCAACAATTGAGCACATCCCCTCGGTGCCCCAGGGCACTGCTCCACACCTGTTCCCCACCTCCTGCCCAGGTGCAGGCTCACAGAGAACAAAAGAACACCCACTCTCCTAGGCCATTACAGTATATGCTGTATAGGGTTCAGTGTTGTCTGCACCCGGGGTTTTGGAATGCATGCCCCAGGATAAGGAGGAACTGCTGCTCTTTGATGGGGGCTGGGGAGAAAGGCTGCAGAAGGGAGAGTTCTATTCTCGAAAGGGAGAGAAAGTCAGAGGAATTAGAGGATTTGAATCAGCACCAGCCAGTAGAATGTTCTGCAATGATCTATCTCTGTGCTGTTCAGTGAGACAGCCACCACCACGTGCAGCTGTTGAGCATTTCAAATGTGGCCGGTGCGACTAAGGAACTAAAGTTCCAATTGTACTTAATTATAATTAATTTAAATTTAAATGGCCTAGCGGCTACCGCATTGGACAGCACAGGTTTTAATGGTTGGCTCTGGAGGATGTTTGGATGGCATGTTTAAGTAATAACAGCCATTATTTGCTGAGCACACACTTGACGCCAGATACATTGCACACATCTCATTTACTGCTCACAACCACCCTATAGGGAAGTGTTGTCTCCATTTCACAGATGAGGAACCGAGTGGCAAAGTCACTTGGCCAGAGTCCCAGATAAGGAAGTGCTGAAGGCTCAAAAGGAACACCCAAAATTATTCTTCAAAGCCCCACTCAAATAAATAAGCCCAAAGAACCCGGCAGGCTTTCCTGCAGTCTATCTCAGTACAAATGAATGGGGTGTGCAAATTCCTAAAGGATGCAAATTGGCCTCTGATTTGGGGGACAAAAGCTCAGCCCCTCTGGTCACACCCTGAGTCTTTCTGGGCTGTGGGCGGATGGGGGCAGAGGCTGAGTGACAGGGAGGGATCTGGGAGGAGGGGGGTGTTGGGGCGGGGGTGGGGCTGGCCAGCTGGTGTCGGCGACCCGGGACATCAGCTGGCTGGCGGGCTGGCAGGCTTAGACAATGGGCGGGGGCCTTGTTGGAACCCTGGAACCCTCCTCCCTCTGCGCCAGGCCCTCTCCCCACACCCTGGCCAGCTGCCACGGGCACCTTCTCCGGTCTCGGCAGAGGCTTGTGGGGAGCAGGAGAGCTTGGGGAGGGCAGTGTCGCTTGCTGGGGAGGTCTGTGTGGAATGACCTAGGGTGGGGGTGGAGATGGGGGTGGAGAACCCTTTATGAAGGTCTCCTTGGTGCCAGACACTGTGCTGGAGGATTTGCATACGTCCTTCCGTTTGCTCCTCCCAAAGTCCCCCTGGTGATAGTAATAATAATTATCATCAACAATAGCAATCCAATGGCTCACGCTGAGCCCTCCTGGCTACAGCTCAAGGCGTCATCTCAGTTAATCCTCATGACCGCCTTGGGAGCCAAGGACTTTTATTATGCCTTTTGCCAAATGAGGAGCCCCAGGCTCAGAGTGGTTAAGGGACTTGTCCAGCATCACAGGGGTAAGAAAAAGCAAGTCTTTTCTCCACCTGAGGCTCCTGCCCTTACTTTCTACTTAAACTTTTGTCTCTGGGATTGGGAAAGTTTCCCCCACTCTGTGAACAGTATGTAAAATTCAAACTTTAATGAAATTAGATGTTTTATTGGAAGACAGCTCACACTTACCGTGTGTGTATGGTCTCTTTGCTCATATTGCGCATAGCTGATTGCTATGACAGCAGGGAGACCACAGATCACGTGGCTCACACAGCCCAGGTTTTAGGCTGTTCCTCTGTAAAAAAAAGTTTCCCCACCCCTTCTCTACATGGCCCCTTGTCCAGGAGCTGCCTCCAAAGTGGTGGTGGCAATCCAAACTCTCAGGCCCCTGAAGGTCCTCTTCCCTCGATCCATTGCAGCTCTTACCCCCAGTAGGTCTTTCTCCATCCTGCCGGCAGGAGTATGATATGGTATCCATGTGTTCATCCTACAAATACGTCTGAAGCCTGTACGGTGCACCAGGCACTGGTCTAGGCACAAGGCACAAAGTAGACATGGTCCTTGTCTGCAGATATCAGAGTCACCCAGCACATCTCTAAACAGAAATAGTACAGAGTCTTGTGAAAAGAGTGCAGAGGGAGTTTGAAGAGCATTTGGCAGGAGAGCCAAGTTAATGTGGCCATCAGGGAGAGCTTCCTGGAGGAGGTGATGGTAACATTTGAGATCTGAAAAATGAGTAGGTTCCAGGTCCTAGGACATCCCCTTCTAGACTCCACCCTCCTTCCCTTTATTACCTTTCCAATGCCCTTTCCTAGGAGGCTAGATCTCATCTCAGATAAGACCCATTTGTTAGGGAGAGAGGCACATGAGTTGAAGTATTGAGTGAAGGCAGAACATGCCAGAGAAGGCAGGTGGATAAATTAGTAGTCACTATTTTTAAAATGATTATATGAGCTGGGCATGGTGGTGCTTATAGTTTCAGCAGCTCAGGGAGGCTGAGGCAGGAGTATTGCTTGAGCTCAGAAGTTGGGGGCTATAGAGCACCACGATCTCGCTTGTGAATAGCCACTGCATTCCAGCCTGGGCAATACAGGGTGACCTTATTACACAAAGGTACCATTTGTGTAATAATTACAACAGTTTTTCATTTGTTTGTTTGTTTTTTGAGACAGGGGTCAGGCTCTTGCTCAGGCTGGTTGCGAGCTCCTGACCTTGAGCGATCCACCCACCTCGGCCTTCCACAGTGCTAGGATTACAGGTGTGAGCCACTGTGCTGGCCGATTACAACAGTTTTTTCTTTATTCTTTCCACAGTTCATTCATTTATAAACATTCTTCCCAATAAATATCAAGCACCAACTATATGCCAGGCGTTGTTCTAAGCCCTGGGGATACAGCAGTAAATAGGACAGATAAAAATTGCTGCTCTGGCTGGGCCCAGTGGCTCATGCCTGTAATCCTAGCACTCTGGGAGGCCGAGGTG
>VBSM01001118.1:32180002-32193256 GCA_008086735.1 Cheirogaleus medius | reverse complement strand
TCGGCCTCCCAGAGTGCTAGGATTACAGGCATGAGCCACCGCGCCTGGCCCATTGTGACTGTCTTGACCAATAGAGTATAACAGAAATGAGGTTATGCAACTTCTAAGGCCAGATCATAGAAAGCCCATGTCTTTCCACCTTGCTCTCCTGGGACGCTTACTCTTGCAACCCAGCCACCATGGTGTGGGGACGCCCAAGCAGCTCATGGAGAGAACAGAAGCTCCCAGCCCTCAGCCTCAGTTGAGATCCCAGCCAAGAGATCACACTAACTTGCCAGCCATGTGAGAAGCATCTTCAAGGTGGATCTTCCAAACCCCAGTCAAGCCATACTGTTTTTGAGGTTCATTCATGTTGTAGCATGCATCAGTATCTCATTCCTTTTTATTGCTTAATAATAGCCCATTGTGTGGTTACACTACATGTTATTTACCTGTTTATCTGTTGATAGACATTTGAGTTATTTCCACCTTTTGAGTACTATAATAATAATGTTGCTATGAACATTCATGTAAAAATTTTTGTGTGGACGATGTATTTATTTCTCTGAGGTAAATACTTGCCAGCCTAATTCTTCCTTTCTCCCTTTCTCTTTTTCTCTCTTTCTTTCCCTCCCTCCCTTCCTTCCTTCCTTCCTTCTTTCCTTCCTTCCTTCCTTCTTAGACAGAGTCTTGCTCTGTTGCCCAGGCTAGAGTGCAATGGCATCATCATAGCTCACTGCAACCTCAAGCTCCTGGGTTCAAGTGGTCCTCCAGCCCCCTGCCCCAGCCTCCTGAATAGCTGGGACTACAGACTCATGCCACCATGACTGGCTTATTTTTCTATTTTTCTTTTAGAGACAGAGGTCTCAACATGTTGCTTAGGCTGGTCTTGAACTCCTGGTGATCCTCCTGCCTCAGCTTCCCAAAATGCTACAGCCTGATTTCTTGACTCTCAAATGATTTGTATTTACCATAACAATTTGTGTGTTATGAATTTATGATTTCTCCCACAGCATATGCCATTATATAAATTCGTATTACTAAATGAAAAACAGGCCGGGCGCGGTGGCTCACGCCTGTAATCCTAGCACTCTGGGAGGCCAAGGCGGGAGGATTGCTCGAGGTCAGGAGTTCGAGACCAGCCTGAGCAAGAGCCAGACCCTGTCTCTACTAAAAATAGAAAGAAATTATATGGACAACTAAAAATATATAGAAAAAATTAGCCAGGCATGGTGGTGCATGCCTGTAGTCCCAGCTCCTCGGGAGACTGAGGCAGGAGGATTGCTTGAGCCCAGGAGTTTGAGGTTGCTATGAGCTAGGCTGATGCCATGGCACTCTAGCCTGGGCAACAAAGTGAGACTCTGTCTCAAAATAAATAAATAAAAATAAAGTAAATGAAAAATATACCCCAGAGTGGAATTACTGGATCATATATAATTCCTTTTTTTTTTCTGAAGCAGAGTCTTGCTCTGTTCCCAGGACTAGAGTGCTCTGTGGCATCTGCAGAGTTCACAGCAACCTCAAGCTCCTGGGCTCAAGCAATCCTGCAGCCTCAGCCTCCCGAGTAGCTGGGACTACAGATGTGCACCACCAGGCCCAGCCTATGATAACTCCTTTTAAAATATGTTTTGATTATTAAAATGTATTTATTTATTTTAGAGACAGCATCTTGCTCTGTCACCCAGGCTGGAGTGTAGTGATGTAATGAAAGCTGTTAGCCAGGGCCTGGAAGGGCTATGCCCTCACTGAAAGAGTGGACTGGAAAAATCCTACAGAGGGCACCAGCAAAGAAATTTATCCATCTATGATGTAGGTATAGGAGGAAAAAAATCTCTGAGAATCTGTAACCTCACATGAGATTGCAATCTATAATTATACTACCTCTGGGAATCAAAAATCCCATGCTAAGGATTTATGCTACTACCTATGCAAATATATAGGAAAAAAAGAAAAGACCTATTTCCTAGGGTTGTGTTAAGGGTTAAACAACATAATCCACAGAAAGTTCTCATTTATGTTAAACACCTGGTCATGTTAACTTTCATTATTACTGCTATCATTGGGCCCGGGAGGCCGGGAGTATAGGAATTCCTGGTCCCTGACCTGGAATCCATGCAGAGGGGCATCTGTCTGACTAGGATACCAGACCCTTGGTCCAAGGCTTGAGTTTATAGGGCCTTTAGTGGGCTGGGATGCTGCCCTCTCTCCTTCCTTTTCCCTTCCCCCTCTCTTATCCCCTGGGAATGAACTGGTTTCCTGTGGGAGCTCTGCCTGGGGTTTGGTGGGGAGCCAGGCCTGTGTGTGTGTGTCTGGGAGGCCAATTTCTGACCACAGCAGAGAGGCATCAGCTGACCACAGGGGAGGGGTAGAGCATTCCTCCAGCTACACGGTTCCTGGGGGGTAGCTACAGGTGATTCTCACTGCTCATACTGTGTGATCATGGACATACACACATACACACATACAACACACCCACCACACACACACACATATACACATACATTGTTGTTTCCTCTGGCTCTACATCTTTCTCTGCTAGCCCCTTTGCATACGTAACCCCTTTCCCTCCTTCTCTTCCATTATATCCACAGAAAACAGTCCCCCAGGGGAGGAACTCTCTAGCAAAGCTCTTTCTCAGAAAGTTTGCCTAGGCCTCATTAAGTCTTTTTTAAGCAGGGCAGTACGTGGGGGGACTTTTAAGGATCTGTTTCCAGGCTTTTGTCTTGGGAAAGGAGCCTCACTTTCCGTTGGTCTCTCGACTCCTGCCTGATCTCTCCTCCCCTCCCTGTCTACCATTTAAGTGAAGCTTCCAGAAGCCAAGCAGGATGTAGTTCTTTTTATCACAAGTGCTAAGCAATCCTTCTGCCTCAGCCTCCTGAGTAGCTGGGACTACAGGCATGTGCCACCATGCCCGACTAATTTTTTCTATATATTTTTAGTTGGCCAATTAATTTCTTTCTAATTTTAGTAGAGACGGGGTCTCGCTCTTACTCAGGCTGGTTTCGAACTCCTGACCTTGAGCGATCCACCCGCCTTAGCCTCCCAGAGTGCTAGGATTACTGGCGTGAGCCACTGTGTCGGGCCCAAAGCCCATACTCTTAAATTGACCACTATGTGATGCTGTCTTCCAGTGGACTGTGTGCTCTGTGAGGTGAGACCCTGTCTGTCTTGTTTACAACTGAATCCCTACGTCTAGCACTGTGTATGGCACATAGTGGATGTTCATAAATATTTGTTGAATGAATGAATTGTAAAATCTTCTCCTGCTGCTATGTGTGCTGCAGAAAGGAGGAGTGGGAGAGTTATGAGCTTGGAAGTCAGACAGACCCACGTTAAAATAGAGGTCTGTTCTTACTAGTGATGTGTCTTAATTTCCTCATCTGCAAAATGTAGATAATATACAGGCTGTGTAGGATTTATGTGAGGTTTAAATGACAATGTATATAAATCACTCAGCTCATGTGCAAACACATGCCAAACAGTGAATAAATCACACCTATGGGTTATATGTGCATATGTTAATATGTATTATGTACGTGGCCTCAGTGGTATAGAGTCATTCCCCTATTGGTGGACACTTAGGTTTGTTTCTGGTTATTTGTGAACATGAGTTTGCTGTGGACAACTTGTGTACGTTGTTTTCTTCTGAGGTTTTCTTTTTCTTTTTCTTTCTTGATGGTATCTTCTGTGGAGGGTTTTACCTGAAAGTGCAGGGAGTCTACACCAGTATGTCCCTATCTACTTATATTACCCAACACATCCCAGCTAGCAATGGAGGATGGAGCCAAGGGGCAGGCGTGAGGGCTGGTTGAGGTGTGCAATGCGGTGGGATTTTTCTGATGACAATCACATCTTACCTCTGTATTTGTCCGCAGTCTAACAGAGTGCTTCAGTGTTCAGGCACTGGTGTCAAACAGGCCTAGGTTTGAATCCAAGGTACGTCCCACTCATAAATGTGTGATCTAGGCCAATTAGACCTATATCCAAATTTTCCCTTCTGTATAATGGGGCTGCTCTTAACAGTAGCTAATCCAGGAGGCTAAAGTGATTATTTCGATAGCGTACGGATTTACACTTTACAATACATATTCACATTGATTTAATCCTTATATGAACCATGTTAAGTGGGGATTATTATCCCCTCTTTACAGATGCGGAAACTGAGGCCTAGGGAAGTGAAGTGACGGGACCAAGGTCGACTTGGAGCTAACAGGGTGGGCAGGGGTCGGGAACCAAGTCTCCAGATGTCCAGACTCAGAGCTCCACCTCGCAGCCCTCTTCCCACGCACCAGGAGTTAAGGGTTCTCCTGTGGGTCCCAAAGCGTGGGATTTCAGGCTTTCCTATACGCGACTGTGAACAAAGCCAAGGTTGAATATTTTAAATTTCCTTCCAGTTTTGAAGTAGGGACCATGTCCATCTCTCCCCAAGCCCTAAGCGGAGTCGACAGCGCTCTCCTCCCAGTGGGCGGGGTCTGTCACCTTGAGAAGCCAGGCGCCACACCTGAATGGGAAACTAGCTCCTTCCCACGCTCCGGGACTAGCGACCCTGCGTGCAAACTCCCTCACGGCTTGGCGTCTACTTCTTAAACTCAAGCCCTGGAGCCCGGCACTCTGCCATACGTAGCGCAGCCCCGACGCCCCAAGCTTCGCATCAGGGTACTTGGTTCCGTCTCTTTTTCTAGTGCTCCCACGACCGCGAGCTCCAGCTCCAGCCCAGCGCCCCACTGCCATTCCCGGCGAGCGCCGCCTCCGCGGGCTCCGCCCCCGACGCTAAGCCCCGCCCCCGTGAGGCCCCGCCCAGCACCTACTCCTCACGGGCTGCTCTCCTTACTTCGTGGCCCCGCCCCGATGCGCCCTTCTGGCCCACCCCCCAGGTCCCGCACTGCCTCCTTCGGCTCCTCGGCCCCGCCCCAGCCTCCCTCTTTTGCGTGTCGCCCCGCCCCCAACCACTGGCCACACCCCCGAAATGGCCCCGCCCCTCGAAGCTCCACCCCCAGTGGCCGGGGGTAGGTGGCGGCTGGCCCAGCCGGGCCCGCTGCCCTCTGCCCCGGGCGCTCGGTCCTAGCGGGCTGCGTGCGGCGGGACGGGGCGAGCGCGGCGGCCCGGGGGCTCGGAGGCGAAGATGGCGTCTGGCAGGCGCGCCCCGCGCACCGGGCTGCTGGAACTGCGTGCCGGGGCGGGCTCGGGGGCCGGCGGCGAGCGGTGGCAGCGGGTGCTGCTCACGCTGGCGGAGGACGTGCTGACCGTGAGCCCCGCCGACGGCGAGCCCGGCCCGGAGCCCGGCGCCCTGCGGGAGCCGGAGCCCGCGCAGCTCAACGGCGCCGCCGAGCCGGGCACGGCGACCCCCCAGCTGCCCGAGGCGCTGCTGCTCCAGCGGCGCCGCGTGACGGTGCGCAAGGCCGACGCCGGTGGGCTGGGTATCAGCATCAAAGGTGGGCGCGGGACACTGAGGGCTCGGGGTCGTGGTGTCTATTGGGCCGCCGAGGGCGCAGGGGTCGCGGGGGCTGGCGGAGCGCAGAGGACATGGACTTGGAGGCCTGTCTGGGGGTAAGAGGGTCCGAGGAAACCGAGGGCACTGGGGCTCCAAGGTCGGAGGGGGGTTGTGATAGTTGGAGGTCTCAGGGAGTCACGCAAGGCACAGATGTGGAGAGGGTTGTGGGCACACCAAGGACACGTGGGTAGGGAGTTCTGGGGGCAGTTAGCATGGGCGTCAAGGACAAGAGGGGCCCCAGGAAGGCAGAGGGTGGGAAAGGGGGTTGAGGCCTGGGACACCATTAGGGCAGGGAGGGGAAGTCCCTGAGAAACAAGGTGGGGGCAGGAGGCGAGGCCTGGAGTTGGGGAAGCACAGGGGCGGATAGGAGCCGTGGGCGGAGGCAGAGGCTGGGATCACAGACAGAAGGCCAGCAAGGACCTAGAACTCTGAGGACCCAGGAAGACTGTGTACCTGGGCTGGGAGCCCTGACAGCTGGGTTTGAGTCTCTGATCTGACTGTCTCCTCCTTGCACAGGATGGAGGGGATGGATGTGGAGTTGCCACTCCTCTCTGAAAGCTCTCAGCCCCCAGTGCTGCCAGCCAGTAGGGTGAAGTTAGGGTGCGACCAGACTGTGTTTGAGTCCATAATCAGCTGTGTGGACTTCCTATCTCTGTATCTGTTTCCTCAGCTGTGTAATGAGGATGATGATTGAGTTGTGATGTTTCGCAGGGCCCACCATGTCAACACATAGTAGGTGCCTGGTTAATTACTGCTGTTAGACGATAGGAAAAATGGAGACCAGGAGAGACTCCCAAAGCAACTAAACATAGTGCTCAAAATCCTTCATGCTCCTAGCTGCTGGGTTCACCATTCCTGCCCATCTGTTTCTCAGGGTCCCATGCCCCAGTACAGTGCTTTGGGAAGGTGTATCAGCCCTTGTATCACCTTGAATGTGCACTGTCCCCTCCCTGGGTCTCCCTGGTACTGGTTCTGTTCACTGGTGCCTCCAGACCCTTTTGCCTGGGGTAGGAGGTGGGGATGGTGGAAAATGCCACCACTGTGTGCCACATGCTGTGCCCCATATGCTAGTCTCATGATCCACTTTGTTCTGGCAACAAGTGGTAAAAGGTAGGGAGTATAATCCCCATTTTGCAGATAAAGAAACTGAGACTCAGAAAGGAAAAATGATTTTCCCCAGGATGACATGGTCAGTGAGTGGCAGAGCTGGGATTTGAACCTTAATTACCAGGCTACTGTCCCCAGGGGAGCTGGTTCTTTCCTGTGGAAGGGCAGATCCCCAGGCAGCCAGCCAAGAGGGCCTCACAGGGGGAAAAGGGAAAACCAGGGTGTGGGTACCAGTCATACTCCTAACCTCCAGCATGGTATAGGG
Source organism: Cheirogaleus medius (assembly GCA_008086735.1). Taxonomy (NCBI): domain Eukaryota; kingdom Metazoa; phylum Chordata; class Mammalia; order Primates; family Cheirogaleidae; genus Cheirogaleus; species Cheirogaleus medius. Next base: position 32,186,414 of record VBSM01001118.1, on the reverse strand, counting down.
CAATAGACCAATCCAAAAATTATACTGTGTGTCAGAGCAGGAAGGAACTTAGAGTTCATATAGTATTCCATTTTGCAGATGGACAAACTGGGACTCGGAGAGGAGCAGGGACTTTCCGCGGTCCACTACATTACTCCCCATCTCCATACTTCCACGTCGGAGTGAGGGTACTTTTAGGAGACTTCAGGGGAAGTACCAGCTCCATCTAATTCCTTGTAGCTGAAGACTGGGCTCCCATTGCCATGGTAACCCCTCCTGTAGAGTCTAGCTTAGTCTGAAGCAGCCATGAATGATCATAGCTTCAAAGTGAACTGAGGCCCCGAGTTTCAGGTGGGAGAGTGTAGATATAAATAAAACCCCCTTCCTCTCCTAGATCTCAAGCTTTATGCAGACGAGCAAACTGTTGGGCCTGTGTAGGGGTCAGGAGAGGCATTCTAGTCCCATCTGTGCCACCAACTTGGGTGACCTTGGAACGATGACTTCCCACTCTACGACACTAGTTTCTCATCTTCAGAATTCTGGGGATGGACCACAAGTGTGATGTCCCAGGGCCTGACTTGCAGTCTACCACAGGGTTAAAAGTGTTGGTTCTGGAGCCCAGAGGCCTAGGTTCAAATACTGGTTTTGCTGCTTACTATCTGAGTGACCTTGGTCAGGGGTCTTCTCTCTACACTTCATTTTCCCTAATAGGAACCTGAACTTGCCTGTGTGATGGGATGTTGTGAAGATGCAATGAGACAACATCGAAAGCATTTAGCACAGTGCTGGGCGCTTGATATGTGCAACTAATGTGAACTGTTATTACTATTTCTGATTTTAAAGGGGCATTTAAAAGTTTAGCAAGAAAGCAATTCAGTAAAATGTATTAGCTTATTGAGCATTGGAGATGCAATTCAGACAGGCTTTTGAAATCTCTAGACTTTAAGGCTTTGGTTTCCATCCTGGGTCCTGGATTATGAAACTTTATCATTGTTAAAAAGATTCTTTGGGGCCATAGGAATAGCTGACTTCTATCTTAATTCCAGATTGGGTTCCCACATTGTGGGAAAATTACTTAAAACCCAAAATATTTAAGAAAAAGCAATTGAAGTACTTTGTAAGTTAATCAAACACTGGTGAATACCCAAAGCATTTAACAAAAGATCCAGGGACCAAACTATAGCATTATGAATTTTGATAAGTATTGTGAGTGTCCCAAACTTCTAAGTCTTCTGAGATTCTCTTTATTCTCCCATATCTCCTTTACCCACCCTGGGCTGGGCACCGAGGGAGGGCCTCAGAATTAATTTTGCCTTGACTTGGCTCCCAAGCATTGAAGTGTCTGCCTCAGTTTCTTCTTTCTGTGCTTTTGCAGGTGGCCGGGAGAACAAGATGCCTATTCTCATTTCTAAGATCTTCAAGGGATTGGCGGCTGACCAGACAGAGGCCCTTTTTGTGGGGGATGCCATCCTGTCCGTGAATGGGGAAGACTTGTCCTCTGCCACCCACGATGAGGCAGTGCAGGCCCTCAAGAAGACAGGCAAGGAGGTGGTGCTGGAGGGTAAGTTCCGGGGGCCCAGGGCCCAGAGGGCTGCGCAGAGGTGTTTGACTTCTTCCCTCCCTCTCCCAAGCCTCAAGTAGCCACCTTCCAGCACTGGGGGCTGGGAGGTAGGCAGGGTTGAAAACAGAAACAGAACTTGGGACCTGCCGGGAGACAGTGTGGGGTAGTGGAGGGAGAGCAGGCACAGAGCCATGCCACCCTGGTTTGCATTCCCTCTCTTCCAGTCACTCGCTGTGTGGCCCTGGACAAGTCACTTCATTTCCCTGAGCCTTAGTTTCCTCATCTGTGAAATGGGGATGTAGCTCTTGCCTTTCTGGGTTTTTGTGAATAGGGCAGAAGGTACATGGTAGAATGTGCCACCCAGCGAATGACTCAGGGTAAGAGAAGAGTGGGGACTGGGGAAGGGGGACAGCTCAGATTTTTTCTGGAGGGGTCTGGGGAGCTCTCTACTCCAGGTTCTTCCAGCACCCAGTAACCCTAAAACCCTGAGACCCATCCTCTTTTGGAAGAGGACTTGGCCTTTATATAGCAGGACATCAAATCCTTCCAGCAAGGATCAGAGAAGAGTTTTGTGGGGAGAGCCTTGGTTGGATGGCTTTTTCCACTATTCTCTCACTGTATGGCCTTGGGTGAGACCCTTGCCTTCTCTGGGCCTCAGTTTCCCCATTGGTTGTTATAGGCCTCCTGCTGTGCTCGTCCATATCTGTCTTTTGCTCTCTCTCAGGAGGTTTCTGCTTTGCTCAGCCCTTTCCTCAAACTCCATTCTGTCAACTCCGGAAGCCTGTGGGGGCCTGAGGAATGTGTCTTTGGCTCATGGCCCAGAACAGGCACAGGGAGGTGGCGGGGGCTGATGGAGAATACCATGGCCAGAGAAGCTGCTGAGTTGAGTCTCAGCCCCAAATTCTGGTAGGTTGCCTTGGTTTCCCCAAAGGGGTCTGCAAGAGGCCACAGAAGCAAACAGGCTCTGGGTCCCTGGGTGATCTCTGGCATTTTTTTAATACTTAAAAAAAGACTGACTCTAGAGTGGTAGTCCCTAAAAGCTTAAGTATATCAATCATATTTTAATGGCAAAGTTAAATAACAGGATTACACATAAATGATATGGATGTAAGAGACCTTTTCCCACAGCCACCTCATTACTTTGATATTTATAGCCAGCAATGCGGTTTTGAAAAACCGTTGACATTCATCAAAATGTCATATTTCAGTTGACTTGAAAGCTCTTTTAGTTTCTATTATCTGAAAGTTTAGTCTATGGATGGTAAAATTTCTGCTGCAGACACATTTCTAATGCACATCGAGGTCCCCTTGCCTTCCTCTTTGGATTGAGAATGTATCTATGTGGGTTCTCAGCATGTGTGTCATTCTGAGAAGGCAGTATCTTCTTAAAGCATCTTCTGACGTTAGGAGCTAACAATATCCAACTCTTCCCTCTAACTCTTTTGCTCCGTTCCTTCCTCACTAAGCCAAGAAACATTCATAGACACCTACTACGTGCCTCGGGTGTTAAACACGGGGATCGGAAGCTAAGCCAGACCCAGGCCCTCTCCTGAAGGAGCTCACCCTCTAGTGGGGGGAGACGAAACATATACACTGTTTCCTTCTTACAAACTATTTTAAAAACACTTCTTAAAATCTTGTCTGCTCTGTGATAAATCTCTGTTTGGCCTTGGGTAAGACCTTTGCCTTCTTGTCACCTCAGTTTCCCTATTGGGTGGGGTTAGACTAGATCAAAGATGGCTAATAGCTTTCACTTAGAGTATCAGCTCCACTGGTAGCTGCTGGGAGCTCCATATTTGGAAGGATTGGAAGGCCTTGTCTGGGCTCAGCAGAAAGGAGCTGGAGTTGATTAGCAATGTCTACCACAGATGCAGTAGAGAAGAGAAGTAACATGTTATACCATCCCAGGACTGAGGGTCTCCAGCCCTTATGTTATCTGAGACTTTTCACAGTGCAGGATCATTCCTTGGTAAAATCTGCCCCAGGCCTCGATAGGAGAAAGGAAATTGTGGCCTTCTTGTTTTTTTTTTTTTTTTCTCAGCTTTTTCTTAGGTGACGTCTCTTTTGACCTGCTCTCCTGGCCCAACAGTCTTATGGATGGAGGTGCTTCCACCCGAGGCTGCACAGAGTAGGAGGGAGGTGGTGGTGAGGCACTGGGGTGAAGAATCTCTAAGTTGCACGAGTGATCTGACAAGTCTGGGGGACGGGAGGACGCTGTGGCTGGTCCTTGAGACTTTGCGTAGATTGTGGAGAAGGTCGGGGACTGGCAGGCTGGAGCCAGGGTTCCTGGGAGCCTCTCTGGTTCTGCGTTTGTCCCAGAACCCAGTCACTGGCCACATTGTTCAGCAGTTCCCTGTTCCCATCCCACTCCTGAGGTTACTTCCAAGGGGCCATGGAAGGATGGCCTGTGCCTTAGATGTGAATCTAGCAGGGCAGCTGGGCATCTTTCCTGGGGCCTGGGGCTTGGTGGGTCCAGGGTCCCCTGAAAGTATCATGAAAGAACAGGTGTTACCAGCAAAATCCAGGTGTCAGCCAGAGCCCTACTTCCCTGGCCTAAGTTGGGGGCTTGGCTGGGCCTCCACAACCCCCCAACCTGCCTTCTGGAACTTTTCCTGTGCTAGGTCAGGGCTTTATACAAATGTTCTGAGCCTTTTCTCAGCCATAGGGCTGTGTTTGTGGCCAGAGTCTGGGCCCAAGCTGGCAGCCAACATGCCTCTGTCTGCTGCTTAGAGAGGCCTATTGTGTATGCAGACCTCGAGCCAGGGTCAGCCTAGGCCCTTGGAGACCAGGCCTGGGGGAAGAGGGAGGAACAGCTACAAGGAAAATGCCCTTTCCTCCTCCCACTTCCACTGTGGCTTGCAAGACAGTGACATCAGTGAGCCCTTCATGCCTTAAAAAATAATACTAAAAGACAGTAAAAATTGGGGCCGGGCGTGGTGGCTCACGCCTGTAATCCTAGCACTCTGGGAGGCCGAGGTGGGCGGATCGCTCAAGGTCAGGAGTTCGAAACCAGCCTGAGCGAGACCCCGTCTCTACTAAAAATAGAAAGAAATTAATTGACCAACTAAAAATATATACAGAAAAAATTAGCCGGGCATGGTGGTGCATGCCTGTAGTCCCAGCTACTCGGGAGGCGGAGGCAGTAGGATCGCTTGAGCCCAGGAGATTGAGGTTGCTGTGAGCTAGGCTGACGCCACGGCACTCACTCTAGCCTGGGCAACAAAGTGAGACTCTGTCTCAAAAAAAAAAAAAAAATACAGTAAAAATTAATAAAGTAAATTTTAGTGTTTTGTATGCAGTAGGGAAGGTACATCCCACAATGAGATCAGGCTTTTAAAAGATAAAGGCACAGACAGAGTAGCATGTATATAAATGTGCGTTATAAAAGCTACCATAGAATAATAGGATTTGCTATCACCCCCATTTTACAGACAAGATTATCAAGGTTTGTTGAGAATAAGTAACTCTCTTTAAGTCATGCAACTAGTGAATTGGCAGATTCAGAATTAAAACCAAGGTCTGTCTGGATGCAGAGGCCACTATTGCCTCAGCTTTGGATAATGCCTATCTTGCATGGTTATTTTCAAGATTAAAGAATAATGCATGTAAAGTGCCAAGGCCAGTGCACATAGTAGGCACTTGATTATTTATCTTGTTTATCTTATTCGCTATTTATAAGGATAAGGCAATGTATTTGAAGTGCATAGTACGGTATCTCCCACTTGGTAAGCATTCAATAAACATCATCCTTTATCATCATCATATTATCACCATCATCATCATCATCATCATCATCGTTTTCTCTAGTAAACTGGAAGCTCTTTGAGGGCAGGAACCACGTGTAGTTTGTCTCTGAGCCCCCAGGCCTGGCACGTAGGCCATGCACATTAGATCCTGGTGAGTGTTTGGGGAATGATCAGTGGGGTGCATCTCTGACCCTTTCTCCTTTACCTTTAAACTTTTCGATTGCAGTTGACTTTGCTAAATGTTTAAGATGGGGCTCAAGGCTCACGCTGGGCTTGACTGACTCCTGAGCTTTTCTGGTATGAGTCCTCAGAACTCTGAGGCCAGCTCCCTGCCAGCTCCTCCCCTGGGAGATGGACACTGCCAGCTGTCCCGCTTGCGATTTGGCTCAATGCATCACCACTGCCAAAAGTGGGATGTCACCAATGGATGTAGCTAATTTGGGGCCACCCTGTTCAACTTAGTGGAGTGATGCAGTGCCCCAGAGACGCCTGAGGGACTCCTGTCCCAGGAGCAGAGGCATGAATGGAGCCCTGGCTAGTTCTCCCAGGGCTGCAAAGACCTGTTGTTGTTCCAACTGTTGTTCTCAAGGAAACATTTATTTGGCTGCACACACACATAGCTTTGGACCATGTGACTCCCTACAGACAAAACTTGGCTTAATCCAGCCCTGGCCTGTTCCCCGGACCTTGATTAAAATGCCTGTGGGCCTCTGGAGGCAGGTTCTGGCCCCGATTAGCTGTGTGACCCTGGCTTCTGCTGGTGGTGGAGGACATAGTAATGAGAATAATTGCGATGGTAGTGTCTGCTGCTTATCGATGCCTCCACTGCGCTAAGTGCCTTCCCTACATTATTTCATTGACTCCTCAATGCCACCTCTGCGAATTCGGTACGTTATTCCTCCTATTGTATAGAGGAGAATGCTGAAACTCAGAGAAGGGAAGTCACTTGCCCAACGCCACACTGGCAGAGCTGGATATGAGCTCAGATCAGTCAGAAGTGAAAACCCATGTTCTCAAATATTTATATTGCACTGCAAGTCATATCCGCCCCTCTGAAACTCAGTTTATTTATCCATTATACAAGGATATTATTCCCTTGACCAGACTAAAAAAAAAAAAAAAAAAA
>VBSM01001118.1:32119654-32136209 GCA_008086735.1 Cheirogaleus medius | reverse complement strand
ATGCCTGTAGTCCCAGCTACTGGGGAGGCTGAGGCAGAAGGATCGCTTGAGCCCCAGGAGTTTGAGGTTGCCATGAGCTAGACTGACGCCACGGCACTCTAGCCAGGACAACAGAGTGAGAATCTGTCTCAAAACAAAAAAAAGTTTGTATGAATATCCAGTCAAAACCAACAGAGTATTGCCCTTGAAATGTTACCTATATGGATTTCCCAGTAAACCACAAATCTGTATAGTGTCTTGGAATGTCCTCAGAAGGCTCTGCCATTGATCAGGTACAGAGTAAGAACCCCAGAGTATTTACTTTCACATGGAAGAGGGAGAGAGAGGAACAGAAGAAACTATTCAAACTTCGTCTTCTTTCCTTGTGGCTTTTGATGTCCTCCTCCTCCTCCTCTGCCTTCTTGGAAGCCTCCTCACCCTCCAAAACCTTTCAGACCTCTGCCAGGAGGATTGTTTGAGCCCAGGAGTTCTGGGCTGTAGCGTGCTATGCTGATCAGGTGTCTGCACTAAGTTCAGCATGAATGTGGTAATCTCCTAGGAGTGGGGGACCACATGTTTGCCTACGAAGGGGTGAATTGACCCAAGTCAGAAATGGAACAGGTCGAAATTCCCATGCTGATCACTGTTGGGTTCATGCCTGTGAATAGCCACTGCAATCCAGCCTGAGCAACACAGGGAAACCCCATCTTTAAAAAAAAATCATTTATTTGTATTAGTAAGGACTGCTGGATATTTATTTTATACTTTGGGTTATAATCCAATACTATTTTATTTTGTTGGTCAAATTGTTCCAACCTTGGCCTCTGGGAGCTCTATCACTCTAAAAAAACCCAATACCCATTAAGTCGTTACTCACTAGTAACTATTCCCTACACTCCAAGGAGACCAATACTCTTGTATTCAGTTTCTATGGATTTTCCTGTTCTGAACATTTCACATGAACTGAATCATACAATGTATGATGATGTCTGGCTTCTTTCTTTCTTTCTTTCTTTTTTTGTTTTGTTTTGAGACAGAGTCTTGCTCTGTTGCCTGGGCTAGAGTACCATGGCGTCAGCCTAGCTCACAGCAACTTCAAACTCCTGGGCTCAAGCGATCCTTCTGCCTCAGCCTCCCGAGTAGCTGGGACTGCAGGCATGTGCCACCATGCCCGGCTAATTTTTTCTATAGAATTTTAGTTGGCCAATTAACTTCTTTCTATTTTTAGTAGAGACAGGGTCTCGCTCTTGCTCAGGCTGGTTTTGAACTCCTGACCTTGAGCGATCCTCCCGCCTTGGCCCCCCATAGTGCTAGGATTACAGGTGTGAGCCACAGGGCCCGGCCTTTCTGGCTTCTTTCATCTGGCATAATGTTTTCGAGATTCATCCACATTATAGCATTTATCAGTACTTCATAAATTTCTGTGACTGAATAATATTGCATTGTATACCACATTTGTTTATCCATTCATCCATAGGTGAACATTTGAGTTGTTTACACCTTTTGCCTATTGTGAATAGTTGGTACCTATGACTATTCACTGTGACCTGTGAATAGTCATGCCAGTACCTTTCACAGTCAGTCCCACTGTGGTAAGTAGCACCATCCACCCACTTTTCCTTCCTAAGAATCATTCTCGATGCCTCTCCCTTTGTCACCAATAGACAAAGTCCTGTGGATTCTGCCTCAAGGCATCTCTCAGTCTATATATTCCTCTCCATCACCATCCCAGTGCAAGTCACCATTGTCATTCACCACGGCAACTGGGCTCTCTGCTTCTGCCCTTGCCACCTATGGTACATTCTTCACCTGGCAGCCAGGGTACTCTTTATAAAACATATACCCTCCCTACTTAAAAACCTTTCAACCACTGGTGAGGATATGGAAAAATCAGAACCCTCATGCATTGCTGGAGGCAATGTAAAAATTGTTCAGTTACTATAGGACACAGGTTGGCTATTCTTTAAAACATTAAACACAGAATTAACAGATCACCCAGCAATTCCACTCCTAGGTATACACCTAGACAGGTACTTAAACAACAAACTCTATACATATTATTAACATGGAAAAGTTGGATTCTAGCTCCTGTATGATTTTCACAATGGGCCAACATGCAAATGAAAGCATTTGGAGTTGGGGAGGGCAATGGCAGAGACAGGGGAAGACAGTCTTAATTGTTGTTAATTAATTGTCCTCTAGCACACTAGATATTAGTGAGTTTTGTTGCCTTATCATTCATATTAATTTTTATGTCTCAAGAAATACTTTTACTAGTCATAAACTTAGGAAGAAAGTCCTATTTGCAGGAATTGAAGACAAGTGAGTCCTTTTTTTTTGCATGAAAACAGGTTATTTATTAAAGAGATATTTTTTAAAATGTCAAAAATCCCTGAGTTTTTGCCTTTCTTGCACTTGTTAATTCAAGGTACTTGCTGAAATTCTAAAGGATAATTGACATTTGAAGAATACTAACTCTACTTGGCTCTTTAATCATAAGAATATCCTCTGCACAACATTTCATAGAAAAGTGTTGCACAGTGTTTTTGCTTTCATTGTGGAGCATTTCCTGGCTTCAGCATCCCTGTGTTTATTTTGCTGCCTGAAGATCCCTCTGTGGAGAAATAAAAGACAACAATTATGCACTTAAATACATCAGCTGGCTGCAGGGCCAGTCTGAGCCAACCAATGCACTCTGCCCCCCTGATTGCAGAGTTAGCTCGCAGATGGGGATATGGAGCAAAGCAGGCCAGTGGGGGTCCCAGAGAGGAATTCTGGTGATTGTTGTTTGAACTGTCAGGGAAGGAAGTAGAGAGTGAAGCTCCTTGAGGGAGGTCTTCCATGTGGAGGCACAACAGAGCCCGACCCGAAATAGTAGAGCCAAGAACTTGGTTCTGGCGTCAAAGTTTAGAGCCTGGATGAGCTGCTGCTGAAGCTGACACCATCCCTGGATGTTCAGTTCCTAGAATTTTTATCGTTGCTTCAGCCGGTTTTGGCGGGGCTTTCTGTCACTTGTAGCTGCACCACAGTTGGCATTCATCTCAGTAGACCCCTCGACTCAAGGCCGAGCTGGGGGTGGTAAGCGACGTGTCTAAGGCCTCTCGTAGTTACAGAGTGTAAGAGCTGAGGGCAGAAAGCTCACACGGAGGCAGGTGCTGACTTACCACACTCTACGCTCTAGGAATTGATTTGGCCACAGGCAGAAGGAAAGTTAGGGGTTAAGTAAAAATAGGAATGTATAACTTCTGAGGTTTGAGCCAAAATGAAAGTTGACATTTTCTTGGTCAGATTTCGTTCTCATTAAGCAGATTGATGAAGAATGGAACATCTAAGGGTTAGGGAGATTTTAAACTTCTTTACTCTCTCATGTACCTTCCCTAGTTTCATCCTCGTCATTTAGCCTTCTACTTGTGACAAAGTGGAATAAACATCCCATTATTTTAGCTGTTTTTCAGGAAGCATGTTCTCCTTCCATTTGACTCTGGGTTCAGGGTTAGACAGACGGGAAGAAAGATTTGAGTTACGGTGGCAGAGAACGAGAGGCTCCAGCAAGGCCGAAGGTGACAGTGAGGATGAGTGGGTGTATGGAGTAGGGCCGATTCCCAGGAAGCGACTGAGATGTACTCAGGTAAGTGTGAGAGTCCTGTTGGGGACGTTGGAACAGACTGTCTGATTACGTATAGTCAAGGGTGGCTTAGTGTTGGGACTTGTATGGCAACAGAAAGGACAATGGGCAGCAGTTCTGCTGAGGGGATAGTGGGGAGGGTGGATGGAGCTGACAGGGCAGCCAGGAACGCACCGTGAAGACCAGCCTCACTGGCCCCGTTCATTTCTCTGAAGATGCAAGCACGGAGTGGGCGGTAGCGAAAGGAAAATACCTGTATTTCTCTCTCTTACCGATTTAAGCACCGTAACCTTGCTATTGCCTAGAAGGTCTGGGATGACGCTTGGTGGTATATTCCATTGTTGAAGATATTCTGCAATAAAGAAGGACCATCTTATGGTGTGAGTTGACAGAACAATCAGTGGGGCTGGGTTGTTTTAGCCACTGTCTGCTGGAGGGATCTCTGGGCAGTGTGTGGCTCTAGGAGAAATCTCTTCCCTGCCCATTCAATGGAGTGATTTAAGTAAACACCTACATAGTGCGCCCCCACCTTGCCCGCCTAGTCTGTGGTGGGGAGAGAGTGGGGTAGCAAGGAAGAGAAGACTCCCGAACCAACATGAAACTGGTGAATGTCCAGTACCAAGGTGGAAACCTGGCAGATATCCAAACATTGATGCCAGGTGATAGTCTGCCAAGCCCGACCTCAATACTTTAAGAAACCAAAAGAGTCAGATTAGGCTCTGCTCTTTTGGTGCTATTTGCACTACTTTGAACCCCAAGTGATCTGGGTCCATGTTTCCTCTAAGCATTATGGTGACGTGGGTCCCAAAGACACCAAGTGCACTAGATTCCTTTAGGAGCTGTAGAAGAGGCATTTTGCTTTGGTTTTCATTTTTGCCATCTCAAGATGCTGAAGCCCCTATCCAAAAACAGAGAGTGGGTCTGTGATTCAGCTGCTGGTAGGATGACCTTGTGCCCAGTGATGTGGCACACTCCGCAGTGTGGCCACACCCTGGTGCCTCTCCTGGGGCACCGACTCTTCTAGATGTTCCGGTTTTAAATTCTACATACCAGTAAGGCCAGACCAGAACTGCTTCAGAATTTCGTCCATCACCTCCTGCAACTCATCTGACTGTAAGAGATGGGAGGAGCATTTTCATCAGTATCATCTGGTCGTCCACAAGCTAGTTGTCACAGTCGGGGCAAGCAGTCTTAGGGCCTCTGTACCTGTGTGTTTTTTCCAGTAAAAAAGTCTGTCCCTGGCTGGTTTGGAGGTGGCTCTCAGTCTATCCTTCAGGTCTCTAAATCTTTGTGGGTTTTCAAAGGCCCTTCGGTAGGTTTTGCTGCCTTAGGGGGTCCTTGAGCAAAGGTTGATTGGGTTCCTATTATGTGCCAGACACTGCCATAGGTACAGTGGTACAGCTCTGTGCCCTCGGGACAAATGCTGATCCAGGGATAGGGAGGCTGGTTGTTGCTGCTGCTGCCTCCTCCGCAGTGGGGGTGGGGCCCTCCCAGATCTTGTCCTCTCTGTTGGTGGTCTGTTTACTTCCCTCTGCCTGCCTGTCCCTCCCCAGCAAGCCTAGGAGTCCATGCTGCCTACCCTTTGGCCACTTGCTTCCCTCTCTCAGGGGACGTACTTTGTTTTGTGTGTAAACTCCTACTCCTCTTTCAAGGCTGAGTTCAGGCATCATGTTTTCAGTAAACCCACTGTCTGTCTCCCACTTGGTGCTCTCTCTAGTCTGTGTTCTTCATGCTCAATTAACAGCTATTTGCATCATGCCTTCTAAGTTGCTTCTCCTGGGCACAGAGCCTGGCATATCACGTAGCTGCCTCGTAAATTCGAGAGGACGGGAACCCCGGGTTCGTGAGGATCTGCAGTCTGCCTGGGCCAACTCCCCGTTTTCTCAGGGCTGATATATGGGACCCAAGTTCTAAACCCTTAGGTTGTAAAGTTGTAAGGTTTTTCCTTTCTTGGTTTCCACTGTGCCTCAACCCACTGTGCTGTTGCCAGACTCCCCATAATTTTTGCCTGTTTTTTATGTGTTTGTATGTCCCCATTCGTCCCACTGACCAGAATGCCAGTTCCTGGCCTTAGACACCTCGTTACTACTTCATGATGCATTTGCGGGGCCAGGCACATAGGGGGTGCTTAGTAAACGTGCTGATTTAAGGTCTGAACTAGCTCAAGATCAAATATCTTAACCATGGAGTTGGCTGGTGAACCTTTCATCAGTTTCTGTCACTGATGCAGGAGCCTGGTGACTGGGCCCTCCCTTCACTCTCCTGGGGCAATCCATGTGCTCGCTCCATAGAACATGGGTTGAAATCAGTGACAGGAGAGCTGAGGTCATGGGAAGCTGGTGATGTTTCTCAGAAGCCCCTGTGAGCCATGTCGGATTATAGCCAATGAAAGGGGTGGCTTTGCAAAAATAAGAGGAAAATACCTAGTCCTATAATTTTCCCAGGAACAGTTAAAGATCAATGCTGTGAGTTGTCTCACTAACAGGCACCCTGCAGGAGTTCTGTTTTGCACAACTTCTGAAAAAGTTGAATGGATGGAAAAGAGATGTAAATCTCTCTTTTTCAAAATGGTTTGTTGAGAATCTGCTTTTACAGAGTTCCTGAGTAAACAGCAAGAGAACGAGCTACAGCCTCAACCATATGTCAAGGACAGAGTTGCATCTCCTGTGATAATCCCTTCTCTAAGGAAAGGCAGGAAACCAAGTCTTGGACTTTGACATCCTTGCAGTTTTTGTTATCTACCTATTGCCTGTTTTGTTATCAACTGATAGCCATCACTATTTTTTCTCTTTGTCCCCATAAAAGCAGCCAGCCACCTGGCCTCAATGCTTACACCCCCTTCTCTTTCTTTGGGACTCCACGCCATCTCTCTGCTCTCTTCTCCCCGCTTTCCCTTCTCCCTCTCTCTCTATCTCTTTCTCTCTCCCTCCTCTAAAAGGATCAAAAAACTTTTTTACTTTTATATATCTTATTCGCTGCGTGAGAAATCTTTCTCCACCCAAGCCGTGAGTACCTACTAACCTTTCCCCCTAATAGTCTAGGTCGCGTTTTCATCCTTCCAGTGGACCCCACGGCTTGTGGTGTACCAGACTACCCAGGACACCACAAAGGCACAGATGCCAGGCCCTTCTCAGGTCCATGGCTGAATGTGCAACTGCACAGTGGGCTTGGGCAGCTGTGTTTGAAGACCTCCCTGAGAGCTGGGTCTGGAGCCCAGGGGCCTACTCCGCCTTGTCTGTGGACTTGTCTCCTCGCCTTTTCCTTTCCACGGGATCCTTCGTACTCAGTGGCTGGCGTTACATTTTTTTCTCACACATTACAGGTGCATATATTGAAAAGCTAATCAACTTACGGCTTCAGGAGGTGTCACGCTGTGTTCAGAGCTGTCGGGAAACAAAGCACAGAGAAATATTAGATTCTTATGAAAAGCACAATGTAAGCGTAGAGTTTAAGTATAGGGCTAGTTGATTCATAAAGAAAATCATTTATAAGTTGGAAACGACTAAGCAGAAAGGGCAAATGTAAGATGAATAATTTCATGTGAGTTTAAAACTCCTTTCTGATTTCCCTGTAACTATCCAGGTAATTCCCCAGAGCCGTGTTCATTGCTGTGCTCAGGGTATTGTTAACGGGCTTGATATTGTCTCTTAATGTTGACAGGGGATTATGTCGTTATAGACAATACCTCACAAGTTTGGTGTCTGCTAGCAGTTTGTCTTTTGAAATCTTGCCCACACGTGAGATGATTAAGCTCTGAATGAATGCAAAACAAGCATGAGTTAAAAATAATGCCTTGATCTGGCTAGTCAGCGCACTTGTCACCCAGTGAGATGGCCAACAGAGTCCCATATCAGGACCAGGGGGGGCATGCCCGTCCTTCTCCTCCCAAGCCAACCTGCTTAGTCCCTTCTCCCCTTGGGGGCTGAGCCCACCAGACTGGCTGGTCTCCCTCATCCTGGGGACACCCAGGCACTCCGGACCTCACTGTCTAGGTGGGCGCTCATCCCCCTGAACACTGCTCTTGCGATTCCTCCTCGCCACTCAGTTGCGATGCATTTGTCAGCTCACCGTTTGCCCCGTGGCAAAGCTCTCGTCGTTCTTTCTTATGTTCACCCAGTAGGTGGCTTGAACTTTATTGTCAGGCTGGAGGGAGTAGACGATTTTGGTGATGCTTGCTTCCAGGTTACTTCTCTGTTGGAAAGAAGTTGCCATTTAGAGGGAGGAGAGGAAGAACTGCAAATGTTGCAGTGTGAGACTCTCATGCACAGTTCACAACCTCCATTCAAATCTCTATTGCTCCTCTAGCGTGAGTCGGTCCCTAGGTGGGTGCTGGTGTAGCTGATGTGACCACAGCAGACAAGGTCTATTTCCAGACAATTTCCTCGATGCGGTTTCCATTCCTGGAAGTATGGTGGCCATACAACCTGTACAATTTTACTTTTCTGTTGGCCTCATTTGAAGCCTGTTGCTCTTTGTGCCCTTGTGGCAAGGGAGCTCTGTGCTAGATCATTTTGTGACCTTCTTAAAGACACATCGTCGGTTATTTCAAACAGAGCCTGACATGTAGAAAGCAGTCTACTACTGCTCTGGTGACTATTGCACTATTTCCTCTACCACTTCTAGGGCAAATGAATACTTCACAGATAGAGATGACCCACCACCCTTGTTCGTTCTGTGACTGTTGGCAGCTTCTTTCTCTCAGCTTGGTCATCTGTGAGACAGGGACACAATCACCTACATCCTAGTGCTGTTGTGAGGATGAAATGACATTGATTATGTGAAGATACCTGGCTCTGTCCCTGGCACACGTTTGTCATCCCATGTCCCTACCCTCTGCTTTCCGCTGACATAATCTGGGGCCCACTCATATGATGAAGTGACAATGTGGATCCCGTGGCAGTCGTGTGTTTACCTCTGGAAGGACTTTCAGAACCCAATTTCATTGCCACCTTCTCGCTCTCAGAGGTTGACAGTCTCGGTTTAAGCAAAGAGCAGGGCAGTCCCAGGGGCCCTGTGGGTGACACTTACCTTGAGGGCGCTCTGCCTGGCAGCGTAAGTGACAATTGCCTTGAGCATCATGTGGGACAGAGTTAGGGAAGCGTTGGCATTTTTAGCATCTGGAGGGAGCTGACTTCCGGTCACAGGGACTGTCTTTTTGTTAAAGTGGGCTTCGGCCTGGAATGAGAAAAACAGAAAAGTCACTGTCATCATGTGGGACTCATACCGATTTTTATGCCTTTGGAGGCCTGACCAGGAAGGTGGCCCCGAGTGGGCGCTGCCATGGGAGGATCATGGGGTCACCTGGCAGTTGACCTCTCTGGCCTCCGTGGTGGGGGACGGTGGGGAGTGCTGGGGCATGTGGTGCCTGGAGAGCAGGAGCCGGAGTGCAGGAGGGGCCACCGCGCAGCTGCAGCGCAGCCCAGGGCGCCCAGGCCTCTGCTCCAGGCGAATCCCCCGTGAACGTGCTGCTTCCAGTACGGTGTGTGTGTGACACATCTGCACAACTGTCACATTCCTTACCTTCCCCGCGTGTTCTCTCAGCCTGCAGTGCCCGCCTTCCTTCCTTCCCACACTCCAGAGCCCATACTTTCTTGAAATCATTCACAGATATTCTAGCCTTCGTTAATTATTGTTTTTCCTTTCATTTGCATTTCCCCTCTTCTTATGAAATGTAAAATCCACATGGCAGGAAAAGGTTGGAAAGTTCGGGGAAGTATGAAGAGCGAGGGAAAAGACTTCTGCCTCCTGGCACTGAGGTTTTTGCACGTCTTTATTTGCATGCCTCATTTGCATTTTACTTTGCTGTTTAAAAACTAATAATAGTTTCCTGAGCACTTCCATATACCATTACAAACGTTAGCATTTCTAATGGTCTCATACTTGGCTTGATTATTTCCTTTTTGTTCATATCAGTTTTTTTCTATCCCCATCATTAATACTTGTATTTCTTTGTGGCTAAATATCTCTATACATAGGTGGTGTGTTTTGGATGAACTCCCAGAAGAGGAGCTGAGTCTAAAACCCTGCGTGCCTGTGTCCAGCACTTTTTGTGGCCTAGTTTTGCCTTCCCCATGGTTGAGCGGGGTGGGCGGGGATAGTGGGCAGGGTTTGTTTTCTCGTGTGTTGTCCACTGAACATCTAGACCTGTGCTGGGCTGATCCTAAGGGTCAGGAAATGGTTGTCACTGTGGGATGCAGCTCGGGCGTCGTCCATTGAACTTCAACGGAAGGGAACACACAGCGGACCTCTGGGTAGGCACTGAACCTGGGGGATTCACCCCAGGGTGAAGTCTGGGGATCCCAGAGCCATAAAGGCTGCATTGTCATGTCTCTCAAATACATATCGTGAGGACAGGGATTTCTCCAGCCTTCCTGCAGAAGCCACAGTAAGGACAAAGGGCACTTACGCAGTAGAGGGTGGAAAGACCTGCTGCGGAGAATCTGGAACTTTTAATGGTGTACGTGAACAAGCCGGTGGCTGCAGGGAGAGGAGAGAGACAATGGAGAGACCACAGCAAGCTGCTGACAGTGGCTGTGCGCCGTGCTGTGTGCTGGGCGCCGCCGTCCCCATGGAGACGAGGGTGGACCCGTCCTGCTGCCTCAGTCCCAAGCAGAAAGCCGGTGTCCTCCCTGGCTCCTCCTCACGCATGTGGAAGCAGGCTGGGAGGAGGGAGCCAGCATGGGACTCAGCACCTTCTGTGATGTGCCAAAATCTCCAGGGAGGAAGAGGCTGGCTGGGTGGGCCCCGTGTATCATCTACTCTGAACTTGTCACGTGTCACCGATTTCCTGCTTCAGCTCTCTGGTGGCTACTGACCCACCATGTCCAGTATCCTTGTCTCTGCAGATGTATCTGGGGACATTGAGGGATTTCTGGTTCTCAGCCTTCCAGGGTGAGGGCTGGGGCTGCTGGCAGCGCAGACTCCGTGCATGTGTGCCCCTGGGAAGTCATTTGGGTCTGGGCAGCTCTAGGGCAGACCCTAGGGGCTTTGTCCTGTTTCCTTCCTGGGGACTAAGTCAAAGTGGTCACGAGAGTCAGGTCAGTGGGGCATTTTCTGCCTAGAAGGTGCTGAGGAGAGGCTGTTTGGTTGCTGAGAGCTGCATGGTGGCGCAACTCAGCCCCATCCTCTGTGTGTCACCTGGTGGCATCCCTCAGGAGTCCCGGCCATCTCTCCCCACTTGCCTAGGCAGCCCCACGGAGGGGAAACGTTGGTACTCACAATTCTTGCAATCGTTGTCGTCACTGAGAACGATGTCAGAGGCGTCTGGTTCTTCAATCTGTGAAGTCACCACCAATTAGCATTGCTGAGGACAGACCATTAGCCTGTCTCCTCTTCTCTTTCTCCCCTCTCCTCCTTTCCTTTTCGCTGTCCTTTTTTTGGGGAGAGGAGGGCCTGCTTTTTGGCAGAATTCATTTGTCCTTCCCCCAGCCTGAGGCATCATCAGTGCTGCTGGTGGGCTCTTTTGGGCCTGGGGTCTGCTGGTCCCCCAGTCTCGGGCTTCCTGAGGATCTGATGTCTCGTCCCAGAGTCTCCCCTGGCATCAGACCATATCTGGGGAAAGGGCTCCTCCCTGTCTTCTCCACAAGGGGCCCTCACCGTCCCCAGGACTTACATTCTCATTGATGTTTACTGTCAACAGTTGAGGAACGATGTCATCCAAGGGCAGCGGCACAGGGAGGGGCAAAGGCAAAGCACCAGTGAGCCTGGGAAAGAAGCCCATGGAGAAGCTTGTGAGTCCAGTGTTTGCGGGTTTGCCCAGACGCTGGAGGAAACCCCCGTGGGTGAAACATAAAAAATGAAGCAGCTGTTTATACACAGATGATACAGGTTCCCAGCAAATTTTTATATGGAACACAAAAGTCCAGAAATGTGTACCTAACATTTGCCCCTTTCTGTGTGTTTCCATATGCATGCAAATTTACTTGCATGTGGCAAATAGCACCTCTGAGGCAAACACAAGAGACTGAATTTGTTGGTTGCTTATAGAGAGGGCAATTAGCCAGCTAGTGTTTCCGGGTTGGAGAGAGACTGCATTGTCTACCCATTTGTGTTTTTGGATATCAATCCAGGTAAGTATAATGCTCACACAGAAAGGAGAATGAATTACTGAAAATGCAGTTGGGAGGCAGTATGCAGCGATTGTAAGAAAAGGCTAGTCTAACACAGTGGGCCATTCCTCAGCAGAGACCCTTGTGTGGGCCTCTATTTACTGATCCTTCAAACGACTATGTTGGAGAAGCTCATGCCCAAGGGTAGTACCAGGGGGAACATGCTGGCACCGAGGCTAGTTGATCCAGAAAATGAAACAAATGGTCTCACATACTTCTTAACTAGCTGAAGGGTCACTTTGTTGGCCTTGATGGCTTTTTCCAGGACCTGGAGTTTGACGCAGTGGGTGCTGTTTGTGGAAACGCCAATTTTCATTGCCATATCTCCATGCACTTCAA
The DNA here is from genome assembly GCA_008086735.1 of Cheirogaleus medius. NCBI lineage: Eukaryota > Metazoa > Chordata > Mammalia > Primates > Cheirogaleidae > Cheirogaleus > Cheirogaleus medius. Next base: position 32,124,158 of record VBSM01001118.1, on the reverse strand, counting down.
ATCCCACTAGGCTGATTACGGGTCCAGCCAAGCTGTGAAGAACAAGATGCAGGTGAAGCCAGGCCTGGTTGCCAGGTGTCACTAAGGCCAAGTGATACTCGGTTTTGGAATGACCCTCACATATTTGTCAAGGCTCATGGAGGAGGGGAGATGTTTGGTGCTTTCCAGGCAACATGGCCAAGGCTGGCTGAACCCTACACCCAGGATATAGGAGTCAAGGACCATTTGACACAATTGGGAAGGCGTGGTGGCTTATGCCTGTGATCCTGGCAGTTTGGGAGGCTGAGGCAGGAGGATCACTTGAGTCCAGGAATTCGAGATTGCAGTGAGCTATGATGACACCACTGCACTCTAGCCCTGGAGTCAGAGCTAGACCCTGTCTCAAAAAAAAAAAAAAAAAAAGATAAAGAAAAAGGAGACAAAATCATGTTCCTAACAGGCTCTAGGAGGTCGTGTGGTGGTGTTGGCATAAGGCCAACTTGTACGGAAGGAGGTGTCCATCATGGGTTCACTTTTGTGCCCAGCACCGTGATTTTCTGTTGTGAGGGCAACAGCATCAGAAAAACCCACCACTGACCTAACATGAGATGTTCTGGACCAGAAGAATGGCTCTTCCTGGTCCTGCTAACTGTAGTGGTCACAGACACTGTCCCTGGAGCCAGACTGCCTGGGTTAAAACCCTGTCAATGCCATATTTTAGCTGTGTGACTTTGAGCAAGGTTTGCAACCGCTTTTGCCAGTCTAAACTGGTGTTCCGGTCTGGAAATAGCACTGCCCTTCCGGTAAGGTTGTAGAGAGGCTCCACGGAGTTCATAGACAAGTTGGTCCATAGACAAGTAGTTGCTAGGACAGTGAGAGGTATCAGTGCTGTGTGTCTTGGTCCACAAAGCCATCATCTCCCCGGTGGGGTGCCCTGTGCCTCTGATGTCTTCCTGGGTGCCCTGAGCCTATGCTGTGAACACGTTCCTCCCCCGCAGGCTGATGCTGACTGAGGACAGCCCGTCTTCGTACCCAGCAAGTGTCTGTCCTAGAGGGGTGTTTCTACATCAGGTAGATGCGTGCATACATTTACAGTACACCGCAGCTCCCTGAGGATGTTTTAATTAGCTGTGTTTCCTCCCTCTGATAGGACCATGTTTGTACCAAGTGGGCTGATTCTCTATGGAGAGTCAACATTATTTGGGAAGTCTCCTGGCCTTAGGAACATGCAAGGTATCGCCATTTGATGTGTTCCCCTTGGATGGTCTCTCTAGTGCCCAAGCATGAACTTGTGCAGATGTCCCATGGAAATCTTTGCTTATCCTACTGGAGGACGGAGCTCCGCGGGCCATTCTCCTGCCTGCCCTTTGGCTGGGGGAAGGGCTAGTGTGTCCAGTGCCCAGTTTGCCCCATCCTCACCCTTGCTGCTGTCCTCACCGTCGTCTCCACCCTGCCCTTGGACACTGGCACTTACACCTCTGGGCCCGGTGACCCAGCGGACTGCTGTGGGAACAGGCTCACCCTTTTCCACCCACGAAGGCGGTAGTCTTGGCGTGCACCTGGATCCCATCGCCTGCCACGGTCGACTTCATGTCCTCCACTGTCACCTTTTGAACCTCTAATCTGCAAAGTGACAGCATCTAGAGTGAGTCCTGGCTCAAGGAACCGGCCTGGACAGCAGGAGGTTACCTCAGAAGCAGCCAGTTAACAGCCCACCGATCCACATCCAGTCCCTAGACGTGCGGCCCCCTCACCAGCCCAGTTCTCTGTGTTCAGGAAACTCGGGTCCCATTTCCCTGGTAAGGGCACAGTTTTCAGCATGGAACGAATGTGTTGCTCAGTGACAACGTGGTTGTCCCTTTCATTGGGATGTTGGAGGCTGAGCCTGAGTGCCAAATGAGCTGCCTTCTGGTGCCAGGAGCGTTGGGGTCAAGGAAGCACTTACCCCAGCAAGAGCTCTTGCACGTTAATGTTTCCCAGCAGGCCCGTGAGTGAGTCGCCGATGTCTGACTGCAGGGCGCCGCTGAGCACGTCCTGGGTGGAGTCCTTGAGCTGGCCTACTTTGTCGACCACGTCATTGAGGGGCTGCTGGAGGCCGGAGAGACCAGCGCCGTCGAGGAGTCCTTTTATGGGGTTCGGGAGGAGTCCTGTTCCGGGGTTCTTGTCTGCGCCGATGGGTAATAGGCTGCCCAGACCCTCTTGGCCCAGGGGCAGCAGATCACTGACAGCACCAGTGGCTTCTGAGAGCAGTGTGAGCTGCGGGGACTTGCTGCTGCTTCCCTGGCTTAGGATGCTACCAAGGCCAACACCTCCAAGTATATCTAGGGATGACGTGATGTTTAAAAGGGACAGGAGGCCAGAGTCGCCAACTGTGTCTAACAACGTCCCAAGCAAACCGGCCAGGTTAACCTTCTTACTCTTCAGCATCTTCTCAATCTGTAGGGGCAGGGTGGCGGCCAAATCTGAAAAAGGAGGAGAGACACATTCCCGCTGTGGGCTGCCCAGATGGTTCGGCCAGAGGCAGCTCCCCACGTGGGCCCCCACATCATGGAGAGACTTTGCCTGTGTGGGGTGATGTGGACACAGGTCGTTCCCAGGCTTGCGCCGGGGTGTGGGGGCTCTTGCACTTGTGCACCAGGAGACCCATACCAGAGTTCCGAGCAGCATGTCTTGGAGTAGCACAAAACTGGAAACATCAGATGCGACAGACTCACAAATTGAGGAGTCACCTGTTAGATCGAGCGCTGCAAGGCACGGGCAAGACGTTCTCGTTCAGTGTGGACGGACCCCCTCTAGACTGTAAGACGGGGGTCAGAGCAAGTACATGCCCTATTCTGGAAACTTTATGGCATGGAGTGCCATCTTTTTCATTGCGAGGGAATTTCGACATGTCATAAAATATAAAGAAATTGCTATGGAAACATAGCCGGGCTAGAGGCCTGCTTTGGAGGGGAGGGAGGGCGGGCCATGGAGCCTGGCAGGGGTCCCCAGGGCCTCCAGCCCCAGGGCTGGCTTTATTCCTTAATGTAGGTAGAGGGTACATGGGTGTTTGCTATATTTATCTTTTAACGTTTTGAAGTCTGAAGGCAAAGTTAACTACTGCCGCCACCAAATCACTGTGTGATGGGTACACAGCTGAACTGTCCTATGTATTTGAAGCATTTGGTAGTAAGGAAGGATGCTGGGAAGAGCAGAGCACAGGCAAAGCATCTACCTGGGGCTGTGCAGCTGACCCTCTGGTCACTCAGCATGTGCCGAGTCTCCCTGGGTGGCCCTGTGCCCTAATCCTGGAAGGCTGACTCAGAACCTGGCCTCAGGTAGCTGCTAAGGGACCCCCAAGGGCTTTCCTGCTGGCTTCATTTGCCAGTGGGTCCCCTCTTTTCCTGTCCCTCAAGTGGGAGGCACTTCTTTGCCCAGCCTCAGCTTCCCGAGGTGCTCTGCTCTCAGCCTCTGCAGGGGTTTTGGAGGGTTCGATTCCTCACTGCCTCGCGGAAGAAGGCGAGACTCAGGGAGGCAGTGAAAGGGATTCTGGAGAGAGCAAGTCTGCTGTAGGGGTTTGGTGGTAGCACCCGGATTTCCCATTTCCTGGCTGCTGGTACAGCAGGTTGAGGTTTCATGCACCCGTGGGTGTCTGGGTGAGTCCTGGAGCCCAGCGTGGGAGCTGGGGGTGTCTGGGCACAGCCTACAGGTGGGAAGAGGCACCTGCAGGCAGGTATCAGCCAGTTTGCTGGTCCAAGAGGTCCCTTTTCCAGGGCTGCATGAACCAGTCCTGGCCTACATGTGCACGTGGAGGAGCAGCCCCAGGGCCGTCCCGGAGCTGAGAGGACCCCAGGCGGTCGGGCCCACGGCAGCAGCTCGGGGAGTGCAGGCCACTCTGCTTAGAGACTCTCAAGGAGATCCCAGCACCTCCTCACGTTCGAGACCCCCTGGCTCAGAAGGCAGAAGCAGCCCTCTGGGCTCAGACATGGGAAGCCTGTGTGAGGGGCGGGAAGGAGCAGAGGCGTGTGGGGAAAGGGCTCTTACTTACAGTCCTCGAGTTTGCTGTCAGAGACGAAGTACTTGGCCACGGGTGAGCACTTGTGTCCTTTGGTCACCGCTGGAGCATTTCCGGGTAGAGGGACTCTGGGGAGTGACGGGCTTCTGCGGAGTGGTTGACGTGGGACAACCAGTGAGAGAGTGTTGGAGAGAGGCCCAGAGGGTAATGGGACAGGAAGCTTTCCCAGCAGTGTCGTCGGCAGGTCTTGTGCCTGGACGGCCAACACGACAGCCAGGGCCCAGAGAGGCAGCATCTTGGTGGCTGATTCCTGCAAAGGAGGGCGTCTTCAGATACCTCCTTCCCAGTGGGCCACGGACCTGCCTCGTACATTTGTGGAGGATGGACACGTGCGCGGTTCCTGGCTCTTGTGGGAGGCGCAATTCCCACAGTAGATGTTCGAGTCTTTGCATTGTGTGTGTGGGACGATGTTTCAGGACATGGCAGGCGGTGTCTTGAGGAGTTGAGGAGGGGTCTTTTTTCTAGTTCTTT
>VBSM01001118.1:32086068-32119554 GCA_008086735.1 Cheirogaleus medius | reverse complement strand
TTGGCCTCCCAGAGTGCTAGGATTACAGGCATGAGCCACCGCGCCCGGCCTCTAGTTCTTTTTAACTTTGTCTGAACGTACTCTGGGGGCTGGTCATAGCATTTGAGTACAGGCCACGACCTGCTCAGTTGGTCAACCTCTCAGGGCAAGCATTCTCATGCCATTTTCCTCAGTCTCATGTCCTCGGAGCTCTCTTAGTCACCAAGTGGGGAACTGGATAGTTTTACATTATATAGGTACAATCTCAGGTCTATCTCTTTCACTGGAATGTGTCCCTAAATATCTGCCCAGTGGGCCCTACTTTTTAACTGATAATTGTGCTAAGTGGTCTTCCTGCGACATCTATATAACCCTCCCAGCGAATCTGGGCACCATTTTGAGCCTCAGCGGGGACACAAACTGCTGTGTCCCCCCAGACAGCTGGGCCCACACCCATTCAGGAGACCCCGTCTGAGTCTGAGCTGTGCTGAGTGACTTTTGGAGACCACATTCCACCTTCCACATTCATATTCCTCTGTTCCTATGAGTCCCAACTGCCTCTCTTTAATGTTAAGCGAAAGGTGGAGCAAGGTGACCTCATTTGGAGTTCCTCACCCTTTGCCTCACCATCCCATTTTGTTAAAACGCCCTTGTGGGTCTTTGCTCTTGGTAGGCAGAGACAGCAACAAAAGCAAGCCCTCTGGCATTTGCCAACACCCTAAAAAGAGCGGCTCTGGCAGGAACGTAGGGAAGGGCATAATCTGAAGGGAGCGACAGTTCTTTACCTTGAATGAATTGGCCTTAATGAAAAAAACTCAACACGTTTTCATCAGTTTTTAAAATCTTACCGTCATCTGTGAGAAATTCGACCGCAGTATCTCACACAACATGTAGGCATGCTTTTAGGAATAAAAAATATTTCTGTGCATGTGACTGAGTTGATGGCAGTGTTTTTAGACTTTGAATTACGTGAAACCCTTTGGGACTCCCAGGAATAAATTTCCCATTCTCTGAAAAGCAGTCGCCTAATAGGCAGTTGTCAACCACCGTCCCCGTGCTAGGCAGAGCGTTGGGCACAGCTGTTCATTTTAGCAGGGAAGGATATTGCTAAAGCGATTGGAAATGCATCAACCTAGTCATCTGTCCTGGATGAACTGTCCCATGCTTGTTCCCACCTCAGAGTCCCACCTTCTGCTTTGCAGCGAGTTCTTACCTTGCCTAGTGCGGATGGGTCAAAGTTTTTGGAAACTGCTTCTCTTCCTGTTCTTGCCTCTGAACTGTTGAGTTCAAGACTGCACCCCAATTTTATAGACCCGTGTTTGTCGGAAAAGTCGTCAGACACGAAGGAACACGATCCGAGTGTGCCCGATAAGGGTGTCGTGACCCAGGCTGCCTGCCAAGATCAGCACCTGCTCATTGTGAGAGCATCAGCCGGTGTCTTCCTGAAAGGGGTGCAGAGTGCTCGGAGCACCTTGGGGAGGGGAGGCCGGCCAGGTTTCTGTTCCTGCTCATTCAACCCTTCCTTTGTCTGGAGGCTTAGGGGTGCTGGCGAGCAGCAGAGCAGAGGGGTCTGCAAGGCCGGGAGGCACCCACCCTGGGAGAGCCCTTGCTCGTGCCTGTGCGCTTTCTGGGCATAGACAGTGACTGGCGCTGAGTGAGTACCTACTGTCTTCAGCCCATGAGCAGCAGAGCAGCCGACCTTGGCCACAGGTGTCAGGAAGTTCTGGGTTCAGATCTTGGTTGGGCCACTTGACAGCTATGTGTCTTTAGGAGTCACTTAACCTCTCTGAGCCTCCCCTGCCCTCGATCATTTATTTCTTCACAAATGTGCTGGGCTCAGTGACAGGTCCTGCAGACACTGGGTTGGCAGGACCCCACTCAGTGCCTGGGTAAGGGAAGCTTCCACGTTTGTGAGGACAGCCAGTCACGACGTAATTCTGTGTACATGATTATGTGTTGAGGGGCAGTGGAGAAAGGGCATTGTCGTGAGGGAAAGGGGTCAGTCCTGTGAGAGAACAAGGAAGATCTGGGTGGGCTTCCCTTGGGAGGGACGTGAGAGCTGACTTCTGAAGGCTGAGCAGGCGTCCTGTAGGTGATCTTTGATCAGCCTGCAGACAAACATCCCCGGGAGAGAAAGTGGTCGCAGGCCCTGTGGTGGGTGGGCCTTGCTGAGTTTGGGGTCCGCACCTCCCCTGGGAAGAGGTTGCTGGGAAGCGTGGAGGCAGCACATAGACAGCTCAGCACAGATGGTGACAGAAAGTAGAAACCTAAGGAACGAGTCCGTGTGACGAATTCAATTCAGATGTGCCTGGACTAACTCGATGAGGTGGTCCCTGTCCATGGGGTTTAATCAGCCCCCAGATGCACGACATTCTCGTGCCTTCATCTAGTAATAGTACTAACCGCTCTCCCATCCTCTGGTCCCTGTGGCATCCGTGTCCTGGCTGCTGTCCCCTGACTGAGCTGGGCAGAGGCGGCTCCCTGAGCCCCTCCTAGAGATTCTCTGAGGCTTTTAGCTCGTTGCGGGCTCTGAAAAATCCCACAGTGATGGCCCTGTGAGCTCTTGTTTGTTGCTTTATCCCCACAAACGTGCGTCACTCCTGGCACTGTCCCGGGATGGCAGCAGGACAGTGCCTGCCACGGACACGGCTCCAGCCCCAGGGTCGCTGATGGCCCGTGGGAGAGGGCGACGCTCCCTCTCCCTTCCCAGAGGGGAGCAAAGAGCACGGCCAGGCTGTCAGGGAAAGGAGGCTGCTGCTGGGAGCTGCCCTAGCTGGGCTTGAGTGGAGCATCTGGAAGGTTCTCTGGAGAGTCCCATGGCAGCCATGGGCCTGGCCCTGCCCTTTAATCCCTTCTGAGTTCAGAAGAACCTGGATGTGCCTGTGGACATCACTGTCACCTGGGTGGGGGCGTCAAAAGTTTTAATTTTGGTTCCTCTCTTCCCCCACTCCCGGGTTCTGCTTTCATGAGCGAGGGCTGAGGTGCAGGCAGGTTGGCCCAAACTGGAGAACTACCCTTCTAGTCCGTTCCGCACCCTCATTTTCAGGCGAGGACACTGAGTTCTAGAGCAGAGGTCGTGTGCCCCAGGACACTGAGGAGTCTGGAGCTTACCCAGGACTTGAACTCAGGTCCCCTTACTCGATTCAAAATGATCGTCCTCTACCAGGTTTTCCTGCCGGATAAGAGTGGGGAGTCGCCAGGGGCTCAGGCACAGGTGCTCACATGCGTTCTTGTGGCAACATCCCAGCACTGTCCCTGTGCCAGGGACTGTGGAGGGCAGTGGGGACATGCAGTGGACATGACACACCATGTCGTCCCTCGCAGAGTGCACCCCTTAGTGGGGACCCTGTCAACAGGACAATTCCTGATAGGAAAGAGAAACAGAGGTGACAGAGGGAGGGCACAGTGTCCTTTTGTCCAGGTGTTCGTGCACGACCGTGCTCAGTCAGGTTTCATCCTGGATGTGGCTGACCCGAAGGATCCAGGCGTGCGAAGACCTGGGACAAGCACTGGATTTGGGGCGACTGGAAACTACAAAGAACCTGATGTGGGCTGGAGCTTGACTAGTTCCAGGGGTGTCATGGCGGGAGCTCAGCTGCAGGCCGAGGAGACGCCCCTGGGGGGTTGTGGAGGGGCGGGAAGGGCCGTGTTGAGCCCAGAGGGTTCCAGCGCGGGGCTGCTCTACTCTGGACACCCCGGGGGAAACAGCCAACCCCTGGTTTCTGTTACCTGCGACCAGATGCGCCCCAAGGGACGCACCGTGGCCGAGTTTGGATTTTGTTTTAGGGTTAGTGCAGGGTGGAGGGTGTTCAGCCTTTCCCTGTCCCTGGTTGCCCCTGGAATGAGACCTGGGTGTCGTCAGTAGGCTGCCGAGGTTCTCATTCATGTTCAGGAAATTGCAATGTCTAGGCCAGGCCCCTTCTCACCTGTTATCTCCTTGAATGGCTCCCCACCTTCTAGAAGTCTTCTCCCTCTATACCAGGAGAAGGCCCGTCATCATCTGGGTTCCTACCGCCGAAGGTTTGGGATATTGCTCTATACTGTCCACGTGCTGTCGTGCTGTTGTAGGAATCACAGCTTACGAAGCAGGAGTGTGGAGAGGGGGTGATTTTGCCTAAGGGGGCGATGAATGTCTGCTTACGCCTGGTGGTCGGCTACCCACAGGCCAGGCATGGGGCTGGGTCCCTGCCCGGCCCCAGGCTGTGGGCTCCTTCCAACCCCACTGGGGTCCCCCTACTGTCAACCTCAGCTACAGTTCCATCTGCCAACAGTCCCATTTTGGGCATTGCTGAAATGTCAGATGCATAGACCTTTGCATCGGATGACAGTTGACCTTTTCTCAGAGGGCAGAACTTGAGTTTGTACATGATAACAAGTAGGACACAAAACCCAACTATCCTAGGTCTTATTTTTCTTGGATATTTGAGGGAAATTGAATCATCTTTTGGGTGAAATTGTGCCACATGTTGGCAGTTGTGGCTTTGATTTTGATGCCTCTCATGGTTCTCTGGACCCAAACAATGAACCCAACTGCAAGATCAGGAAGGGGCACATCCGGGAGGCAGCCTCTGATGGCACCTGGGGCCTCCTCATTCTTTGTCCCCTCTTCAGGAGGTGGGGCAGCCGTTGGGTTCTGCTAATCCTCCATCTGCTCGGACTGTGTCGGGCAGGATGGCTCATCAGTTGGGAAACAAGGGGCTGGTTGTTCCAAAGCTCTAAGTGATTTGACCTGCTGACTCTTTGCAGGGAGGGCACTTTGAAGGCTGGCCAAGGCCTGGCTGGGATGACAATGTGCAGCGATCATGTGGGTACCAATTCTAAATGGCCTGTCTGTGAAACAGCCACAGTGGGCCAGGTTGAGCTCAGGGTACCCTATTGGCAGAGACTTCAGGATTATGACCTTTTGCAGATGTGCCTTTAGTTACACACACACACACACACACACACACATAGAGACGTGTGTATGCCTTTATCCTTTTATCTTTTCATATGCTTATCTGTCTATGTAATCCCCTGGAACTCAGATATCATGTCCTGCATTCCTGCGTTAGTCCTTCTCTGATGTAATCAGTCTCAAATCTCTGCTAGTGACATGAATTCACAGAGTCTTCCTACAGGGACTTTGTATTCCTGAACCCTCTGAAGTTGCATGTAGAATTTGGTGTTAATGTTCACATTTCAGAGACAGACCTTTAATGAGATTTTTTTTTTTTTTTTGAGACAAAGTCTGGCTTTGTTGCCCGGGCTAGAGTGAGTGCTGTGGTGTCAGCCTAGCTCACGACAACCTCAAACTCCTGTGATTCTCAAGTGATTCTCCTGCCTCAGCCTTCCGAGTAGCTGGGACTACAGGCACATGCCACCATGCCTGGCTAATTTTTCCTATTTTTAGTAGAGATGGGGTCTCGCTCTTGCTCAGGCTGCTCTCGAACTCCTGAGCTCAAGTGATCATCTCGCCTCGGCCTCCCAGAGTGCTAGGATTACAGGTGGGAGCCGACTGTGATTAGCCTTTAATGAGATTCTTGATGAGCCTTATGATTCACAAAAGGTGGAGAACCAGTGGTTTAGGAAGGGGCGGAGTTTCTGTTCAGAGGCTTGGAGGCCAGAGAGACCTGGGTGTGAATCTTCATTCTGCTGCCTACTGGCCATGTGGTCTTGGGACATCACCCAAATTTTCTCTGCCTTAGTTTCCTCATCTATAAAGTGGGGGTGATATTGTATCTATCACAGTGTTACCACGAGGATTACGTGCGATGAAATATGTCAGACAGCACTATGCCTAGTATGTGTGACTATTCCATAATGTACTATTGTCATCATCATCATTTACTATTGCACCAGCTGTTCGCAGTTTTTTTCTACCTTTCTCAGATTTCATACCATTTTCCTATCAATAGGGTGTATCTAGATTTTAGCAACTATTTACACTTTATTTGAGACAATAAAATATGTATTTTGTTGGTTCTGTTTCTTTACCATAAAATGGATCCTTTACAATGCTTTTACTAGAATGAAGGCAGGCAGAGAGACATTTATAACCTCATTCTGAAGTTTTCATTTTCAGTGGGAGGATAAAGTTTCTTGACAACATGCTACCAAAACCATGCACGTGAGCAAACTTTGTCACGAATGCATGGGAGGTTTCCGAAGGCTAAGTACTAAATTTACTTTAAGACATGTTTGCAGATGTTTCAGTTTCGACTCTGTTCTTTTTCGGTCCAGTTCCCCGAAGATTTCGATGTCCAGTACGAGGCCTGTGCTGTCTGCTTCGTAAATCAGAGCTGAGCATTGTCTGCGCCAGTGGGACCTTTCCTTTCTTTCCCAGGGGCGCCAATGGCTCATGGGCACTACGCTCTTGCTGCTCTCCCTCTAAGTGTCTCCGCCTCTTTTGTACCTGCTGGGTGCACATTGCTGCCAGCGGGCATCCTTGCCTAGAAGTGCAACAGGTTGGCTCTGTCTGTCTGTAAGTGTCTGTCTGGTGGTGTTTGCCTACGGACTCGGCCAGCCCGGGTTTCACATAAGGGAGGACTAACAGTGCCCGAGATGGAGAGAGGGGGTGTGTCTTGGAAATCACACTACACAGCCACCCACTCCCGACTGCTGAGCACTCTTATACAGCTACCCATCATCATCATCATCATCAACAGCAGCGGCAGCACCATCATCCCCGTTTGGAGATGAAGAAAGGGCGGCTCAGAGAAGTTAAGTTGGTCCTCCACAAAAGCGGCAGGGCTGGGCCTCAAACACAGATGTGTCTGGAAACAAAGCCTTGACCTGGGACGGGTCCCTCGTCGTCTTGTCCCACTAGTCTAAGATGCTTGAGGGCCGGGGCGTGTCTCCCCCATCCTGTGCCTCCCTGTCTCCACCCAGCGTACAGTAAATGCTGGATGAATGAATGGGCCAGCTTCTCTGAGCCTCAGTTTCTCTGTCTGTCAAATAGGCTAACAACTCTCTGCCTGCTTCTCTTGCTTGGGGTTTGTGGGACTCAGAGAAGGCTCTTAGTGTGTACAGGGCCAGCCTGTGCGAGGCAGGAGTCCCCCCAGCTCCGGCCCTCCTTTCTCCTGTCTCCACCCCGCTTCAGAACCACACCGGGCAGATAGGGGCTCCCTCGGGTGGTCAGTTTGGACAGCTCAGCGATGAGTCTCCCGATGCCTCATGACAAAAGACACTGGATTTGCCCCCAGATCTCTGGGAGTCTGTAGCTTCGTAGCTCTGGCTCAATCTCTTTTCTCTTAAAAAATGTATGACATAATTCAGATCATATCGTTGCACGCAGAGTAATACCTGTACTTTTGGCCTGGCCCTTGAGGCCCTGTGTGGTCTGACCCCTGCCTGCCTCTCTAGCCTCACTCCCCACCACTCCTTGCTAATCTCTCCAGCTGCACTGGCTTTCTGTATGCGTCTCAGATATACCTGAGGTTCCTACCTCAGGACCTTTGCACGTTCTGTTCCCACTGCCTGAAGGCTTTTCCTCCACGTTTTGCCTGACTCGCTCATCCTGCATGTGTCAGCTCAAATATCTCCTCTGAGAGACCTTCCCTGGCCACTCATCCAAATCAGGCTGTCCTGCCATTGTTCTCCCCCCGGTACCCTGCCCATCTCCCTCTTGGCCCTCATGGGACTTTGCAGTCCTGTGTCTTTTTCTTGGCTGGGTTGTTTACGCCGCCTTCCTCAGTCGCTTCCTGAGCATGGAAGCCATTCTTGCTTTGTTTTGCCAACGTGGCACAGACTAGGTGCTTGATGTATATTTTTTGAAGGAGAACATTTTTTGCCCCATTGATAAAAGTCAACCATGTTCACCATAAAAATTTTGGAAGAAATATTGAGAAGAAAATAGAAATCATCTGCAATACTATTACTGAAGGCATCTGACAATCACAGCCCACATTTTGAGTTTATTTATTTTATATACATATATTTAAATCTGGGATTGTCTAAATAGGTTTGTATCCTGATCTTCTTGTGAGTATTTTCTTATAACACCAAATGCTCTTTAAAAGCATTATTTTAATGGCCGTACATTATTTTTTATGGCTGAATAATATTCCATTGTGTGAAATCCTGTCACTTGCAGCAGCAAGTGGATGGAACGGGAGGCCACTGTGTCAAGTGAAATAAGCCAGGCACAGAAAGACAGATACCACATGTTCTTACTCACGTGTGTTTTGAGAAAAATCCCAGGACAGTACAGAAAAACTGTCCCCCAAACTGAGAGGGAGCCGAGAGACCAAAGCACTCAGACAAGTCCCGCTTGGCGAGTTAGGTGAGTTTATTAGAGGTTACTTAGAAGGGAACTTGCTCCTGGGCAGCGCGGGAATTTCTACAGGAGCTCTCTTGCATATAAAACCCGTATCTGCCCACCGTGTGATGTCGCTTTAAATCTCTTCCCAATGGGTAATGCGAAGTTTTTTTACCACCCAATGTTATTTGAAGATCTAATGCGATGACAGGCGTGAGTGCCTGCAAACTGTGAAGTGCGGTGCACCTGTTGAAGTCATGGGAGGGGACCGAGGGGCTTCCATGGTGGGAGAAGCTCTCTAATGCCTGGACAGGCCACCCATGCTGAGGAAGCCAAGGCCTGCCCAGCTTCTTCAGGGTCCCAGGGAAGTCTCCATTCAACTGTCTCGTACACGGGATCTGCCATGTGCCAGGCACTGCACTCACACACGGGTGGGAAAATTCTGGGCTTGGGGTAAGGGTTCAACTTTCCTCTGGGAAGTGTCTCCCAGCCTCCACTCTCCCTCAGGTGTGTCATATATACACACCAAGGGCTGGGAGACTGCAAGGTCATGCGCAGGGCGGTCCTGCCCTCCAGTGCAAGACCCCTCCAGGGGCTGCCTGTTGGGGACTTTCAGGGCGTCATAAAGAACCCACAGGGGGATGGTCATGCTTGAGGCTCTGCCTCGAGGGGGGAGGGGGGCATGGGCAATATACGTAACCATAATATTTGTACCCCCATAATATGCTGAAATAAAAAAAATAAAATAAAAAAAAATAAGAAAAAAAAAATAAAAAAATAAAGAACCCACAGCATGGTTTGCTCTGGGCCCCAACCTCCTACTGCGGGACTAGACCCTGTCCCAGACCCAGGAAAGCCCACAAGGGCCCCTCTGTGGACCAGGACCGAAGTTTCAGGGGCCAACTGGGGTTACTGGGAGCTGAGCACTCGCTTGCTCCCAGCCCAAAGGCTGTCATGAGCCTCCGTCCTGCGGGGGTGGGAGTTTGATCACGGTCAGTCCAAAGTTCCCCTCATCTGCCTTTTCCCAGGGACAGGTGCCCGGGTGAGGGAGGAGGCCTCTGTGCTTCGCCGTCTCTCTGTGCTGGGGACCCCGCTCTGTGCGCACTTCCGATGACAGGGCCCTCCGGTTCTCTTCTCACTGCCCTGTCCTGCCAGGGCCACGTGGGCTGGGGAAGCTGGGGACGGGGCGCATGTGTTTCCTGGACCCGAGTCCATAATGGCACATGCAGATCACTCTGCTGCCTGCCACGCCTGGTGGGCCCTGGGAGCTCTGGGGTGCGGTGGTTTCACGATCACCCACCTGTACTCAGTCCCCAGCTTGGGGTCCCCGCTCTCTCTCTCTCCCCTTTCCTCTGCACTCAGGGCCTCCCTGACATCTCTGGGCTCCTGTGGGTCCTCCTGTCCCAGAGACCCTAAAGCTTCCCCCTTTCCTGCTTCCTTCGTCACTGACGCTTTTCTGTGTGTGCAAGTCCCCCTGTGTCCCGTCTACACCCCGTCCCCTCAGGGGCTGGACTTGGGTACCATGAAAGCCTCTTCTCCATTTTCTGAGGCACCTCCCTCTCCTGAGGTTCAGAATCCAGAACACCTCTCTGAGGGGCCAAGGGCGGATGAGACGTAGCAGGGAGAAACATCCTTCATGTAAACATTGCAGGACGGTCTCCCCACCTCGCAGAGCCTGCAGCAAACGAAGAGCCAGACTTTTCTCAAGCAGCACTCGTCTTTATTGTGACGGAGCTTCCCACTGGGGACCGAGTTTCCCACGGGGAACATGGCCGTTGTGCGTGGCTGTGGGAGGGACTGGCCCTCTCAGGCCCGGCTACTCCTCTGGAACCATCAGCAGCAGGTAACCCTGGGGATGGAGTAGAGATTCTCCCTGTCCCTCCGTGTCGCCCAGAAAACCCGCTGTCCCCAGTGCTGCTCTTGCCACTCCTGAGAGGGGCCCTGTGTGTGTCCCCAGGACATGCCTTCCCCTGGTCCAGGAAAGCAGCGTCAGGGACTGAGGGGACGAGGGGATGGAGTGGGAGGAGGGGAGTCCAGGAAAGCTTGTGAGGGAAGGAACAGACCAGACTTTGGCACCTTCCAGAGAGCCTGCGTGTCAAGGAGGCGCTAACTTTTCTGTGGGGGGTGGGGGAGTGTATGGGGGGGTTGTCTTGCAGGAGTCCCCCTGAGATGGGCCCCTCACCTGGCGAGAGCCTCCCGCATGTTCCCACCCGCAGTGGCCAAACCTCTGCCAGACCTGACAGCGCTGCTGGAATCTCTCTGCTCCTGCACCCGTTCTCCCACCAGAATGGGAGCTCCTGGAGGCTTCAAGGACTGGGTCTAACTCGTCCCTTTGTTCCCGAATTGCTGAGCACAGGGCCAGGTGCAGAGCAGTCAGTGGTGTACATTGACTGACCGAAGGGCGATGGCGAATGGGAGCGTGAGCAGTCAGGGCAGCCACGTAAGGACGAGCAGACTGTGCACTGCCCAACTCCAGGTGGCGTCGTTCATGTAAACTATGGTGTGAGTGGTGCGCCCTGGAGTTGTGTAACGTGTGACTTGCACATGAGTATGAGGAAGGCTTGAAGCGCGTCAGTGAGTGAGCCAGTGAGCCCGTCCACACCCTCTGCCCTGCCTCACACAGGTCTGGTTCTGAGACAGCCGCTGGGCTGGTGCAAGGCTCTGGCTGCGTCCTGGCTCTGCTCCTCTTTGACATTCGGAGCGCAGAGGGCCCCTGCCCACCCTGGGCAGCTGATGGGCCCACCTAGCCGGGATGTGCAGCAGCATTTCCGGGGCAGCCCCAGCCCCTGCATCACCTGTAGTGGCTCCTCTAGTCCTCACCGAGTGCGTCTGGGCCTCCCCTCCCTGCCAGGGTCACCCTGGGCTGAGTGCAGGAGAGGGGTCTGCAGGGTGGGGGTGGGGAGTAGCACAGGCCAGCAGCAGGGGTGTGGTGAGGCAAGCTGCTGCTGTCCCCTCCTGCCGCCTTTGGTGCCACTGAGAGTTCTGGAGCCCAGGCTGTCTGTGTGGGCTGGTGGGTCACGTTTTGTTAAATGTTAAATGCCGGAGTAGGGCTGGGTGAGATCAGTGGTCCTGACAGTCCCTCGTGTTTGTAAAGGAGAACCCTCATTTCCAGCTCCAGGGGAGAAATATCCTTATCCCCGTTTTCCAGACACCGATAAGAGGCCCAGAGAGGGGCAGTGGCTTCCCTGAGGTCACACAGCAGCAGGTTCTGTCTGATTCTCTCTGCCTCTGTCCTTCCTGCTCTGCTGTTTAGGAATGGGCCTCTTTGGAAGGTGGGAGACAAAGAAATGAAGGGCATCTCTAGGCGCCTCCCCAGTCCCACCCCCATATCCACCTTCTCCCTGGCTCACCCCTCAGTGGGCAGGAAGGGGCCGAGTAGGCAGGGTGGCTCCAGGGCAGACTCAGAGCTGGCACCTTTGTGGTTCCTTCATTAGTTCTCTCTGCCCGCGGGTCTCTGCCGCATCTTACCTCCCTGGCGTTTGGGCAGCCCGGGGTCCCACCCTCTGCCAGTTCATAGATAGCAGGTGCCAGAGGCAACAGCCCCATTCTGGGGTTCAGGATGGCGAGTTCTAGGGTGGTGAGTGGCCCAGGCTAAGGGTATAGGCTTTGAAATCAGATGAACCCTGGTTGGAATCCCAGCTCTGCTGCCCTGGGCAAATTTCTCTGCCTCTCTGTGCCCTAGTTCCCTCCCTTGTTAAACAGGGGAAATGACAGTGTCAGCTTGGTGGAGCTGCTGAAGGTCACTTGTGTGAGGCAATGAAGCTCTCGAGGAGCCCTGTGGTCTGGCTACCTGAGGGGTACGTGTAGCCCTTTGGAGCCTCGGTTTCCCCATCTGTAAGTGGGGCGTCACACGCAGGATGGCTGCGAGCAGGAGGTGGGGAGAGGGAGGCGAAGGACCAATGCAGGGAAGCTTCTGCCCCTGCAGGATGGGGACAAGGCATCTCCGGGTGGCGCTTCTGGCTCTCACCACCCACGTGCATCTCAGGAAGTTCCTTTTGTCCAGCCTACCTCGGAGAGGTCCATCTGGGCCTGGTCGAAGGAGATGCCCTTGACGCTGGGCAGGGGGAGGCGGTGTTCTCCGAGCAGCTCTGCAAGAGAGGTGGGCAGCGGAACTCAGCGCCCCGGCAGGCAGAGGTGTCTGGGTGCAGGGCATGGGGTGGCTGCCCCACTGCCCAGAACAGGGAAGGGACTGGGTGTGTCCCCTCTCTCACCCCTCTTGCTCAGGGGGGAACCACCCCCACCCCCATCAGGCAGCCTCTGAACAGTGAGCAGCTGTAGCTGGGAAAGCCAGTTTCTAAATAGCGGCTCTACCGCTTACTAAGAACCTGTCTTAAGGGAAATTCTTCTCAAACGTATTCAGTAACTGTGATCACATTCTTATGAAGACATTCTTCTTAGCAGCATTTTAAGGAACGTTCAATTTGTTCTTATAAATCTATTAATGAATTTTATTCTTCTTCAATTGAGGGAAATAGCTGAAAACACTACACATTCCTAAAAATGGTAAAATGTTGGCAGAAACAAAATGTCTCAAAAAGGATTAGAAAGAAGTTAGAATAAACTGAAAAAATTAACCTTGAAATACTAGAAATTTGGTTATATTAATAAGAAAATATCTGCTGAATATATCAAAGAAGGAGAATATTCAAGAATGTACTTATTTCTGTTATATATAAAAAATAATCCTTAAAGCAAGTTTTTGGTAAATTGGTAAATTTGGTTAACTTGAAGAATTGGTCATTTTGTAATTTCAGTTTCAGTGAATGAACCATTTGGCTGGCAACTGATCTTTAGCAAACTCAGTTTTCCAGATTTGACCTTGAGGGCCTGGCCTGGGCCCTCCTGGCCCCTGTCTGTGCTGACTGTCATTGCTTTGGGCTCAGGGGAGGGTCGGATAGCCCCTTGCTGGCCTGATGGTCTACCTGCCTGTTTCTCTAGTGTCACCCTGCTAGTTGAAGCACAGAGAAAAGCCCCTGCTGAGGAATAAAGAAGCCAGATTTGCTGTGTGACCTTGGGTAAGTCCCTTAGCCTCTCTGAGCCTAGTTGGAGCGGTCCCATCCGAAAGACAGAGGCTGAGCCAGGTGATTTCTCAAGGGTGAGTAAGTTCTGAGGAATTTATCCTACGTGATTTTCTGAGTGCCTCCTGAGTATGAGGCACTGGTCTGGGTGCTGGGGACACAAAGAGAAACAGGCAGAGAGGCTCCTGTACTCTGGCAGCTCACTGTCTGGTTGGGGACACAGGTGTGACAATCACATGGGTGAATGAATGTGTGATCGTCACACAAAGTGCATCAGGGAGGCCCGGAGCTGTCTGGAGAGAGAAGCTGTGCACACGCCCACAGCACTGGCTGCCCCGTCCCCTCCATCTTTCTGGGACCACCTCCCCCAAAGTGACCTTCCCTTCCTTATCTCAGGGTCTGCTTCCCAGAGGGCCCAAACTAAGCAATGGTGTTTTGGAAAAGTTTGATTCGTTGGTGATATCTAAAGATGGAGGTGATGTCTCAAAAAGTTCAGCCTTCTGGCATCTCTCAAAGATTAAAAACATCTGCCCTGTACTCGGCGGAGCTGAGCGTGGGCTGTCCGCTCCGGAGGGGCACGCCTGCCATCAGCCCACCCGGGCCACTGCACTTGGGCACGCTGCCTGCCTGGCCCCTGCAGGTGCTGAGCCGGGAGCTGCGGCTCCATCTCTCCGGGGGCCCTTTCTGTGCTGGCTCCACATGCGAACCTGCCCCTCCTCGAGAAGCCTTCAGGGCCACTCGCCCCACTCTGGGCTACCCAGCCCAGGGACAAGGCCGAAGCCGCTGGCTGCGGAGGTGCTTTGGACACATGCGGTGCAGCGCCGAGGTGCACAGTACGTGGGCACGACAGAAACAAAGTGGGGCTCACCGTTGTGACGGGGCAGAAACCCCCTCTGCAGAAGCTCTAGGAGCAAGGCCTTCAGCCGTCCTTCCTGCAACACACCAATGAGGAACAGGAAGTTCACGCCCCGGGGTCGGCTGACCAAGGAGTGGGGGAGCCCACAGGGGACCGGGAGAAGTACTGGCCTGTTCCTTCCCCGCCACCCCACGGAGGGCATGGGGGCTCCAGGGCAAGATGAGATCAGGGGTAGAAAGCGAGTGAGGCTTTTGACTTGGATGAGGCCAAGGCCAAGGGAACGGACTCACCTGCTTCTTGATGCCCGTTGGGTAGGGGCCCAGGGTGACTGTGGTGCTACCAAAGAAAAGAGATCACTTTGATGTCACGGCAGCCGTGTGGGGGTGTGGTGCTTAGTGAACTGCGGGCCACAAACCCCTCTCCCTCCGGTGAACCTCCATTCTGCCGACAGCAGGTGGACACGTGCACCCCTTAACCACACTGTCTCCCAGCTCTGTCACCGTCTTATTTTTTCTGAAGATCCCAAACAAAAAAGCGTTACCTGTTTGGATCGAACTGGATTATTAGGTCCTGATTTCTCGAGGAAAACACAGCCTTCGCAAAGAGTTTCTATGAAGAAATGAGGCCAGAACAGGAGAGGAATTTAGGTTCCCGCCAGAGGATTCCTTTGCCCCCAGCCCCAGGAATCCTTGCTCAGGGTTGGCCCCCTCCCCATGACTCGTCCCCTCCAGCTGCCAGTTCCGTGTGTCCAGACCACACGCATGTGGGCCTTGCTGTGGGAGAGGACACAGGGGTACTGGGTGCTCCCCGGCCGGGGAGCCAGGGCTGAGACAGGGAGCAGCTCGGCCTTTTGTAATGAGAGTCACTGGCCCTGGAATCACCACTGCTTGGAAGCCAGCGGACCCCTTGGTTTTGGTGGCAGGGGGGTGTCTAGAGACCTCCATAATTCACACGGTCACCTTATGAACCAGAAATAAGCTGACTTTGTACCACCAGATAGCGACGAACAGCTTCTTTGCCACAGAATCACGCCAACTAACATCCCAGGGTCCTGTTGCCGGTGCCATTCGGCTCGCTTATAGTGGGGACCCCCCTGCGCCCTTATCTGAGGCACCTTCCTAATCTCCAGGTCTGTGGAATGGGAAGTAGGAACGCCAAGGGGCTCAGAATAGAGAAGCTGAAACTTTGGGGGGACTACCTTTCCCCAGAATGCCTGCCAGGGCCCAGCCCTCTCTGGCCTGGGCTACCCTTTCTCAGGGAGTGGAGAGACACAGGCGTGTTTAGGCCCTGAGAACTCCTCGTCTCCCAACTTCCTCCCTGCCTTTGACGCAGTCATGCCTGGGGAGACAGTCAAAGGCTTAACCACCACCTGGCGACCCCGAGCCCAGAGACAAACCCCCTAGCTGCTGCGGAGGCCCCTGGGGAGCCTCCAGCGCGGGTGTGCACGCAGGGAGAGATGTTGAAGTGTTTTAATGTCTCAGCGGCAGGCACGGCTCTGCGGTGGGCTGACTGAATGTGAGCAGGTGACGCAGTGGTGAGATTTGCCATGGCCTCCTGTCACCCTGCTCTCGGCCGGCAGGCCCTGTAGGGGCCTCACTGTGGACCCAGGCCCCCAGGGGACAAAGACCTTCGAGTCTCACTCACCCAGGAGACTGGGACAGAGGAGGTGTCGCTGGGCCCCAGCAGCACGAGCAAGCCCGGCTGGACGACCGTGGCCGTGTGGCCGTCAAGGCGGACCGTGGGAGGATCGGGGGCGTTGATGGTCAGTCCGATGCTCCCTCTGGACCGATGAGAAGCCTGGATGAGGTTAAAGCAGAAGGTGCAGGTGGGGACGGAAGATGGCTGTCCTCGGCCCCCAGCTTGAGGAGCGGGAGCAAGACCATGCGAGCAGTCAGGTGTCTGGTTTCATTCTAACTCTGCAGCAACTTGCTGGGTGGCCGTGGGAGGCCACCGATGTTCCCTGGGCGTCTCTGAGGTGGGGTTGCATCCTCCTCTTCCTGGGCGTACATAGCTGTAGGAGCATGGACTTTTGGAACCAGAGTACCGGCTCTACCACTTGCAGGCTGTGTGGCCCAAGGCAAGTTTCTTAATCTCTCTGCGCCTTGACTTTCACTTTTGTAAAATAGGGATAATAATTGCACCTTCCCCATAGGGTTGTTGTGAGGATTAAATGAGTTAACTTATATGAGGTGCCTGGAGAAGAACCCAGCTCCTAGTAATGCCATTCACTTGGCGGCTGCTGTGGTCATTATTAATATTATTATTATAGTTTGCCTCTCAGTGCCGTGTTCTAAATGCCTGTGGAGCGAGGACATTGAGCATGGATTTTGAAGTCAGGGACTGGGTGGGAATCCCGGTCCTCCATTCATCGAGCAACGTGAGCTTGGGCAAGTGAGTTCCCCTTATCGAGCCTTAGTCTGTTCGTCTGTAAAATGGGCTGACAGTGCAGGGTCACCCGAGGCTTACACTGATGTGGGTGGAGGCACCTGTTCGCAGTCACCGCCCGCTACTGCCTAGGTGTGCCTTGGTAGGCTTGGGGTCATATTCAGTAGTGAATGATCATGGTGGCCACACGGCTGTGGTCACCTGGGCCGGGCACCGAACGAAGCGCCCTACTTGTGTCATCTCATGTGATTTCACGACACCTGTGAAGCAGGTGCAGTGGTTTTTGGTCCCCAGGAGGAAACCCTGGCCAAATGGAACACACCTGCGTGTCCTGGCCCAGCCCGGCCTCCCGGGCCAGCGTCTTCCCCGAGCCCCTGGCCAGGGTGCTGGAGGAGGAGTTGGTTACACACCCACCTTGGGCCCGGGCTCCAGTTCTCTTAGTGACAACAGTCGAACAAGTTCAGAGGCCTGGAAAAAGGACAAAGTGTGTGTCAGCCTTGAGCAGCTGGCAGGTCTGTTCTGAGCAGGCGGGGGTGGGGCTCAGTGAGGTCCCCAGCTGCATGTGGCACCTGCCCACGGTCATTCCTAGCGTGAGAGCAGCCACTCGTCTGGTTTCTCTATAACAAGAGCAGAGCGGAGAGCTTACTTTAAACCTTTCTGTGCAGTGGCCAAGGGGCTCTCCGAGGAGATGCCGTTTGTCCTGAGCCCAGCGGGGAGGGCAGAGTGTTCCAGGCAGAGGCCAGTGTGTGCCGGGCCTCTGCCCGCGTGGTGGGAGTGCAGCGGGGGAGGAGACGGGGCCAGGGGGCCAGGGCCAGGGGCAGGGGCCGGATCACACAGGGCCCCAGGAGCTGCAGGGGGGCCGGACGTTATCAGAGTGTACTGAGGGGTTGCTGGGGCTTTCGAGCATCATCGATGTATCTGGATTTTTCCCCTCATTGATCCCCCACTGACCCTGGGAGCTGGCTCTTCTTGCAGACCTGTGTGTGTGCCTCCTTGTCACCATTCATGTCAGCTTCTTAGAGACGTCTTCGATGACTAGAGCATCTAGGGTAGCCCTCTCACTCCACCAGTCACTCGCTACCCCATGGCCCTGCTTACTTTAATAAATAAGATACATTCTTTTATTCATCCGAAAATGTTCTTGTTAAGTTTCTAATCCCCCACTGGACTCTGAGTTCTGTAAGGGCAGGCACCTTGTGTGCACAGGCTTGGCACACAGTAGGCCTGCAATAAATATTTGCAGCTTAAATGAATGGATAGGTGTTAGGAAGAGAGGAACAACAAAGGGGCCTTCGTGTCCAGAAACATCTTCCCAGGTGAGGGGACTTCTATGCTGGGTTCTGGAGGTCAAATAGGAGTTCTCCAGGTGAGGTCCAGAGAGGGGAATTGACTTGTGTAGGCCCACCCAGGAAGACACTTTTGCTACTTGGGCCTTGGTTTCTTCTGCCCATCCCCACGCCCCTTCCTCAAGCACTCACTGTGGGGTCCTGAGGGTCCACAGGGGTCTCCGTGCTGGTGTAGAGGCAGGACAAGATGTCATTGTAGACTTCCAGCCCAAAGACCAGGTCTGCCATGCTTCCCTGGGCTAATCTTGGGAGGGGCTGGGGTGCCAGGCGCTCAGGCCTTGGGGCTCTCTGGCCTGGGCTACAGGGGGTCACGAGCTTCAGAGAGATGAAGGAGGAAGAAGACATTCAGTGGGAAAAGCCGCCCTGGCCAGCAGCTGTGTATAGCGAACATACTGCGGGCTCCCCGTGCCTGGCGCGGTGCTGGCCGTTTACACGCAGTCTCTCTGTGACATGGGAGCGACCATCCCCACCAGTTGGCACATGAGGAAGCTGAAGCCCAGAGAGGTGAAGTGACTTATTCAGGGTCGCACACGTGGTACAAGGTGGAGCAGGGCTTTGGACCCAGGAGCCGGGCTTCCTGCTTCGCCCTCGTCCCACCCCAGTCCCTTCTCTGCATCGGGTGACAGGGCCTCCTTCGTGTCCACTCAAACCCTCCCCGTCCTCCCAACCCACCTCCTCTCATTCCACGGGGGTGGGGAAGGAGCAGTGGCCAGGAACTGGCCAGACACAGCCAGGCTTGTCCCTTCTCTGAGCCTTGGTTTCCCCTTCTGAGAGGTCCGTTCCAGCTGGGCCACGGTGGGTGGCCCTGCAGCCCCTGAGCTCACCCACCTGCCTCTTGCTGGAGTGTGGCGCTCGCTCACTGGCCACGCAGCCCTGTGGGGCCCTCTTCTCCCAGGGCCCACCCAAGCTCCCAGGGCATGAGGGTCGTCCCACCCTCCTTCCCCCTCCCTCTCCTCCCCTCCCCCACCACCCCTTTGCTTGCTTCTTCACCTTCCTCCATCTCCTCCTCCTCCCTTTGCTCCTATCCAGAGAAGCCCCACCTCCTTTTCCTCTTTGCCCCTCCCCTAGACCAGGGGACATCCCCAGAGGGTTGGCCCAGCTGGGGCAGGCGCACCTGGACTGTCATCAGGATGGCCTCCTCTGTGAGCTCCGTGGTAGTGACAAAGTACTGGAAGTCCTCAGGGCCGGAGCTGACCGGGGCTGCAATGAGAAATAGAACTGGGCACAGCCTGCCCCAGGGCGGGAGGGAGGGGTGTGGGGAGGCAGGGAGAGTCCCTTCTCTGCTTAGCTGCAGGCTCCTCGAGGGCTGGCCTTGTGCTTCTTGTAGCAGTGAACATTCTAGCAATAACTTGGTACTAGGTTGTATGTATTAATATTATCACTACAGTCCTACTCTGTGGGCCCATGAGTAATCCCATTCTACAGACTGGGAAACTGAGGCTCAAAGGTGAAACTTACCACGGTCACAGGCTATATTGCCCCCTTTTTCCCCTCCCTAGAAAGTGGGCTCCCTGGGGACAGAGGTTTTCTGTCTTGTTCTCCATCATATTCCGAGAGCCTGGAACAGTGCCCAGCACACAGCAGGGGGACAGGAGACGAGCTCCTGCCTTGGCCAGTAGCGACTTACGCAGAGTGACTTGCAGTAGGTCTTCCAGCAGCACGTTGAGCAGAGTGGTGGCCAGGGGGCACACCTGGAGGGAAGGTGTGATGGGGCGAGGTTGAGGGGCTCTCCCGTGGGGTCACACCTTTCTCCTAAGGAGGCAGGGGAGGTGGGGTAACTCACTATCTTCTGCAGGAGGAAGGGCAATGCCTCGTCCAGGACACTTGTCACCAACTTCAGAACTTCGTTCACCAGGAGGGAGTCCATCCTAGGGGGGAGGGGCAGCTGGTGGGGTCTGACTCGGCATGGTGGGGAGACTGGTCGGAGTGGGAGTCAGGGCAGGGCTGAGGACACCCCCTCTGGGCCTGTGTGGCCTGGAGGCTCGAGTGGCTGCCCCCTCCCTGCCTGGTGTCTCCCCCCTTCCCTCCTCTGTTTTTCTTTTTTTTTGAGACAGAGTCTCACTCTGTTGCCCGGGCTAAGGTGCCGTGGTCAGCCTCCCTCACAGCAACCTCAAACTCCTGGGCTCAAACGATCCTCCTGCCTCAGCCTCCCGAGTAGCTGGGACTACAGGCATACGCCACCATGCCTGGCTAATTTTTTTTTTTTTCTACATATTTTTAGTTGTCCAGCTAATTTCTTCCTATTTTTAGTAGAGATGGAGTCTCGCTCTTGCTCAAGCTGGTCTTGAACTCCTGAGCTCAAACAATCTGCCCGCCTTGGCCTCCCAGAGTGCTAGGATTATAGGCGTGAGCCACAGCGCCCGGCCCCCTCCTCTCTTCTCTTCTTTTCCTCCTTTCCACTTCTGCTCTGTCCCTCTTCTTGTCTTCTTGCTTTCTCTCTCCCCAGCTTTCTCCTCCTTCTCTCTATTTCTTCCTAATTCTCTGTCTCTATCTCTTTATTTCTCTCTCTGATAAGGGTCTCTGGGATTTTTGAGCAGAGAGAGGTCATGCCTAGCAGTGGAGGTCATGGAAGGCTTTCTGGAGGAGGTGTTGTGTTAGGTAAACATAAGAATGATAGTGGCCACCTCGTGTGGCAGGTTCTGTGCTAAGTGGGCCGCGTGGGTTAGCTCATCTCTTTTCCACAGCCACCCCACTGGCTGGTACTGTGAGCGACTCCATTTTACCCGTGAGGAGATGGAGGCTCCCAGAGGTCAAACAGGTGGCCCAGGGCCCCATAGTTGGGAATTGTCCAAGCTGAGGTTTGGACCTGGTGGATGAATGCACTTGGCATTGACAGCGAGGAGGCAGGGGAGGCTGGCAGGTGGCGTGTGCAGTCTGTGGCCTTGGGGGTGACCCTGCCCTGATGCTCTGGTCACTCTGGTCACAACTGGGCTGGGGAGAGGCAGTCTCAGCCCTGAGTTGCTGCGGAGGATCAGTGGAAGAAGGGCTGGCGTCCTGCCCCGCCCAGGTACTCACCGCTCCAGCACCTCGATACTCAGGTATCCAGGTGGGGTGTGGCACTCCTCAAAGGCCACCTTGGTTTTATTTCCTGTCTGTTCCAGCCGAACTCCAATGCGAATGTTCTTGATGACTTTGAGCCGCAGGATCCTGCAGGGATAGTATGTCTGGGCAGGCGCCAAGCCAGAGCCCCAGGTTGAGACCAGAGGCCACAAGCCACGAGCCGGTGGCCTGCAGTTGCCTGGAGGGCTCCAGGGAGAAACTAGGAGAGCTCATTAAAAATACGGAAACCCGGAAGATCTGACAACACTGGGTCCACATCCCCACAGGGTGGCAAACACCTGGGGCTGGGGGTGACCCTGAGATGGCCACATGCTCTCTGGTTTGCTGTGGTCCCCACCAGGCCAATGGTCAAGTCGCATTTTTACTGCATTGTCACTGCAAGGGTGACGATACATTTACCATAGAGCAGAAAAGTCTCTCTGTGTGCCCAAGTCTCTATCAGAGATGCTTCTCTGTGCTCATATCTCTATTAAAAGGGAAAGCCAGACCTAGAAAGCCATGAAAACCAGGAGTGGACATGTCCTAGAGGGCATTTAGGAATGTTCCTGCCTCACACGCAGACGCTGGGCCGCACCACGGCCTCTGCTGGCTGCTGCGCTTGGAAGCCCAGGTTTGTGCGATCGTCCGCAGCCCAGAGCCCTGCGTGTGAACTCGCTCGGCCGCCTGTGCCGTAGGGAGCCTGCGTTGTACCCATTCTACAGACGCCCTTGCTCAAGTCGCCCGGCCAGGAGTGCCAGACCGACCCGCCACTCTCCTCGGGTCGTCCGCCGCTGCACTGACCGGCCCGTTTACTCGGACAGGGTGCGAGCGCCCTGGTGTGGGAGTTGCAGGGTTTCATCTGAGCCTTTGCCACTGGCTTCCCCTGTGTCATGTGTTCCTGCGCGGGTTCCTCTCCCGCTCCTTGCCTCAGTTTCCCCATCAGTAAAAATGGCTTTGAAACATACCCAAGTGGGAAGGATGACTGACTGTGGATCCCTGTGGTGACACAAAACACGAGGCTTCGGCTAGCCCTGCATGGCTGCCCCTTGAGTCACGGCAGTGAGGGCTGGGCTTCCTGGACCCCGAGTGCCTGGTGAGGAAGCGCCCACACATACTTACCCCTGGAGCGAGAGGTACAGTTTGCAGCGCAACGTGACCTGCAGCAGGCTGTCGCTTAGGATTTGCAGGGTGACCTCAGGTCCTTTGGCATCTTCCACGACCAACCTGTGAAGGCACAGAGGGCGTCAGTGTGGCCTGGCCGGGCCTCTGTGACTCTGCGGAGTGTGTGTATCTGCGTTGGCTGGAATGGGGCAGACCCCAGGAGGGCTGGGGCGGCTCTGGGACAACCTCTCCCCTGCCACCAGCCCAACTGTAGATCACTGAGCTCTAGTCCTGGTCTCCAAGCCTTGAAGACCTGGACAAATCCCTTCCCTTCTCTGGGCCTCAGTGTCAACCTCTATAAACGGGGGAGACCGCAGCGGAGGAGCTGTCTACGCACATCTGACCCGTCTGAACTCGAGGGTGAGTGCCTGCGAAGGAGGGCCAGCAGGCAGGAGTCAGGAAGGGCAAGGTGGCTGGGAGCCCGCGGCTGTCCCCTCGGGGACCATCTGCTCTGCTGAGCACCCGGGAGCCTTCTGCTGCCTAATGTGGCCTCGGGTCCTGGCGTCTCCCTGAGCTGAGAGGAGCCCCGCGTTTTACGTACCTTTCGGACATTGGATACAAGCTGATGACTCATCTGGTGCGACTGGAATAGGCAGCAACAGACCCACATGCTGGAGGAAAACCTGGCTGGGCCAGGCTCCCGGAAGGCTGCGCGCCTGCCTCCAGCATGGAACCTTCTGGAGGTTGTTTTTTTTTGGAGACAGGGGTCTTGATATGTTGCTCAGGCTGGAGTGCAGGGGCTATTTATAGGTATAATCATGGCACACTACAGCCTTGAACTCTTGGGCTTATGTGATCCTCCTGCCTTAGCCTCCTGAATAGGTGGGACTACAGGAACATGCCACCATGCCTGGCTCCGGAGAGGTTTTTAAAAATGACTTGGACAATGTGGGGTGTCCCTTTGGCCCTGCCAAGCTGATGCCCTGTGCTAGGGTAGGTGCAGAGGCAGTGTGAATACACGGGTGAGGGTGATTGGCAGCCAGTCCTAGGCCTTGGCGCGGGCTGGGGCAGGGTGGGCCCCGCACCCTCCTCCCAAGCCTCTCTGGGCAGTGTCCCCATCCAGCCAGTGCCCTGGCTTTTCGTTTCATTTCATCCCCATCAGAAAATGTCCCCTGGGTCTCAGGATCTGTCGGCTATCCAGGCTTACGCTGGGGGGTGGATTCAGAGGTGTGCCTGTGGTCAGGGCAGGGGCCCCAACCCCAACAACACCATTCACTTACGTTGGCACTTATTTTCCCAGGAGTCTCAGACTCGGTTGCCTTCGGGGCCAAGCAGGTAATGGCAGTGAGAGGAGGGGGTGTTGGGGACCGACTTAGGGGCTACCAGCCTTACATCAATGACTGTCATGTGGGAGGACAGGGCAGGCCCAGTCACATCTTTGCTTTACAGAGAATCAATATTATAGGTTGAATTGTGTCCTCCTGCCTCCAAATTCATATGTTTATTTCTTTTTCTTTTTTTCTCTTTTATTCAGGTGAGATGCCACGAGACAAATTCATATGTTGAAGTCCTAACCCTCAATACCTCAGAATGTGATTTTATTTGGAAGTAGGGTTGTTGCAAATGTTATTGGTTAGGTTGAGATGAAGTCACACTGAGGTAGGGTGGGCCCCTAATCCAGCACGACTGGTGTCCTTATTAAAAGGGGAACATAGGCCAGGCACGATGGCTACACCCATAATCCCAGCACTCTGGGAGGCTGAGGTGGAAGATCACTCGAGCCCAGGAGTTTGAGACCAGCCTGGGCAATGCAGTGAGAACCCAACTCTACAAAAAATAGGAAAAGTTAGCCGGGTATGGTGGCATGCACCTGTAGTCCCAGCTGCTCGGGAGGCTGAGGCAGGAGGATTGTTTGAGCCCAGGAGTTAGAGGCTGCAGTGAGCTATGATTACGCCACTGCACTGTAGCCCAGGCAACTGAGCAAGACCCTATCTCAAAAGAATATATGTTTTTAAAAACTCTGTGTAAGTTTACAAAACCCACGTGTAGGCTGAATGTGCAGGGCGGGAGCCCTGCCAGGCTGTGACCCAGATGGAGACTCTGCTTTTTTCCTAGGAAGACGTCAAGTGGCTCAGAGGGGTATGGGGACAAGAGAAACGCACCCGCTCACACCGTCCAGGTTGCAGAGAACCGCCAGGGACACTCGGGCTTCCCGCGGCCCCGGCGGCACCTGCCAGGGCGGACACCGCAGCTAGGGAACAGGAGAGGCCAGAGGCAGCCCGGCCTGGGGACTCACCCTCCTGCCTGCAGCAGGTCCCTCAGCAGCGGGAGGCTCTTCCCCAAGAGCAGGTCCCCGACCAGCGACAGGTCCAGCCCACTGCTCTGCTTAGAAAGGCCTTTTCTCACAAAGGGCAGGTGGTCCAGGACGGCGACACGCTCGCTCTTGGCCCCCGTCACGGGCAGGCTGACCAAGCGGTCCACGACGTGGTGCTCTGAGAACAGGTCTGAAATGCCTGAGGACACAGGCCCCTCCTCAGCGTGGGGCCTCAGCCTTCGTTCAGTCGTGGGACAAAGGCCACTAGCACCCGCTCTGCACCAATTCTGACAGTCATTCACTAATAAGTAATTCTTTTTTTTTTCTTAAGACAGAGTCTCACTCTGTCGCCCTGGGTAGAGTGCAGTGGCATCATTGTAGCTCACAGTAACCTCAAACTCCTGGGCTCAAGCCATCCTCCTGCCTCAGCCTCCCGAGTAGCTGGGACTACAGGCACATGCCACCATGCCCGGCTAATTTTTTCTATATATTTTTTTTTCAGTAGAGACGGGGTCTTGCTCTTGCTCAGGCTGGTCTTGAACTCCTGAGCTCAAACGATCCTCCCGCCTCGGCCTTTCTGAGTGCTAGGATTACAGGCATGAGCCACCGTGCCTGGCCATAATAATTCTTAAGCACTTACTCTCTCCTGGGCTCAGGGGACAGGAGCAACGTGACTCCTGCCCTCATGGAGTTTACTTTCTAGCAAGTGAGACGGACAACCACTGAGCAGTCAGATCAGCAAGCAATATAGTTTTTTTGATAGTGATATGTGCTACAAAGAAAATAGAATGGAGTTGAGTTGGAGCATGACTGGAGTGGGGTCTATTTTAGGGGTGACTGGGGAGGGCCTGTCAGAGGAGGAGGCATTAGAGGCAAGACCTGAATGAAGTGAAGGACTCCGTTGCCGAGAGATCTGGGGCAGAGCAGTGCAGGCAGAGGGACAGCATGTGCAAAGGCCCTGGGGTGGTGATGAGCCTGTGAGTTTAGGGAACCAAAAGATTAATGAGGCTGAAGTGTGGTGAATGGGGTGGGTGGTGGGTGGACAACAAGCAGCTCACAGTGAAGAGTTAGGGAGAGAGAAGATCAGAGAACAGATGGACGGACAGGATGGTAGGTACAATGCACTTGGGTAAGGCCACAGAGAAGACTTCACCAACGGGCTGTGGGAACCCAGAGGAAGGAGAAGGAGCAGCGTGGCAAGCAGGGAGCCGTGAGGTCTGCAGGGTGGTCAGGGAAGGTGGTATGGCAGAGGCAGAGGTGCAGGCCCTTGAATGCCAGGATGAGGAGCTTGGAGTTTCAGCTGAGGGCACTGGGGAACCATGGCAGGTGTTAGAGCAGGGGAGGGACAGCTCTGGGTGCAGGAAGGTGAATTCTATGTCTGGAAAGGGGGAGGCCAGAGGAGGAGGAGCCTTGAGCAGGAGGTAGTGCCGTTTCTCACCCTG
This sequence comes from Cheirogaleus medius, assembly GCA_008086735.1. NCBI lineage: Eukaryota > Metazoa > Chordata > Mammalia > Primates > Cheirogaleidae > Cheirogaleus > Cheirogaleus medius. The sequence continues at coordinate 32,093,838 of VBSM01001118.1, read as the reverse complement.
AGTCCTGAGGGATGAGATGTCCCTGAGTTCCTGCCTCCCACGCTCACCCATAGCATTTACCCGTCTCCAGCTGACGGCTGCTGATCCGCAGGTGGAGCAGGTGCTGGGCCTCCCCTCGGGCTTGGGCCAGCAGCCCCCGGCACAGCAGTAACCCCCAGAGCAGCAGCATCCTCTGGCTAGGACCTGCGAACACAGGGAGGGGAACAGTGACGTCCTTGCTGGGGACCCATCACCTTGCATCTCCCAGCTCTGCCTCTCCTAGAACCGGCTCTCCAGCTGTCCTCCCTGCCCCTGCCCCAGCTCCGGATCCTTGACCCAGCCCGCACTTCCGCCACCACGCCTCTGTGCTCGCGGATGGAGCGCCGGCCCGGAGTGTCCTTCCCCAGCGTGTGGGCTGGCTCCAAAGCGGGGCTCTGCCACTTCCTGACTGTGTGACCCGAGCAAGTCACTTGACCTCTCCATGCTTCGGGTTTCTCATCTGTAAACTGGGGCAGTCACAGGTTGTCGTGAGGAAGACCTTCAATACCACGTGCAGAGGGCTGAGCAACAGCGAGCGCCGGCAGCTGCTAGCGTGGCCGGTGACACTGTGGGGAGTTAAAGGATGTGGTTCTCCTTTCAACGCTGGAGCTTCTGGATCTTGGGGCGGCTGTGGGATCGAGGGGAGGTCCACAGCGGCTGGGGTGGGGGCAGAGGTGGCACCTGAGGGCTTGAGGCCACGGATCGTACAAGCAGTAGGGGAACATTTCCACCCGAGCGCTTGCACTGGCCCTACTGCAGGACCTCAGCCCAGCCCAGACAGCCCAAAGGGCGTAGCCGACGAGACCCCAGTTGGCAGCAGGGCCCTTCCGGGTGGCAAGAGCACAGCACCGGAACCGAAGCCGCTGGAACGCAAGGCAGAGACCAGCCGGGATGCAGAGGCTCCAGGGCAGATGTCGCCTAAGCAGGGCCAGCAGGGAGCCACCACTGCCCCCATGCCACGCCCACGAGGAAGCCACCCAGGGGGTAGACGCTGCCCTTGAGCAGGGAGAGGAGACCCCCAAGTGGCGGAGCCCACTCTGGGCTGCCTGAGGAAGTCCTGGCATTGCCTCGAGTATCGGGTTTTTTGCCATTTAGTGGCATAGGAGTTCAAAACAGTGACTATATCGGGTGATAGAAAAGAACGTTCTGTGCTTGTTTGCATATGTGAGTTTTGCTTTCGGGCTGATCTTAAATTCATCCACTGTTCCCCCAGCCGGTGTGTAGGCGGTCTCTGTGTCAGGCACTGTTTCCCATCAGTTCACCTGAGCCGGGCTTCTCGCCCTCCCTGCCCTCAGCACTTCACGCCTGTCTTCCAGCCCTTTCCACCGCCTGCCTCGCGTCAGCCATACCACCCCGACTTCTTCCGAAGCCCTGACTGTGCCGCATGCACAGCGCTTAGCAAGCTTCACTGAGTCCTCACCGCAGTGGGCTGGGATCATCGATATCAGGCCCATTATACAGATGGTGAAACTGAGGCTCAGAAAGGAGAAATGACCTACCTACGGTGACCCAGGTGGTAAGTGACAGAGCTGCGATTGGATCCCAGGTTCTCCTCCCTACACTACCACATTAGTGTAGGTGCTCAAGACATATTTGAGAAACGCCACGTTGACCTCCTCGGCCTTACCTCTCCAAGGATGGGACTGTCCGGAATCTCTCCCTGGCCTCCGTCTCCAGCTTCCCAGAAAGACAGCTTTTATAACCTGAGCTCTGGCGCCCAGGTGGGCGGGCACATGGGCAGGAAGTGCAGCCCGTGGCCAGGGCTGTGGCTCAGATGGGCTCTTCAGTAGAGGGAGGGGTCCTCTTGGCACCAGGTGGCAGGGGCTTCTGGGCAAAACTGATAGGGCCATCGCTGTGGCCCGAGGGGCAGGCTCTGGGCCCTGGGCCAGCAGACCCCAGGAAGGAAGTGGGTGGGCCTGGGTTTTGAGGGTGGGCCCTTGCCCTCTGGAACAGCACCGGAGCTGAGGACGCTGGGCAGGGCCTCCAGCTCTCAGGGACGGCGGCAGGGGGTGGTTGGGGGGGTGGGGGTGCTGAGGAGGTTCCTAATACAGGATGTGGCCGTCACAGAACCCAAGGGAGTGATTGGATGGGAGTGGGTGGAGGGAGGAGAGCAGGTGAGTGGCAGAGGCAGGGTGGCGAGCGCCCAGCCACTTTGTGGCCGTTCCATGACCTTTGTATATATATTGTCCATGCCATCATCTCTGCTATGGTGTGGTCACCAAGGGCATGGCCTCTATAGCCAGACAGGCCTGGGTTCAAATCGCCACTGTCACTCAGAAACTGTGTGACTGTGGGCATGTTATTTTCGCTCCTGGGCCTTACTGTTCATGTCTGTAAAATGGGAATGATAAATCCAGCTATGTCTTTTGGGTATTGTGAAGGTTTGTCGAGGCAACTCATCAGTACAGGGGTTGGCATATAGGAAGGATTCAAAGAAGTTACTTATTTTAATTTTCATTTTAAAAATGAAGAAGCTGAGACTCAGAGAGGTTAAGTACCTTGCTCTAGGTCGCACAGCATGTCTGTAATAAGGCTGGGATTTGAAATCAGGGCCCAGAGAGCGGCGTGACCACCCAGTGAAAGGGAAATTCGGTGTTACTAAGTCATGGAGCTCCAAGTCCCCGAGTCCTCACTCTCCACCAAGCTGAGGTACAAAGGTCCTCACGCGTGGAACCCTGGTGTCCCCACTGTGAGTGTGCACGGCTGGCCGTGTCAGCGTCGATGTTCGTTACTGGCTGTCCAGTGTGTTCACCCAGTGGCGAGCATGACCCGATCTTACAGATTTTCCCAGTGATTGATTTCTTTCCCTGTCACAGCTTAGGGGCATGGTCAGGGCGGGCGTCAAACTCTGTTCTGTGGCTGGAGACGTGTGCCGGGCCGGGGGCTGCCGGGGAAGGGCTGGTTCTGGAAGACGCAGCTGCACAGGAAATGCAAGGCCGACGTTAGCCAGTTCTGAGGTTCCCACTTTGGCCAGTGTTTTCGGTAGCTGTATCAGATGGGATGTTCTCATTTTACAATCCCAGACGTTTTGGGTTGGAAGATGCTCTAAGAGTTGGTGGGCCCCCCTCATTTCTGCGGTTGGGTTTCAGCGTTACTGCCAAGGGCTGTCCTCCTCCTGCCTGGGGCACAGAAAGGCTCTGGGGTTAACTGCTTCACCTGAGTCACCAGGCCAGTGCGGCTGTGAGTGGTGGCGAGGAGGTGGGCGGGTCTGTAAGGCCCCGCAACAGCGCCAGCGAGGAGCACGTGGCATCCTGGGTCGCGTTCCAAGAAGCTGACCCTGAGAGCGGGCCTGGGGTGCAGGAGCTGACTTGGGAGGTGACCGTGGGGAGCACGGGAAATGAGACAGGGCTGGGAGACGGCCTGTGACAAGTGTGCCCTCAAGCCAGTCATGGCTGCGGGGCGCTCTGGAGCCAGGCCAGAGCAGGGGCCTCAGAGTTGCTGCCTGCCCCGAGGGCTGAGGGGGCTGGGGTTGTTCATCCTCTCCCCCCCCCCAAACCCTAGGGACCCAGGGACGTGGATGGGCGGACTGGGGACCCAGGGTTACGGCTATTTGGAGAACCACCCCCATGCCCCGACAGGATCCTGTGGGCCAGGACAGAGACCCCTACTCGGGCCTGGGCGGGACCAAGACTGGAGGTTCTGCCCCACCCTCCAGGCTCCTTGGAAGCCCCCAACGGTTCCTTGTACGACCCTAGGGAGGCAGAAGAGACCTACCGCAGGACAGGATGGAGGCTGACTTTCTCTCCTCCCTTGTGAGTGGGGGTTCAAACCCAGATTTATATAATTGAGAAAAATAATGGAATGTGGTGTGCAGGTAGCAGATTCCTACCCGGTCCTCAGATTGCAAAGTGTGGCTGGGAGCCGGGCCGTGTGGGGGCTTCAGCGCTCGGCAGCTGCTCGGTAAGTAGCCGCCAACGCTGCTATTGCGCCTCGTGCAAGGTCTTGGCCCGGCCCGGCCCCTCAGTGTCCCTCTTGGCCTGGCCCGTGCCTTGTAGAAAAGGCAGGAGACGCTCCTTCCCTGGGCTGTGAGCTGTTCTGATGCCTGTCTGTGCTCTCAAGTTGAGTCATGTCTTTTCCTGAAACTGAAACGCCCACCCTGTTCCTTCCTGCAAGGCCCCGTGTGTAGCTGAAGGGCTCTGGTATTGGGGCGGGCCCAGGTCAGGAGAACAGGGGTGCCATTGTCTGTCCCGAGCCTCCTGGCATCAGGGAGGCCAGGGAAACAATGGCAGTCACTCTGTCTGAGTGAGAAGGGCCTTTGGTGATAAGGCCCCAAACTCCGGAGACCAGGTAACAGCAGTGACAATGACATCACCCCTCAGATGACAACGTTTGAACACCTAGCATGTGCCTCACCACAGACCTCCAAGGTGGGGACTGTGACTCTCCCCATTTTCCCATTTTACAGAAAAGGAAACTGAGGCCCGCAGAGGGGAAGCCATATCCCAGGGTCAAAGAAGCATTGAGGGGCCAGGCCTGAACTCGAAGCCTCCTTCCTCTGCCCCCAGAGCCACATTGTTCAGAAAGCCCTCTGCCCGCCACACTGCCGAGATCAACAAAACGTATGTCCCCCACCCGAAAGGCCACCCCACCAGAGACGGTCTTGAGGCCGACCCAACACGGAAGGCAGGAGGAAGGACTGGCTTTCTTCTTCCTGGACCTGAGGGAGCAGGACCGTGGACATCATCCTCACGTGGTCCGATGTGGCCCAGACACGGCTCAGCCATTGCCCAGGTTGGCTCCGATGTGCCTGAACATGACCCAGATGTCCAGTCCCCAAGACGGCCAGGGGCAAAGTGACCCCTGTGCAGGGACAAAGACACACTCCAGACTGCAGGGGTCACAGCAAGTGTTTATTGATTGCAGAGAGGGACAGTCGACAGAGCTGGCGCCCACACTCCCAGCAGGGACCCTGCCTGCCCGGATGGCCACCAACCTCATCTGCACTGGGAGAGAGAGCCGGGCTGCTATGAGGAGGCTGGGGTGATCACGAGGGCATCCTGGGATTGGAGGAGAAAAGACAAACAGGTTTTTTTACCTCCTGCCTTGTCGTGGTTTATGCTGGTTTTGCCCTCCACAAGGTGACCGCTGGTATTCCGGGGGGGGCCATGGCCCTGAACTCACACATACACAATTCTTGGAAGGGACAGAGGTGATGGGTCTGTGTGAACAGCAAGCCAAGCAGGGGTCTGGGCATCTCAGGCCTACGCTCTACACGCCCTGTCTCTGCCTCTGATCCCGGGCCTCCTTCCTCCTCTTCCCTGGAGCATTAAACAACCCTGCCCCAGGGCCTTAGCACTTGCTGTCCCTTCTGACAGGACGCTCCTCCCAGCTACCCACAGGGCTCACTCCCTCACCTCCTCGGGTGTCGGCCCCAATGTCACCTCCTCAGAGAGTCCTTCCCTGCCCACCCCATCTAAGACATCACCCCCTTCCCCAGCATCACTCTCTTCCTCCTGAGCCGCTTTATTTTTCTTCTCAGCCTTTATCTTCGACCCGATGTTATATATTTATGGGTTTACATATTTGCCTTTCCTGCTAGGACGCAGGCTCTGCAAAGACGGGGATGTTCTCTGTTCATTTCCGTAGCCTCAAGCACTTAGAGGCACACCTGGCACATAGAGGACCCCCCAAAAATATTACTGAATGAACAAATGAATGAATGAATGAATGACAAGGGGGGTGGAAAAAGTGTATTGACCCAGGCTAGGAGGGTCGCTTAGGGCACAGCCAACCTTCCGACTTGCAGATGAGGCCCCGAGAGGTGAGGGGACTTGCCCAAAGTCCCAGCAAGTGACCAGCAGGGCCAGGACTGGAGTGAGGCCACCCAGCCAGGGCTCTGTCTGTGGCCGTGCCCTCCCCAGGGCGGAGCACGCCCTGCTCACCTTGGTCAGCGAGCACGACGCGGCCTCATATCCCAAGGCCTTCACCATCAGCACTGGGATCCCGGATCTCAACTTGCCTGAAATCACAAACACGGTCAGAGACTGGTGGGCCTGGGGTGGGCCTGGGCAGCCACGGGCAGGCCCACAGCTCCCGGCACGCCCGCTTCTCAGTGTCCCTCTGCCTCTGTGCACCTGTTCTCTGGCCCAGCCTCATCTCCCCACCCTTTGCCCCTGGCACCGGCTTCTGGCCTTACATCCTCTCACACTCCTGCTCAAGAACCATCAGGGGCTCCCATCCTCCACAGCAGAGATGTCTATGCTTTGAGATTCCCCCACTCTAATAAAATTAAGAAATTAAAAAGGCAAGGCTGATGTAGGTTATCAACTGTCCCCACCCCCATGACCTGGGGCTTAATTTAAGAAATTCTACCTGCTCTCTCTGCTTCCTCCACTAGTAACAAACAACACGCCAGCAGCAGCTTCGGCTAAGAAACTGAGCACTGACTGTGCCAGGCGAGCCCTCTGCCCTTTGCGAGTATCGTCCCATTTGTGCCTCTCAGGAAGGTGCTTTTATTTCCCCATTTTATAGATGGAGAAACTGAGGCTCGGAAGGATTAGGCAGCTTGACCAAGGCCAGGCAGCTGGCAAGAGGGGAACGGGACTTGAACCCAGGTCTGCTGAGGCACCGAGTGTGCTCTGGTTGTCCGTTCACCCCTGTGTCTCCTCCCTGCCGTCAGCCCCGGGAGGCTGGGGCTCTGCCTGCTCGTCTCTGCAAGCCCAGGCTCGGGCGCTAGTACAGGAGCTGGGCTGCGAGGGCGGCTGTGGGAGAGGACATTTCCAGCTGGGTGGCCTGGAGGGCTTCTAGGAGGAGGCAGAGCTTGAACTAGGCCTTGGAGGGTGGGTGGGAAATGAATGAAAGGGGCCCCAAGCAGGAGAACCAAAGCAAGGCCCTGGGGACAGAGGGGGACCGATGGCAAAGGAACGCACCATTCTCGTTTGGCAGCAAGACGGAGACGAGGATCTTGGTGGTGACATTTTTCAGAACTTCAGGCTGCGAGAGAGAAGGGGCTCTGTCACCCTGGCTGAGAATCCGAAGGCTCCCTGTCATTCTGCGTGGGCACAGCTCACCCAAGGCGAGGGCAGCCGGTGGAGATGCTGGAATCCCAGGTCCCGGGGACCAGACAGGCTGGGGCAGGACATGAACTCAACCGCCCCTGGGGCCCAGTAGGTGGGGGCACTGGGGTGCACGGGAGGGCGCCCCATCCTCAGGGCCTACACTGCTCTGTTCTAGCTGAATTGGACCTGAGGGAATTTTGCCCTGCCTTGCCCCAGCTTTTTTTGGGGGGGGGGGAGGTAGAGATGGGGTCTTGCTATGTTGCCCAGGCTGATCTTGCACTCCTGGGCTCCAGTAATCCTCTTGCCTTGGCCTCCCAAAGTGCTGGGATTACAGGTGTGAGCCACTGCGCCCAGCCTGCCTGAGCTTTTAGCTTCTGGAGGGAAGGCAGAAGTCCTGATTTTCATGTGGAAATCTCCCTGTTTTAAAATATTAGTCAAAAAAACATTTAAAAAAGAAAACAAAATATAAAGACCAAAGGAAACGTGGCAGAGGCCAGGATTCTAGCAGTTTGGTCTGACTCAGGCAGGGAAACTTAGGACCAGACGGAAGGGGCTGCCCAGAGTCTCTAGGCATCTACAAGAGCAAAATGAGATGTGAACTGAGAGCGTTTGTTTTCTAATTTAGGATCGAAATTTCACTGAAAGAAAGTGAATACGTATCTGTGAGTGTGGGTATTTGCCCGTGTGAGTGTGTGTGTGAGTGTGAGTGTGTGTGTGAGTGTGTGTGAGAATGTGTGTGTGAGTGTGTGTGAGA
>VBSM01001118.1:32069381-32085968 GCA_008086735.1 Cheirogaleus medius | reverse complement strand
AACACAGCCCTGGGCCTGACCGTCCCAGGAGGCTCCAGTTTGCACCCCCTGAACTCACTCCGGCAGCAGGAAGGGGGTGGGACGCGGTGACCAGGCAGGGTGCAGACGGGGCGGGGCCCGCACTCCTGCACTGGGGTGGCTGTCACTGCTGCTGTCCTGGAGGTGGCCAGGATGGGCTGCCCCCTGCCGAGGGGGTGGTGCTGGGTAGGGGCTTGCCTGCCCCCTTCCCTCTCCCGGACATTCAGTCCTGACAGCAGGGGAGTCCTGGGGCGGCCTCCACCCAACACCCCCACTATGAGTGTTGGAAGAAACCCACAGTCACAGGCAGGACTCATTTTCATCAGCAGAATCTTTGCAATGATTTACATGTTTACCTGAGTTCATTCAGGTTGAGCATAAGTCGGTCACCTTCGGTGTAAAACTGAGCTTCCGAACTGGCTTCCTGCAACAAGAGAAGCCCAGGCCCTGTTTCTCTTAAGAGGATGCATCGAGTGTGGGGCCGGGGCTGCACAAGGAGGCTCTGGGGTCAAGCTGACATGGTCTGAATCTCGGCTACTGGCTCTGTGACCTTGAGAAAGAGTTTGACCTCTCTGGGCCTCACTTTCCTCATCTATGAAATGGGATAATCCTCGCACTCACTCCCCATTTAACAGATTACAATATAGGCTTGTTGAGGGCAATGATGATGAGGATGATGATGATGACAGCAGACAATCTGCACGGCACCCTCGCAACCCTATGAGGTGGGTCCAATTATTGCCCTGTTGTAGAACAATTGTCCCTCCTCCTCTCAGTCTCTGTGGTTTGGATGGACCCTCCCACCCCCCACTCTGGGGGGTACCTGTCCCTGCTCAGGAAATTTACATATTCTATTTTTCTGGCCACATTGATTGCCTCAGGAATGGGCACATGACCCGGGCTCATTCAATGAGAGTCAGCCCTGAGCCTTTTGCTAGGACTATTGGGAAAGAGAGGTTCTTCCTGCTGGGATTGCCAAGCCGATCGGATATAAGCCCGATGCAGCTTGGGGCACTTCTATGAGGGAAGAGCTTGGCTGAGGATGAAGGCAGCACAAAGGAAAACCAGGCTGCTAGATTGTTTGAGCACCTAGATCCAGCTATTCCTAAAGCCAATACCGTCTGGACTTTTTAGTTATGTGAACTAATACAATTCCTTTTGTGCATGTGAGTTGAGTTTCTTCCCAGAGATCCCTGAGTAATAAAGTCACAGGGTCAGGACTGGGCCCCCAAAACTCCTGACTCTTGGTCCAGAGCCTCCTCTCCACCACCCCTGCTAGGTGACAAGAGCAGTGGAAATGTTTAACCAAGGAAGATGAACAAGAACAGTGAATAGGAGGGTCCCCCAGGCTGCTGCCAACATCACAGACAACTGGACTCACGATGCCCAAGGTGAAGAAGGCGCGGTAGGCTTCACTGGTGGGGAACAAGTCCAGCACAATCTGTTGGGCCACCTTGGCACTGCCTTGGCTCAGCAGGAGCTCGGGGGTATCCTGAGTTACGATCTTCACAATCTGGGTGGGCCCCAGCTGATCTGCAGCCTGGAAAGACATCAGAGCCACATGTGGCCTCCCATGTGCCTCACTGTGGCCCATGGACCTCAAGTGGCCCCCTGTGGCCTGGCCTTCCTGTCCTCTCGGGGCTCCAGCCACACTGTCCTCACAGATCCTGGAACGCACTGCTGTTCTCCCTCCCGGCAGCCTTGGCCTGCTGTTCTCTCTGCCTGGAATCCCTTCCCTGCAGGGAAGTCTCCCTGAGCTCCCAGACTAGATCGGGTGCCCAGAATGTTCTCGTAACCCCGAGAACTCGTCCTCTGTTGCTGCGCCTGCCACGGCAACATCATCCCTGTGATTATGTGATTCAGATCGAACTGGCCTGCGAGAATGAAACCTCTGTGAGGATGGGGACCTGGTTTGAGTCCCCCAGGGAAAGAGAGTCCTGCACAGATTCTACCCCCAGAGGCCTGGGTACAGACCGAGCACACACCCGCCAAGCCGCAGATGGCAGAGGGACCAACCTTTTCACTGATCATCCGGATGCTCGACTTCAGCTCACGGGCCAGTTCAGGAAGCTGAGGGTGACAGGAAGCCAGAGAGGGTCAGTCAGCTGGAGGGGACAGGGGAGGCACACCGGTACCCTGCTGCCGGGATGAAGGTTTCCCAGGACCCCAGAAAAGCTGGGTGGGCCCAGCGGTCCAGGCCATGTGTTTGTCATTGGTGTGAAAACAGCCCCCCCTAGGTCAGCCGCTATGGGGCATGGGGTCCCCGCTGGCCTGAACTTTTACTGTGGGCTGCTGGTGGCTGTGGTCTGTGTGTGGGCAGCTCCCTGCTCCTAGAGGACATGGAGAAGTGATTCCAACTCTTATCACAATCTTGAGTGTGATGGCTGGTGACCATTCCCCACTTTCTTGCCATCTCAGTCCCCCAAGAGCTTGGTTATCTGTTGTCTGTCAGCTGACCTGAAGTCCTGCCATCCTCCCATAACTTTGGGCCAAACTTTTCCCCCTCTGGACCTCAGTTTCCCCACCAGACACCCTGGAGAAGATGGCACAATATAGTTGACTTGTGGCGGTTGTCTGCTGTGCTGTGTTGATAAGGATTTCAAGGTTGTGTTGGCATCTAGTCTCAGGAGGAAAGAGGGCCCTGATCGATTAGTGATGTCTGCCATGGGCGCCACAGCGCAGGCAGCAGCACATCTGCCATCCCTGGACTACTCATTGTCTAAGATGCCCTTTGACTCCACAGGACTGGTATTTGGTAGAGGAGACAGGTGCATCCGAACCTGTCCTTCAGAGGGCAGGTCTAGGACCGGGGCTGGATGTTACAGGGAGGTTTCAGCTTCAGGTCTATGTCAGAGGTGGGGTCTATTAGGGGAGGGAGTGAGCTCTCCATTACTGGAGGGATTTAAGCTGAGCCTGACAGGGGATCCCTGCTTAGGGGCCTGGGGTCCTTGCGCCCCCTTTGCTTCAGGAAATTCCCATGATGCAGCATAGGTGGTCCCATCCTCTGTCCCTTGCCGAGGCTTACCACGTAGTCCAACAGGATCACGAGTTCTTCTGGAGGGAGCAAGGCGGCCACTGCATCGTTCACAACGTCCTGCCTCACGACGAGGCTGAACGGGGCACTGTTCGGCGTGGGCATCGTCAGGGAAGCTGCAGAGTTGTTGAACCACTTGGCCACCTGTCCCTCTGAGTCCAACAGCCTGGCCTGAGGAGACGCAGAGCAGGGAGTGAGCTGAGAATGCTAACTGTACAGCTCACCCATGCACAACCCAGAAGGAAAGGACACCGTTCAGCTTGTTTCCCTTTGTGCACTTGCTGCCAGGAAGCTTAGCCTGGAATTCAGTGCCTTGCTGGGGGCTGTGAGTTGTCTCAGGTGACGTGCAACATCTACTCCACCTGCACCCCTCAGATAACCTCTGATTTTTATTTTTTAACCTAGACAGTTTATTTTTCACTTACGTTTCAATTTCTCAGATAACTCGAACCCTTTTGGATGAAGGGAAAATTCAAAATTGTAACAAAATGGATGGAACTATTGAGGCAGCAATTTTTTAAGGAATCCATAACAACTAGCCTGGGACCCACACTGCCGGGTGGGTCGGGCCCTCAGGGAGCGCAGCCCCAGCCTGGGCGTGCGGCTCCACGTTTTCCAGAGAGCTGACGGTTCCTGGGCACTTCCTGTCTGCCCGGCACTGCGTGGCCTCATTTCATCCTCTCCCCAGTGACCGTTAGGATTTACATTTTGCAAACAAGGAAATGGAGGTTCAGAGAGATGAAGAAACTTGTGCAAAGTCACACAGCCCGGGAGTCATGGGGCTGGGAGAGAAACTTAGGTCTGTGTGATTCTCAATGATGTCTCAATGTCTCAATCCTGGGCTCTTGTTTCAAGATCACCAGAGGTCTGGGGATTGGCAGAGACTTGCCTGAGAAAAAGGCCAAGGGCCCCCGTGCACACTTTCGGGGCGATGACAGGGGAAATGAGGGTTGAGGGCAGATTCCCTGGGCAGATGATGTGCACGTGGCCCTTAGACGCTACCAACCGGGTTTCCACCCCCCTCCCCACACCGAGAATGGCTTGCATGTGTTCCGCCTGCTGTGATTTTTCTAAATCAGCCCATGTGTCCTAACTGTGACTGGGGTTTCCTCCCCTTCTATAGGCCTATGGTGCCTGACCTTGGCGGTCAGAGAAGAGGAACAAAGTCCCCACTTTATTCTCGAGGTCCTGGGACACTCACCCACAGGTTGAACTGGACGGCATTGTCCTCGATGGCAGGAGACAGAATGTCAAACTCCAGGCGGTCAGGGCCGAGGGAAACGGGCACTGCTCCGGGACAAGAAGAAAGTTCTGTGAGGGTGGGGCAGTATTGGGTGGGGTGGTTTGGGGGCTGCTCTCTGCTGGATTGTCTCGTGGGGAAGTAGGCAAGAGGGGCAGGTGGTAATGATGTTGATAATAATAATGAAAATGACGATAATGACTGTCACTGAGCGTATACCAAGTGCCAGGCACTGCGCTGAACCTTTACATGTGTTGGCTCATTAACCTTCAGAATAACCCTGGGAAGTAGATCTTATTATTACCCCCCCTTTACAAATGGAGAAACCCAGGCCAGAAAAGTGAAATGACTTGCTCAAGGTCATACTGTGAGAGGATTTGAACCCAGTCGGTCTTATGCCACAGTCTTGGTTTGGAACAAAACCGAACTATTGTTAATAACGCCCCACCTCCCTCACTAGACTGAATCCGGCATTCCCCATGCCAGGTTCCGGGTCTAGACGGCCGGTGTGCACCCATCTACCCGCGGACCGCGTGTTCGCCGCGGGATTCCCCACTTGGCCGCCAGGTGGCGGTGGCGTCTCATCCGCCCCGGGCGGTAGGACTGAGGATGGGGAGGGCGGGGAGGGGCGCAGGGGCCGCCGCCGCCTCCTCCTCGAGGGAGACCTCCTGCCCTGCCCCTAGGGAGCAGAGGAGCAAGTTGGACTTGGGTTTGAGCCCCAGAGACCATAGCTAGTCTCTTCTTGCCCCTGAATCTGTTTCCTCAGCTTAAAATGGGGGTATCATAGAAATTCCCGCCTCACCTACAGAACTGGCTCCTAGTAACCACCAAATTCTGAGTCACACCCACTTGGAACTGGAAGAATTGGGTTCAAGGCTTCCCCATATTACCAATTGCCTCTGTGAGCTTGGACAGATAACTTAATTGCTCTGAGCCTCAGTTTCCCCACATGTAAAGTGGGGCGATGATTGCTGCTGCATGGAGCTGTTTGGGGGCCAGTAGACGGTGGGTGTGGAACACCCGGCCATGGCAGGTGCTCTCTGGGTGCTCAACACGCTTTCATTTCTTTCTCCTCTTCCCACTCCTCTCTGGTCGCCCTTTGAACAAGCCTCTTCAGATCCCAAATTGGTGGTGGACTTTTCTTCTTCCCTGCCAGTTTCCACTGGGGGCTCCAAGCAAGGCAGATTTCCGATGTGGGGGCAGGAGCTCATGTCCCCCATCTCTGCTGCTCTCAGGGAGGGAGAAATGGCCTCCTTGCTGAGCACACATTTCATCTCTTCCCTGATTTCCTCTCCTCTAATCGCACACAGCGGTTGCTGTCTCATCCCTCCCTCCCTCCCTCCCTCCGTCCATTCAGCATGCATCCGAGAGCATTCCTCCGTGCCAGGCAGAGCACCTCCTATGTGCCTGGAACTTTTCTGTAAACTTTTAATCCTCACTAACAATCCTATGAGGGATGTATAAGCCCCATTTTTCAGGCGAGGAAACCAAGGGTAAGGAGGAGGAGAGGCTTTCCCAAAGTCATGGCGCAAGTCAGTGGTGGAGCTGGGATTTGAACTTGAGTTTATCTGGGGCATCTGCTGGCCTCACACAGAACCTTATATAGAGTAGGAGCTCATTAAGTCGCGGTCGGTGAACTTCCGTCTGCTCATCTTGGGCCGGCATCACCTGCTGCTCCTCCCCCTGCCACTGGGCCCAGTCGCTGCTTGGGGCCTGGCGGGGGAGGCCCCCTGGGCAGAGGTGGGGCCGGGAGGCCAGCTCCATGGTAAAGGAGAAGAGAGAGCAGTGCACCTACCCCTAATAATCTCCAGGAGCTCTGCGTACATGTCACTGAAGGCCAGCTCGATCACGGGACACAGCTGCAACGGCACAAACACAGGGGCTCCATTAGTGAGGCCAGAGTGCAGCCCCATAGCCACCCCTGCCCGGCCCACCCAGCCTGAGTCCTGCTGCCACGGCCACGGCCAGCCAAGTTCATCTGCGGGGTTGAGCATCATTTCTGTGTCAGCTCTCCCCACCATCTCTGCTGCTCAGAGTCCACCCAGCCCCCAGGGCCACCTGCAACCTTTTGCAATGGTTTGTTCCTTGCCCAGTGGCCAGGCTGTGCCTGGTCTGCCAGCTCACGAGAGCCCATGTTTTCCATAAGAGTGAAAAGGAGAATTCACTCCTTCATCCCGCAAGTCACTACTGAGTTCCTTCCACACGTCACACTCTAGAGGAGAGGCCGGCAAGACAGGCCCTACTAGACCAGACTCTTCAACAATCTCTTCATGCCCTATGGGATTTTCCTAGCCCCAACACATCCTTTTGCCCACTAAGCAATTCTCTTTCTAAAATTGCCAGCAGTCCTCAACAGGGGGTGATTTTGTGCTCCTGGAGACATTTGGAAATTTCTGGATACATTTTAGTTGTCACAACTTGGAAGAATGAGGATGTTCCTGGCATCTGGTGGATCGAGGCCAGGCACGCCACTAAACACCCTACAATGCACAGGACAGCCCCCACGACAAAGAGCTATCAGCCCAAAGTGTTAGTAGTGCCAAGGCTGAGACCTAACCTGGGCCCAGCCATCCCACTTCGGGAGGAGATTAAACATGTGACCCGCTCGCCTGTGGGACCCAGAGGCCGTGTTCCCCGCCCTGAGGCAGCCCGTTTTTCAGGGCAGTGCGCCACGATTGTCGAGGACATTTTTGTCTTAGATACAATTGCCCTAGTGGAAGAACCTTCTAGTTGGCCATCCCTTAATATATTGACAATGTATTAATGACACTGCATTTGGGGGGTGTTAACTTTTTCTGTGAATAACCATTCCCTGCTCCCAGCTGCTTTGCCAACCCGGAACCCAGAGAGGCTGGAAGAATCAGCTCAGACTCCAAGCAGGCGCTGCCAGGGCACCACTTGTCCCTCACGGGAAAGGTGTCCCCGGCAACCTCTGCACTTGCTTCCACAATTCCCCATCCTTCATCCCTATCAGTGGGTCTCACCCTGGCTACATACTGGAGTCTTCTGGGACACTAGGGCCCCACCCAGATCAATGACATCCGAATCTGGGGAGGGCCCCGACTTCAATACTGTTTAAAGCCTTCTGAGCTTCTGATGTGCAGTCTGGGTTGAGAGCCACGAATTTGCACTTAAAAGGGGTTCCAGTATTTTCTAAACAAGCTCCTGCCAGACGCTCTCCTCTTGAATGTGCTGTGCCTCTTCCTTTCATGCCAAATACAATATTCATGTGACCATCGAATCAACCCAGTGAATCACAGTAGGAAACTAAGACGATAAACGGGGAGCCGGTTTTCTCACGTCCTCTATACTTGGCCTTTCACCCTTAGAGGCAGGTACCGTGCAAAGAGCATTGTATAATTAATTCCAAGTTCTTGCCATCATTTCTAGTGGAAAATATATTTTAACTATTTGAGTATGGATAAAATACGATTTTGCTGGAGGCTGGGAAAAAATTTGCAGCTGAGTCCTACTTTAAGAAATTCCCACCTTTAAATTGAAAAATAAAAGTCTTCAAAGAAAAAAATGTCTCATGTAAGAAAATCCAAATTTTT
The DNA here is from genome assembly GCA_008086735.1 of Cheirogaleus medius. Classification (NCBI taxonomy): domain Eukaryota; kingdom Metazoa; phylum Chordata; class Mammalia; order Primates; family Cheirogaleidae; genus Cheirogaleus; species Cheirogaleus medius. The sequence continues at coordinate 32,078,122 of VBSM01001118.1, read as the reverse complement.
CAAAATCATTCACTTTTAGATTCCCTTTAAAAAATCTCTCTGGATATGCACCTTTGCTAACAGGTAAGGGTCTTGAAATTCTCACAATAAGAAGTGATTGTCTTGACTTTGATATCACACATTTATATTCATTCATATTCATTCTCCTCTTTCCTCTCTCTGTCCTCATTTTCTTCCAGCAAGTAACTAGAGAAAGGTAGTTTGAATTGGGATGAATCAGTATTGCTTCTGAAATTAACCTTTTAAAATCTCATTTGAGCTTTTTTCAGTTTTCAGTTATTCATTTAGTTTTCCCTGGTTTCTTTAATATGTAGATATTTAGTCTATTAAAATAATGGATCTTCCTTTGACTACATATGATACTCTTAAGTTTTATTGGTACAGAAGCAGAACTTGAAGATCTTAGCTCAGGCTTAATAAAAAACCAAAGACATAATTCTGTATGGAATGGTTCATGTATATTTCACAATATGGAGGCAAAATACTGACTCAGAAAAAAAAAAAATCCAACAGGACCTGGCGGGTGGCACATTCCTGAAGACTCAGAGCAGAGTAGCACGAGACAGTGGTATGCTGGAGTCAGCTTGTACTGGTTTTTGAGAACCAATTGTTAAATTTTCAGGAATTTCTGAACTGGGTCTTAAACCCAGACATTATTAAAAAATTAAATTATATATATTTAAAATTAAATAACATATTAAAAATGGATTTAATAAAAACCTAAAACTCATTACTTCCTAGATATGTTGCTATATTTTACTATCATCTATTGCTCCTGCGGTCGCGTCTATTGTACCTGCTTGGTGGAAATACTACACAACAGTGTGCTACTGTGCATCTCCTCCTAACTCTGTTCGGTCACATCACCTTGGTAGCCTAAAATTGGCCCCATAGGGGGTGTTTACACCAAGGAAATCAGCAAAAGCTAAAAATCAGGGATCCTTCCCCGAAACCCCACGGGAGACAATTGTTAAAAATTTATCGGCACATCACTGTTCAAGGCCTGCTGGCTGACTTTTGGCAGTTCCCTGACCTTGACCTCAACCATCTGCCTGTGCTAATGGCCCAATCCATTGCTCTTTGCTTTGCTGAAACAATTATCCGGCCCCAGAAGTATCTCACCCAAGGAGACACAGTCCCTTAGCACCAGCCCCACAGGGGGAGCGATCGTCACAGGCCATAGAGGCCCCGATTCCACTCACCTGGCTTTTCACCAGTTTGGGCAGGGCTGGAACCAGGAGATTCATGACCATGTTCGCTAAGGGGTTGACCAGGAAGGAGACCCTTCCAGGGAGGAGAGTGGAGAGAGATTAGGAAGGGTCAGACGATTGCCCCTCCCCATTTCACAGAGTGGGAGACTGAGTCCAGGGGAGGAAGGAACTTGCCCAAGGTCATACGACCTGTTAGAGAGAGGGCTGGGAGTAGGCCCTGAGTCAGGTGTAGCCAGTGGCTGACAGTTCTCAAGGAGCAGGGGCTGAATGTCCTCTTTAGAAGTTTGTGCTGGACGTTGGGATGATGGGAGCTGGCATTTCTCCCTCCCCTGCTGCTGAGGAGGGCAGGATGGCACCTGCCATGTGCCGTGCACTATTCTGAGTGCTTGATGGCTGTAACCTGATCCAGTCCCCTCACTGCCACCTGGAAGCATCATCACCTGCATTTTACAGGTGAGGAAGGTGAGACATGGAGGTGACTTGCCCAACATCATGCAGGTAATGAAGGAAGAAGATGCTTTTGCCTGACTCCAACGCCTTTGTTTTTACCCCTGGCACCTCCCATGCCAGCCTCGAGTGGTTGGAGGGGCCGTAGGAAGGGGGCTTCTCTCCACCTCCAAATGTTTGTCCCCTGTCCTGGTGTCACACCTGAAATCCCACCATTACTGCTTCTGCCCTAGCTGCCCTGATCTTTCTTTGGCATCACAGAGTCCTTGGAAGGAACCTCAGATCAAGAATCAGGAGGGATGTGTCCTTTCCTTCTCTAGGCCTCAGGTCGTGGGGACCGGCCACCACCTGGCTTCCCTCCCAGGCCCTGCGGGAGCCCAGCCGGTGGCGCTGCACTTACTTGCTCAGCAGGCTGACGCGCAGGCTGCCGGGGCTGGTGGTGCAGTCGCGGAGGACGAGGTGGGCGGGGCCGCTGGCGCTGGTCTGCAGTCCCACGACGGCCTGGGCCTCGCTCTCCAGGTGCAGCTGCACGATGGTCTTGACCAGGGGCCTGGGGGCAGAGGCAGCTGGCGGAGTGAGCGCCACCCACGCCCGGGGCTGCAGCAAACCGCCCCGTCTCTGACTTCTGGCTCTCGCCCCCTTCTCAATCTCTTTTGCGGGGTTCTCCTCGACTCCCCGACTTCTTCACCCCAGCACGTCCCAGGCTCCGTCTGGAGACTCTTCTCCTGGTTTAAATCCCTTTCGTGTGCTAACAGCTTCCAGACTTTTACCCAACTCCCTACTCAGATGTCGCCGGGGCTTCTCAAGTGTAGCAGGTGCAGCACTGGACTGGGCTGTCCCCAGGCCTGCTCCTCTCGTGGCCTTCCCTGCCTCGGTTCCTGCCCGGCCATCCTGCCAGCTGTGCGGGCAAAAACCTGCGAGGCCTCCGCTGTCCTCTCCCTTTCTCTGTCTCCAAGCAGACATGCTGTTGTCGCCACCTACTTCCCAAACATTCCCAGGGTCCAACCACTGCTCGCCAGCTCCCTGCCGCAAACCCTGGCCTAAGCCCTCATCGTCCCCTGAACTGTTTTTGTAGTTTCTGGGTGGCCTTCCTGCCTCCACTCTTGCCCCCCGACAGCAGCTAGAGGGATTCTGTAAAAACATTAAACCATGTCATGTCCCTCCTCTGCTCAGAACTCTCCATGGCTCCCGTCTCAGTAAAAACCAAGTCCTCACCTTTGCCCACAAGACCTTGCGTGATCTGGTCTTAGCTGCCTGCTGACCCCAGCACCCCCTCCCCGTGCCCTCTCCCCCACCCCCTCTTTGCCATTCTGTGAGCAAGGCAAGTACACTGCTGTCTCAGGGCCTTTGCACTTGCTCTTCTCTCTGCTTGGAACTCTCTTTCCCAGACACCTGCATGGGCAGAAGGAGGAATGGGGGGATGAACCTGTCAGGCCCACTGCACCCGACAGAGGGGGACACTCACGTGTTGAATCCAGCCACCATGTCCATGGGGATCTTGACGACTAGCTCCTGGGCGTTGGCCGAGGTGTGCACCTGTAGCTGGAGGATGCTAGCCGAGGTGACCTTCAGCCTGGATGGGATTGCGGAGAGATAAGAATCATGCCTCATACTCGATGAGCCTTGTCCCCAGCCCCGCTCCCGTCCTATCTTCCCCATCTCCCCTGGGCCCCCGGCCAGCAGTGGGACCCCAATCCCTGGCCACTGCATCCTTCCCAGCATCTCACTGCCACCCTTCCCCTCCACTCCTGCATGCGACGCTATGATGGCTCCTTCTCTTTTAGGTGATGACTCGTAAGACGCGCAGTGACCTGGCCCTGCTGGCCTCGCACTCCTTGCCTTGAGGTGTGAGCTGCAGCCATCCTGACTCTCAGCCCTCTGTGCCCAGGTCCTTCTGCCCGGAATGTCCCCTGCCTCCCGGTGAGAACCGTCACCTCCATGGAGAAGCGTTGCTTCATCCTCCGTCCTCCCGCCCCAGGTGACTTTCCTCTGGGCTGTCGTGTTAGGGTTCCCGTGTCCCTGTCTCATGGCTGTTGTTAACTACTCTGGGAGCTTCGCGGTCTGACACAAACCGACGTTTGCTGACAGACTGGGCGTGCGACGCGTGTGCCGGGCAGAGGTGCGGGACGGAGCGAGCTCCCAGCGCCGTCCCGCCGCACTCACCAGATGATGTTTTTCAGGACGGTGTCCACGAGGCTGCTCAGCACCCCGGCCGGCTTCTCCTGCACGGCGCTGAGCAGCGGCAGCTGCTGCAGGATGGCGGTGGCGTCGTGGGCCTCCAGCGCCTGCGTCAGCTCTGGAGGCAGATCGGGGGGTTAGGGTCCAAGAGGAGGGGTGGTAAGGACGGCTCGGCGGGGACCCGAGGCTGGGGAGGAAATGACTGGGGGCTCCTCGGGCCCTGACATAGGTGAGGGTGCCACCATCTCCCTGTGATGGAGGCCAGGACCGCTCTCCTTGAGGATAGTGGCCCAGATGGGTCATTTTCACATGAAAAGAGAGGCTGGGGCCTGAGCGTCCCCAGCCTCTGCTGGGAGTGTTGGCCACGACACCCAGCACAGGGACCTGCATCTCTCCCCGAGCCAGCGACAGACGCTTCCAGAGCCGAGAGGCAGGGGACCCAGGAGGCCCTGCCTAATCACGCTTGCTAGCAACTCCCTGGCATCCACACCCTACCGTCCGCTGTCCACAGAACCTCAGGTGCTGAGCGGAGGAGCTGGGGACAGAGAGCTATGAGTCGGGAGCGCTGGGTTTTTGTCCCTGACAGGCTGCTTGTTTACTGGCAGCCAGAGCCCATTCGGCTCGTGCGCAGAGCAGATCGGCGGTGCTGGGGAGCTGACGCCCCGGGCAGCCCTCGGCCAATGACTGATGACAGTCGGAATATAAATACCCCAGCTCCGTCAGCCCTCGGGCAGGGCCACGCAGCTGTGCGTCCCCCACTGTGTTTCAGAGCTCCGTGTTACTGCTCCCAGCCACACTCCACCCACTTTGCCTGCTCTGTGATAATGGAGCTGGGCCCTGTACATACTTCTTCTCTGACAGTTGGCGCCATGTCAAACCCTGGCAGTGGAGGTGCTGGAGGGACACGGAGGAGGAAAGGGCTTCCCCTCACGGCCTTAGTGCACTCCTCCTGCCAGGCTCCTGTGGCGTCACCGCCTAGTGGCTTTGGGCCGTGGGTTGGCAGCACCCTGCCGGCACCCTGGCCGGCCCCCAGGCAGCTTCCCCGAGATGGCTTCCCAGTGAGTTGACAGCAGTCCCCTTCCTCCAGGGGCAGCCTCCCAGAGAGTCCCATCGGCTCCCTGGCCGGTGGTTCCCTCCTGCCAGCCTCAGCTTGCTGACTGTGGCCTGGCCTGGCCTGGGGCAGCCCGGTGAACTTCCCCCCCACACAGTGGGCTGCAAACACACCTCTCCAGCGAGGTCTGGGGAGGATTCTCTGCCCCTGAGTTTGTCCTCTCCTTGGCTGTCCCCTCCACCCCTAGGGCAGGCTTTAGAGTTCTGTCTTTTTACCCCCTGAGCCAATTCCCCATGCCTCCAATCCCCTGATAATAATTCTTTATATTGAACTCGCCTGTTGGAGTTATCGTGTGGTTTCTGCCTCCTGATTGTTCCTAACTACTGCAGTTGCCCAGCAGGACTGAGCTCCAGTCCCCACAGTGGCAAGTGGCTTGGAGATGCACCGTCATGGGCCACCTTCCCCTACCCGACTTGCTTCCCCTCGCTCCTGCAGGAAGTCCTCCAAGACAGCCACTTGCGCACGACTCCTTGACTCACTTCCCGCTCCTGGGAGAACCTAAACCATGGTTGCTCCTCTCCCCCTCCTGCTGGCTGGAATTCCACATGCCTGAGATCCCCTGTGTGGGCCCAGGGCACACATCCATCTACCTCCCCCGGCCTCCCAGAGTGCTCTGCTTCCTGTCCCTACTTGGGGACCCACCCTCTGGCTACAGAGCCTGCAGCCCTGCAGGATCTGGCCCTGCCCCTGCCCTCTGGCCCTGGCCCGGATCCACTGAACACAGAGGTCTGGTCCTCTAAGGGCTCGGCTGACCCTCCAGAGCAGACAGATTAGTCCCGTCTCAGGTGGTGACATGGTAGAGCTGTGGTTCTCAGCCAGGGTGATTTTGTCCACTAGGAGACATTTGGCAATGTCTGGGGACATTTTTGGCTGTCACAACTGGCTTGAGGATGCTGTTAAACATCCTACGGTGCCCACACCACCCGCGCGATAAAGAATCGTTTGGCCCACTGAGTCAGAAGGGCCAAAGTTGAAAGCCAGTCATAGGATTCATAAGCTCTTGTCCTGTCGGATGTCCCCAACAACCCAGTGAGGAAGGCCCTCTTACTCGTTTCCAGAGGAGGAAGCCAGGCTCAGGGACTGGCCCAGGGTCACAGCACTGGAGAGTGACATGCTGTGCCTCCAGTCAGGGGTCTCTGCTGGGGACTAGGAGAGCACCGGGTCTCTCAAGGACAGTGGGAGAGGCAGGTGCGTCATTGCACGCGGTGGCCACGCACCCCTTCTGCCGGCCACGGAACCTCAAAGTGGTGGGTGTTTGGAATTGTGGAATTTAAGAAGGGGCTCTTGGAACCGTGGACTCGCGAGAGCTTGTTTGGAGGGTCTAGCCGGGGAGCGCAGCCATGTGTACACCCTCGACCGAAGCGCGGTCCTCTTCGACCAAGCTCGGGGCTTCGGGAGGGACCCACATAAAGCGGTGAGGGAGGACGAGGACCCCAGCCTAGCCAGCCGGATCAGCTGAATCAACCCTGGAGATCAATGGGGTGACAGATGTCGCAGCCAGATGGCCCTCACATCAGAACTCCTTAGATCACGGTTACTCCAAACCTTTGTAACTCATCGCTCACGTCTTGCCGAGTCCAGGGTCCTAGCTGGGCCCTGCACACCCTCTGATGAGGAACTCCCTCCGTCCTCTGGGAGGCCGCGCCCCCTGCCCCCTTGCCTTGTGGTGGTGAGGCCCGAGGGCCCAAGACTTACTTTCTCTGATGACTTCTGCGCCGAGGTTGAGAACCGCAGGGGGCTTGAGGGTGGCTCGGACCAAGGTGGCTGCCAGTAAACCACAGAGGAGGGTGAAGATCCCCGGGCCGGCCATCTTCCTGGGTGTTGGCGAACAGCAGGTGGCAGGTGGCAGGTGGCAGGAGCTGGGAAGAGCACAGAGGGCCCTGCTAGCTGGGCAGAGAGGCCAAGGGCAGGCCCACGATGCCCGGTGACCTGGGGTATGGCATCCAGGAGAGGCCATTTAGTGAAGTGGCTAACTGCCAGGGGCCAGTTGTGTGGTCTTAGACAATCAATTTAACCTCTCTGTGCCTCAGTTTTCTTATCTGACAAATGGACATAATAACCCCTTCTTGACAGAGTTGAGGGGATTAAATGAGTTGCTACCTAGAAAGCATTTAGCACAGTCTTACATGGTGAGCACTTGGAAAATATTAGCTATTTTCTTATAGAAAACCCACCACAGTGCTCAGGACAAAACTCTTCTGTTTCTGGTTTCCCCACCCCATCCGTCTGACACTTCAAACCCTCGATGGTCCGGCCTCAGCCACCTTCACCTCCTGCTTTTTCTTTTCTCGCTCTATCAAGTTTCAAGCTCGAAGTCCCCAGAATGTGCTCTGTGCTCTCTGTGCCTTTGCCCTTGCTCTTGCTTCCTGGAATGCTTTTCTCCTTCCTTATCTGCCTGCCAAACTCCTATGCATCCCTCAAAGCCCTGCCCAGATTTTCACTTTCTCTGTAAAGCTTTCCCTCTCCTACAGCCAGGGACCCTGGAAGACACTTGGAGAAATGATGCCCTGGGGCTCAGGCCAGGAAGGTTGGAGGCAGGAGAGAAATAAGAATTCAGGAAGGACTCAATGTTCAGAAATGCTGTTTGCTTCATCCAATAGTAAGGAGTCTGGGGAGGGAATGGGTGGCTCCTTGGAACCAGGGAGAGAAAGGCAGAGAGAGAGAGGCCTGTGGCACCTCCCAGGGAGAGGAGCTCGGGGTGTTCTGGCCCCCAGAACAGGTTGCTCTGTCCTTCCCACGGGGCAGGACATCTACACTGCAACCCCACCCTGAGCCCTCCAGCCCGCACCCCGGTGCTGCCTTCAAGCCCCCGCTGGAAGCCTCTGCCCCCCGCGGACTGTCCCGCTTGGAGGGAGGGGCGACGGTGACCCCCAGATCCAAGCCCTTGTTTGGCTTAGCGGGTGGGTTTCTTGTTGCCAAGACAAATGTGGCATCTGGATGACACGTGTCTCTTGTGGTCTGGAGCAGGGCGAGCTCTTCTGAGACCCCTGCAATGCGGGGGGAGGGCTGGGTCTGCCTGCTCCCCGCTGGGTCCCGGCGCCCAGCGCAGTTCCTGGCACACAGCACGTGCTTAAGAAATGGCTACTGAATGAATAGAATGCATGGCCTCTGGGAGCCCTGGAAGAATTGGGAATCCGAGCCCGCTACGCTGAGGAGGTCTGGCTGCCGAGTCACGGGGACCCACCTGCTACAGTCGGGAGGGGGGAGGGGAAATGTCATGGGCTTGGGAGTCAGACAGACCAGCATTGGAGGCCTGCCTCTACCACTTGCTCTGTGATCTTAGACAAGTGATTTGCCCTCTCTGAGCCTCAGTTTCTGTAAAATGAGGGATAATTATAGTACTTACAGCACAGGGTTGTTGGGAGGATTGAATGAGACAATCCATCTGTGGCCTGGCATGCCACCATGTTCGATACGTGCTAGCTACCATTATGACCACGACTAGTTATTACTACTATTACTAGTATTGGAGTCAGAGGAGACACCTTGCCGTCCAAGCCGGAAGACAGAGGTGACACTCCGCAGCCTGCTGTTTGGCCTGGGCACTCCACACCCCCACTCTGTAATATTTTTTTCCCAAGCACCTAGACCTTGCCTGTCCTCCACTGTGTTCACACACTGCTCAGTCCCGTCCTAACCAGAGAGACGCCGGGGTCCACGAGGATGGTGCATCCTCTCCAGGGAGAAGCGTCTCCTCCTCCAAATCCAAGGTGCCCACGTGGCATTTCCTCTCTTGGCCTGTGCTTGCGCTCGTCCCCTTCATGGAGTACTTTTTTTTTTTTTTTTTTTTTTTT
>VBSM01001118.1:31991541-32069281 GCA_008086735.1 Cheirogaleus medius | reverse complement strand
GCCTCCCAGAGTGCTAGGATTACAGGCGTGAGCCACCGCGCCCGGCCATGGAGTACCTTTCTCTCCTCCTCTGCCCCATCACCTTCCACTCGGCCTTGCAGCCAACACGGCACCTCTTCCAGGAAGCCTTCTCTGACTGCCCTGTCCTGCCACTCCCTGGGCCTTCCTTGGGCACAGCATGAGCCACATTGGCCCATGCTGGGGGCTCCTCAGGGGCTGAGACTGTCTGATGCTTCCCTCTGTCCCCAACTTCACTCCAGCACAGTGGGGCACAGATCAGGGTGTGCAGAGTGGGCTTGTGTCACTGGGATGAGGTCAGGAAAAGACTAGCCAGCCCCATCCCGTCGTCATTGCTCTTTGGTCTTCTGGCCAGGAAGCGGGGCAGCTCTCTATGCCCCGGCCCTGACCCTCAGTGGGACCGGATGATGGGGGGCCCTACCTGGGGGCCAAGCCTCCCCTGTGCTCCCCACCCACTCTGCGCCTCACGCAGAACCTTCCTGGCAACCCAGGCTTCTGGCCCCTTCTCTGCACTTTTACCTGGACACGCTGGAGTCCTCGGCCCGCTCCTCTCCTCTCCTGGGCAGTGGGCTGGACGTCCGGCCTTATATCCTGCACACCCAGCCCCGGTGGCCACACTCTGCCTTTGGGCCGAGGCCTCAGGCCGGGCTGGGATCTCCAAGGTAAATATTTGTGGCTTTTGGTGAACCACAGCGTGGCCTGGAGGCAGCCCCAAGATTCCAGCTTCCTGAGGATTGGAAAGAGGAGGGTCCAGGCTGGCATGGGGATGGGTGGGGCACTGGGGCACGTGGCAGGGGCGCTGGACCAGGCGTGACAGGAGCCATGCAAGGGCTCCCTGCCTCCTGGGCAGTGGGTCCCCTGGGACAGCAATGAGAACTCTAGCAGGGACGATGGATGAACAACGAGGACATGGCAGGCGCCACCCTAGGCTTTACGCCGGTTGTCTCAGTGGGGCCTCGTCCCCCCAAGTAGGAACCAGCCTCATTCGCACAATGAGCAAATGGCAGAGCCAGGATTTGAACCAGAGCTCTGACTTCAAAACCCACCTGGGATGATGCCACAGCGTGGTGGACACTGGGGTGTCAAGGGATAGACTGGGTTCGAGTCCTGCTCCACCATTTCCAGGCTGTGTGACGTGGGGACATCCCATAACCTCTCTGAGCCTCAGTTTTTTCATCTGTGAGATGGTAATACTGATAGCACCTGCCTCTCGGGTGCTTGGGGGACACAGTGCACAGGGCCGGGAGCACGGCCCCGGCACAGAGTAGGCGCCCAGTACGTGTGAGTGGCGGTGGCTGCTGTTACTATTATCGCTTATAATAGGACAAGGTGTGTGGCGAGGTTATGGTAATAGTGTAGTCCAGATAATTCACCTGGGAACGGGAAGGAATAGCCTTGCCTACCCCTTATTCCCAAATGCATCTGAGGATACATATCTCCATTAATTAATTCACTTGAGAGAATAGGTTTGAGTCCCATTTTTGCCACTTCTTTGCTATGCACCCCTGGGCAAGGTAATTGGCCTCTCTGGGCCTCAGTGACCTCATCTGTAGAATGGGGTAATAGTAGCAGCTCCTCACAGGCTGCTGCGAGCGGGGACGGCGGTGCATGCCCATGCAGCCCTGGGACGGGCTTCCATGCACTCACTCTGCAGTGGCGAGCACCCGCTTCATCTCGTCTGTACCTTTCGGAATCTCAGTGAACATTTGTGGAGTGAAAGAACAACGAGGCATGACCATGACCGAGGGGCAGATGGGAACAGCCCAGCGGGACCCCCACACTCGCCGCCTGGCTCAGGCTGGGGCTCACTTCTCCCGCACAGTCACCCGCACCCCGACTTGACAAGGGGGTCTGAGGCTCCGAGAGGTGAGTGACTTGCTCAAGGCCACACGACCAGGGCTTCCAGAGTTGGGACCTGAGCCCAACACCAGTCCAGACCACACACTCCTAGTGACCACACTGTCCTTCCTCAGGGACTCCGGGTTAGTGTTGCGGGCGGTGGTGACGCAAATATGGCCTTTTGGCATCACCTGGGGAATCATCCTCGCCGCCCGACTTCACAGAACTGTGGTTTAGAGCTGGGGTGACATTGTTGAATTCTGTCTCCATCTGCAGGGGGACAAGAGAGGGGCAGCGCGTGTCCCGAGGTCACACCGTGTGTGGCCAGGCCCTGGCTGGTCTCCTCTTCCTGGTTTTGCCAAGAGGAACAAGGTGAGGCGTGTTCACCATCCGGCCATGTCTGCAAACGTGCCGAAGGCCGTGAACACCAGGAGATGAGATGCTTCGGGGGCCAGGAGGACGCCCAGCAGGACCCGGCCAACCCCCGGGCGCATCTCAGAGAGGCAGATGCCTCCTCCTTGGCTGCCCAGCTGGCCATGCCTGCTGCCCAGGGACAATGCCCCTCTGTGGGTGCCGGAGCCTCGTGCCAGCGCCTGGGCCCACGTCAACTCCTGCTTCCTGCTGTGCCCTGGGCCAGCCGGCAGGGCCACGTCCCTGTGGGCCTCCACATGCTGGCACCTGGGCCTGCCTCAGTGACACTCAGTCCCTCCTTGAACTGCTGGGGGCCTCCTGGTCTCGGCCTCACCTCCTTCCAGCTCCCAGGCCTCTGCCTGTGCCGCATCCTCTTCTGGGAATGCCGCCCTCCAGCCCCCTGGACACTCGGCAGTGCCTTGTCTGGGCGGGTGGGCAGGGGGACGTCTCTGGAGCCGACAGGCATGGCTCAAATTCCTGCTCTTGTGCTGTCACCTGTGCGGCCTCAGGAAAATCACTCCCTCTCCAGGAATTTCTGTCTCCTCAAGTGTAAAATGGGACCATTTTGAGGGTCGCGCACGATCATTTGAAATGCTTGGAACAGCAGAGAATTCATTAAGTGGGAAATGCTGTTATTACTGAAATATTAACACCACCAATCTTCGAGGCCCAATTTGGGCACCATCTGCACGAAGCTGCCTGACCACGGCTCCGCCTGGGAAGACCATGGGCGTGCAGAAGCAGGAGAGGGTTTCTGAGGATGTGGCAGGGCTGGACAGGGGGAAATCAGGACAACCTACCCACGGTTACTAGCTCAAAAGAAACAATGGAAGCAAGAATTCAAGCCACTTCTAAACAGGCTCAACTCTTCCATTTAAAAACTCTCTTTGCTGGCACCAAAGAAGCTACACCAGCATGGTGGACACATGCCTCTCTTGTGCCAATTCTAGCTGCCTGGTGACGGCTGTGGAAGTCCTTGAGGGTCTGGGCTTGGCGGAGGAGAGCGTGATGGGTGATCAGCGAAGTTGGCCCTGAGCAGACTGAGATGTGACACGTTCTTGCCGCGTCCCACCTGCATCCGTGCTGGAGATTACGGATTCCCTTGCAACATACTAAAGAGGTCATGGAGTGGGGAGAAAAGCTCTAGATGACATGGAGTTCGCCACTGCCTTCAGGCTGATTTTGGACAAGTCAGTTCTTATCTCTGGGCCTCAGTCTCCCCAGCTGTGAAATAAGGACGTGGCTCCATGACGCTGTGGCCGGTGTCGCTTTGCTCACAGCAGGGGGAGCTCCGTGAATACACAGTGGGGGCCGGGCTGCTCCCAAGGACAAATCCGTTGTCAAGAAGGCTTGTACCCCAGGGTATGCGTAGATCCTACCAAGGGATCAGCCCAGTGGTTTGGGCAACAAAGAGAACTGCTAGGAAGTTCGCCACAGCGTTACCTAAGTAGCCCCAAAGTGGGACCAGCTTTAATGTCCAGCAATAGGAGATTTATTAAATAAATTATGTCACAGCCAGTGTAGACAAACCCATTGAGGCAGGTGAAAAGGGAAACAGTTCTTCCTATTCGATAATAAAGAAGTTTTTTCATCTAGAAAAAAACCCTAGAAGGAAACGCACCAGCAATACCAGTTTCTTGGTAGTGATAGCACGGGTGACTTTTACCATCTTCTTCGTGTTTTTCAGAATTAAAACAATTTTGGCACTAAATATATTTTTTGATCAGCAAACAACCCCATTAAATGGCTCAAAAATGAGCACATAAAGGCTGGGCAGGGGACGAGAGGGTGGAGGAAGCCTCATTCCTTTCCCAGTGCCCGACCCACAGCTCCCACCACCAACTCAGGATTCCAGAGAAACTCTGCGGTGACGTTGCTGATAACAGCAACAAAAGCCCAGTCACGCCAGTGCCGGAACCGGAACCACGGGAAAGAAAGCAAGAAATCATTACGGGAACCTCACGAACATAATCCCCCTTTTGTGGGACAGGAATAGGGTAAATTCAATGCAAACAAACCCTGATTAAGCCAGACTCTGTCCTCGTTGCGTGTGGTGACAAAGGCCAGGTCCCTGGCCCGTGCCCTCATGGTCAAGTGGCTGCAGGTGTGCTAAGTGACTAAGTGCTGGGACTTCCATCCACGTGGGCGGCTATGTGTGAGGGGGCCCTGTGAAACAGGGGGTTCCTGAGATATGGGGGTCTCTGGGAGATGGGGGATCACTGGGCCAGGCCTCTGGGGACAGCTGAGTCCCTCAAATAGGGAGTCTCGGTTTGGGGTGCTCGGGTTTAGTCTCATTTCCCCCCAAATGGCCATCCTTGGAGACAGACTCTCAGGGCAGCCCCGGGCCCACCCCACCCCCATCCTCCCAGGTGAGCAGGGCAGGGAAGGTCCCCCAGCAGCCCAGGGCAGGGCCAGGGGGGCCGGGGCTCAGGCTGGAGCCTGGGACTTGGCTGTACAGGGCAGGGCTTGTGTGGTCTGAGGGGCCCATCCCCCAACATTTCCCTCCTGACTCTCTCGTTTTCCTTGGTAAATCGGGACTGGTGGCACAGACGGTGCGTCAGCCAGCAAGACAGCCAGTCGGTCACCTAGTGGGCGTTATGCACCCGCTGTGTGCAGACACGGTCCTGGGTGCCTTGGACTCAGCAGGGAACACATGGACCAGCCCCTGCCCTCCTGGGGCGCGCGCTCTCTGGGAGACAGGAAGAGCAGGAAACAGACATCCCCGGTGCTCACGTGTCACAGTCCTGAGGACACTGGACAAAACCAAGAACGTGCATGGAGTCCTGGAATGACACCTCGAGCCTTCTGAGAGGTCTTTGATGCTTTTTTCAACTTTCACACATTCGACTTTGGAACACGATTTTGGGGGCTGATTATGTGTGCAAGGAACGAGGCTGCCTGGAGTGTGGGACAAGGACAGCCTGGCCATTTCTGGGTGTCACCACCTGCCAGCGAGGTGCAATGCCATCCCTAAAGTCACAGCGAAACCTACAGGGACATACTGTGAAACTCGGGCTAGCAAACATTGCCTGCTTTTTCTTTTCCCTCCCTCCCTTCCTTCCTCCCTTCCTTCCTTCCTTCCTCCCTCCCTCCCTTCCTCCCTCCCTCCCTCTCTCCCTTCCTTCCTTCTTTTAACAATCCTAACCTAGAGACAGATGCTTTTTCTTGTCAAAGGGGAGATGAGCCGGTGGTTGGTGAGGCGTTGAAGACGCATTAGCACCACACCGAGGCTTTCTGTGATATCAGGGAAAGGACTAAGACAGTAGGAAGGCGAATCACTTCCTCACTGCCGCCAATGGCGTGGCGGGCAGCCCGAGCTTCTAGAAAACCCTGGACCAAGTTCTCTAGGACATGAGAAATGCTTTTGAGGTCTTTCTGAGTGTGTGAGTCAGATTACAAATCTCTTACCATGCGGGCAGCTGTGTCCACCAGCCGAAGCTCCCAAACCCAAATGAAGTGAGCGCTGCAAACTCTTTGCGCCTCTTCCAGATTGCGTGATCTCCCCGGACTGCAAATGTCCTGCTCTGGGCTTGTCCTGACTTCCTGGGGGACTGGAGGGGAACACAGGGGAACCACAGGGCAACGCCCTTGAGGTCACCCACATGGGGTCAGGTTCCTGTGCTAACATTTACTCACTTAATCACCAGGTGGCCCAGGAGAAGATAAAGAGGTAATCAGGAGCCCAGCCTGTTGGTGTGGGTGACCCGGTACACCGCCAGTGAGTGGGGGCATCGAAGACACTCTGTCACTGTTTTCCTTAGCATTGGAGAGGGACATTCAGGACTGCCACCCTCCCCATCCCACCTTGCTGCTCCCAAGAGACGCCATTCCCGGGATTCCTTGCAGAGTGGGTCTGACCTCTGACCTGTTTCCCCTCATTCCTCACCGTGCCCCTCCACTCCTGAGTCTCCCCAGGAGATTGCACCCGCTGTCCAGACCTCCCCTCAGGCCTTATTTCTTGCCTGGGACAATTGCAGTAGCCTCCTGGCTGGCCCCCCTGAATCCTGGCTGGCCCCCTCAAATTCATTCTTCACCACTGTAGCCGGCACCATCTTTCCTCCCCCCTGATACTTTATGATGGAAATTTGAAATTTTCAAGCATAGAGAAAAGTCAGTTTTATGGAGAACACTAGATCCACCACCTAAATTCTACCGTAAACATTTGGCTGTACTTGCTGTATCATGTACCTATCCACCCATCTGTCTTATTTGTCTGATGCATTTCAGAGTGAGCTGCAGATGTCTGTCTGTGCCCTTCCCTGAGGTGCCTCGGCAGCACACCACTGCCTGCAGTTCGGTGTCTGCTTACAGCTGGGCTTTCGGCTCCAAAGAGGCCACGGTGCAGCTTTCTTTAGTCATCCAGCATCCGGGTTCAGCCGACACCAGCCACCTCCGCCACACCGCCCACGTTTGACCCCAAGGAAATCAAAGTCGTGCACCTGATGTGTACCGAGGGGGAAGTTGGTGCCACACCTGCCTTGGTGCCCAAGATCCTGAAGTATTTAGAGAAAGTGAACTGCTACCTGCAATTTACTTGAAATGAGTCAAAAAAGAAGATGGTTGAATGGGAGGATGGATGGGAGGAAGAATAGATAGGCACGTGTATGACAAGGCACGCACAGCGAACTGTCAGTTACAGAATACGGGCGGTGGGCACGTGAGTGCTTCACTATACCAGTATTTGAAGTTTTCTGTATGTATGAATATTTTACTAATGAGATGTTGGGGGAAAAGTGATTCATGTACAGCAGCGGTCCCCAACTTTTTTGGCACCGGGGACTGGTTTCATGGAAGACAATTTTTCCATGGACCGGGGAGTGGGGGGCATGGGGAGGATGGGGCAGGCGGAGCTCAGGGAGTGACGCGCAGGATAAAAATCCTACTGGTGCAGGAGGATGTTGAGTGAAGCCCCGACCTGCGAGCTTCTCGCGCCAACGCACTCTGCTCCCTGCAGTTGCAATCACTGTAAACACGTTCTTGCCCGTCTTTTTAGCACAGGACTTATTCTTTTGCAATGACCACTGAAGGATCAAACTCGAGTTATGTTTTGCACCTTATCCCCATCTCTCACGAGCATGTCTTCGAGGTTTTTCCATATCCGCACATATAGTTGCAACATTGCACTTCAAAGGATGTGTCAGACCATCAAGTCCCGCCTTGATCCAGGAGTGGGTGCCTCGCCCACACCAAGCTGCCTCCTCCTGGGTGCCCAGCGGCCCCTTCCTGCTTTTCCCACTGCAGCTCCGACCCCTGCTCTGGGGGTGGTGTTCCTGTTGCCCCCTGTCACCGCAGCGCTGCAGCAGACAGACGTGGGCACGTGTCAGGGCGCGTTCCAGGACAGGTGGGCGCTGGGTGGGCGGCACTCACGTTTTAGGCTTAGATACTGACCAGCTGCCACTCCCGGTGACTGTTTGTGCTGACGAGCCGTGAGAGTGCTGTGCCCTGGCTACTGGGGGACATGAATCATCACATTCACTGATTTGCTTTGTGCCTCTTAGATTACAAATATGTCCGGGCGTTTTTGCCTAGGCCAGGTTTTCATCGCTGTGAACTGTCTGCTCATAATTGTCTCAGACCGTGCTCCCTAGAGGCGCAGCCTGGCCTGGGGTCCTTGGGCACATGGCGTTTGGGGGTGTGCTCTTCGGGGAAAAGTTACAAGGGAGGGATGGACTCAGGGGCAGGTCGGGGAGAAGCAGAGTGACACGTGGCTGTGGGGAAATCTGGGGGTGGTGCCCGGGGCAGGGGACCTGGAGGGCAAGGCCAGCGTCTGCAGTGGGCCCACTCTGTCCAGGCACAGCTGTCCAGGATTCCAGCTGGTCACTGTTACGGACTGAATTGTGTCCCCCAAATTCGTACGGTGAGGCCTAACCCCCAGTATCTCAGCATGTGACTTTATCTAGAAACAGGGCTGTTAAAATGCAGATCAAGTTAAAATGAGGCTGCCAGGGTGAGCCCCAATCTAACATGACAGGTGTCCTTACCAGAGAGGAGATGGGGACACGCAGAGAGACAGGAGGAGAGATTTACTTCTCACCGTCTGGAGACTGAAAGGTCCAAGATCAGGGCGCTGGCAGGTTGGTTTTCTCCTCCGGTCTCTGCTGGCAGCAGATGGCGCCCTGAACGCTGTGTCCCCTAGAGGGAACAGACACTGGGTGCCCGTGTGGCAGAAGGTGGAAGGGCAAAAAGAACTCCCTCCATCAGGCGCCTTTATGAGATACCTGATCCCGTGCGTGAAGGAGGAGCCCTCCTGGCCTAATCACTTCTCAAAGACCCCACCTGTTAATATTGTCACATGGGCCATTACGTTTTCCAACCTTCCAACCACAGCAGTGGCTGTCTGCAAGACAAGGTGAGGAGACCTCAAAGGCACCTTGATGGTGGATTTCCAGCCTCCAGAAAGTAAATTTCTGTTGCTTAAGCCACCCAGTCTATGGTATTTTGTTATGGAAGCTGGAGTGGACTAATACAGCCGTAATTCATGGGAAATTTACGAGACTAGCTAGAGTCCCTGAGGTTGCAGTTGATCATGAGGCCAGAACTGATTATCTCATAATCTCCCTCCTCTACTACCCACTGTAAGTTGCCCTAATGCTCAGCGCTCGCACTGGTCCCGGTGGCCTGTCTCGGTGGGGTGACCAAGACTTCATGTCAAAGGATCTGATACCCCCGTTACCATGCCTTTATCAAGCTGCGGTTATTATACGTGTCCCTTTAGAGTTAAAACAGGGCATGGGATTATGAAACTCACCTCACAGAGGACCTGAAATTCAAATACAAACGTCCTTTCCCCAGCCACCTACTGTGTAAAATACGGCAGAAGTAATGGCATGTCATTCCTGAGACTAGGTGATGAAAGACTGTGGCTTCCGTCTTGAGCTCTTGTTTTCTTGGCTCACTCGCTCTGGGGGAAGCCAGACGCCATCATGTTAGGACAACTCAGCCCCATGGAGAGGACCATGTGGTGAGAAACTGAGGCTGCTGCCAACAGCTGGTGAGGCACGTGGAAGCCTTCAGATGCAACGGCAGCTCCAGCCAACGACTTGACTGCAACCTCCTGAGAGACTGAGCAAAGCACTCAGCCCAGCTGCTTCCAAACTCTTGACTCAAAGAAGCCATCGGATAACAAACGCTTATTATGCTAAAGTGCTACGTTTTGAGGCCATCTGTCACGCAGCCGTAGACAGCACGACGCCCCATTCTGGCAGGGCGTCCTCCCCACGCTGGTGCCTTAGCTGCACCCCCAAGAGCCTTCCCAGCACTTTCTCAGGCTGGCGGCTTCTGGACGGTGTGGTCCATGGTGAAACCAGTGGATCCCACGATCGCGTGCCCACTGCCACCACTCCTTTGCTGAGAGTGGGTGCCGTGGTCCACGGTGATGATACGCAGGAGCTCATATCAGCGAGTCAGACATTCCGCCAGCCCTTGTTCAGCGGTGCTCGCTGCGGCTTAGCGGCAGGAAAGGCAAACCCATCCTGAGCATATACCTCAGCCCGGTCAGGACACATCGCTGCCCTCTCCAGGACAGAGGGGTCTATCGCAAACAGCTGGCTGGTCTCCGGAACAGTTGGTACATAGCGGGAGGTCAGGGCTGGTCTCTGTTGTCAACGGGTAATACCTTCCGGGGCAGTTAATAGATCAGCCTTGGTGTCCCCAGTCTTCAGATCTTGTTTCTTCCAGGTCTCTGACTAAACAATTGAACCATTTGCCTCGGCCCGTGAGTATCTAAATGTTCTTACCTTCATCCATTTTTCTTTTTTCAAAGAGGATGACTAAGTTCACAGCCTGAAGCTTTGCCCCCTGGAGGGATCTTCTCCTGCTACTGTCTTTTGGGGTCACCCCCGAGGGGGCTATGGCAAAACAGCATAGCGAGCTGACCATGCACGGCCAAGTTCAGGGCTTTTCCTTCTCCATCAGCTGGTCACAGGGAGCATCGCAGGTGGCCATGGGTGTGACCTGAGGGAGAAGTGTCGGTGCAGCACTAGTAGGTGACGAGGGGGCCCGGGCAGCTTACGTATGCCCCCTGCACCTTCTCGAGCCCCGACTCACTCAGACACTGCTCTGCCTGATGATGGATCACTGTCGGTCTGGCTGACCTGATGACTGGGCCGATGACAGTGCCCAGGCCCTGATGGCAGTCCTGGCCTCTTGGTCACTTATGACCAGGTGTCCCGCCCTACCAGGGCCCTGTGGCATGTCAGGAGCTATTTTTCTCATGGTGTACAGGTCTCTGATGAACAGAGCACAGCCTTGCTCCAGAGCCCCGGCAGTCTTCTCTGCGACTCCCTTACGGGGGCTTGCCAGAAACTTCACCTGGCATCCTCATAGATCACAGAGACTTTGACACCACGAAGTCTGCCTGATCACATGGCTCGAGCCACAGTGCCGCTTGGGCTGCAGCCTGGAGCTGCTGCCGAGCCTTCCTTGCTCTGGGCCCCCCTCCCAGCTGGCTCACAGGGCAGGCCCCATGACACTCCCTGCGTGGGAACGGAGCACAGAGCAGGACTTGCAAACGCAACCTTCAGAGTGAGGTTGCCAGATAAAACAGAGGAAGCCCAGTTACACTCAAATTTCAGATAAATGATGAATTAACTTTTTAGCATATGTCCCCTGCAATAGTTAGGGCTACTCGCACCAGAAACTATTTGTTGCTTATCTGAAATGCATTTTTTTTTTTTTGAGATGAGGTGTCACTCTGTTGCCCTAGCTAGAGTGCAGTGGTGTCATCACCACTCACTGCAGCCTCACACTCCTGGCTCAAGTGATCCTCCTGCCTCAGCCTCCCAAGTAGCTGGGACTACAGGCGTGCACCACCATGCCCAGCTAATTTTTCTATATTTTGTGGAGATGGAGGTCTCGCTGTTGCTCAAGCTGGTCTCGAACTCGTGACTGCAAGTGATCCTCCAGGCTTGGCCTCCCAGTTTAAGAGCTGCATTCTCTGTGAAGTCTTACTGGATGCTCTTCCGGCAGAGCTGATGGCTGTCCCCTGAGTCTCTGCAGCACCTCAGCCAGGGCGCTTTCCTGCCTGTGGAAATTGCCTGTTCCCGTGTCTGCTCCCTGACCAGGCTGGGAGGCTCTTAAGACAGGAGCCACATCTGTTTCATCTTTGTAATCCCAGCTTCTGAGATAAAAATCATCATGGAGCTATCATTCTACGAATGAATGAATGAATGCATGTATGCATGCCATCCTTGCTTACAGAAAACTTCCTCCTTTTCTCCACCAAATAACTGTGTCCCAAAGGGCCCTCCTATAACTCTCAGATGATTTCATCTCAAATAGTCCCACACACTCCAGCCACGCTGGTCTCCTTTCTCTGCTTCAAACAAGGAACGCTCATTCCTACCTCCTGGTTTTTGCACATGCTTGTGCCCCTGTCTGTGATTTCTTCCCCCACATCTTAGTATGGCTGGTTCCACCTTGTCATTCGAGTCTCAGCTGAAATGTCTCCTCCTCAAAGGGCCGTCTGCCTGACCGCCTGTATTAGCTCAGGCTGCCATAACAAATTAGCATAGGCCGGGCGGCTTAAGCAACAGAAATTTATTTCTCACCATCCTGGAAGCTGGAAATCCAAGATCAAGCTGCCAGCCATTAAGGTCATGGTGAGGAAAAAAAAAAAAAAGGTCATGGTGAGGGCTCTCTTCCTGGCTTGCCAACGACCACCTTCTCGCCACGTGCTCTCATGGCCTTTCCTCAGGGTACGCACGTTGGTGGGAGGAAGGGTTGCATGCTCTCTGGTGCCCCTTTTATAAGGGCACTAACCCCATCATGGGGGCCCCACCCTCATGACCTCATCTAACCATAATCACCTCCCAAAGGTCCCATCTCCAAATGCAATCACACTGGGAGTTAGGGCTCCAACATACAGATTTTGGGGAAGACACCAATATTCAGTCCATGGCACCACCCTCTCCCTCTCCAAGTCACTCTCTCTTATGGTATTTTGTTTGTTTCTAATTTGTATCACTCAGCACCTTCTGAAATTTCTATTTCTTTCTTTCTTCATTCACTATTAGTGTTCCTCCACTAAAATAGAAGCTCCAGGAGGCCAGAGTCCTTGTCTATCTCTTTCACTACCGTGTCCTCAGTGTTTAGAGCAGTGTCTACCCCATAATAGATGCCCAACAAACAGATGTTGAGTGAATGAATGACTAACACACTATAATGATAAGTAAGGCCACTTGCCCTCACTAAGTAGTAGAAATAAGCTTTGAACACTCAACAGGTTTGTGTCACTGTGGCTTTGTCATTTTGGGAGATATTCGAATTAAGATCTGAATGTGTAAGAGTGGTGTAGACAGGAGTGTTGGGGGGGATTAGAGAGAGGAAGGCCTTTCCTCCTCCTCCTCCTCCTGGAGGCAGGGCAGTGTTTTTGATTCACAAGAACTTGAAGACAGGAGGCCGGGGCTGGAGTCTCGGCTCCGTGGCTGGCTGTCACTAACCTTTTTAGCAACTGCGCTTCCCCAAGGCAGTGGAACGAATGTAGCATGGTGGTTACACGAGTGACTCTGCTGCTGCCTGTGGTTTGAACCCTGGATGTGCCACTCGTTTCCCCAGAGAAGCCTCCGTTGGAACCTCTGCTCTCCAGGCGTCGGACTGAGCTTGGGGCTGTCGTGTGGGCGCGGTGAGGGGATACGTGGGTGGCCGCGCGGAGGGGCACTCAATCTCGGCCCCCTGTTAGTATTGTGATTACTCATCGCCACTCCCCAGATAAGGAAACCGACTGGCGCAGAGGCTTGTCGACTTACTCCTGGTTGCACAGGTAGAGTTTGTCTGCAAAGTGCCTCAGCACAGAACGGCCCCAGAGTGGGGGCTTTAAAAATGGCATTTTCTCTCTTGACCCCTTTCCCCTAATTTTTCTTCTTAGGAGATTTCGCACTACCAGACCTTGGCTAAAAGCCCCAGGAGGTTCAACCAAGAAGATCCAATCCACCAAACTCTGGTCTCGGACCCAAGGATCGAAGGAATCTAAGTTTACATTCAAGAGCAATCCCAGCTTAGAGAGAAGCTGTAAATCCCTGAGTCTTCCCATGACTTAGACAACATCCTCTTGTTCCGTGGTAAGTCTAACAAGGGAACAGGAGATATTAGCCGCCTGAAGCTCAACGGCCTCCCTCTAAAAGCTCTGTATTCTGCTTATTAGGAGGACGATGGCATTTTAGACAGGAGTCTCCACCCTCCTCATGTGCTGGAAAATTAATAAACTCCCCTTTCCTTCTCCTCAAAAAAAAAAAAAGAAAGAATCTTTTTATTTACAACTCCAGTGATCTTTTGTCTATGCCTGCATTTCTTAAGCCCTTCAGCAGTTCACACTGGGCCCCAGCTTGTCTTTCCTCCTACACGTCCTCCTTGCCATTTTTGTCCTTCTCTTGCTTAGAGAACCAAAAAGATGCCAGTCTGACTGGTTCCAAGTAATCAAAGGAGAGGTGGTAGGTGACATATGTAACCATCAGCTTCCTGGACATCTCATTCAGGTGTCCCAGGCATTTCCACACGGAGTGGCCACAACTAAAACCTAATCTTCCTGCTAGAACCAATTCACCTTCCCCAAATCCCAATTGCCCGTGGGCTCCCCACCTGAGAGCTGGCCAGAAGCCTCACCCACACACTTCCGGGCCACCTACTGAACGTCTCTCAGATCTGCCATCTGCACTCCTGGTGGGGCAACCTCTGTGTCATCGTCTGTGCTTGGAGGATGACATCTGCCCCCAAACTCCTTGTCCCCCCTTCCTAAGGCTCCCTGGCAGGCATTCTGAAATCTGCACACATCTGAGCATCTCCCCGACCTGCTCAAGACATTGACTTGCAGTGTGGGGTGCAAACTCTGTTCTATGCCGGCCAGTGCTCTTTGCAACCCAGGAGCTCTCAAGTGGAGAATGACGAGGCCCCGGTGCAGAAGAAGAGCCACTTTATTAGGTGAGGGACGTGGGATGTTACACGCGCCTGGTGGGAAAGGACAGGGAGAAGGTTCCTGGGGGAGGAGGCAGCCATGTCGTCTTCCAGCGCGTGGACCGGCCTCCTGCGAGCGCGGGGAAGCCAGGCAGGAGGGATGAGTGAGAGGCGAGGACGGCGCTGCTGGGGGAGACCCCAACCAGAACAGAGGTCATGGAGTCTGGCTGGTGTTGGCCCATCATGGACTCCGCCCTCCGGAGTAGAGGGAGGAGGCCGAGGCCCTGGGCTGGGGGTCTTGTCTCAGCCACCAGGGCAGCCAGGCCTGGGCCAAGGGGCTCCTTGTGCATGTGTGATCGAGTGGGTGTGTGTCTGTGTATCCACGTGTGCTCGTGTGTGGCGAGTCTGCATATGTGAGCACACGTGGGAGTGTGCTGGTGTGAGCGTGTGTGCATGCGTGTAACTGGGCATGTGTGTGTCTGTGTGTGTCCATGATCACGTGTGCTTCTCTGTGTCGCTGTGTGCCGTGCCACCCGCAGCTCTCCACCGCCTCTGCAGCCTTCCTGTGGACTTCTCTGTGCAGCCCTGTGTGTGTCTCTGTGGATACCTGTCTCTTTCTTTGGCTGTCATTGTCCCCAATCCCTGCTGCCCCTGCCAGGAGGAGGACAGTCCCCACACCCTGGGGCGCAGGCGGCAGCACTCACCAGCTCAGCAGAGGCCAGGTCCCTTCCTGGAAGGCTTAGACCTTGATGACAAATTCTAGCCCGTGGATCAGCTTGTCTGGGGAAGAGAAAACAGACTCAAGTCATGAGCCTCATGTGCAGGGGTCCAGGGAGACCCCACGCTCCCCGAGGGGGGCCGAGGAATGGGAGCTCGGGAGACCCAGCCATGCCCAGGCTTGCAGGGGGCGAGGCCCCCTTCCACCAGCTAGCCCCGCTGTTCTGTGTCAGGGCTGAGGGGGGAGACAGGGTATCTACCTCAAAATTATCTGGATAATTCAGGGGTAAAGAGAAACCCCCAAAGGGGAGGGTGGAGGCCAGAGGGTCCTAGCTGTCCTGTGGCATGCAGGGACAAAACCCCTTGGGGGGAGCCACTGCTCCTGCAGAGGGGGACAGAGGGCTTGGGAACTTACTGACAATGTCATGCACCAGGGTGACGTCCAGCTGGCTGAGCACTCCATTGACCAGAGGGCACACCTGACGTGGGGCAGAGAGGGGAGTCAGGCAAAGTGGCACCTGTAGCAAGACCCTGCGCGCAGGACAACCCCAGATAGATTCTCTGGGAAGGTTTCCTATCATTTTGCTGAAAGGGCTTGATTCTAAGTGACAGTGACACGTGCACATTAGGCGGAAGGAGAAACTGCAGGCATGAGGGTGCTGTGATGTGCCCTAAATCACACGTCGAGCCCAGGGTTCGCTCTGTGACAGCACATCTGGTTCTAAATAGGGCGGTGTGCTCTGGTTCTGGGGGCACCCAGGCCTAGGCCGGGACACTGTTTGTCTGCGGGCCTGGAAGGTGGGACGGGGAACATCTCAGGGCAGGGGCCGGTGTGGAGAGGCCAGAGCCTGGTGCAGAGCAGGAAGTAATGAGTGCGTTTGGAAGGATGGAAAGAAGAAACATGGACAGATCGGTGGATGGATGGAAGGACGGATGGAATTTACTCATCAAACAGAGGGGCTCAGACGTGCTCCCTCCAGGGCTCTCTTCCAGCCTGAGAAGCTCTCAGACTCAAGGACAAGGGGAGCCCACTTTGGCCCACTCACCTTGCCCTGCACCAGCTCCGGAAGGACTTTGTTCAAGACCCCTGTGAGGCTGTCGAGGAGGCTTTGAATGGGGAGGGAGCCAAGTCTGAAAGAGAAGGGTCACGGGGTCATGCAGGCGCCGGGGGTTGGTACGGAGGCTTCAGAGGGGCCACTGTGCACCCCACAGTCCTAACGCTCAGTCACTGAAACCAGGCCTTATCCATGACACCCATGTGCAGGCAGACAGAGGGGCCTGTGCAAAGGGAGTGACGGCCCACACAGCCGCGCACACAGGGACGTGCAGAGACACACAGCTCGGGGCTCGGCAGGTGTCAGTAGGACTTATTAGAGTCCACAATGAATGGACAGTGCTTAGTGTGTAGTTGTCATGAGGATACAGCGAGATGACACCCGTGAAGCACAATGTATGTGCTCAGTAAATGTCGGCCATGATGTGGCTGACTCTTGCATGACAGGTATGACACAGTCTTCTCCTGTGACAGGTCACTGAAACAAGTAACCCAGTCAGGCTCCATGTCTACTTTACCCCTCACAGGACAAAGCACTTTCCCACCTGTTGCCTTGGTGGATTCTATCGGTGACCTCAACCTATTAAGAGTTCCATATTACAGAGAAGTAAGCTACGATCCAAACTGGAGAAGCACTTCCCAAGTTCACACAGGAAGCCCTGTCTGTCTCCCCAGCTCCCCATCCTAGGAGGGGCTTAGATTCAGATTTCTTGTTGCCAAATCCACCCTAAAATTTGTCAGCCTGGCCTAAGAAGGCATAAGTGGCTACTTACCCATCCTTTTATCTGTGCATACATCTATCCATTCATCCTTCCCTCCATCCACCTAACCATCCAACCACCCATCTGTTTATCCTCGTACCCATCCACCCATCCACCCATCTTCCCACCCTTCCATCCCCTCACTCATCCATTCTCCCACTGCCCCTCTTTCCAACCGTCCATCCCTCATCACACCCTGTTGCCTCTGGGCAGGAGCAGCCGCCCCTCTGGCCTCACCCATCAAGCAGGGAGATGTGCAGGCTGCCAGGGGAGTGGGTGCAGTCACCAAGGACCAGGTGGATCCTGTCCTGCTTGTCTTTCACGGCTAAGAGTTCTGCAGTGATGTTGAGCTTCACGGCCAGCTCCAGCAGACTTCCGACCAGGGGCCTGCCGAGAAGACGCCCCGCTGGTATTTGCTCGCCCCCATTCCAAAGCAGAGGGGGCTTTCCCCTCGCCAGCAATGCCAGCTTCGCCTCATCCACCTCGCCCACAGTTATACTCACCTCAGTGTCCAGTAGGAGAAACCAAGGCTCACAGAGGTCAAGGGAGTTTCCCAAGTGACCCAAAGTCACTCAGCACAACAGCAGATGAGTAGTTGGAGGCTCAGGTCCTTAAGACTCCCACACCCCCATTTTAGCTACCCCTGGTCACCAGGGTCTCCCTTGGCAAGCCATCCTCCCATCCCCCTTTGGGATCCACTCACGTTTTCACACGGAGTTTCAGGCCGAGAGGAATGGTGACATAGAGACGGTGGCCATCGGGGCTCTGCACAAGGCCGAGTTCCAGCAGCTGGGGATCAGTGACCTTCAGACTGTCCAGGGAGCAACGTTGGGGGAGAAATGTCAGCTCCTCTAGCCCCAAACCCAGAAGCCATCTTTAACCCACCCTCACTGGCGGTGGAGCTCCCCACCTGGGATGGGGAGACGGGAGGGGCGTCTTACAGCCAAAGCCACATGGGCTCCAAGTCACACACCAATATCTCCCAGCCTCTGCCCTGGACCAGATGGGACACACACCGCCCTTTCCTCCCCGCCAGTCTGTGAGGTGTTCTGGGATAGAGACCACGTCGGGATTATATTTGCACCCTGTATGCCAGCTGAGAGCCTTACACAGAAAGGGGCCAGTCCCTATGGGTGGACTCTGTAGATTGACGGGAGGGTGGGTAGGTGGACATGTGGGTGGATGGATGGGAGAGTGGGTGGTTAGATGGAAGGAAGGGTGGACGAGTGGATGGACGGATTGGTCAGTGGATGGATGGATGATGCGTGGGCAACTGGAGGAAGCCCTGCACAGACAGCAGTGGGTAGGAATTGTGCATCCTGCCATGGCCTTCAAAGGCAGGTCAGTCACCAGCGTTAGCATGGGATGGAGGAGCAGGAAGTCGGGAGGAGGCAGAAAGAGTGGAAGTGGGCGTCCTCTCCGAGCCAGCCACGGCAGGAGCCACATCTCTTCCAGTCCTGCCAGTAGTCTTTCTCTGTGGGAACTACAACTTCCACTTTACAGATGGAGAAACCATCACACAGAGACAGAGTGTCTTGTCCCAGGTCACCCAGCGAGTACATGGTACATTTGGAGGTCAAGCTCAGGAAGTGTGTCTGCCTGTCTTTGAGTCAGGGAGCGAGCGCCTGGGTGGGTAGGAATCTTGAAATGGCTTTGTGCCAGCACACTCAGGGACCCGGGCTCTGCCAGCTCATGGCCACCAAGCTTTCCATGGCTTTTTGCTTAGAGAGCTCCCAGGTTCTCATGGGAAACCCCATGCTAGATCTTTCCATGGGCAGCGTATTGTTCTCAGTTGATGATATAATCGAGGGCAGCTCCAGCTCTCTTGCTCACATCAAGGCCGTCTGCGCTAAGGGGCTCCCTGGGTGGGGAGAGCAAGGTGACCACAGCGCAGCGGGAAAGGCTTGGCTGTGGCCTTCGGCGAGTTCGAGTGAGATGTGGCACTCTGGCCGTGTGAGCACATGCCAGTTTTCCCATTTGTAAACTGGAGATTATGGAATCGACCTCAGAGGGCTGCAGTGAGGGTCATAGATGATGCCGGGGGCCCCAGGACGTGCTCAGGAGTGGGGCAGTTACTGACACGAGAGGGCTGGGGTCCCCCCCCAGGCTGGAGATGGGTCTCAGGACTGCTGGCTCTACCTTGGCCACCCGCCTCCCTCCTGCAGGGTCACTGCCTGGGACTGGAAGGTCGTCAACTGGGCTTCCCTAGTGGGGACCAGGGTCCTATTTTAGGGCCACTCACTCAATGATGTTGTCCAGGCCAGGGATCACTGAAGTCACTTTTTCAAGCAGACCACCAACCAGGCCCCCAAGCAGGCCACCGGAAGTGCCTCCTCCAGGCTTCAGGATGTCCAAGAGCGGAAGGTTTTCCAGAACTCCCAACAGACCCCCAGAGAGCAGGCCATTGCTGAGGCCTGGAAACGGGCGTCAGGTCTCTGGGGGTCAGATCTGGCCATTCCAGACACTCAGACCCTCTGCCCCATTCATCCCTGCCCTCCCCGCATCGGGGCGCACACACAGACACACACATGCATCTGGAAGAGGCTGTCGCAGACTCACTCACCGCTTGTTAAGCCTTTAGCAAGATCTGTGGGACCCGAGGGCAGGGCCGGAGTCACAACCAAGGGCAGGGCCTGGCCCACGGGCAAGGGCAGGGCCTGGTCTACAGGCAAGGGCAGGGCCTGGCCCACGGGCAAGGGCAGGGCCTGGTCTACGGGCAAGGGCAGGGCCTGGCCCACGGGCAAGGGCAGGGCTCCGAGCTGGGCCGTGGTCTGAGCCAACAGCCCACAGAAGACAAGGAGGCCCCTGATGGGAAACATCTTCTCTCTTGGTATCTGTGGACAGAATGACAGGTCCAACATGGCACGATGTCAGAGGGGAATTTATCCGCCACCTGCCCTCACCCTCTGGGGAGTGGGGTTCTGCTCCCCAGAACACCAGGAGGGTGTGACTAGTAACAGCTGACACCACTGAGCAACTTCTCCGTGCCAGGCAACAAGCTGACTGCTTTGCCCTCAGTGACCGATTTCATATTCATCACAACCCTAAGACCTGGGCACCTGTCACTTGCATTGCACACATGAGGCCACGGAGAGCCGGTGATTATAGGTGACTTCCCCCAAGGTGACAGGTACACAGTGGAGATAGGATTAGAAGCCAGAGCTGTGTGAACCAGAGGCTTCTATTAAAATAAGTGACCACCAGATTTACTCCCCAGTTGGGCTTGCGCCCGGTGACTTGAATCATTGCGCTGGAGCCTGCTGCTCAGGCGGAGCAAATGCTGAAGACCTGAACTGCTTTGCCACCGTTCCTGTTCATTCCTGTGGCCTGGGTTCAGGCCATGATGGCTTGTGGACGCCCTCACCAGTCACACAATATCAAGTTGCACGTCCATGGCCACCATCTCAGGCAAACCTGTGCTGGGGAAGTCCTGGGGCCACCCGAAGTCCTCATTGCACACAGAGAACCAGGGGACCAGAGAGGAGTAGTGACTTTCCCACTGTCACGCAACAAATGGATGGCAGCCCTGTGGCTGGAGGCAGCTCACCCAACACACAAACATATGCTCTATCTTTTCTACACCTTTCTCTGTTTCCTCAAGCTTCCCTGGATGAAATCCTGGGGCAACCCCTGAGGTTTCTGAACCAGATGCCTCCCAGATACCACTGATCCCTTCCTGGGTCTCTTTGGTCTGGGTGTCCAAAGCTAGAGCTGGTGCCTACATCTTGGGGACGACTGGCTGCTTTGGGCATAATCCCACCCACTGGCTGACTTGGCCCCAGCTCCCTCCTTGCGGTGGCTGCCTGGAATGGAAAGGTCTTTGTGGTCCAATTGTGTCCTCCCCAGGGAGGTAAACTTAGACCAGGGCCTCTGAATCTCTTGGGCAACAGACCCTTTATGAATCTATGGAAGCCAGAGACTCTAGTCCCAGGAAAAGGCATCCAAATGTGTCACATTTTAGGAGGTTTGTGGATCATCTGTGTCCACGTTGGTAACCTCAAGTTAAAACTCTTGCCTTAGAGATTTTGATCTAGGGCATGAACAGCGCTCGTTTCAGTATTAGTGTCACTGGGCTCGCAGGAAGGCAGAGTGAACGGCCATCCCCACAACCCCGACACTGGCCAGTGCTGTTTCTCCTACAAGGCCCTGGGTGAGTGATCCTGAGTTTTTAGCCTGTCGGTGCCACCCCACAGCGAGGAGCCTGCCACCCCTGCCACCAAGGGCAGCAGAGGGGCAGGGGCTGCAGGACGGGCAGGTCTCACCTGGGCTTCCCAGAGGTCTCCGCAGCTGTCTGGTCTCCTCTCTCTCCTACTCACTTCTGCCGAGGAGGCAGCCTCTTTTATAGTGTGGGAATCAGGAAACATACGATTGGATGATGGGTTTCTAGATAATTCAGAAGTCTGCAATCTGGTGGTGTCTTTCAGGGCTCTCCAAAGTAAATAATTGCTGATCATATTAGCAGGTGGGACAGTTAAGCTATTTGGTTGACAAGTTAAACAGAGAAAAACTTGAGATGGGATGTTACTCAAGACTTTACGGCTTCATGAGCGGGGCTGAGGCTGGGGACTCACGCTCCCAGGTGACTTGGAAGACCATGTTGGGAACGTTGGAAGAGGCAGCCAGTCGGAGCCCAGGGAGGACCTCTGTCTCATCTCGTGGCCCTTCCCTGCTCCTGGTCTGATTCGTTTTCTCCAGCTGGAGGACTGTGCTCCCAAAGTGTCAGAAGAGTCAAACTGCTTCGGACTTCCCTGCCCCTGGTGTGTCCCTCAGTTCCAGGCCCAGTGGGGACAAGTGCCCAACGACACGGCGAGGATGTGACAGAGTTAGAACGCAGCTCATTGGACAATGATAACGATGGTCGACAGCTGACACTTGCTGAGATGCTGCTGTCTGCGGGTCTGGCACCGTTTTTCACGTGCAGCATCTCATGAATCCCCACAGCCTTGTGTGAGGCGGGGATGAGGACGCCTGCTTTACAAAGGGGAAACTGAGGTTCAGAGTGGGAGGTGCCATGTCCAGGGAAGCACCACTGGCCTGGGGCGAGATACACACTCTCTGGTCCTCTCCCGTCCTCGCGCTGTGAGATGAATTTCCCACATCTGTGAATTCAGCGCTTCCATGCCTCCTGCTTTATATCCGGGAAGAGTCTTTCTATGTTCCCAGGCCTGAGGGATCGTGTGGCGTCCTGGTCTCACCTTACCTCCTTCTCCCCTTCCCGGAGGGAAGTAATGGCATTTGGCCCCAGCACTTGAGCCTCTGGAGTCCGTTTAACAGATGGAAAAACCGAGGTATAGAAAGGCCAAGGTGTTGGACCTGTGAGAGCAGCTCTTGCCCTGCAAATTCTGATACCTTACAAGCAAAAGTGGGGCGAGAAGGAAGAAATGCACATTTATTAAGCACCTGCTACGTGCCACGTGCTCTCCATATTTGAACCTCATCTTGGTCAGGAGTGGTTGGTGTTGCCGCTCATATGTCACACGAGGAGACTGAGGATCAGGTGACTACTTCCCAGGGACCCACGGCGAGTGAGAGGGGGCGTTGCTTCACCCCTCAGCCCCTATGTCTGTCTGACTCCCTGGTAATCAGTGAGCCATGCCGCCTTCCCCTCACGGCCAGGCCTCACCGGGCCTGCTCCACTGCCCGTGAGAGCCCAGCCAGGGTCTCCAAAGGCCACAGGCCATGGCTTTAAACTCAATTATCCATTCCAGGCGCTCACTCGAGTCTTCCCACATCTTGTATGTGACAGTCATTCTCATAGTGGTCCTGTTGTTTCTTTATCTTCGTATAACTCTTGTGAGTTGGGTCAGGTGGCTATTATCCTTTTGGAGAAACTAAGGCAGATAAGGCAAGAAATTGAGTCCAGTTTGTGTCAGCAATTAATGAAAAGCTTATATCTTCTGGTTTGCAACCAGGATGCTGTGTCTGTGTTATGGCAGAAAACGGGTGGATTTGGGCTCAGAGAGCCCTGGTTCAAATGCTGTGGCCCTGGGCAAGTCACTCTAGCCCCCTGCACCTCAGTTTCCTCATCGGTAAAATGGGAGGATAATATCTACCTTGCAGGGTTATGGGGAGATAATGTTTGGGGAGCTGGTATGAATCTCAGTTCATAAACTCAGGTGTCCACACACTTTTCTTTCTGATTTATCCATAGTTTAATTACCATGTCTAATGCCATTTTTCTCAGCAACAGAAACGCCCCCATTTTCTCCTAGGGTTTCATTTCTGTTCTGGGGGCTTCATTTGTGCCAAGGAGGCTGCCCTGTCCCTGTTTTCAACCATCAATACAGAGACGTCCACGTGCCATGCCCCACCCCCCACAGATGGCCGGGACACTGTGCCTCCCTCCCGTCTGTCTGAAAGGCCCCTTCAGATTTAGCACTTACTTTCAACCCTTCATTAGACACACAGAATAGTCTTCTTTTTTATTTATTTATTTTATTTCAGCGTATTATGGGGGTACAAATGTTTAGGTTACGTGTGTTGCCTTTCCCCTCCTTCCACCCCAGAGTCAGTCAGAGCTTCAAGGGTGTCCATCAAGAATAGTCTCCTTGTTCACTGATCCCGTGGGTCTCAGGCAGGCCTGTCCAGGCTGCCTAGGCCCATGTGCCTGGATCCAGACGCTCCATTAATCCTCTCTCCCTGGGGTCTTGTCCCCTCTCCCAGCTCTGGGAGGGAATGTGGATGCAGACTCCCTATTTTTTTTTTTTTTTTTAAGACATGGTCTTGTTCTGTCTCCCAGGCTGGAGTGCAGTGGCATCATCATAGCTCACTGTAACCTCAAACTCCTGGGCTCAAGCCATCCTCCCTCCTCAGCCTCCTGAATAGCTGGGACTACAGGCATGTGCCACCATGCCCGGCTAATTTTTTCTATGTATATTTTTTGTTGTCCAGCTAATTTCTTTCTATTTTCAGTAGAGACAGGGTCTGGCTCTTGCTCAGGCTGGTCTCGAACTCCTGAGCTCAAACGATCTGCCCGCCTTGGCCTCCCAGAGTGCTAGGATTACAGGCGTGAGTCACTGTGCCTGGCCTTCTTCTTCTCTTTTTATTTTTGTTTTTAAAAATTGTATTGTAGTAAGACCACTTAACATGAAACCCACCCTCTTACTAGACTTTTAAGTGTGCTACAGAGTGTTGTCATCTACAGGCACGGCGTTGCACAGCAGGTCTCTAGCACGTATTCGTTGCTTCCCTCTCTCAGCCTCAGTTTCCTCACTTATAACACGGAGCCCACGGCGCTCCCCTCCTGGGCTGTGGGAGGGTTATAATTCGGGAAAACAACCGTGGCTCCCAGCCCACGCCCGGCACAGAGTGAGTGCCCTGCAGTGGAAGGGCGTGGAAGTTATAAGGCACGGAGGGACAGGGCCCCAACCCGACCACGGTTCTGAACACCTGGGGCTAAATTTCGGCTCGAACCACGCCACACTGTGGAGCCAGTGTCCTCATAGAGGTCTGTTGTGCAACCAGCTCCTCTGGGAGAAAATGTGGCGAGTCCACGGCTCCACGAACCTTAACGTGAAAACAGAATCCAAGAAACCCGAGCAGGCCCCTTGAGGAAGCCCCTGAGCTGCCCCAGGGTGGGGCCGTGAGGAAAGAGACAAAAGCTGCCTTCACCGGGACCAGACAACCCCCGGGGGGGACCAGGCCCAGCCCTCCTGTGTTTGCTCTTTGAATCAGGAGCAGGAAGAGCCCCTCGAGCTCAAGGCTGTCCAGGGGAATCATCTGCGTGAATTTGGGCGTTTAGGGTTGCAAATCTCGGTGAAGCATTTCAGATTAGGGAGTTTGAATTGAAAGATGGAGACAGGAGGCTCCCTTGCCCTATTCTCCTCTCTGAGTTGTTGACACTTCCTTGTTTGAGTTTGTCAATCCAGCTGAACACATATTTCATCATTTCCCCCTCAGCATGCGTGTTGGGGGGGCAAGATGGGGGGCGTTGGAAGGAAGGGGGCGGGGTTTGCAGTGGTTAAGAGTATACACTCTAGAGTCTGGCCTGAATGCAGTCAACTTGGCCATTTCCTCACTGTGTGACCTTGGGCAAGCGACTTTACCTCCTTGATCCTCAGTGTTCTCATGCATACAATGGGCTAACAGTTTTGTATCTCCCGGCGTTTCTGGGAGGCATTGGTGAGATGCTGAAT
Source organism: Cheirogaleus medius (assembly GCA_008086735.1). Lineage (NCBI taxonomy): Eukaryota > Metazoa > Chordata > Mammalia > Primates > Cheirogaleidae > Cheirogaleus > Cheirogaleus medius. Next base: position 32,044,460 of record VBSM01001118.1, on the reverse strand, counting down.
GTATGCCCCAAGCACCAAGCTCAGCACATACCAAGTGCTTAATGCATGTGTACGACTATTTTTAATACATATGTGTTATTTCCCCGTGATTTCTCAGGACACTTTCCCTATCCTTGGATGGAGAAGGGTGAGAATCAATATTTAATAATTGAATAGCCAATAGCCAAATAATTAACACTAAATTAAATGACATTTAATAAGCATTTCCCATGGACTTAGCACATGCCAAACATACTGCAAATGAAAACCATGTACTCCTTCCAAGTATTCTGCATGGTAAATATTTTTGTTTTTAAAACTGTGAAATTTTAAAATAAATAATTTTATAGATTTAATATATTTTTAAAGTTGTAAAAATACATTACTTATAAGTGAATAGCTCAGTGAGCTTTTGCAAACCAAACATCCCTCCCCATAACCAGCGCCCAGATCAAGAAACAATGTCACTCGCTCTCTGGAAGCCTCCCTGGAGACCCTCCCAGTCTCTGACCCCTGCCCCAAGGTAACCACTATCTCACCTCTAATGGCTTCGGATCGTTTTGCTGTTTTGGGGCTCATATGCATGGGGGATGCCACGCTATTCTTTTGTGTCTGGCTTCTTTTACGTAATGTCATGTTTGTAGGATTCATCCAGGTGGTCGTGTGCAGTTGTAGGTCACTTTCATTACTATAGAGAATTCCAGGGTTACCATCCCACAAGATACTTACCTATTCTATTTATTCATTCTTTTGATAGGCATTTAGGGGGTGTTTAGGTTGTGACTATGGCGAACACTGCTGCTGTGAGCGTCCTTGTCTTTGGGTGCCCATGTGCCTGCATTTCTGTGAGTAGACGCCGAGAAGTGGAGTTGCTAAGTCGTAGAGCAAGCCTGCGTTCAGCTGTCGTACATACTACCACACAGCTTTACAAAGTGCGGGAGTCATTTGTCTCCCACCAGCAGCACGTGAGGGCTCCTGTTGCTCCTCACCCTGCAAGATTTCTGCTCCCATTTTGCAAATGACAAAGACCGAAAGGTCAAGTGCTTGGTCCCAAACACAGCCAGTGAGTCCTAAGACTAGAATTCACTCATTCGTTGAGCCACAAATATTTGCTGAGCTCACACGCTCTGTGCCAGTCCTGTGCCAGGGGCTGGGAACTCATTGGTCACCATGCTGCATGGCATCCATACCCTCATAGAACTTTCAGCTGGGCTAAATCCTAATTTGAACTCAGATCTGTTTGTGTCAACGTTTTTGTGTTTCCGCTCTGTCGCCCTTTCTCAGCACCGTGTTGGAGCCCAGCAACATTCTTGGCACATAGTAGGTGCTCAATAAATGTGGGTTGAATGGCCGAGGGCATGGGAAATCTCAACAGCCCTCCCTGCAGTGAGAGCAAAGCCATGGCTGGGCTCCTGGCTGCAAAATGCCTTCTCTGGTGTTTCTGGGGCGATGAGCACAACTGGGGATATGTGTTCTTGGGGCGGACACTTTATCTGCTCTGACTTCTGGACCTAAATCTCAGGGCCCAAGCAGGGGGGACCTTGCACCATTCTAGACTTTGTTGTGGGAGAGGACAGGATGTCCACAGGGCCCGGGGAAAGGTTTATGGGGCAGCAGAAGTCCACTCTTAAGGTCCCAGGATGTGCAGTCTTCTTCTGATGAACAGCAGGCAGCTGGAGGACTCTCCAGCCGGGCACGGGGGGGCTGGCTGGCATCACGGCTGGCTGAGTGCATGAGCAGCAGCCTGCTGTGTAAGGAGAAGGGGCAGCGCCTGTCACCAGTGTGTCCCCCTTTCCAACCCAGGTCCACGCTGAAGGGAAACGCTCACCCGTCCATGCCGGCCACTCACATGACAATGGTCTCCAAATGATATTTAGTTATTCCCTCCTCCATGTCGTCCGTTCCATAGACTGTGAGCCCCGGGAGGGCAGGGGCTGTCACTGTGCATCTGCAGTAGGAGTGGGGCTGGTCTCAGAGCTGGGGCGCGGCCATGCCCCCTACTAGATTGGGTGGAATCTGGGGAGAAGCAAGAATTCTGGCAACTCGGGTGACTTGGCGGGCACGGCCTGCCTGGCGGGGGTCCCCTCTGCAGTCGCAGCCCTCTTGGAGGACAGTAGTGGTCACCATAATGTGGTCACCTCTAGAGTGTTCTCATAGAGGCACGTGCAGACACCCCCCGGCAGGCCTTCCGAGGGCTCCAGGCCTGGGGGTGCCTCTTTCAGCCACTTTCCAGCCCCGAGGCGTCCTCCCTGGATGGACCCGACACGCACGCAGGAGGCGTTTCAACACTTCACGTCCAGCTGCCTGACGAGTTCCCCGCTCAGAGGACACAGCGGGGCCACCAGCACAGCGAGAAGGGTCAGGCCGCGGGTGGGAAAGAAGACTGAAGGGTTGTGGCTGGAAGCTTCAACTGCACCGGATTTCCCACAGGCATCGTGGCCAGCGTGGCTCCCTCGGCCCGAGCACCGAGTCCCTGCCGAATGCCACGCGTATCGCCGATTGAACCAAACCGGGGTTTTTTCCTACCTGTGACTTTTAGTGACGTGAACTGAAAACGTTCATTATTGCGTAAGCCAGGCCGAGTCGGGTTTTCTAATGCTTGTAGCGAAGCACTGTAACGATACCATAGTTTCACTGACCCGGCCTGCCGTGAGATCGGGCCCGCGCCGGGAACTCCGGGTGACTGCAGAGCAGCGGCTGCCGTTGGTCGCAGCAATGAACACGCTTACGGCGGGAGGAGCACATGGCGCGCACTTTCCTTCACTTAAGTCTCGAAAGCAGCTTTTTGAACTAACAGTCCAGCCGCACGCATTGCACACATGAGTTACAGATGAAGCCCACAACTACACACCAATGTATTTGATAACCTAAAGGAAATGAGGGAAAATGGAAAACATCCATAATCAAAGAAATTAAGAAATTTCTTAAATGGAAACAGTGATTGAAGATCTCATTCCCCAAAAGCTTCTGACCTAAATGATTTCATGGAAGAATTTTACCAAACTTTTATAAAGAAGGAACTATGAATGAAAACAGAAAAAGAGAAAGGTGTCAAATTTCTTCTGTGAGGCTAGTCTAACTTGCCTAGCCTCAAGGGTAACACGAGGAAAGAAAGTTACGTACTTGTTGTATGTATAAAAAATGTGCTTGTCCAAGTTCAAAACCAAGTAGTGACCAAAAAAACAAAAAATTTGCTAAACTCCTAAATAAATTATTAGCTAATAAAATCTAATAGTACATTATAAACTATGTTTATTTTATTTTTATTTTACCAGCTCAGATCATCCTCCAAAGTAAAATATGTATATTTGAGAAGTGCTAGGATGGCTCAATAGCAGAAAATCTATTAACACAATTTATCATTTAATGGATTAGAGCAAAAAATTGATTAACTTTTAGATGCAGAAAAACATTTGTTAAAGGCCAGTGCTGACTTATGATTAAGAAAGATTCATAAAACTAGGAACATAAGGAATTGCCTTAATGTGATAAAAGCTATATTCCAAAAACCTACAGAAAATATCAAACTTAGCAGAGAATTCTGGTTACATTCCCATTTTTACAGAAGGCTCTGGCTACAGCGCAAGATAAGAAAAAGGCACAGGAAGTATAAGGCTTAGATGGGAAAAGATAAAACTGTCACTATTTATAGATGATATAATCCTCTAGATGGAAAATCCTACGCATTATGTAAAACAAACAATGACAACCATAAGAGATCAGAAAGACTTTTGAATGTCAGATTAATTTTCAAAACTCAACAGCTTTCCTCTCCTCTGAACCAGCAATGCAAATTAGAAAATGTAACAGAAAATTAGGTAGCATTTACTGTGGCAAAAACATGATACATTCTCTAGGAATCAATTTAACAAATCACACTCGAGACATTGATAGGACTTTAAAATTATATTATGGGATATATAGCAGACTCTAAATAAATTAAAAGATATACTAATTTTATGATTGGGTGGTCTAATATTGCAAAGATATCAACTCTTTCTAAGTTAACAAGCAAATTCAATGTAATCCCAGTCAAATTTCCAGAGGAATTTTTTTAAAGGAACTCAACACACACTAAAATTCATTTGAAAGAATAAAAGTCTATTAGATAAAATAGCATTCTACAAAGATGTCATATTTACAATGTTACGTTATTGGTATAGAAGCAGATACACAGACACAGTCACTGGGCTCAGCAGTGAATCCTCATGTTTCAGAATTTGGTCATTTAGCAGATGGTTTGGGAAAGCCGATTCATTATGTGGTGAGAAGTGAAGCTGAATCTCTGCCTTCCCTACATAGACTGACAGAAAGACGGCCTCCGGATGGGTTCAAATTCTAAATGTAAAAGGTGAAACTCTAAAGCTACTAGAAAAAGCGAAGTAGAATATGTCTGAGGTAGGGGCAAGGTCTTAAGACTCTCCAGACATAGACCATGAGATAAAATACTGATGAGTTTGAAAATATTCCTGTTCAATGAAGGCCCTACAATGTTAATAGATGACAGCTCTGGAGAAATATTAGCAATCCTTAAATCTGACAAGGGACTAATGTCAAGAATAAATTAATGGATCCTCAAATCAAAGAGGATGAAAAATACCCCCAGGTAAGCAAATAGAAGAATGGACAAAAGATAAGAACAGGGAATTCAAAGACTTCAAAATGGTTACAATTATGATGAGATGTTCAAACTTCCCATTAATCAGATAAAGTCGTGCTAAGAGATCACTCAACTACATATCAGGCTAGCAAGAAATTATCAAGATGTTGTTAGAGACTGAATCATGTCCCACCCTCAGCCCAGTGTGCAGGTATTTGGAGATAGCGCCTTTAAGGGGGCAGTTAAGGTTAAATGAGGTCATAAGGGTGGAGCCCTAGACTGATAGGATTGGTGACTTTATAAGAAGAAGAGACACCAGAGACCTCTTTCTCTGCATGCACAGAGAAAAGGCCGTGTGAGGATACACTGAGAAGGCGGCTGTCTGCAAGCCAGCAAGAGAGTCCTCACCAGGACCCAGCCCTGGGGGCACCTTGATCTTGGCCTTCCAGCCTCCAGAACTGTGAGAAAATAAATATATGTTGCTTAAGCCACTCAGTGTGTGCTACCTTGTTATGACAGCTCTAGCTGACTGATACAGATGCGTATCTTCCAGTCAGTGTTGGGGAAAATGGGGAGACGTATGCTTATTTATTACAGAAGCAAGTGTAGACCAGCAAAGCCATTCTAGAGAGGATTCTGGCAGTTTTAGTTAAATTGAGTTTACGTCTACCCCAAGGTCCAGCCCTTCTCCTTCTGGGTATATCCCAAAAATTCTCCCACAGGGTCTAACAGGGACACGTACAAGGACTTTCATCTCAGTGTAGCTTATAATAGTGGGAAATTAGAGACAACTCAAGTGTCCATGGCTAGGGGAATGGTCAAATAAACTGAAATAGATGAATCCATGGACCTCTCTGCACCAGCTGAAAAAACACAGATGCCAACAGCATGGTGTTGAGTGGAAACAGTAAAACACAGAGTGAGATCTATGTGGCAATACAATTTATGCAAATCAAAATGCTGCATGCACAAGGATACAGGCATATTTAAATGCATACATCAAGCACACCACAGAGCCTGCCAAAGCAGTAGGGACATGGGAGTGGGGATAAGGGATAAAAGGGGAAAATGACATAAACAAGGGCCTTGTAGGGATTCATGCTAATGACAACATCCTATGAATTGGCTATGGTCAACTCTACCTCAATTGATGTTTGAGAAAAAAGGAAGAAGAGAGGCTTGCTGCCCCAAAGTCACACAACAGGGCAGTGGTGGGGCCCAAATGGTGCCATCTCACCTGCTCTGTGGACAGTGGGCAGAGCTCGGGCTCAGCTTACTTCTTGCCAGGGTGGCTTTGCTGTCTGTGGGGCCTTGGCCGGGCCAGCCCATGGCTGCCCGAGCCGTGCCAGGGCAAGGACAGCAATCCAAGGCAGATGAGGAGTGGATGCATCTTGGGGTCTGGGACCTGCAGGTGTCAAGAAGGGTCAGTCGGGGCCTGGACAGACGGCTGTGAGGGGGGCTGCCCGTGTGGATGGGCTCACGGTTTTCTGCAGGAAGATGACAGCAGAGTTAGCCCCCAGCATGCTGTGGGGAGGGGCGCAATGGACTCTGGCAGCTGCTACCAGGGCTGGCTCACATGGTGAGGGTGGCAGGTGGAACCCTGGTGGGGAGGCCAGGGCTCCAGAGGGAGGCCTTGTTGCTTGGGGACATTCACCAGAGCCCACTGTTGGGTCATCCAACTGGGTGGGGGTCCTCTCCCAGGCACTGGCACAGGCTGGATGTTGGTGACTCTTCAGTGAAGCAAGAAATGAATGAAGGAGTGAAGACGGCTAATGCCAGGCTCTCCAATAGGACTAGGACTTTCTTAAGGGCAAGAGCGTCCTCAACCCCTACCACGATGCTTGCTTGCCAGAAATTAAGTGCTAATGAATGTTTGTTGAGTGACTAAATGACTGATATATGTGTGGGGATGACTGATCTCTGATTCCCCACCAAATTATGAGTTTCTTGAGGGCAGGACGTGAGTGTCATTAATCCTTATGTCTACAGTGCCTCTAATGAAGGAATAAATGATTGGGTGGATGGGCAGATCTTATCTTTCTGGGTAAGATCGACAGGAGAAGAACAGAAAGGTTTACCTTGTGCCCTGGGGCTGTGGGTCAGACAGAATTCGGTTCAGACCCCCATTTCTCACCTTTTTGGGGACGGTGTCAAATGTGTCCAGTTGTTCTTATCCTCGCATTTCTCCTAACTCCCACAACCACCACTTCCAGCATGTGACCACGCCTAACGACTTCCCCTCAGCCACCATCGGCTTGGCCTGGATTATTGCAAAGGGTCCTCCCTGATGTCCCCACCTCTGGCGCTGCCCAGCTGCAGGCTCTTCCACACAGCAGCCTGAGACGTAGGTCGGACCAGGTGCTACTCCGCTCAGAGCCCTGCAACGTTTCCTACTGCGCACAGAGCAAAAGCCACACTCCGCGCCATGCCTCACAGGCCCAGCAGGGCCCCCGCACCCCGTAGACCTCACCTCCTACCGCTGTCCCCCGACCCACCGCACTGCAGCCGCACGGGCCCCCAGGGGCTGCGCCCCAAACCCCGCTGCTGTGAGCTGAGACAAAGGTGCCAGGGATGTGCAGGGTCCCAATCGGGTGACGGATGGGAACATCCTTTGCGAGTCTCACAGAAGCCCTGGGACCGCTCGTGGGCAATTCCCTCTGGTTCTGCAGTAGACCGTGCGGAAGAAGGCTTGGTTCGGGTGTTGGCTTTCCCCGCGTGAGGTCCTTTCTCAGAGTTCATGCTCCCCCAGGAGATGTTTGTAGAATATCGGTTACTTTGAAATGTACTTCTCTCGCCTTCCTGGTCTTGTGTAACAGGTTGGAATTTTGTTATTTTTTTTGCCAAGAAAATTGGAGAAGAGTGGACATTATTGAGAGGAACAAATCTGTTGTCCTTGGCTCTTTGGACGTCTTAACATGGGTGGGGGCAGGTCAGTCCTGCCTCGTCACGGGCTGTGGGTCTCAGGGTCACAGAGTCTGATGAAATGACAATGTGGAGGGTGTAGACTTTCAGAGCTTGATGCATGACAAGGGAGAACAGAAGCAGAAGGATGAGAGGGCCCCGCTCAGGGGTGGGCGCTGGATCTGGAGCCAGCTCGCTGCAGAATCATGCGCTGCTAGGAGCACGGGCTTCGGGGTCACACAGCCCGGCGGTCAGCTCCTGCCCGTGCCGCCTGCAGACTCGGTCCCCAGGTCTGTAAAAGGAGCGCAGTGCAGACCTCAGAGCGGTGGTGAGGACTACCGGGACTCACGCGAGGGCCGGGGCTCACAGTCCACGCTATGATGACGGCCCTCACCCCGTCCATTTCACAGATGAGAAAGGCAACTCCGGCAGGCAGAGATGACAACAGGGAGGTGGAGTCTGAGCTGACACCCAGGGAAAAGGCCACAAGTTGGCCGGGAGTCCCATGCTGGTGCTCCCGGAGGTGGAGGGGGGTGGGGAGTGGTGACAGAATGAGGACCGCTCCTTCATAAGCAGCTACCTGGAGGACGGTGGGGCTGGCGTTTGTTTCTTGGGGCTCATTCATTCCCTGTGCTAAGCCTGTTCTGTGTGCAGTCTCGTTCCATCCTCATACCACACAGGTGAGGGGACAGGGACCCAGAGAAACCCAGCGGCTGCCCGCGCTCCCAGCCAGGACAGGGCTGAGCTGGCATCCTAGCGGGCAGGCTAAGTGCTGTACTTGCAATGACTCATTCAATCCTCAACACAGCCCTCTGTGGTGGGTACTGGTACTATCAGCTTCCCTTTGCAGAGGCATAGGGCTGTCCAGCAAAATCCCCAGAGCCACCCAGCTGGGGAAAGAGGGGTTGGGGCAGGAGCCAGACAGCCCGACCTGCAGGAGGGAGCGCAGAGGAGCTGTGGCCCCTTCCCCACCAGCCTCTCCCCAACATGGTCCTCACATCCCCCCGCCTGCCCCCAGCCACAAGTGTTGCAAGGAGAGGCAGAAAGACTGACAATGGCAGGCTGGTACTGAGTCCTGACTCTGGAGTCACTTGTCTAAGGACACAGAGCTGGGAAATGCAGAGCTGGGATTTGAACCCAGGCCATCTGACTTTAGTTTGTTCTATCTTGATTCTGGGTAAATTCACTCACAGTCCTTGCCCTTCACCCCAGTCTCTACAAACCTCTTTTGTCCAGTTGCATTTCCTCTAACGCTCTACAGAGGCCAGTAAAGACTGCATGGGACAGCGTGGCAACTACCAAAATGTTCAGTGAGGCGGAGTTGGTCCAGCAGGGGGAGCGCGGGCTGCAGGTCTCACAGGATCCTGAATGTACCGCAGCATGCGGTGCAGGAACCGACCCATCAAGCCCGGGTCTTGTCCAGGTCTGTGGTTTGCAGAATCCCAAATCCAGCGTTTCAAAGCGGAGTACAGAAAGATAAATTTGGAACCAAGAGACCAAAGCTTAATAACCACCAGTTTATTTAAAAGAGCAAGTGATGTGATGTCTGTAAAGTGCATAGAAGAGTGTCAGACATGAGTTGAAAACTTTTTTTTAAAAGATAATGATAAGGAAGATGGCCAGGTGCGGTGGCTCACGCCTGTAATCCTAGCACTCTGGGAGGCCGAGGCGGGAGGATCGCTCAAGGTCAGGAGTTCGAAACCAGCCTGAGCAAGAGCGAGACCCCATCTCTACTAAAAATAGGAAGAAATTAGAGGAACAACTAAAAATATAGAAAAAATTAGCCGGGCATGGTGGCGCATGCCTGTAGTCCCAGCTACTCGGGAGGCTGAAGCAGAAGGATTGCTTGAGCCCAGGAGTTTGAGGTTGCTGTGAGCTAGGCTGATGCCACGGCGCTCTAGCCTGGGCAACAGAGTGAGACTCTGTCTCAAAAAAATATATATAATAATGATAAGGAAGAAAAAGGGCTGGAGGACTGGATGGGGAGTAGTTTGGAGTAGTCACCTAAGGTGCACATTGTTAAATGGCCCGAGGAACATGAGCGCTGAGTGGGGTCCACCGGTGTTGGACATTAAGGAGGTCGTGTGTGACCTAGAGCAAGTTATTTGGAGGAGTTGGAGGAAGAAGTCAATTACACAAAAACTGAGCAGTGGGTGCAGGTGAGGAAGTAGAGGCAGTGCATAGCACTAAGTCTTTTGAGAAGTTTGGTGATGCAGGGAAGAAAATGGGGTTACCAGGGCCAAGATAAAATTTCTCCCATAAACCACAACTTTGTGGACTATTTTTGCCTGAGGGCACTTAGAGGGCAAGACCAACACCCTCACTGTACAGCGAGAGTGTTGTGGCCAAGAGAAGGGAGCCACCCAAGTCACAGCATCAGTTCAGGAAACACCTAGACAAGATAGGAAGACTTGTTCATTTGCTTTTGGGAAACTGTGCCAGAGTGTTCAGAGATTTCTGAGATAAAGGATGAATTAACCCAGGCACTCTCCCCTGCCCTCCAGACATTTGTCATATGACCAGACCCACCACCATTTCTGGCGATGGTTGCCCCCACCCCATGACACTGTGGAAGCAGGGCAGTCCGTACTTCAGAGCTGAAAAAAATTTATTGTGGGAAAATTACAGGGAATCAGCGCATGGGTTCTGGTGAGGATCTACAGGGAAACAGCCTCCCCCCGTGCCCAGAGAAGTAGGGGATCTTTGAGTCCACGGTGGGTGATGCGATTCCAAGTGGCAGCTGCAGGGGGTGTCCTGCAGCGGGGAGGATGTTCCAGGGAGGACCTAGGAAGCAGGACCTGATTCTGTGTGAGATAATCCAGGTATTAGTCAACTTCATATGCTTTCTTTTTTTTTTTTTTTTGAGACAGAGTCTCACTCTGTTGCCTGGGCTAGAGTGCTATGGCATCAGCCTAGCTCACAGCAACCTCCAACTCCTGGGCTCAAGCGATCCTCCTGCCTCAGCCTCCCAAGTAGCTGGGACTACAGGCATGCGCCACCATGCCCGGCTAATTTTTTCTATATATTTTAGTTGGCCAATTAATTTCTTTCTATTTTTAGTAGAGACGGGGTCTCGCTCTTGCTCAGGCTGGTTTCGAACTCCTGACCTTGAGCGATCCTCCCGCCTCGGCCTCCCAGAGTGCTAGGATTACAGGCGTGAGCCACCTCGCCCGGTCCTTCCTATGCTTTCTAAGCAGGCTGTGAACCAGATCTGACAGCCTTTCCCCTTCCTCCCACGCCCCTCCACACGGGCACTGCTGTCCACTATCCATGGTGCTGAAACACATTCCCGTCCCATCACCCATCCATCCGCTGTCTGTCTCTGGGTAATGTTTTCTCACTGGTTCCCTGGATTCCTTCTCATCAACTAAGATGGGTCTTCCTCCTCACCTTGGCCTACTTCATGACACAAGGAGGCAAAATATCATCAGATGCTCTAGTTGATCAGAAGACTTATTTCTTACTTTTAATCTTGGCAACTCATTCAAATTCCTAAAACACTTTCTAGTCTAAACTAAATATATCTGCGGGCTGAATATGTTATGGGGGCCACAAACTTGGGACTTCTGTGACAAGTGGCAGCCTAGATGTATTGTTGGGGACAAAATGAGACACCCTATGCCTTTCAACATCTTGCAACTGGCAGCAAATTAGCTTAGTTAAGTTAGCACTGTCCACATGTAGCCACTAGCTACGTGTGGATACTAGCATTTGAAATGCAGGCAGGCCAAACTGAAATGTGCTGTGTGTATAAAAATACACCAGATCAAAGACTTGCTACAAAAATGGAATGTAAAATATTTTATTAATAACTTTTATATTGATTACATGTTCAAGTGATAATATTTTGGACATATTGGGTGAATAAAACAATTACTAAAATTAATATCATCTGTTTCTTTTTTCTTTTAAAAATGTCTTTGCTAGAAAATTCAAAATTTCATGTGTGTCGCATGTTATATTTCTATTGGACAGCATCGGTTTAAAGCATTACATAACTAAGCTAAGCAACACAAGGATGTGGATGCAATCATAGTAGTGGCCACTCAATTTCTTATGTCCCCTGTCATGGATTGTACCTTCTTCTTAGCAGCTCGATTCATTACATGTGCCCTGGTCCTTAGAAGGCATGTGTACAGCCCACTACAAACTCATCCTTACTCCTCAGAGGATACCTCCATCCTCTGTGACTTCTATGACCTGCCACCCAGAGCTTCTCCTCCTTGTCCAGAGACCAGATCCTTTCCTACTCCCATGTATTTGCACATGCTGTGTGCTCTGCTCAAATTGTCTTTTACCACAAAGAGACTCGATCATTCTTCAACACCCAGTTTAAATCCTGCCTCCCAGGTGAAGACCCCTTGAAGTCCTTTGGCAAGGCTGCTGGGCCTCACCTCTCTGCTTGCATGGAACCTCAATCAGAGCACCTGACTGCACGTGAACTTGCCTATTTATTTGTTTTATCCCTTACTAGGCTGGGGGGTTTTTGAGGTTGGGGGCCATGTGTGATTCATCCTTGTAATCCTGGCACTTGGGATAATACAGGTAATAATAGAAAATCCTTGCCTTCATGAAGTCTACATTCCAGTGAGGGAGACAGAAAAGAAACTAGTAATGTAGTAGGAAAGTCAGATAATAATGGGCGTTATGAAGAAAAATAAAGCAGGAAAGAGAGTGGTGGATGTGCCTTTATTGAAAGACTTGAGATGGTGACACCTGAGCAGAGTGTATTCAGCACAGAATAGTTGCAGATAAATACGCAATAAATAAATGGTTACATCTTGTTTTTACAGAAATTCCCTGCCTTTTCTCTGCCAAATGTTACTCTTGTAAAGATGTCTCCTATAACTGAGCTCCCTCCATACTCCAGCCGTGCCAGCCTCCTTTCTTTGCTTCAAAAAGGAAAGCTCATTCATTCCTGCCTCAGGGCCTTTGCACATGCTCATCCTCTTGCTTGTGGTGCTTGTGTCCTGTGTCTTGGCATAACTTCTTCTGCCTTATCATTCAGAGCTCAGCCAAAATGTCTCTTCCCCAAAGAGCCTTCTGTCTGGCTATATTAATTTGATGCCCCCTCTCTGTCCTCGCCTCTGTACTCATTCCTACATCCTCCTGCTGTGTTTTCTTCATAATACCCTCCATCCTCTGAATTTAGTTGACTATGTACTCATTTCTTTGTTCACTGTTAATATTCCCAACCTGAATACGAGCTCCAGGAGATCAGAGTCCTCATCTATCTTGTTCCCTGTTGTATCCCCAGCATTTAGAATAGTGCCTAGTATACAGGAGACATTCATAACCAAAATTTTATGAATATGAGTGACACACTTATAATGACCCTAAAGGCCAAACGTAATGGCTAAGGAATGGAAATATGCTCTGGTCTCTCACCGGCTTGGTCCAAATGTAGCTCCTTCACTTTGGGAATATTTAGATGTCGATTTGGAAGTTTTCCTGCTTTAGTATCAGATCTAGAACACAAAACAGACACCTCAGATGGCAGGGATGGAGGACGATCAGAGAGGCCAGAGGAGGTTCCCCTGCTCCAGCTGGGAGTAGAGTGGGATTGGGGAAAGGGCAAAGGCTTGGGGACAGAAGGCTGAAGCTGGAAGCTCTGATTTGTCACTGGCTGACTCAGATGACTTCACTGACAGTTCTTTATGGAAGCTGTACAGCGACTACTAGTGTGGGTTCTGTAGCTGGGTGTGTGGGTTCACTCTGGCTCTGCCACTTTCTTCCATGGAAATCTGGAAAAACATTTTATACTCCTCATCTACAAAATGCAGCTAGTGATAATACCTACTTCACAGAGTTCCTGTGTGGACTGATCAAACTGATATATGTAAAGTTCTCAGAGTGCTTGGCATGTATTAATAGTGAAGCACTTCATAAACACTTAGCTCTTTTTGTCATTATTTCTTGTTGAGTAATCTTGGACTCCCTCAGGAAACAGCAGTTGAGTTTATTAGGGTTGCTATTATTAAAGACCATTCTGCCACAGCAAAGGAGAGATTTTTGGTCTAAGAGAAGTATCAGCGAGGTAAGGGCGGATGAGTTGAAAAGGGTAAGGGAGGAGTCTGAGCTTTCTTCCGGAGTGTTCCTGTCCCTCCCCACTTCCAGCGCTTACCAATCAACGCATCAGCTATGTGAGGATCCATGTTACGGAGCCAGCTACTCATCACAGGACACAGCTGAAAGACAAGGAAATATGCACAAGTCAGGAGGAGGACTCAACCAACCTGAATAAATGAAAATAAAGCCTGAATGGGATTGATCAAGGCAAGTTCTCCTGAGCCAACTCATTCTAGGGAACAACCAAGTAGATGGGTTTTGGGGACAGACTGCCCTGGGTCACATGTCAGCTCAGCCATTTGGCCGCTGAATAACTTGTGTAAGTCATTGGCCCTCTTTGGAAACTTTTCATAAACTTGGAAAATGAAGATAATATCGTTACCCAGAGTATGTGATTGTTTGGAGGATGAGATAATATCATTTCAGATACTTAGCACAGTGCATATTGCTTAATGGATGTTAGCTGTTAATTTTATGATTACTCGTATCCATTTGACAGGTAAGGAAGCTGAGTTTTGCAGAGGCTTGTCAACTCACCTCCAATCACACGGATGCTGATTTTGACTTAGGGAACTAACCAATGTCTGTGAAGCACTTCACCAGTGCCTGGCCGCAGAATGGGAGCTTAATAAATGTCACTTCATCTCTCCCTAACTCTCTTTCCTGGAAGATCACCTCTCACTTCATTAAGAAGATCCAACCCACCATGCCCTGGGTCTCAGCTCAAAAACTGAAGTAACCTGGGTTTGCATACTTACTTTTTCTGCCATATCATAGGCTATTGTGTTTTTCAGGCTTTTCTCTATGTGTCTCTGAAGAAATTTTATAATCGGGTTGGTTCTAAATGAAGAATGAGGAAAATGTGCAGAACAGATTAATTTCTCCCAAACTCTCTTTTCTCCACAATCACTTCTTTGCTCAATGCCCCTGAATCACTCCAAGTCTGTTCCTTGTTTCCATAACATTCCATGACCCAGCCTTGCCCCACTGCTCTGACTTACCCTCTATGGATCCTTAATCCTTCAATTTAAATCACCTTGCCCTTGTCATTGTCACCCATCATTATCTTCACTGGGACTATTTTGTGTTCCAGTTTGACCACTCTATTAAGCCCAGACAACTGGTTTCCTCTAGGATGCCCTTCCTGACCTTTCTAGCCAACTCTGAGTTCTCTCTTTCCTACCCACTCTCCCATTTCCCTGATTATCTGATGCTACAGTAGCACTGTCTCCTCTGCCAGGCGGCCAATGCCTTCACGAAAGGAAGAGTGTAAGGTCCTTCTCCGTTGGGGGAGATGAGAGAGCAGCAGGAAGTGACAGTGTAAGGGCATCTTCGTGACTCAGGGTCCCTAATCCTTACAGGGGAGGGTAAACCTGTCTTATTCTCAGGCAAAGCGTTTATGTCTTTATTGCACAGAAATCAGCTATGATCTACTGCGTCTAGCCTGAGCTCTCAGATTCTCCACAAAAAAGGGACTTTTGTTCTTTAATATATCAAAAGACGTGGAGAGAGCCGTATTTGCAGTCTTCAGCGGGGGAGGTGGGCTGTGAATCCACGTGGCTGTGTCTGGTTCTCACTTATGCTTGAGCGTGGCGGGAGGGCGTGACCAGACACGCAGGGGTTCAGAAAGGACTCAGACCCAGATTTCTTTGAAACAGTGAGATGAATCAAAATGAAAAATGTGTGAATAAAAAAAGGGTATAAAATGGCTTTGGTGACCGACCATTGGATTCAGTTAAATATGTGTATCAGCCTCAGTTTTTAAAATCTCAGAAAAGAAAAAATTCTTAAAAAGAGATGATATATTTAGAAAAAAACACTAAAACTCTACTTAATAAAAGGACAAAAACCTCTGATGACAGTTCCTCTAAAGAGGAAATGTCAGAGATTAATACACAAATAGTGAAATGCTTTTCTACGGTAGTCAAATGAATAAA
The DNA here is from genome assembly GCA_008086735.1 of Cheirogaleus medius. Lineage (NCBI taxonomy): Eukaryota > Metazoa > Chordata > Mammalia > Primates > Cheirogaleidae > Cheirogaleus > Cheirogaleus medius. The sequence goes on along the minus strand of VBSM01001118.1, from coordinate 32,028,974 downwards.
AATAATAGCTTCCATGGGATTTTCCACCTACCGGAGCCAAAAGCTGTGAAAATGAGACTAACTGGTACTGGTGGTGTACAGGGCAAAACGGACCAGGGCCAGCGAGAGCCGAGTCACTTGGTTCAGTCCTGTTGGCGAGGTGTTCGGTGAGTGAGTTGGCAATGCCTTAAAACTATGATATGCCTTAAACGTAAACGTTGTAGAACTGTTTATACTTTTAGAATAGTCTTAGAAATCTGTAATAAGAAAATAACCTTATTTTTGGAAAAACTTCCTATACCAAAATGTTCAGGATTATTTATGAGAGCAAAAAATCTAGAAATAGGCCGGGCGCGGTGGCTCACACCTGTAATCCTAGCATTCTGGGAGGCCGAGGCGGGAGGATCGCTCAAGGTCAGGAGTTCGAAACCAGCCTGAGCAAGAGCGAGACCCCGTCTCTACTATAATTAGAAAGAAATTAATTGGCCAACTAAAAATATATAGAAAAAGTTAGCCGGGCATGGTGACACGTGCCTGTAGTCCCAGCTACTTACTCAGGAGGCTGAGGCAGGAGGAGCGCTTGAGCCCAGGAGTTTGAGGTTGCTGTGAGCTAGGCTGATGCCACGGCACTCACTCTAGCCAGGGCAACAGAGTGAGACTCTGTCTCAAAAAAAAAAAAAAAATCTAGAAATAACCTAACTGTCCACACATGGTCAAGCAACCCTCCCTTATTTTCTCTCAGTTGTATTTGGTGAACATCTTTTTAAGTCAATAAAATCATGGCTTTTATAATAAGCAAAATAATAAACATGCGTCAAATTCTATTTATCACATATACATGTCCATATACACAAAAGGCTTATTTTGTAGGGTATTGTTTTTCCAGTGACATCTTTTAGGTGGGGTCTCACTGGAGGCTTCCTAATAAGCAGCTGGACACAGGGCAAAGAAGATCAAGAACTCACGAGCTTCCACTGCTGATCCACACAGTCTCGGGTGTGATCCTGCATTTCCTAAAAGCAAGTGTGTAGTGGCCATCTTGATTCTTCTCCAGGCGGAACGGGACCCTCATCTCTGCTCGCACGTTCACTTCAAAGGGCTTCAAGCCTGGGACACTGTGGGAAGGAAGAGTTAGAGCTGGTGGGAGAGGACCTTGTTGTACCCCATTTGTTTCTAGGACGAGGGGCCCCATGTTCGAATAGAACTTTCCAAACCACCTGTTGAAGGTCATTTCCTCATTTTTCAAAAGAAATGATTCAGGACTACAGAATCGGAATGGCTTTCTCCACGTCCCGCATCCAGCCAGCAGCTAAGTAAGTCAGATGCTGTGCGTTCAGGGAGTCTAACCGAGACCCGCCACCTCTAGGTCTGGGAACTGTTAGAAGGGAAAATGTTGATTCTAAGTCGGGTGTCCTGTCAGAACTGAGCAACTGCTCCTGACCTTGGAAAGTACTCTTCTTCTTTTTTTGAGACAGAGTCTCACTCTGTTGCCCTGAGTACAGTGCCGTGGCCTCAGCCTAGCTCACAGCAACCTCAAACTCCTGGGCTGAAGTGATCCTCCTGCCTCAGCCTCCCGAGTAGCTGGAACTACAGGAAGGTGCGCCCATGCCCGGCTAATTTTTCTATTTTTTGTAGAGACGAGGTCTCGCTCTTGCTCAGGCTGGTCTCGAACTCCTGACCTTAAGTGATCCTCTTGCCTCGGCCTCCCAGAATGCTACGATTACTGGCGTGAGCCACCTCGCCCGGCTGGAAAGTGCTTTTCTAGAGGTCTCAAACTCCATTGCCTTGAGGGCTGGGCTTGGATGGAAATGAGTGAAGTGGACCAGGGCGAGTTTCGCAGGGGGAGGTAAGGCTGTAGCGGACTGAAGCCTGTAGCCTGCCCTCCGAAAGCACACTGCGCAGACCAGACACAGCGTATCTGTAGGCCAGGGACAGCCCCTGGGGCGACCCTTGGTAACGGTGCCAAGGGTCGTTAAGGTCCAGAGTTGATTCTGTGTTCTTGTCTTCAGCCGTGCTCAGTCAGAGATAGGTGGGCCTATGAAGTCTGAAGAAATGAAGGTGGCAGCTGTCTGAATAAAGCAGGGAGAGGAACCTGCCCAACTCTTTGCCCCTAACTCAACGCATGGGGTGACCCAGGCCCAGAGGGGGTGACCTAGGCCCAGAGAGGGTGAGTCTATTGCTCAACCCTTTGGTGGCGACTGCCTCCCACACCCCCGTACGCCTGTGCAAAAGCAGATGGTGACTGTGAGACTCACAGCTGCTACTTACTCTAAAATCACATCAAATGTTGCTGGTATCCGTAAAGTGGCCTCATTCCTTTGACCGTTGGTATCGAGGGAGAGTGGAAGCAGTTGAGGATTTTGCACCTGCAGCCTGGGGAAGCAACAGCACAGCAGGGGAAGGTTGCGGCTCCTGCTGCAGGTGGACCTCGCTTTTTGCAAAGGCAGGTCCCTTGCAGAGCATGAGTGGAAGTGTGCAAAGGTGGTTCCTCACTCATCGGTCGTGTAATTTATCGCACAGCTACTACGTGCTGTACGCACTGGGAATGCATCCCTGAGCAAAAGGAAGCTCTTGCCTTAATGTATCTCAGAACGATCGTGCTCAGCACTTTGCCCAGCACCAAGCAGGCTGAAATAAATGAGTGAATAAGTGACTAGATAAAGGACTGAACGCCATATATAGCAGATGCTTGGGGAAGGTGTACGTACGTGTGAAAGAATAAATTCAGTAAATTAATACATATAGAACGTGTCAGGGGATGGACACCGTGAGGAAAAGGACCTACAGGATCAGGAGATGGAAGGTGACATTGGGAAGAGTAGAATTTTAGACAGGGTGGTCAGGGAAGGCTTCTCATAGGAGGTGACGTTTGGGCAGAGTCATGAATGGAGTGAGAGTATGAGTCATGCCGATAGTTGGGAGAAGAAAGGGCCAGGCAGAAGACAGAGCAAGTGCAAAGGCCCTGAGGCAGAAATGTGGCTGGTGTGTGTGAGGAACAGCAACAGGCTCCATGTGGCTGGCCGGGAGGGAGTCGGGGGAGGACAGTAGGAGAAGAGGTGGAGGAGGTGGCCAGGGTCAGAGTGCGTGGAGCCCATGGGCCAACGGCAAGGACTTTGGGTTTGGTTCTGAGAGCAATGAAAAGACATCAGAGGGTCTGGGCAAGGGAGTTACAGGGTCTACTCCACTTCTTAGAAAGATCCCTCTGGATACGGGCAGAACAGAGGGGAGGAGAGAGAAGGGGGGCTCCGGGGCAGTCAGCCAAGGGGCGAGATGATGGCGGCTCAGACCACGGGAGGTGGCGGAGATGGTCAGGCGCTTGGGTGTGTTTCAAAGGCAGAGCTGCCAGGGTTTGCTGACAGGCTGCGTGTGGGTATGAGGAGACCGAGGAGCCAAGGAGGACGTGGAGATTTCTGGCCAGCGCACCTGGCTGGGGGGAGCGGCCCCAAGCGGAGGCGGGCCGAGCTGGGGAGGAGCGGGCCGGGGGGACGAAGGTGGGAACTGGCTGTTGAGTTTTGGACGTGGTGAGTTTAAGATGCTTGTGAGACGGGGGCCCGGGTCTTCCATGCTCTGGTGGTCAGTTTGACCTCAAAGCTCAGTGTCGTCTGTCACTGCGCTTATCGCGTTGCTTTGCTACTGTTGTTGTTTTGTTACCTTTGACGGGGCTTGCTGAGCACAGGGAGCTGCACAGACATTTCCCACGTGTTATTTCATGGGATGCTCACGACAGCCCTGTGGGGACAGATGCTATTGTTCCCCGTGGGAGAGGGGCAGAGAGGGGAGGAGATTGGGGTGCTCTCACAGCTGGTGAGCAGCATCCTCTTCCCGGACAAGGGGACTGAATTTCTGTGTCTCTATCACCTCCCTAGCCTCCTGCCTCCGCGAGTGTCTCCCCACCAGGGGCCCTCAGGCCGGCAGACCTGGAAGGGCTGTTTGCTGAGGGAAGGGCCTCTGCAAAGTCCGGAAACACGGGCCGAGCTCTAACAAACCAACAAAGACCAGCACAGCCTGGCCTGGGGCTGGCTGGTGATCGGAGACCACTCACTTGACATTGCTGAGCTCTTCGAAGAGTGGGCCACCGTTGGTGCTCAGGACGTCCCATACACGGCGGAAGGTGTTAGTCAGTGCTGCCTGGAAGTCGTCTGACAGCAGATTGGGAAGAAAGACCAGCTTGAGCAGTCCTTGAGTCAAATCTGAAAAAAACATGGGGCTCCCCCAGAACCCAATTAGACATTCAGATGCCAAAGATTCTCAGATGTAAACTTGACCTCCAAGCATGTCCCATACGTGGCGCTCACTCCCTGTTCACCTATTCTTTCTGGCCACGTGCCCGACACAATCATCCAGCCAGTATTTCTGGGGCCTCCTGTGGGCCAGGGCCATGCCAGGGGCTGGGGTGACCGTGAGAGCAGACTGGAGCTGGTGTTCTAGTGGGGCGGAGGGGACAGATGGTGATGCCTAGAACAAAGGGCCAGGCGGAGTCAGGGGCGAATAGTGCTGTGAAGGGAGGGGCTGGTCTCAGCATGACACTGGCCGATCAGAGGGGACCTCGGCCAAAGCCCTGGGATCCCCCAGCGGGGCCTAGAGTTAACTCCTTACATTTTGGTTTGCGAGGAGGCTGGAGTTCTGGGGGTGCAGCTGGGAGGCGACATTTGAGAGCAGACTTGAAGGAAGGAAGGCAGCCGTGTTGCCAGTCAGGGAACGAGAGCTCTGGGCAGAGGGAACAGTGACTGCAAAGGCCTGGGTGTGCCATGTGCTGAGGAGGCCACCGTGGCAGGGGCCTGGGTCGGGGGCGAGTTAGGCGAGTGGGGCAGGGCCAGTCCGTGCAGGACGGGGGGCTTTGATGGTGGCGGGTCCTTGGACAGAGGAAGCAGGGCAAGGACGCAGGGAAGGGGAGAATCTTGGGACGTGAGGATTAAATGAAGTGGCTGTCAGAACAGCTAGGAATCAATGGTGTGAGCTGCATCCCAGGCATGACTCGCATCAGAACTTAACTGGCGTGGGCTCAGGGCCGGGACTTGGGAAGAGGCCTACTGGGTCAGGGCAGGATCCAAAGCAGGACCCAGGTGGGATGGCCTCACCGTGGATGAGCTGTGGAGAAATCCCAGCCCAGGCCTCCTGAGCAGAGGATGAGGCCAGCAGCCCACAGAGGACAACGAGGAGGCCTGAGACCTTCAGCATCTTGAGTCTTGAGTCAGGTCCCTGCAGGAGATCAGGGCAGAGAGGTCAGTTTTGGGGAAACTCTCAGACGTCTTCCCGGAGCTTGGGTCTGAGGTGGCCACAGAACCCACGTGGACCCATTCCAACCATATCCATTTTCCAGATGGGTCCACTGAGACTCAGAGAGAGGGCATGATTTTCCTCATAGTATTGAGGAAGAAAGAGAGGGTCCAAAAGATGAAGTCACTTGCCCAGGGCCACCCAACTCATGTCCGTGCCCCAGCGCTGGACATATGGCTCTTCCTGCAGGGACACAGTCTTCCCCAGGGGGCTTCCCTCTGCCGCTGAGAGGCATGTGATGTCATAGTTACGAGAACAGTCTCTGAAGCCCTCCACCCCTTACCAGCAGTGGGACTGTGGGCTTTAGGGACAGTTGCCTCCCCACATGGTGCTGTGCAGGGCACACTCTGCTCGTTTTACAGCGCAGTGTTGGTGGCGATGTGCCGTGACTTCAGAGACAGACAGGCCCGGGAGGCAATCCCAGCTCTGCCCCCTCCTTGCTGGAGAACTTGGACAATGGACACTCTTAGAGCCTTGCTTTCCTCATCTGGAAAGTGCAGACGACACACACCCATACCTCCCTCCGGCTTTGTCGTGAGCACGTAGCATGGTGCCCTGGCACGTGGTATGTGCGTCGTAAATGATCGCCACTGTGCCAACGAGTCTCTTCTCCTTTGCTGATCTGAGAGTTTGCTGTCACGAGTGGTGGGGAGAATGGGCTCAGCAGTGTGGACAAGATGGGCCCAGGCCGAGGGACAAGGGCTGGGCTGGAGTATGTGCACACCAGGGGCCAGTTTGCAGCGCCCCTGGGTCAGAACCCACTGCTTGACCAGCGCAGTCCCTGGGCTGGGATTGGTCCTCGGGACTTTGGGACACACTCCACACCTCCAGGAGGGTCAAGAACATGCATGCAGATGATGGTGTGACTGCCTGGGACTTCAAACAAGTGGCAATGCAAATGGCCCCTAGTGGGATGCGGGACTAACAGGGAGATAGATGCTGGGAGTGGCCAATCCTCTCTTAGACACTTGACAGATTCAGGGGTGACTTTCACCCCAGTCCCTGGCCCTTATTCCTACTTGGTTTAGCATTTTAATTTTGATCACCTGCTTTCAGATAAGCAGAAAAATTAGAAAATAAAGATATGCACAAAGAAAGAAAAAAAGTAAATAAAAATCAATTCACAGAGATAACTGCTGTTGTATCTTCTTTCAGAAGTTTTTCTTTACATATTTATGCATTCATGTAACATTATGAAAACCCAGGGTTGTCCTGCCACACTCCTGTAGAATCACTTATTTGAGGAGCAACACATCGTGACTATCTTTCTACTTTCTCATCCACAGAACTTTCTAACATATGGGTTGGGCGATATTCATTTAATAAGTCTCCTCTTTTGGGTCATTTTTGTTATTTTCATCTTCATGGTTTTATCCCAAACAGCAATGGCATGAACATACTTAGGCTCACCTGCCACATTACGTCCCGTGAAGCATTTTCTGGGAATAACCGATCTCGAAGTTGTTTTTACAAGTACGTAAGCATGCTCTGTGCTGAACCCTCTCACCCTACCCCTGAGCCTCAAGTGAGCAGTTACGCAGTCCTCCCAAAATCTAAGTTCAAGTTCCATCTGCAGAGCTCTGGTTCGATCATGACAGAGTAGCTTGCATCAGACGAATCCTCCCAACTACAGTCAAATATAAACGGTAGAAATACATAAAAACAACTGAGGCAGTTTACAAGCAACTGCACAGGGACAATCTGAGAGCCTACGATTCTTGAGAGAAGGGTATCATTCAAGGTGGGCTCCATATTCACCCCACATTTTGCCTGAGGTCATTTCCCAAAATACCTATGGGGAAATAGAGTCCAAATAGAAAGGGCCAGTCTTCCTGGGCTGAGGAGACAGAAGTCGGAATTTGGGACCTCCAGAGTCACTGGGAGTTGAGGGGCAAAATCCCAAAGAGGAAAGGACTGCACAGAAGGAGCCTTGGAATTGGGGTGCAAATTTCCCTCAGCGCCCTGGACTGCTCTTAAGCTGTCCCGTGCAGTGTGAGACTCTTAAGACACCCGGCAGAAAACAGCAGCTGAGAGTTCAAAAGCTGAACGAGGATTTCATCACCTCCACTGTGCAGGGTTGAGGAAGCATCGGTTGGAGCCACAGTGACCTTGATCGACACCTTGGGCTTTCAGTTAAGACCCAGAGGACTAGCCAGGTGTAGTGGCCACGCCTGTAGTCCCAGCTACTCAGGAGGCTGAGGCGGGAGGATCGCTTCAGCCAGGACTTCAAGATCGGCCTGGGCAACATAGCAAGATTCCGTCTCTACAAAACGCTATGACATTATGCAGCCAGAAGACCATGCTCTAGAGGAAAGTGCTATGCCCTGGGAATCAAGTCTCCCCCTAGGAGTAAGAGCAAGACCAAAATTGTTCCACCCCAATAAAGCATAAATCTGAGCTATCTTCCTTCCGTTTTGAGAAAAGATAATGTCACTCAGAACCCCTACAATTTTTCACCATAATGTTCAGCACCCGATAAAAGACTATGAGGCATGCATGCTAAAAAAAAAAAAAAATCAATGGACTGAAAACCAAGAAATTAAAATATGCAATATAATAGACCCACAGGTGAGTCAAATGTTCAAATATTGAGCAGACAGTAGAACAGAGGAGGAGGAGGAGGCCCAAGACCTCTAGCACCTTGGGGCGGTAGCTGTGGGGGTCCCAGGTAAGCAGAGTCAGTGTCAGAGACCCCTGGAGACATTCTCTGCAGAGCTAAAGGGGCTTGGGAGAGACCAAAGGGCTCATCTGGACTTGTTCCCACCCACCCAGCACCCACTTTACGGATAGGAGGCCACTGAGGCTTGGAGCAGGGCGAGGCTTTTCCTGAGGCCAGGTATACACAGTTAGTGGCTGGAGCCCGCTGTCCTGCCTTTAGTTGTGTGCACTTTACCCCGCTCCTCACTAAAAACAGGTTGCTATGAGGACTCAGCAAGCATTTTGAAAATTTCTTAGCTTGGTGCCACTAAATGGAAGTTAATTTTGGACTTGCAAATTAAAGTTTCTTTTTATCCCTCCCTGGTCCTAACAATGCCCTGGGAAGAGCCACAGACTAAGAGTCTGGAGGAGGGAGGGTGGCCAGGAGAGCCTCGTCGCTGCCCAGAGCTGGGGGACAGCAGTGAGTCCTCAAAACAGCCTGTCTCGTGAGACGACATGGATGTGCTCACTGTAAAGAGTAGGAAACGGAAGCCTGGCGAGCCGAGGCGTGCCCATTCTTCCCTCTTTCTTTACAGCATCCTTTTATTTTTGAGGGCAGAAATGTGCCTAAAAAAGCAACGATCATTCCCGGTCTTCTTTGCAACTGGGCATAGTCAATGAGATACAAACGGAAGTCGCAGGTAGGGACTTCTTAACAAGTTCTTTAAAGTGCCTGGCCCAGCTGGGAAATGTATACTTTTGTTTTCCTCTCCTGCTTTTTCCTGATTGGAAATAAGACAGGATGGTTGGAGCTCAACAGTTATTTTAGAAGCATGAAGATGAAAGCCACAACCTAGAGGTAGCCAAGGGAAGAGCGGGCAGGATGCCCTAGCCCATCTCTGCACTGCCCTGCGTTATCGAAGCCACATTTATCATGTTCTGTGCTAGAATCTAACACAGAATGTAACGGCAACATGTCGAAAGTTTCAGTCTGGTTCAGCGTCTGATAAAAGGCAGAGAGAGTCATTGCATGGTGCTTACCTGGATATCCCTGAGTCTATAGCAGCGCCCTGGCCTCCACTGGTTGATTCCCGATGGGCTCTGCAGGCTTTATAAATGGTGAGTGACCCTATTGCTGGGGGAGACGTGGCACTGGGTGACAGACATCTGGGAAACTGTTGGAAAGTCCTCAACCTCACCACGTCCATCCAATGCCTCCAGAGCAAACATTCCTGCCCGGAAGGCCCGGGGGAGTGTCAACAACATATTGAAATCTGTACATCACGAATGTCATCAGATGGACAGGCGAGGAGAGAGGGGACAGCCCCAAGAGACGCTGAGTTGGGAGACTGTGTGCGTGTCTCACGCTCTCATCCCTGTCCTGCTCCGAGCCCCTTTCCTCATCTGCACGATGAGCGGGGGACCTGGTGACCCTCAGGGAGGAAGCCACTCAGCCTGCTCTGAGAGATGAGGGAGAGGGTGGCCCAGCCTCAGTGCACTGGTCTGTGGTCTTAGAGTCTGGAGTTCCAGCCTGGCTGTGCCCACCCCTTGCTGTTTGACGCCAGGTGTGCCCCTGCCCTTTCAGGCCTCAGTTTCTCCATCTGTAGCAATAGTAGCTGACATCGACAGGCCATTTTCACAGATGCCTGCTGAATCCTCGGAGCATCCTTACGATGGAGGACGTATTCATATTATCAGCCCCATTTTAAAGTTGAGGAAGCCAAGAGCTAAGGAAGGACAATTTTTCCCCAGGTCATAGAGCTAGACTGTAGCAGAATCAGGATTTGAATCTAGTTCTACCTTCTGCCAAAGCTTGTACCCTTCACACCACATCACAGGTTTAGAGCACAGCTAGATCCTCTTTGTCGGCTGGGGTAACTGTTCTCTATCTCGTCTGCTTCTCTTCTGCCACGTGAGGACACGGTGGCCCCTTGTGCCCTTCTGTCCCTTCCACCACATGACGTCGCAGCAACGAGACGCCATCTTGGAAGCAGAGATCAGCCCTCACCAGACACTGAACCTGCCGGTACCTGATCTTGGACTTCCAGCCTCCAACTGAGATATAAGTTATATTCTCTATAAATTACCCAGTCTAAGTCTGTTATAGCAGCAGGAACAAACTAAGACAATATGTATGTCAGATTATTCAAATAGCCCATGTTTATAAGGGAATATTCGTGTGTCCCGCCAGTCTTTATTCTGTGTGACTAGACACGGACGCAGGTGTGTCACAGCAAACAGGACCCAGAAACAAACCGAGAGTCACACGAGAGTGCTGCAAAACAGGCTTTTATTACGCGTGGGCTCGGAGGGGACTCGCCACCAAATTTTGAGCAAAATGGGGTCAAACTATGCTGGTTTTTTATATGTGTGTTAGGAGGAAGCTGGTGGTTACAGAAGCAGATGGTTATGAAGCTTGCATAAGATTGGGGTTACAAAGTCTGAGGTTACAAAGTTTGCATAAGATTGAGGTTTAGTCAAATGTTGCTCTGTAGTTGCTTAAGCATGCTATTTTGCAGTTGTGCTATTATTAGGAGGGGAGTGGAAAAATTCTCTCTTACAGGTGCAGAGACACGCACGGTTGGCTGACTGCCCTCTTTGCAGCAGGCCCCTCGAAGGGACACTGAGTGGTGTGCTTCCCTGTGTGCCACATTCGGTCACTTCATTGTTCTGGGCAAAGCTCAGACAGTCTCCCAGAGCCCCAGCCATGAAAACCCTGTCCAGCTTATCTCCCCTGAACCATCCCCATATGTGGTCTGAGCCCACTGCTGCCTACCCCTTTCCCTAGAGCATCCTGCTCCCTCCTGCCCCAGGGCCTTTGCTCAAGCTGTTCCTATGGCCAGCCTGGAAGACAGAAAATGCTCCATGAACCTGTGTTTGAAGAAGAAATGACCCATTCTCTGTGGTCTTGCTCTAATCTCACCCTTACTAAGAAGCTGTTACAGCTCTACCCCAGTAGAAATGAGTTTCTCTCTGATCTGAACCTGGACATTTGTCCCTAGTTCTGCCCTGAGTCTAAGGACACCTGCTTCTGCCTCTAATCTGTCAGCTTTGAGGGGCACGCCCCTGTTTTACTGCCTCCCCAGGCCCTGTGCACATGCTCTGCACACCTCACCTCACTCCATCCTCTCCAAACCCTGCGAGGGACGGATGCTCTAACACGGGCTTTGCAGGCAGAGGGGCTGCGCTCAGGGAAGGGGAGTGACGTGCCTCTGGCTCTTGGAAGAACCAAGATTCAGACCCAGGAGGCAGATCCCCGGGCCAAGCTCCTAACCTTGATTGCATTTTATCCCAGTGCGTTTCCGGCCTGCTGACATGTGCTGGAGCTGCAACGTCCTTTCTAACGTGGGTCCTGTGAGAGCCGGGGTCGAGAGCAGATCCCAGACCACCACGGAAACATTGGAGCAGGCTTCCCCCTTGCAGATCAAGGAAGCCCGGCAGAGGAGGCTGAAGAGGTCAAGTTCTAGGGGAAATGCAATGCTAGGCTTGGAGCCTCCATTCTGTAAGATTGTTTTTATTTTTTAAAATAAACTAACTTCCTTCCTTCCTTCCTTCCTTCCTTCCTTCCTTCCTTCCTTCCTTCCTTCTTCATTTCTTTCTTTTTTTCTTTCTTAGGTTCACAGCAAAATCAAGTGAAAAGTAAGAGAATTCTCGTATACTCCCACCACCCTCCCCAACCTCCCCCACTATCAATATTCCGCCAAGAGTGGTCATAACCCACACTGCCACGTCCTTATCACCCAAAGTCCATAGTTTACACTAGGGTTTACGCTTGGTGGTGTACACTCTATGGGTTTTGGCAAATGTGTACTGACATGTGTCGACCGTTACAGAATCATACAAAATGGTTTCACTGCCCTACAAACCCTCTGTGCTTGCTCCTGTTCATCCCCCCCTGTCCCCTCAAGCCCTGGCAACCACTGATTTTTTTTTTACCATCTATACAGTTTTGCCATTTTTACAATGTCACGTAGTTGCAATCACATGCATAAAGACTTCAGATTGGCTCCATTCACTTAGTACTATGCATTTATGTTTCCTCCATGTCTTCTTGTGGCTTGATAGCTCATTTCTTTTGCTCACTGAATACTACTCCATTGTCTGGATGTGCCACAGTTTATTTATCCAGCCACCTACTGAAGGGCATCTTGGTTGCTTCCAGGTTTGGGCAATTATGACTAAAGAGCCGCCACAAACATCCGCGTGCAGGTTTTCATGTGGACACAAGTTTTCAGGTCATCTGGGTAAATACCCAGGAGCGGGATTGCTGGGTCACACGGTGAGATGCCCTGGAAGGTTTGATCCAGGTTGCGACATCCCGATCCATGGGCCCCATTGTTGGCACGTGTGTTCCCATCAGCAGCTACGTCTGAGACACAGAGGGCCAGTTCATAGGACAAGGGGGACAAATGTTGACTTTGACTGCTGGCCTTGGATAAGAGCTAAAGAGCATCCTTTGTTCCCTCTTCTGGAGCAAAGGTGAGGTCTTGCTCCTTCCTGCAACACTCTCTCCCTCCCAAGCGAGGAGGGGGGTGCAGGGCTCAAACCATCAGTCCTGTCTCTTTCCAGAGCCTAGTCTGGGGGCCCGGGATGGCAACGTCTCAGCGTGAGTGAACTGTGGGAAGGGCCTCGCTGGCCGCCCCTCTCTCGCGAACACTCTCCCCCGAAGCCACCCTCTCTCCTGGTCTGCAGCCAGCTCCCTGTCCCCAACAGCTCTCCCCCATCCCCTGGTCAGACTTTGCAGTGTCTCACCTGGACCTGCCTCGGCCTTTGTCTCTTTTCCACCCACTCAACGCATCGGCCACCAGAGGAAACTTCCTGCAGCTGAGAGCTGAGACTGGCTCTCCCCTGCTCAGAGCCCTTCCTTGGCTCCCTAGTGCCCAGCCCAGTGGTTCCCAGAGTGTAGTCTGGGGGTCCGCGAGGGCCTTTTCAGGGGGTTAGCAGGATCAAAAGAAATACTAAATTCCTATTAATACATTATTTGTCTTTTCGCTCTCGTCTCCCAAGTGCAGAGCAGCATTTCCCGGACACTCTGCGACAGGCAACGCGGCAGCAGATGCAGACAGCAGACACGAGAACCCACTGTCCCCATTGTGCCAGACGCTAAACAAACATGCTGGAAAAGGGAAAACAGAGCTGCTCTTCTCATTAATGATGCATTTGGAGCATATATTTATTTTCCATAAAAATATTATTTTGTTAAAATATAATGAATTTATTATTGTTATTGTTATTTTGTTTTATTTATTTATTTACTTATTTAGAGACAGAATCTCACTCTATTGCCCGGGCTAGAGTGCCACAGCATCAGCCTAGCTCATAGCAACCTCAAATTCCTGGGCTCAAACGATCCTCCTGCCTCAGCCTCCCGAGTAGCTGGGACTACAGGCATGCACCACCATGCCCGGCTAAGTTTTTCTATTTTTGGTAGAGACGGGGTCTCGCTCTTGCTCAGGCTGGTCTCAAACTCCTGAGCGCAGACGATCCGCCCGCCTTGACCTCCCAGAGTGCTAGGATTACAGGCATGAGCCACCACGCCCGGCCTATTATTCTTATTTAAAATGAATTAATACGTCCATATTTTAAAAACTTCTAAGTGTTAATTCCTTTTATGACAAATATCAATATATGGAATCCACATAGACAAAAATTCTTTGAGGGCCTCAGTTTGTGAGTGTGCAAGGACCAAAGACATCTGACAACTGCTGGCTTAAAGAATCGCATCCAAACTGCCCCAGCGTGGTGTGATGTTCGAGGCCCTGCCGTCCACTTCACCTTCATTTGACCTTGATTCAGCAGTCTCCAGGGCTGATTCTCACCTCCCAGCTTTCGCTTATTTTGTCATTTCTCCTTGGAAAGCCCTCCCTCCCTTCTCTCTCAGTGGGTACCTTCTCCAGGAAGCCTTCCCTGATTGCCCCTCCATTCCACACGGGGACAGCAGTCCCTTCTCTGAGTTCTTTTTCTCCACACTGTATTGTCTCTTCATAAAACCAGCTCTCCCAGGAGGCTGTGTGCCTTTATGAGGGCGGGAACAAATCCTGCCCTCTCGTCCCCTTCGTCCCCCCAGCCCTTGCAACACATATGTGGCAGTAATTTGGGAACTTTGGTTTTTTCACCCTAAAGGAATTTATTCTACTCCCATTCAAATAGTAAGTATTTAAAATAAAAGTACCCATCCAACCAGCAGGCAAAGATACAGTGAGATATGTATACTCTCTTATCATAGTGCAAATAGAAAAATCAGTTGGGTAAATAATTTTGTAATGTGTTCCTGGGATCATAAAATGTTCCAAGGCAGTCCTGCATGCCGAGGTTGGGGAGCTACTGCTTAAGTCACCCCTGAAATGCCCAGCACAGGGCCTGGCTCAGAGAGATATTCAATAACCTTCCTATTTTTAAAAAATGCATTTTATGTCTTGCATAAACACTAACATGGAAATGAGTCATCCCTAACAAACAAAGTCTTGTCAAACGTTGGCACCCCTTTCGGGCTTTTTGTCCCCCAGTTTCATTTTTTTGCATCATTGTGATTCCAGCTAGGCAAATTCTTAGATCTGTATTTTCACCTGGCTGGAAACTACAAATATTTCCCAATTTTTAACAAAATGTTCAGAAAATAGTCTGTCGAGTTGACGTCATCATTGACTCCCCTGATTTGGCTCTGTCGCTGTGATAAAATTTATTCCACTCCCATTCAAAGAGCAATTATTTTTTTTAAAGTATCCGTCTGCTAGCCAAGATATAGTGAACTAGGTACACTCTCATCGTAGTGTAAACAGAAAGATCTGGTTGGTTAAATAATTTTGTGATGTGTTCCTGGGGACATAAAATGTTCCAGGGCACAGATCCCGAGATGGTATCCTGAATACAGCATGCAAACATTGGAAAGATCTGCATGAGCGGGCAGCATTGATTTAACTAGATTAAGCTTTCAAAAGTGCCCACACTGGGCTTGGGTGCTCTAGTCTCAGGATGACTCAACATCCACTCAGGTTTTGCCTTTGTTCTTCCCACATATCCCTTCATGGCAGATGTCTCCTCATTCCTCACTCCCCCAAAGCATCCTCCTCTTCCCTGTCCCCTCATGGGATGTCACCACCTCCAGGAAGCCCTCACCCCCAACTTTGAGGTGTGGCCAGAGCTGGTCCTAGAGGTGCCAGCCCACAGAGGGAGACCACTCCCTCACCTCTCCTCCCTGTCCCCTTTCCTCCCTCAATGCCCACATCAGTCACCAGTGGGGCCAGGTGGCCTCGGCCTTACCTCCTCCACATCCTGGCTTCAGGCACGTGGGAGCCACAGGTTGGGTCCATAGCCCATGGCTTCCGGCCTCAGGTGGAAGTTATTAGCAGTCCTGCCTCACAGAGGCAAAGCAGAAACCCAAGGCCTCCCTGGGCGCGATTCCCCGGCCGCATCAGTGCTTTCGCCAATCAGCTAACAGGAGCGTGGCAGGCGTCACAGTGAATTCGGTGCACAGAGCCTCGTGTGCTCACTCGCGTCAGCCCTGGTTAAACACTCTCCACCCACTGACTGGTTTAATCCTTCCAAAGCCCAGGGACGAAGGTTTTACTGTTAATTCCACGTGGCAGGTGGGAAAACCGTAGTTCCGAGAGGTTAAGTAACTCGCCCAAGATCACACTGCTAGCAGGCGACTCAAGCTCAGATCTGCCCCACTCCTCAGTCTCACCCTGGGCCAAGCAACTCACAGTCGTAACCTGAACTGAGGTTCTCAGCAGGGGAGCTTGGGAGAGGATTCAGGCCACTGGTCCCAGGCCCCTCCAGGCCACCACAAGGGCTCAAGGGACCCCTGAGGCGACCTGACCCCATGAGGCGGCCTTCATTGGAAAGGAGGCCCTCGGGTGAATTAAAGCTGGGTGAGGCCCTGGGTGAATTAAAGCTGGGGCCTCTGGGTGGCTCTGGCCGCTACGAACCTCAGTTCCCGTGGGAACGGGAGTGGTCCCTGCGTGCTAGAGTTGTGCGGAGTAATGAGACGGCTGCTTGGCAAGACAGGCAAAGGTTCCAGGGCTCAGAGTCCCTCCCGGAGAGGAGAGGCTGCCGGGATCGGGAGGCAATGGTGCGCATTAGCGTGCGGCCCAAGTGGTGCCTCTCCCGACTGGTGGGACTGTGGGGAAGGGGCAGCGCCCCCCCTCCAGGGCACGGCGAGAACTGAGGGGCGGTACGTGGGGGAGAAGGGCACCTGTCCCGGGCCAGGAAGGCAGGGCCTGCTGGGGGCTGGCGAGAGAGGCGGCCGGAGTGCCTGGGACGTCACCTCTCTGAGCCAGTGTGCTAAGTCCAGGGGTCCCACAGCCATGGATTCAAAGCCCGGCTCTGCCACTTGCTCACTATGTGACCTGGATGGGTCACTTTGCCTCTCTGAGCCTCAGTGTCCTCGTCTGTCAAATGGGGACAACAATGGAGTGTCCTGATACCTGGGTGCAGTGAGGATTTAATGGGGTCCCACATGTTGGAACTAAGCAACCCTTGGGGCCGGTGGCTGTGTTTTCATGAGCAGTGTGACACTGTTCCTTCCGCAGCCTGACACGGCCTGGGCGAGCTGGGCTCTGGGGCGTGGAGGGACAGGCCGTGGGTGGAGGGAGGAGCCGGTCTCTGTGGGACGGGTGAGCATCAAAGGGTCCTTGGCCTTACCAGGGAGGCCAGGCCTCCCTGCTTCCTGGCAGGTGGGCGCACAGGCTCTCAGGGCTGGCGGCAGCAGGGGCGGGTGAGCCCGGGGGATGGAGACCATGGGTGCTCTCAGCGCCACCTGGAGAGGACACTGGCCCCAGTGGCACCCCTGGCTGTTCAGAGGGCGGTGGTGCGGGCAGAGAGAGGGTCCCAGGCCTCTGGCCCGGTGCTACTCCGCCCTGCACTCCTGTGGGCAGCTGGGCCAGGTGTTCCCTGATCCTCCACAAGTCCTCAGGGGCCTGGAGAGGAACGGAAGAAGGCACTAGGTGGGGTAGTCCCCAGAACGTGACTGTCCTGTTGCCACTGCCTGCCTGGCACAGAGTAGGTGCTCACTAAACACCTGTCGGATGTGTGAATGGATGAATTGGAGGTTGTTACCACCATAGACTGGCTGTGTGACCCAGACTGGTTTCCTGCCCTCTCTGTGACTCAGTGTCCTCATTTGTAAAACAAGGAGGTGGGACTGGGTATTCCCAATGTCCCTTCTAGCTCTGGGTCCAGGTCTCCCCCGTCCCAACTGCAGCCCCCGCCCCCCGTTCCCGCCAGCAGATCCCAGCGGACGGAGTGCAACGGGCCACACAGGACGGTGCCGAAATGGGCTTTTATTGCTGGGGCAGGGTAACAGGTATAGCGGCCACTGTCCTGGCTGAGAAGAGATGTCTGGAAGGTCCTTCTGGCTGGGCTCAGGCTTCCACTCCGGTTGGAAGTGGCAGCACCGTCGCAGAGGGAGATGCTACAGGGAGTGAGGCCAAGCCACTGGTAGCTGATCTGGAATGAGACCAGAGTATTAGGACATTTGCAGCAATGCTGCCCTTGCGGACACTCGATGGGACCCGAGCTGACCTGACTCCACTGTCCCAGGTTGTTCCCATAAGGCCTTGGAGAGGGGACAGGCACCTATGCTTTGGGGTCTTTCTCTAGCACCTGGCACTGACCCAGTCTCATCTCCTTTGCCCTCCTTCAGAACAAGGGCAGATGTGGACAGACTGATCAAGCCAGGGTCAGGGCTCAGTATATGATCTGAATATGGATCAGTCTGAGATCAGGATCAGGGCTCAGACGATAACTATCATCAAAGCTCAGTCGGTGGCAAGGATCTGGGCTCAGCCTGGAGCCAGGTTGAGAGCTCGGTCAGGGTGTGTAATCAAGACACTCAACATTCAGAATGTGACCAGGATCAGGGCATAGCCTGGGGTCCAGGCCAGGGCTCAGTCTATGACTGGGATGAGGGCTCAGTCTGCTGCTGCACAAAGAAGAGAAGCCAGGCCTGGCTTTTGCTTCAGTGCGAATCCCTCACCAGCAGGCGGGCACACAGCGGTCCTCATCTGCCCTCTTCATGCAGTTTGCACGCGGCTTCCCACCCGAAGTTTAGCTGAAGGAACAAAATCAACAGCAGGCCTCAGCCTCTGCCGCTGGAAAACTGAATAGAGATCAGACCGCAATAGTGGTCACTCTCCAGTGGCTCAGTCTGACAGCTGTGGGACCTCAGGCATGTCACTTCCCCTCTCTTTGGTCATCTGTAAAATGGGGACATGGAAGTCCCCACCCTGCAGGATCTAACAAGGGAGTGTGTGCAGAGCATGGAGTGATTGCCTAAGGGACTGGACTCGTGGCTGTTTTCATAGAAGGGCCACCTCCAGGGTCTTGACACCTTCACATACCCCATTTCTACTGTTTCAGCAGTCCCAGCCATGCCTGGAGACCTAAAGGCCAAAGAGAGCCCCCGAGTGCCTGGGGAGCAGCCACAGCTCCCAACTTGCTCAGAACAGTGGTCCTTCTGCTTGTCCAGGGTCCCCAGAGCAGAACTGCGATGGGGCGGGCACAGCTGCATGCCTGCCCTTGGAAAGCCCCACCTGCCCAGACTGTGTCTTACCGCTGATGTCCTGAAAAATCCTCACATCCAGGTCATGGACGAAGATGCTGAGCAACGGGCACACCTGAGAGCCAGGGAGAGGTGGGAGAGCAGGGCCGGGAGGAGGAGGAAGGACAGATCACTCTCAGCTGGGAACGAACCACTAGGCCACCCACAGAGATGCTCATTGCTAGAGATCTTAGAACCTTCGAACCTTAGGATTTTATTCAGAGAACAATGGAATTCTAGCAATCTAAAATCTGAGAATCCTAGGATGCTAGAATCCTAACGCTTTAGAACATTAGAATTCCAGAACCCCAGCGATCTAGAATCCAGAGTGTTAACATCCCCACACTCTTAGACGTTTCCCTGCAGATTCCGGCTCCGCAGGTCTGGGTGAGGCCTGGGACTCTGCATTTCTAACAAGCGAAGGATGCAGCTGGCCAACGACTCCACGGGGAGCACCCACACTCGGGGTCACTGAGGGAATCAGCCACCTGGAGGATTTTCCCTTTAAAGCTACATTTCTGGGCCTCCTTCCAGAATGACGCATTTAAAATCTCCGGAACATTGGGTCCCAGAATCCTACACATGGTCCCTATGGTTTTGGATGATGCACCGATGAAATAAAAGTATTTTATATGTCTGTTTATTTTGTCAGTTAGTTATGATACCTGATATCAGTTTTCTATTTTTTGACAGGGATATAAAGTTTCCGTTTTCAAAATAAATACATTTAAATAAATTTGTTTAAGTAAAATTGTGTTGACTGAAAGAAAAGGTTAGCTACAAAAGCATATTGGTAACGCATGGATATGGCAAATGGCTCGAGTTTGGGGACCTGGGGACTTCAGCTGATGTCAGGCTCCCGCTCCCCATCCCAGCCACCAGGCAGGGTGATGGAGGAGCAGGCGCCGGTGGACCTCCCAAAGAGGCGCTTTCACCTCTGGAGGAAAAGGGCCCAGAGGACACAGCCAGGCCTGCAAATGCCACATCTGCTCCCCAGCAGGCCTGGATCTGGGCCCCAAGGAGTGGGAGACTCACTTCCTTCTGCACCAGGAGGGACACGCTGTTTTTCAGGATGCTGGACACCGTGTTCACAACCCTGTTGATCAGTATGCTGTGTCTGGAAAAGACATGGAACCGATAAAGCCCAGTCAGGTGGGCAAAGGCGGGCTGGCGGCGTGGGGAGACTTAAAGTCAGGCAAACCCCAGGGACCCCGAGGTGCCTTCCTAACTACAGACAGCGTCCCGCCAGACGGATCGTCACTTGGAATCCCACATCTGACCAGCTGCTCACCCCCATCACAGCCCTGAGATCTTATTCATTCATGCGTTCAACCCATATTCACAGAGCACCGACCACGTGCCAGGACCCAGCTGGGCCCTGGGGACACGGGATAAGCAAAGTACAAACAGCCCCGACCTGGAACCTAACATCAAACACATCTCGCCAAGATGGGCACATCCCACCTTCAACTCGGCGTAACTGCCGCCTCCTCAGGGCAGCCCTCCCCGCTGCTTTGCGGTCACAGTACCCTGTCAGCTGGAATACCGCATGTAGGACTCAGCACATCCCCCGAGGCTTCTCTATGGATGGACTCAACTACTTTTCTCCCAGGATAAGACCCATGAGAATAAGGACCTTGTCTCTCATCACCAACCAATTCCCACCTGGCACATAGCAGATGTTCAATAAATTTTTGGCTAAAAGAATGAAGTAAACAAATCCTTAAATATATAATGATGACCTGTGACAAGTACTCTAAAGGACAAGAGTGACTCTTATAAGAGAGGACAGGAGGAAGCTTGCTGAGGCCCAGGAGGATGAGAAGGTACACTGTGGTGGAGTGAGGAACAGGTGTTCTAAGTAGCCAGAACATCCGTGCAAAGGTCCTGAGGCAGGAAAGAGAGAGTCCGAGGCCCAGAGCAAAGGCTGCGTGTCTGGGCAGAGTGAGGGGAGCCTACAGTGAGAGGAGGGTGGGCCCAGAAGCAGGCCCAGAGGGAACACTTGGGATTGAACTCAAAGTGTGGAGAAAAGCCCCGAGAGCAACTGGGGCCAGGGAGTGGTGTCATTTTACAGATGTGGACAGACCCAGAGCGGCATGAGGAATTGCCCGGGGCTGCTTGGCGAGGCAGTGTCCGGCAGGGCTTAGGCCTCTGCATTTGCATCCTGGCCTTGCCAACCAACATCCACGGTTTTAGGGGGTCTTTGGGCAACTGTGAGCAGGTCCCTGGGTGGGGGGAGGGTGGGGTGACCTCTGCTCCTGGCCATCGAGGCTGAGAGCCCAGGACCCAGCGCTGGTCCTGGCCAAGGCCAGCCGGCCCCAGCCCGCGGCTTCCCGACCACTTCTCCTCTCCCGGCCACCGGCCAGGGCCACATTGCCTCCCTCCACCCTCCTGCCTGGGCCGAACTTGCTCTCTCAAGCACACAGCTTAAGATGTAGATTTTGTGGATTAACAGGGATCAGTGATTTAAATGGAGAGGATTAAGTGTTCAAGATCTCATTTCGGGAATTTTCCAGTGGGTGGAGGACATTTCGGGACAGTCTGAAATTGGAGCCCATGGTTCGAGTTTAGTCCCCCTCCCTCCCGACTAGAGGCAAGAAGGTAAGTACAATTTCATTCCTATTCTCGTTATCGAGGGACATAACATAACAATAAAGGGGCCGATTCTCCAAGAAGACGTGACAACCCTGGTGTGTATGCGCCTAACAACAGAAGAAAAGGCACAAAGCAAAAAGTAGGCAAAGTCACGATTACGGTGGGGGAGGTCCACGTTCCTGCCTCGGTCACGGGAGAGCCAGCAGACGGAGAGTCAGAGTGGAGATTGTCATTGCTGGCAGCCTAGTACATACGCGCCAGGCTGTGTACTCAACGTCTGTATGTTCTCATCTGCTCATCTCGGAAGCCTCTGAGTAGCTATTATTATCACCCCCAATCTACAGATGTGAAAACTGAGGCTTAGAGGGATTATAAAATTGGCTATAAAATTATAAGTTAATGGCAGAGCTGATATTTGAACCAAGGTCACCCTGACTCCAGGACCTGAACTCTTTTGCCACACTGTGCCTCCTCTTAGGTATAGAGTAGGGCAGAAATTAGGGGTCCTCAACTCCCCTGAGATCCCAGCTCTGCTAAGATGGGCGGGCCTTACCTGTCCAGCAAGGAGAGGGAGATGCTGGCCAGGTCGCTGGCGCATTCTCCCAGGATCACCCTGGACAGTTTGGTCTGGGCGTCGGTTTCAACTTTGACTCCAGTCAGGAGGTCCAAGGAGGCCGTCAGCTTGACAACCTGGCCAAGGAGGGGCCTGCGAGGAGCAAGATGAACAGTGAGCAGAGTCTAGAAGGCCCTGCATATGGCCCCTTGGACTCCTCTACCTGCATGGACATTTTCCAGAATGTCTACGGAGAATCTCGGCATGGTCCAGGTCATGTCAACATAGTCCACGTTCTTTATGGGATTATATGTACATTAGAGGCTTCTTGTCCTGACCACGTGGGTCTAGTTCATATGAAATTTGTATGCAGCATTATACTAATAATTAAAATAATACTAGTTAACATGTATTGAGCACAAATTATGTACAGGTACTTCTAAAAAGTATTTAACCTGAATTAGTCCATGGAATCATCACAACAATGCTATGAGGGAAAAATATTAATGCTATTATTATCTCTATTTTCTGAATGAGGAAATCTTGGTGCAGAGAGGTTAAGTATCCCAAGATCTCACAGCTAATTGGGGATACATCAATAGTGCATGTAATTTATAGAAGGTTTTTTTTTTTTTACTTATGATCATTTTTTTATCTCTTTTAAAATTAAAATATTTTAAAATTATATTTTGCATAATGTTTTTTATTATATACTCACATTACTCTACGGATTTATCTATAATGGTCACCGCTGTTTAGAGAGAATTGTCAGAGACAAAATAATGCTGGAGGAAATTTTGCCAAAGAATGAGAAATGTTTCTGTCTTCTTAATTTTTCAAACTTTATAATTAGATAAGTGTCACGATTTCAAAACTATATTCAATGGAGCATTCTTTTAAAAGAGACTTGGTTATGGGCAAAGTTCGCTAGAACATTTTAAAGGTTGGGCTTTTAAACCTGGAAAGTTCCTCTCACTTGCAGATGGGGAAACTGAGTCCCCAGGTCACACAGCAGCGTGGGGAGGTGCCTGATTCCCAGGCTGGGGATCCATCAGCCACGCTGCGCTGCCTCTCCCAAATCTCAGATTCTAATGCTACTCACAGGGTTGCAGAGACATCGGCGACGACGGGGACCCTCAGGTTGATATCTTTGCCATCAGCAGTCAGTTCGGGTTTGATATCCAGGATGAAGGAGTTGCTGATTTTCAACCTGCGTAAAAATCACAATTCTCCCTTGTCATTCCTCAGGACAGCTGTTTGCTGAGCACCTCCCGGTGCCAGCCTCATGCTGGGCACTCGGGCCCCTCCAGCCTCGCCTTCTCTGGTCGTCACTGTAGCCCTGTTCAGAGGTTTGATTCTCTGCACATGGCATACAGTGGCTCGGGCAGATGTCATTCTCCCCAAGATTTTAAAGGGCATAAGTGCCAGAGCCTGAACTTGAGCCCAGAACTATCTGTCTCCAAAGCTCCATGTAAAGCCACTACCTGGGGTTAGATGGGGTAGAGTCCGGGTTCCCTGCCTCCATGAGGAATTGGGCATTTACCCCCAGTGATATGTAGAGAAGAAAAGTTTTATTCCTTGGAAAAGGGACTGCAGGCACCAGCAAACAGGTGGAGGTGAGGATGAATATAACCTTCACCCTGACCTTGACATTACAGAATGTGGGAACCCAGATTGGCCCTATAGCTCTGCCTCTAACATACCAGGCTCTGGTGGGTCTGGTCTCAGCCCACCTCGGCTCTGGGTGGGAGGAACGAGGCTTGCCCATCTGTCTTTGATCTTAAACTTACCTCCCCAAACATGTGTGGAGCACAGATCTCTACTCGGAAGCACCAACTCACCCCAGGGTCTTCCCTGCACTTAGATGGACATCAGAAAGGGCATTATCCACCAATTTCTCAGCTTCCTGGACCTTCTTTTTGGCCAGCTGCCACGCCTCGGATTTCTGTAGCACCTTCAAGTCAACCCTTAGTTTCTGAAGGATGCCTGCCAAAAGCAATTGCCATTTCATGTCATGCATCACCTACAAAACAGCTACCAGGCTCCGGGTACCAGATAGGACTGTTTGCCTATGTTGCTTCATTTAATCTTTACAACGATTCAATGAGGTAGGTATTGTTTTTACCTGCATTTTACACATAAGGAAATAAAGGTTTAAAAAGGTTAAGAAATGAGTCTAGTCACATAGCTAGGGTTTGTTTCTTCCACGCGGCCTCCATACTAATATAGATGGATCATTTATCAACAGAGCAGTCGATGCAATTGCCAGTCAAGCCAAGCAATTGATATCGATTGTACGCCAGCTTCTAGGAGTGACTTGGGGGTCTGCTGCTCTCAACGTGATGCTCATACAAATGAAATTATAAACTAAGAAATGGAAAAATCTAGAATCAAGGAAAAATATACGTCTCCAACCCATGAAAGTGGCAAATTAAAGTCCCAGAATGACAGCTTTGCAGCAGGTCCAGAGAGCAATACTTTATACAGGAGCAGGAGGACCCAGTGTCCCTATGGTAGGTCCCTGGAGAACGGGGACGAGATAGAACAAATGACATGGCAGATGTTGGATGGTGAATATGAAAAGAACTAAGGAATTAAGGGGAGAAAATAATTTAAGTAAGAAACAACAAAGCAATGACTAACTCAAGGAAAAACAAAAGACTGTACAGTAAGTATAAGAAAAGAGGTATCATAAGACTGCAACTCGGCTCTGCCATGGACAATATCTACCTAGTTATAATGATGCAGAGAATGACTACTTTTTAAAAAATGGTGATATAACTAAATCTGGTCACTAGGTGACCTTGATCCAGATATTTCTGTCTCTGGGCCCCAGTTTTCTCAGCTGTGAAATTAGAGAGCAGGTCTTTTTTGTATCTTTTAAAGCTGCCTAAGCCCTAGCAAGGTTTAGAAGGCAATCATCTGCAGAAGCTACCTTCGACTATTAAAAACTGTTTTCAGTGTGCAGCTAATGTTTCCAGAAAATGAAAACAAAGTCAAGTTCTCTTAACAAGTCCCCATAAAAAAGAGATATGATTAAATATAAAGGTAGGTAGTTTCCAGATACTTAGGCTAGGTAGGGCTAATTTCCTCAATTTTCATTGAAATAACACAAGTCAGTAAGAGAATATTAAACAACCCAACAGAAGAATATGCTAAGAATATGGACAAAATATTTAAATTAAAATATATAACTATATAGTAAGCATATGAAAATATGAGAGGGCTCTTTCACAATTAGGGAAATTTAAAGTGAAATAAGTTGCAATCTTTCATCTGTAAGACTGGCAAAGCATTTAAAGTTGTCCAGTGCTGGCAAAGAGGTGAGAACAAAAGACACTCTCATGGGGCATTAGAGAAAGTATTAACATAGGGGATTATTTGTCAACAGCATAATTTTTAAACTTTTGAAATCCCACTTTTAGGAATTTATCTTATGTAAATATTGGTAAAAGTTTATCAGGATATAATATGTAGAAGGATACTCATTGCTTGTTTCTAGAAAAATTAATGAATGAGCCGGGAATTGAATAGTCACCTTTCTCAGTAAACCACACATAAAGGGCAGCCCCTGGTGGCAGCCTCTGGTAATGCAGGCACAGTGATGATCACCCTTGTTGACTCACCTTGGAGAGTATTGTCAACTGTCTCAAGTCCTCCGTCAACAACAGTTTTCACCTTGTCCACAACATTATGCACGTCATTGCTCACAACAGTTTTCACCTTGTCCACAACATCATGCACGTCATTGCTCACAACAGTTTTCACTGTGTCCACAACATTAGGCAGGTCATTGCCAAGATTCTCAAGAAGAGCCGCTGAGGGCCCAGTGAGCAGGCCACACAGAAGAACAAGTTTCCAAAGCTGAAGCATCTTTTGTCTTGATACCTAGACAGTCATGGGAGGAACAGGAGTGAGAATTGCCCAGGGGGAATTAGGACCCTCAGTGAGCACCTATCACTCTTACACTTAACATTCTTTTAAGACGGATGTGGTTGTCTCCTGTTTACAAATGGGCAGCCAAGGTCAGAAAGCTGTAGCCACTTGTCCAGAGACACACAGCCAGGGAGTGGAGGGGCTGGGATTGGAAGAATCGGACTCGACTCGAAGCCCATGCCCTTTACATGAAGGTCCTTTGCCTGTGCTGTCTTCTCTGCCTGAAATATCTTTCTTCTTCTTCACTTCTTCACCTAAGCCGATTCCTGCCAACTCTCCAGCTTCAGGAAGACACCATGCCCTCCGTGAAGCCTACACTGTGCCCCTCCTCAGGGTCTAGGTTGGGGGCTCTCCACCCCACCGCCTCGCTGCCTTCGTTCTCTGATCAGGGTCCCAGGCACCGACTCCCTGGCGATGTGTCTGCTTTCCTCCCAGGCTGGAAACTCTTTAGGGAAAGGACTATGACTAATTTCACTGTTGAATCCTCAAACCCCAATAAAAAGCCTGCACCTAGTACAGTAAACAAATAAATATTTGCTGACTAAAAGTAGGAACAAACCAATGGACACCAACTCAAAGCCCTGCACCGCTCATCCGTTGGACACGTCGCTTACTCTACTAATCTGTACATCTAAATTTGCTCTACGCAGAATGTTAGCTAATCCAAGCAACTTCATCCCTCTGCCTCTTGTCCCCAATGCCTTCTGAAGACCACCATGTGGGGTGTCATCGGTGGGGAAGCCACTACTCACAGGTTTGGAGGTGCGTGCTCACGGAATCCTTGTCCCCTGCACAGCCTGCTAGGATTCTTCCAAGAGCTGGTGGCCCTTATATGGTGGCAACGGGATGGGAGGCTGCCTATGGAAGCAAGCCCTGGTTCCAGGACCATCCAAGGAGGCTCCAAAGAAAATAACCCCTGTCCAGAATGAGCAGAGAGACTGTCAACGCAAAGGTCACTCAGGATGCTTGAATTGGAATGGGTGGGTATGGAGAGGACTTTCTGCCAAGACTAAGAGCAGGTCCTCATGGAGCCTGCAGCTGCCGAGGCGGTGGTCCCTGTGGTGGGAGTTGGGAAGAAGACTGAGGAAGCATGAATTGGTGCATGTTCTGGTGGGAGGACCCATAGCGATCAACTAGTGATCATCCAGTCTAACTCTGTCATCATTAGGAAACTGAGGCTCAAAGAGGGGAAGCCACCCAGACTGTGGTTACTCAGCAAGAGAGAGGTGGAGATGGGGCTAGAATTGTGGCTCACGGGGAGTCAGAGTCCATGACATGAGAGGTCATTCTATGGTATCTGAGTGTCCTCTGCAACATCTGTCATGAGCAGAGCTAGGCTCAGTGTGAATGTTTGCAATGACGGGGAGCTCACTACCTCCAAAGCCTGCTTGTTCTGACTACTTGGTAGGAAGTTCTTCCTGAGAGTGAACAAAACTGCCTCAACATTACCCCCACGAGTGGGCCACGGTGCGGTCCAGAAGGTCGAGCCCCTTGCCCGAGGCTGTATAGCCCACACCAGGAGCTGCGCTCCGCCAGCCTCATCCTGGCCTCCCAGCTGTCTCTGGCTCTCGATGTTCCTTCCCAGAACGCCCTCCCTGGCTGCCTGCTGGGGTGACCTCCCCATCATCCCCAGCCTCAGCTCCTTGACGGCGTCTTTCACAGCTTGATCGCAGTTTGGTTCTTTGATCTGTTTTCTGCCCTGGGCAGAGGGCAGTCCCTGCGCTCTGGGGCTTTCCTCCCACGTGGGTCACCAAGCTGCTGACCCAGCCCTAGAATGCTCGAAGTTTCTCTCTCTGGGGCCTCCTATTAGAGCCGGCCACTGCCTGGGAAGGCGGCGAGACCCCACCACCAGAGACGTGCAGGAATTGGCATAGGTGACGTCTAGGATCCTGTGGTATTTGCGTGACCCGGAGCCGTGATTCTGAATTTGCGTAGGTCTATTGCTGAAAGACTATCGCCGCACACATTTACGATTCTTCCTCTTGGGTTTCCTCTCTACCTGAGTCCAGCTGTCCCACATGGAGACCTTGCCTTCAGCTGCCTGCCCCTTTCCTTTTCTCGCCACCCCCCACCCCCCAAGACCCTGATCCGCCCTCGCGGCGCTGCAGCGCCTCCTGCTGGCGCCGTTCCTAGCGTAGATCACACCCCGGACAAAGGCACCTTCTCCCTCTGGCGTCAGCCACCTCTCACAGCTCTGACGTGACATAAGCGAGAAGCTTTTGTCCCTTGGGGACGGGCCTGAGGGGGTGGCATAGGAGGCTCAAAGGACCTGCTTTCTAAGGAGCCATATTCTCGGGGTCACCCATTCCTCTGCAGTCTCGCTGGCCCCAGTGACGGTGGAACTTTGCCACACCCTGTCAAGGACCCCCTTCTGCAGAAGCTCTGGAGGCCTCCAAGTCCGGCCTGTACTAGGCTAATTCTACCAAAGTGGGGAGAAGCCACGCCCCCTTCTTCCTAAGGGTCCCCTGCCCCCAACAGCACGTGGTAAACTCTCAGAGGAGCACACAAGAGCGCTGTCCGGAAAGTATCCAGCCATTGTTAATATACCAAGAACATAGTGCATGGCTGGATACCTTTTGGACAGCCCTTGTATGTACTCTCACATATGTGTATGTGCATGTTCACATACACACACACATTACATGCATGCAAGACCAAGACAGCACAAGCCAGACTCGTGAAGAAAGCAGACACATTTCCCCATCTGCAGCGCGGAGAACTTCCCACCGTTCCCCATGAAGGCTGTCTCTACCCAAAGCTGGATCTGGTCTCCGCAGATCACCTGGGTATGTCTTTGTCCATAAAGACTTTAGATATAATCACCTAGCAATACCAGAAGATTGAAGCCAATATGAAGGAAATGAGAAAATATATATCATTTGAGTACCTGGATCCAGCAATGCCTGAAGCCTTATACACCCCTGGAGTTTTCAGTTCAAATAAAGTCCACCCCCCAGCCCGCTCCTTCCTTTTCTTCTCCCACCTAAACCAGTGTGAGCTGGATTCCTGCCTCTCAAACTCACAACTGTGCTTCTTGGGCATTTGTGGACTCACAGTGGCCTCCTCCTTCCTGATGGTGGCTCACGGTCACACAACCACACTCCACACATCACAGATGTGCAGGTGGGAGGGCCCGTCAGTTCATCCTTCTTGCTGGGAATTCTGAGAGCTGTGGCCCGAGGGGGAGGACTCACACAGGCTGCATGGAGACCTTGAACCCCACTTATTTTCCTCCTTCCATTGCGTAGTTTTTAGTTTTGCTGGAATTTTCTACTCTGGACAATAGCCTTTAAAAAAAAAAAAAGATTAAACAAAATGACCTAGGAAGCTTGTTTCAAAACAGATGCTCGAGTGCCCTGGATAACTTGAGTTGGAGGCTCTGGGCTGGAGCACCCAGGTTGCCCAGGAGTGGCCCACCAGGTGGGAACGACTGGACCAGGTAACTACAAGGTGCCTTTCAGTCGTGAGCTCTGACCCCCAGCCCAAGACCCAGAGCCTCAGCTCAGCCTAGACACGACCCTCATAACCCTGCAGCTCATGTGCACAGCACTTTACAGTGCAGCCCGCAGACGATTGATAATGACAGTAGCCGTTTAGTTGGCAGCTACTGTGTACCAGGTGCTTTTCCTCTTTCGTCAGGTTTCATCTCCTCAGCAACCTCACAGAGGGTGTTACTGCCCCCATTTTTCAGATGAGAAGGGTGAGGTTGAGAAGGAGAGGACGACTTGCTGCTCAAGGCCCTGCAGACAGAAAAGGGCAGAGCTGAGACCTGAGATCTGTGCCTCTGAGGGGAGTGGGGACAGCTGTTCCAGCATGTGACCTCCTAGGGGCAGCAGTGAGTCGCATTCTTCTCCTGTCCCCCCAGGGCCCAGGACCCAGGAGGTGCAGACAGATGCCTGGCAGCTGCTTTGTGTCTGACACTGGGCTTGGCACTGTAGGAACATGGTCCCCTCCGTCCTCATGCCACTCTGTGAGGCTGGTAGGGACAGCCCCATTTTCCACTTGAGGAAAGTGAGGTTCAGAGAGGAAGGTGGCCTGCCCTGGCCTGGCAAGGACAGGCACCAGTCATCTGGGCCCTCAGGGAAGGCCCTTCCACCCACGTCAAGCTGAGGCCAGTTGGCGGAACAGAAAAGTCTTTGGGCTTGAAGATCCTGTTTTGCCCTCCGCCGCCGCTGTTTGAGTTGGTTGTGACACCCGGTGTGCTGGGCCTGTCAACCGGAACAGCACAGGACGCGCAGACGGCGCCCACCTGGCCTCGGGCTGGGGAGGCCTGCCAGACAGCGCTGCCCTCTCTGCTCGCTCACCTGCACCCAGCGAGGGCCTGGGCCTGTCCTCAATATGGCACGACCAGGGCAGAGGGTGGGACAGGACCAGTGGCCCTGGGAGCTGCTTTTCCTCATGCTGACCATGGGCCACCGTTAGAGCACAGAGCAGGGTGGCAGCGGGAGATGGTGGCAGCTGGACCCCAGGAGCTTGGCCCATCAGAGCCCTGCTGTGGCCTTGCTCGTGGCCTTGGGCAGTCACCAGATCCCCTTCGCTGGCTGCTGGCCCCAAGTTCCACAAACACCGGAGGCACCTCTTCCCTGGCTGTGGGGCACAGAGCTGAGGGCTGTGCTGAAACCTTGTGAAGAGAGTTTCTCCCACCCCGGGGGACTTGATGTGGTGACCTGAGACCTGGCATTGCCCCAGGCCTCAGTTGCCTCATCTGTGAAATGGGGTAAACACCGTGTCCTTGGATCTCTGTGGCATGAGGGAGGGACAAGAGCCTGGGACATCAAAGGGACAGTGAGAGGGCTCTGAGGGTGGTGGCCAGACCTGCCTTGGGCCTGGGCAGGCCTGGGTTTGGATCCTTGCTCCTTGCTGGTTGCTGCCGGTGTGGCCTGGGCCAGGGGCTTCACCCCGCTGAGCCTCGGTTCTCAGCCTGTGCGATGGGCCTGATGGCAGTTCTCACCGCCCAGGCTGCTGTCAGGGTGAAGGGGGTGAGCACGTGAAAGGCTCAGCACGTGGTAGGCCCTCCACACACGGTGGCGACAACAATGGTGACGATGATGATTAATACACATCCAGGCAGTCCCTGGCTTAGGATGGTGGCACTTAGGATTTTTCATCTTTGCTGTGGGCTTACTGGGAAATAACCCCATCGCACGTCGAGGAGCACCGTATGTGAATATCATATAATACAGATAAAGGGTCCTTGTGGTGGGTGGGAGGCTGGTTCCCTCGGAGGCCACCTAGGTGCAGGCTGGCTGACTGGCGTCACTCCGGAAAGAGAAGGGGTGGCAGCTCCTCCCGTGTGTTCCTGCTTCTCCTCCTCCTTCCCCGCCTCACGTGGAAGGTGTTTGTCTCTTAGGGACAAAGGCCCCAGCCATGAGGGTCGTGAGATGAATTTCTCATTGAAAATCTCCATTGAGGCATTAAGGATTAGCTGTCCCAGGCCTAGGACATCCTATCCCCAGCATGACTGCTAATCCCCAGCCGTGGCAGCTTCCTGGTCCCACTGACCCAGCCCTTAAGCTTCCCGTTGGTATCTTTTTCCAAACACGGCTCAGCGGCCTGGCTCGAAAGGGCCTATGAGGTCATCCAGCCTGCTGAGACCAGAGAGGGCGAGTGGCAGGGTGATAACGCACAGGGTGGGCGTGCTGGACGGGCTGGGGATCCCGGTGGCGCCTCCAAGGCTCTGCCCAGCTCCCACCCCCTCTCCACATGATCACAAGCACACAGATGGGCACCCCACCCCACCCACCAAATGCAATTTCTTAATTTAGCTGTTAAAAAAGCAAAGGCTTGTTACCATTTTGCTTCTGAAGTCAGGCAGGTGTGGATCATTCATCCAATTTCTAACAGGCCCTAGTTTCTCACTCTCAAACTGCCCACTCGGGAATTCTTGGCAAATAAGCAAGCTCAAGGCAAAAACATGTGTTCAGACATTACCATCGTTCTTATGACTGCTAAATGTAACAATCAATAGTGTTATAGTCTGAAGGCCTTTAATTAAACTTTTAACAATTTTGACCTTGCCGTTTTCTTTTCTGATTTTGGAGGCAGCACATTCTATTTTTCTCAGCTCGCAAACATTTCCCTAAGCCCTGGGCTCTGCACCTGGAACAACTATTGGGTTAAGCAGATGCCCTCCGGGGCCTGCCCCTGGGAAATGGGGAGCCACTTCCAATGGACTAATGGACTAGTGTCACCATCCTGTGCCATAGAATGTTCCCTGAGCACTTTGCCCAAAACTCCCAGAGAAAATTTAAAGGAGGTTTCAACAGGTCTGGCTTCTCCCCTGAGTCCCTTGAAGTCTGGGTCCCTTGTCTTTTTCCCCCTTGGGTTCCCTAGAGCTGGCGCAGGGTCTAGTCTACAGCAGGAGTCAATGATGTTTGCAGGAGGGAAGAAGGAAGAAAGGAAGGAGAGAGGGAGAGAGGGGAGGAGGAAAGAGAAAGACGGAAGGAAGGAAGGAGGAAAGAATGAGAGGGAAGGAGGGATGGAGGAAGGAAAGGAGAGAGGGAAGGAAGACAAAGAGGGAGAGAGGGGATGTGATGGAGGGAAGGAGAGAGGGAAGGATGGAGGGAGAGAGGGGAGAGAAGGAGGTCAGCCTCGTCCTGCTGGTCCAGATCTCCGAGGATGAGACCACTCCAGCTCCCAAGTCCTCATGCAAGGTCTGATTCACCTCTCTGGCCATGACCGTCTGACTGGACAAGTGAACCTCTTGCATGAGCGAGCTCTCTGGGTCCTTCCTGCTAAAGTGAACTTGGCCTTTCATCTAATCCATCTACCCATTCATTCATTCATTCGTTCACTCACTGAACAAACGCAAGTTGTGTTGTACTGGGGCCACTCATCCTTTTGAGGGCTGAGCCCTCTGGGGTCTCGGTGGCAGGGCGGAGGCAAACATGCACACTGACAATTGCTTTCCGCAAAGCAGGTAACATTCTGGAAAATGTTTGGTGCGTTCATAGCCCCAAGCAAACGATCAGCAGCCGGCCCTGCACAGAGCCTGGCTGAGTGAAGGCCCTTCATAAGCACCGAATTGGGTTGAACTGAGCTCCCTGGGACTTGAAAGAGAAAATGAGATGACACCATGGTGTAGGTGGGGACAGATAATACAGAGGACAAACGTCAGCAGGATTCCCAAACTGCGGTAACTCTGAGAGTATTTGCCTTGCGGGGGCATTTGGTAATCAGCCAGACCTCGGTTTGAGTCCTAAACCTGCTAGCTGTGTGACTTTGGGCAAGTCACATTGCCTCTCTGAGCCTCCATTTCCTCATTTGCAAAATGGAAACTCATGATCTATCGTCCACCTGATGTAGCTGCTTTGAGATCTGAGCCTGGAAAGCAATGAGCCCAGTGCCTGTCACACAGTAAGTGCTCAGTAAAAATAACCCAGCAGTCCAGGGACAGGATGAAGGGTGGGAGACAGGGCAGGGTCTCCATCCAGTCTCTGTCACTTAGCAGCCATGTGGTTTTAGGCCAGGCATGTCAGTGCTCTGAGTATCTCCCGCTCTCTAAAGTTAGTGCTGGCCCACCAGTTTCCAAGTGCCCTTCCGCATCCAAGGGCCTGTCTGTGCCTCAGTTTTGCGCAGTGGGCCATCACCGCCCCGCAGTGCCTGGGAAGCCGCGGAGCCCTCGGCGGGGGCGGGCATTCCCAGAGCCCGAAGGCGCCCAGTGCGCACCCGCCCTCCGCAGGCTGGCGGACCTGGCCGACCCGCCCCCGTCCTGCAATGCACACCCGCGGCCCCAGGGTCGCCAGGAGCGCAGCCCCCAACAGGCGCCGCACCCCACCCTGGGGAAACCGCACCTCAAGCCGCCTTTGGGCCCTTCCCCGCGTGCGCGCGCCCGGCCCGGCGGCCGCCTCGGGTGTGCGCGGCCCCAACGCGCACTGGAAGCGCAACCAACGCTCCTGTTCTCTCCCGCCACCTCCTTCTGCTTTTTCCTCCCGTTCTTAACAATTAAAAAAATCTACATTACTTTTAAATAGGTGACACATTCACCACGTTCCAAATTTCAATGGAACGCGAGGGGGCGCTCCGCTCTCCTCCCTCCGCAAATCACCCTGCATTTCCCCTCTGAGCGAGGCCACGCTTAAAGCAGCTACGGGTGCAAATGCTTTCTTATTTTCCTTTTCTCCTTCCTTTTGTAAATACAAAGGAGAACCTCCGACTGCGTCGCGCCCGTCTCCCCCCGACATGTGACCACACCTGCATCGGCAAAGAGTGCACAGCCGGGCCACTGTTGCCGGCTGCCTAGTGTTCCGCGGTCCGGTCATTGCAATCTTTAACCGCGTCACTGCCCCCCTGACGTTGAGGCTGTTTCACGCCCTTTGCGGTCACCGCGGGGCTGCAGCCGATACATCCCAGGTCACCCCGCGTGCGCGAGTATCCGTGAATTAATTACTCAATAATTGAAACGCTGGGTCAAACCTCCCCCTTTTCCAGGCCGGCCTCTTTGTCCTTTTTCTCATTGCTGGTTCCTTTCCTGTCATGTTTTTCAAATCCATTTCCAGCTGCCAGTGGCTGCGTCTCCTTCACATTACTTTTTTGAAAAAATCAAAGCCGTGTGTGTGTGTGTGTGTGTGTGTGTGTGTGTGTGCATTTGGCGACTCCGTCTGCCCCCGTTTGCAGATTAGCGGGTACCTGAATGGGGGGCATCTCTGGGGTTCAGTGCCCAAGCGTGAGAGCTGCCCCTGCCCCTCCCCAGGTCCCCCATCCCTTGAAGGTACAACCTCCAGATGGCGCCACCAGGGAGGGGCAGGGGAGTCTATGTGCCACCGCCACTCACTTCCCTGATAAGTCTTTGAAAGGCCCAGAACTAATTCGAAAATGCGGCCATTAAAATCCCATCTGGGGAGGTGGCATCGGCCGGGAGAGGGAGAGAAGGAGGCGGGGTCTGTCCCCAAGGCTGGGTGCTGGCCAAGGTGGGTACTGAGGCCAGAGGTGAGGCCCCTGGGGCGGTCCTCACCTGGGGACAGGGGTGTAGGTCACACTCTCTCCCTGGAGAAGACCCCACATCCCCCCACCCATAGGAACCCTTTTTCTGGCTCCCACAGGTGCTCAGGGTGTAGACAAAGAGACTTAAGGTATGTGCTCCAGGCCCCCCAGGGTGATTGGACATGTGACCTTGGGTAAGTCACCACCGACTGGCTCTGGTCTGGAGAGGCCACTGGGGGATGCTCAGCTCAGCTCAGCCAGGCAGGGACAAGCCACCAGGGTGGGGGCATCTGGGGCCAGGCAGCTGGTGGCCAGGGCAGGGCGCATCACCAAGGAAACCAGTCATCACCCCAGATGATGCCAATAGGGAGACCAGGCTCCCTATCGAACTGTCTGCTCCGGGAAGCCGGAGCCCAGTGCAGGAGGTGGCTGGCAGAGGAGAAAGGGACACTGCTGCTCACCCTATGCTGCGCCCGGGTGGATGGGCCCCCAGGGGACAGGCACACGGGGACAGACAAGATGGCTCAGTTGGTGGTGCCCTGTCCAGACAGTCGGAGACAGACACACAAAGCCGGCCACTCTAGTTCCCCCATGCCTGAATCCTGGGGCCATTTCTTAGCCCACCTTTGGGCATTGTCCAGTTGTCCTTCCCCCCGGGCCCTGTCCTGCTAATGCCACCCAGACTCAGGCCTCTGCTGGCCGTGCCACACCCAGCAGTGCCAGCCATCCACTGGGCTTCGCCGACTCCCCCTGACTGTCCCGACACCTGGGCTTGTGCCCAGCTCTGTCCCCACATGGAGGCCACACTGAGCCCAGCTGAGCCCCTCCAGACACCCACCCAGAGGCCACCTCTGTCCCCTCACTGCTCAGAGCGAGGGGAAGCCAGCCTCCTTGTTTGGGAACAAAGTCGCAGGTGTCGCTTGCCATGTATCTGCGATTGTCAGAGTAACTCCTCTTCCGTGGGCACCGGCTGTGGGGCCGGGCGGGGCAGCCTGTCTGGCGCTCATACACGCGGGGTGGTCGAGTGAATGAGTGGCTTCGGGGCTTGGCTCTGGCATTCATTCATTCATAGCTTGTGTCACAGGTTCTGGCGACTGTCACCCCCACTCACAGGTGGGGACACCAGCGTCTGGGTCGCTGCATCCGCTTGATAAACTAGGAAACTGGTGTCCACAGAGCCCATTCAGCCCACGGAGCCCGGCCCTGCGTCCCCACTGACTGGGAGTGGCCAGGGGAGCCCAGGCAGGGGCAGAGAGGGGCCGTCCTGGGGACTAAGCGGACACAGACCTGCATCCCACATGCTGCGACACAGCAGACTTCCACGGGGGTGACACCTGCACCCACGCCCGACCCCTGCACACCAGCTGCAAATGAATGTCACACTGAGCTCTGCTGGCCATGGTTCTTCCCCAGGGCCACCACAGCCACCTCCTCTGGGCCACGCCCCTCCACCATCCCCGAGTCCCCACAAGTAGGCCCACCTTGTCTGTGGCATGGCCGGCTCTCGCTACAGTCGCAGGTTTTCCCAATTTCTCATCCGTGTGTGGTTTGCAGGTGTGTGGACAACCTGTACTGTAGCCAAACACCTGTGCACACAGCACGCACCCACGGCAAACACCTCGCCAGGCTCAGCCACCCGCCCACCGCCCAACCAGGAAGCCACAGGTGGCCCCTCTGGGGCACACGCAGTGGTGGAGACACCGGACCCACCGGCAGCCGGCACGCGGCCAGGGACGGTCGGCGTTAGGCGCATGTGGAGGCGCCCACTGACCCGCTGTTGGACCCCAGGGACGCAGCACCTCGAAGGCACCCCAGTTACAAGCCCAGTCACTGAGCGCCCCGGGACAAGGGGAGGAGCAAATGGAGGTTGAGGAGGGGGAGGGAAGGGATGGAGAGAGGCAGGAGAAGAAGGAGAAAGGTGTAGTCACCTGTGGGGGATGATGAGAGTTAATAGGTGGGATCCCAGCTCTGGTGGCGGCAGGGTGACCCAATCGAGGGCCCCCACCTACCAGTTGCTCCCTGCTGAGGGTGCTGGGGGTCCCACTGTCCTGCCCCGCCCTCCAGGGGAGTGGCCGCCTGAGTCCCCCTCAGTAGGGTCTTCCAGTACGGGCTGAGACCCCCTCCCGGTGCCCCACCACTCACACAGGCTGGTAACCCAGGGGCGTGTTAGTCATCAGACAAACACACTCAGCCACCTCGAGGCGTCTTAGGCCCCATGGGGTCAGTGCTGGGCCAGGAGGAGGGACAGTGGCCAGGGTCCCTGAGGAGGGAGCCAGGGTTCTGCTGCGGGAGAGGGGAAGGATTTCCTGGGGGAGGGGCCATTGCTGCTGGGCCTTGAGGGATGTATAGGAGTTCTCTGGC
This sequence comes from Cheirogaleus medius, assembly GCA_008086735.1. Taxonomy (NCBI): domain Eukaryota; kingdom Metazoa; phylum Chordata; class Mammalia; order Primates; family Cheirogaleidae; genus Cheirogaleus; species Cheirogaleus medius. The sequence continues at coordinate 31,992,174 of VBSM01001118.1, read as the reverse complement.
TCAGGCAGTCCTACTCCCTGCCCCTGACCTCAGTTTCTCCAATCTTCCTCCCCGCAGGAAGATTCTTGGAGAAGTGTTGAGGCTGGGGGCCTGTCCTAAGAGCGGGGGACACTTCACAGTCACACAGCAAGTGGCCCCCACAGCTCAGCTCCACTTGGGGATCCCCAGAGGTGAGCTCGGGAACCTCATCTCAGCTCTGCCATATTCATTCTGGACTTTTCTGGCTAAACCCTTTCCCGAAGCCCAGCCATGGTGAAGACTGTGTTGTGTTGATGAAACTAAAGCTCACAGGGTCCAACACAGGGTGGGAGTCTGCGGGGCAGCAAGTCTGCCACCTTCTCTGGTCCCTGGGTGGTCTGCTGATTCCAGCAACTTTTAGAAAGGCAGGAACCGAGAGGGAGCGGGTGTGCTGTGGGGGCCAACTCCCAGGGAGTCTGATGCCAAAGGGCTTTCAGCTGGAACTTGAGGGTCTCCTGCCAAGTCCCCTCCCTTTGCCCCACCAGACACAGCCCAAGCTTCCGTCCCCTTTGAGGCTGCGGTGGGGCCGACTTCCCTCTGCCGGACACACCAGGAACTGCAGGGACAACTGGGCGAAGGGGAGGCTACTCTCCCCGAAAGCTCCTGCTCCCCTAG
>VBSM01001118.1:31941099-31956157 GCA_008086735.1 Cheirogaleus medius | reverse complement strand
TCTCAAAAAAAAAAAAGTATTTCTGAAGCCTTAGGTGGGGTGGGAGAGCCAAGAAAAAACACAGAGATGAAACAGGGCCGAATCCTAGAATGCGAGCGTCTCAGACTCGTGGTCCTTAGAAAAGCAGAGTTCTAGAATGCAGGGGTCAGAAGGGAGGTTGGAAATGAATTTAAACTTGTTTTACAGACAAGGAAACTGAGGCTCAGAGGAGGCTGGTATTGCTCAAGGTCACACAGGAGTCAGTGGCTCCTAGCTCCAGGGGGAAAGGGCCCCATAGGACACGGCGGCCCCATGGCCTCCTCACCCTGCAGTGGAGAGATTTGGGCCCACGGACCCCGCAGGGCAGCCAGTTAAAATGAGGCCACACCACAGTCAGGGCAGAAGGTGCTATCTCTACTCTGCCCCTCACTTGCTTTGCGGGCCTCAGTTTCTCCATCTGTCCCTCTGCAAAGTGAGGCCTGGCTGCACTGAGGCCAGCCTTTGGGACTCCCAGCCTCCCCAGGCCCAGCCAGCCCCTGGGAGACCTTTCCCGGGCGCACTCCTGGAAGACCTGGCCCTGGGGCCTGAGCGGGGACTCACATCAAAGTTGCCCACGTTTGAGGTTTTGAGGTTGAGGTTCGTCCTGCAGTGAGAAAACAGCCCATCAGAAGCAGCGATGGCCTGAGAATCATACGGCGCTTGCATTGCAACACACTGTCACAGGCCGGTCCCCCAACACCCTGGCAGACTCCCGATCCGGGCGGGGTTGACAGGAACAAGCCTGGTTTTCAGGCACTGAGCACTGTCTACCAGACACGATGCTACAAGCCTTATATACCGTATGGGGAAGGCTCACATCTACTGGCTGTGTAACCTTAGCCAAAGGACTTCACTCTCTAGGGCTCAGTTTCCCCATCTGCACAGCGGGTGGCTGCCGGGACTACATGAGGCATTCGTGTGCAGCGCGCAGAACGAGGCCCGCTGCATAGCCCGTGCCACGCGTGCGTGAGTGACTGCCAGCGTCATGTGCTCCCTACAGCAATCCAGCGGAGGGGGAGCCTGAGGCTCCGGGGTCGCTCACTGCAGCCACTGAGCTGGCCCGGGAGAGTCCAGGCCTCACACCCTGAACCCGACTCCTGGCTTCTGTGCTGTTCTGAGAAGGGAGGCCTGAGGCCTGGGTTCAAGGTCTCCCCGTGCACTGCGAAGGCCTCAGTCCCGCTGCACCTGAGTCTCACCTGCCACTGACAGCCCTCCCTGAGAGAGGGCAGACCACGCTCGCGCATGGTGGAGAACACCTGGGAACGCCCATAAGGATCAGCTCGGTGTCCAGCAGGAGGGACACGAAGGAGCCTTCTCAGCAAAGACACCGCTCCACTTGGGACATGCTTTCCCCAGCTCTTCTGGCGGCTGGCCCCGGCTCCCCATCTGGGCCGAGGGTGGAACATCACCCCTGGGGACCTCCTGGGTGGCTCTGATCCATAGCATATTGTGAGTAACTCCCATCATTGGGCTTAATAAATATTGGTTGTAAAAGAAAAATTTACAATGACCTAGCACATGCTGAAAACGTTCCATATGATCTCTTAATCTTGAAACGGGAACAATAATAGTATTTATTTCCGTAGGCTGACGTCAAGAATTAAATGAAGACACAGCCAGGACTTTGCTCAATGCCAGGCACATACAAAGCATCTGAGAAACAGTAGTTATTATTTTTACGAATCCTATGAAACAGTGACTATAATCCCCATTTTCAGATGAGAAAACTGAGGGTCGGAGGTGAAGTCACTTGGCCCAGGTCACACAGTCAGTGGACACAGCATTGCTTGTCTCCAAAGCCCATGGGTGTAGACATTCAACACGGCAGGTCATGAAGACCTGGGCTGGCCCACAGCCCCTGTGTGGCCCTGAGTAAGTAAATCCACTGCTCTAGGCCCTAGTTTTCTTTCATCTCCTTAAAAAGGTAAGTTAATAGCCCTGACTTCCACGGGGGCCACTGGGCGGGATAAATATATTTATATAAATACTTTTATATTTATATACTTTTTATACTTAATATAAATATAAAGTAATATAAAGTAGCCAGAGCAGAGCCTGGTGCACCAGCGCCACCAATGCTACTATTATTACTGATGTTGTTGTTGGCAGTGGTTCTTTCTGATTAAGTTCATGGCTTCACCCTGTCTGTGAGCCTGGTCGCCTTTGCAGCCTCTTGGGTGTTCCCAGCCCTGACAGCCACACGGGAAACCTCTGACCCCTCCCTCGTGGCTGCCCTGGGGGCCGACAGCAGCGCCTGGGGGACCTGAGGCGGCAGAGCCCTTACTTGTCCAGCTTGGCGTCAATCATGAGCTTGTCGGCTTCCACGGAAAATGAGGCCAGCAGTTCCGTGTCCTGGAGGGAAAGGGGGAGAAGAATAAGACGTCACTGCCGTCACGTGTTGGCGACGCTCGCTGAGGGCTCGCTGTGTGCTAAGCGTCATTAAGCCCGAGCATAATAGCGGGTTGTTCCCTAAGGCCTGGGTCAAACGCTCCTTTATAAGCATGTGACTCCCAGTAACACTCGCCATAGAATGGGCTCCCCCACTCTGGAAGGAAGGAGGCCGGAGTAACAAACTGCCGACATTAATTGTTGGTTGCAAGTACGTCACAGTAAGGGCGGGGTGAACATTGCTCAGAAAGACAAATGTGACAGGATCGCCGTGATTGGCCCGGGCGTTTACCAGGTTTCTCTATGATGGCTCCGAGGGGGCGGGGCAGCTTGCAGCCTATGGAACTCGCTTTAGATGAGCCACTGCAGATGGGACTGGGCATCATCGCTGTCAATCACAGCTGCCCCGTCCCCCGGGAGAGGGCATAAAAGGCCCAGACTCTCCAAGTAGAAGACTTGTTGTAGGAAAAGCCATCTTTGCTCCCCTGCCACCCACCCAAAATAAATAAATAAAAGAGTGAAAAAAAAGATCCTAACAAATTCAGGTGGTGTTACGATGGAGAAGGCCTGGGGACTCGGGATGCATGTGACAGGGACCTAGTCTGGCGTGAGCATCATCCTGAGGAGAGGGTGTTTGGACTGAGGACTGAAGGGTGTGCAGGATCCGGCCAGATGGAAAAGAGGGTGGGGAAGTAATCCAGACAGCTCGGAGGGAATGTGCAAAGGCCCTGAGGCAGGAAAGAGGTTGGCATTAGCGGGATGGAGAGGGGGCCATAGGGCGAGGAGGGGAGAGGGCTGGTGAGGCTGGGGTGGTTGGGCCAGACCAGGCAGAGCTGGGGGAAGGAGTCAGGGCTGCATCCCTGGGTTAGTGGGGGTTGTGGCAGGGTTCTGAGCTGGCTCACACAAATGTTTGGGCTTTTGATGGAAAATCTGCACACAATAGAGGCTGATCAGTAGGGAACAGATGGCAGACAGCTGTTCCCACTCCTGGGCGAGAACCGACACTTTCAGTCTCTTATCTGACAATGCCCAGAACTGGGCATGGTGGTATGTGCCTGTAGTCCCAGCTACTTGGGAGGCTGAGGCAGGAGGATCGCTTGAGCCCAGGAGTTTGAGGTTGCCGTGAGCTAGGCTGATGCACAGCACTCTAGCCCAGGTGACAGAGCAAGACTCTGTCTCAAAAAAAAAAAAAAATAATAATAATGTCAGGTTAAGGCTCCAAGCAAAGTAAAGCAAGGGAGAGAAAGGAGGAGAGAGATGGGAGGGGTGGGGACATTTTAGACAGGTGATCTAGAAAAGTCTGAGAAGGTGACATTTGAGCAGAGAGCTGAAGAAAGGGCGTGAGCCATGCAGCTATCTGGGGGAAGAGCATTCTAGGCAGAGGGAACAGCATGTGCAAAGGTCCCGAGGTTGGACCATGTTTGACACCTAGGAGGATCAAGGAGCTGAAAAGTGACCAGAGAATGTTCTTGAAGGACTTTGTTAGGAGACTGGCTTTTAATTCAGGATTGAAGGAGAGCAGGAGAGTAACATGATTTGCCTCTTAAGAGGACAGGATTCCTCTCTGTGAAATAATGTGGGAATTGTCGTATTTGTATCTGTGCCCTATCAGGAACCAGGGACAAGAGAGCAGGTGCCATCTATCTTGTTTCCCCTTCCCCCGCATGTAGTAGAAAGCATACACATGGTGCTCGGTAAGTGTTGCTGATTGAATGGCCAAGGCCACCTGTGGGAATGATGATGGCCGACGCTTTGGAGCCCTTATGGAACATCAGGTACTGCTCTGAGCATGTTGTCAATGCCCGGCGGCCATGCGCTCGCGCTAGAGGAGAACAGCAGGCCTAGAGACAGGGAGTGACTTGCCCAAGCTCACACAGCTAGAAGCAGTAAAACCTGGATTTGAACCAGATCCTGCGGCCCCAAAGCTGGGCTCACAGTCGTGATGCTGGGGACTGTGGGGCTTTGAAGGGGTCTGGGGGCTGCAGGGGACCACAGGGCTCTGTCCGCCGGGGGCCGCCTGCACCTCCAGACACTCACCACGTCAATGAGGCAGATGGTGGTCTCGACGTCGTTGGGCTGGGAGACCATGACCTCGGCGGTGGCGAACACCTTCACCAGCGCCTTGTCCTTCTGCAGTGTCACGGACGGCGGGTTGGGCACCTGGATCCTGATGGTGAGTGGGCGGGACTCGGGGTACTGCTGGAACACCTGCGGGCGGGCGCCAGGCAGGTGGGCGGGGCCCTCGGCAGCGCAGGCTGCCCAGGGGGTCTCACGCTGGGCACCTTCACATCCGACCACCTTGCTTGAGGTCTGCAAACCACAGGCAAAGCCACCCACCCGCCGCGGGATGTGGGCAGGGAGCTGCCCTCTCCAAGCCACTCACGTGGGGTTATTGTGAGAATTACATGTGACAATGCCAGCAAAAGTCAATGCCTGACATGCGGAAATGCTCAAAACTTGGTACCGAGCAAAGTGAAGTGGGGTCTCCTGTGGGTCTCCAGGTGCCAAATGGACATTTCTGAATTTCATTCAATCATCACAAAACTCCAAGGGGTATTTTTTCTCCATGTTACAGATGAGAACACTGAGGCTCAGAGGGGAATGCCAGGCAAACTGTGCAAGGCCAGGTCGGACTCACAGCCGGGCCCTTTGCTCCCCTCCCACTGCCTCTGGACACCCTTCCTGGGGTGAAAACTCCACGGGGAGGTCCCGACGAGGCACAGCTGCCCCACCCGCCCGCATTTGCCGGAGATTTGCTGCAGATTGGTTCCCTGAAAGCTAATTTACTAAACGACAATTCACAAAATGACCAGTTTGCCCTGTTTACTAAATAACCGATTTACCCGAAAAAAATACTTTCAAGAATATTCTTAAATATGTTAAATGAGCATAAATATATGGACAAACCCACAAAGTTACTTTTAAAAGGAATAGCAAGAAGTCACCTCTCCTGGTGACGCCACCCCAGCCCGGGTCTCCACACGCGTCCCTCTGTGTCTAGCCTGAAGCCCCCCTGCTGCAGACCCAGCGCCACCAAAGCCTGAGTCCCTCTTCTGCCCCAGCTCTGCCACTGCCTCCTTGTGTGACCACTCTGAGCCTCTGTTTCCTCATCTGCAAAATGGGATGCTTGTCCCCTCTAGTCCCATGGATGGGGGATGGTTAGAACCACATGAAATAGTGGATTCTTAAAAACCATTTCATAAGCTGTAAAGTGCAGTGCACATACGAAGTGGTGTAATAAATAAAAGGTCCAGTCGACTGAGGGGTCTTGCTGGAGCTGCCTCTGTCATTATGCTAGATAACCGCATGAGGGCGCTAGTGACCATGTGTTGAGTTTGGTCTCCACCCACAAGATCCTTTGAATTCCACTGAGACCTAGAGGGGGGGTCAGGCAGAAAAGAGATGAAAAATGTCCCAAACAGCTGACAATGACAGCCACCTTTGCACCTGTAGGACGCTTACTAGGTACAGAGCTCTCTGCTGCCAGCTGCCAGGTAACGGGCCACAACCAGAGATGGGACCAGCCCTGGGGTGAGAAAGGCCTTTGTCCCAACTATATATGGTCACTAACAGGACAAGAGCACATTTGCTCTTAAAAAAAATTTGTAACTATCAACAATAAATGATAATAGTTAGCATTTGTCAAATGCCTGCTCTTCACCTGCGTTCAGATTCTAGGTCCACTGCTACCCTTTGCAGTGAGACTGTTACCCGTTTTCCAGATGAGAAAACTGAGGCTCAGAGAGATGAATCCTTTGTCTAAGGCGCGGTGCTGAACCATGTCTGTCTGCTTCAAAGAGCTGCTCTTCCCTTCCAGGCTACCCCGCACCCCAGTGTGCCCGGCCCTCGGTGGCATCTCTACTCCTTATCTCCTTCCCCCTCCTTAAATAACCCGAACATGGGATAGGTGTTTGCATCCTCTTTTGACAGATGAGGAAACTGAGGCTCAGAGATGTTAAGACTCTTGCCCAAAGTCACACAGCGAGGGCGTAGCCAGGCCAGGATGAGACCTGCAGGGGTTGGTGCACCGCTAGGACTCAGGATCTTCCCCCCTCAACCCTGTGTCCCGCCCCCCGCGGGGGTCTGGCCTCCTTGCCCCGTCACTGCACTCCCAAGCAGGGGTGGGGGTGAGGGCACCCCGCCGTAGTGCTCAGCGTCTTCCAGCCCAGTTCCTAGAACAGCTAGGCGGAGAGTGAGGCTGAAGGCAGTGGGACCCACCCGCCGTACGTACCTTGGGAATCAGGGCTCCCAGTGTGGACGTGGTGAGCGGAGGAAGCTCTTCAAACTGTGGGACAAGAGGAAGGGCCGTGTGAGTCCCGGGGGCTGCGAGACACGGGTGGCTAACATAGTGGGTAAGCTCCTGCCCAGTGAGACACCCAGCGGGGCATCTTCTCCCACGTAAGGACCCCTTGGGAGGCCCTGCCTGTCCAACAGCGGTCACCATGGAGACTTAGGTAGCTGGCTTGTGGTTCAATGTCCTGGGCCAGCCACTAACCTCACCACAGGCAGGGAAGAGCAGGTGGGACCTGAATCCTTCTCTAAAAATGTATTTCTTTATCAAAACAAGGTGAGCATGCTCAAGTGCATTTGCATGACCCATTGTCCACTAAGTTCATGGCTCCTACCCTCTCCCTGAAGCACCCGTGCTGTTACTGACTTAGTGTCTTCTTTAAATTCACCTACTTTTTAAGACCTCAAATACTAAAAAGTGGAAAACCAGAACCACCTGACGTAAAGAGATGACAACTGTAAAACCAAATGCAATAAAAATGAAGCAACATCAGGACATCGTGCACGGGTGTCCTTGCCTGTGGCAGGCTTTGGGCATGAACTCTGTTCTCTCTTAGAGAGGACACTTAGAAGTGCAAGAGAGGAAATGAAGACTTTCCTCTTAATGGAATCAAAGATTGACATAATTTGTGGTTTTGTGGGGAACACCTTGTTCTTAGGAGATACACGGTGAAGTTTATGGAGTGAAATGGCATGTCTCAAAAAACTCAAATTGTTCAACAGCAGATAGGGTAGATGGATGGATGGGTGGATGGATGGATGGATATATATGAAGCAAATGTGGCAAAATATTAACTTGCAAATCTAAGTGAGGGATATATGGGCATTATTTGTACTATTTTGCAACTTTTCCAAAGGCTTGAAATTTTTCAAAACAAAAAGTTTGTAGAGAAAATGACTCTGGAGCCTATCAAAGGGTGTCATTTTCTTCTAACGTATCTTATTTATTTTATTTTTTTTTTTGAGACAGAGTGTGGCTCTGTTGCCTGGGCTAGAGTGCCATGGCATCAGCCTCGCTCACAGCAACCTCAAACTCCTGGGCTCAAGCGATCCTCCTGCCTCAGCCTCTGGAGTAGCTGGGACTACAGGCATGTGCCATCATGCCCGGCTATTTTTTTCTATATATTTTTAGTTGTCCAGCTAATTTATTTCTATTTTTAGTAGAGACGGGGTCTCGCTCTTGCTCAGGCTGGTCTTGAACTCCTGACCTTGAGTGATCCTCCTGCTTCAGCCTCGCAGAGTCCTAGGATTACAGGCATGAGCCACCATGCCCAGCCGTTCTAATGTATCTTTTAGTTACTTTTCTATCGATGTTCACCAAATGAAGAGATTCTAAACATTAATATTGAGGAAAATCTATGTGAATACATGTTATGCTCTTTAAAAAGGATTAAAATAAGATTAAATAGGATTCAATAGGGAGCATTTTTCTCATCATGTGATTTGATGTCATTTAATGCCACGTCTGTGGACCCCCTGAGACCCCCCAGCACCACGCTTTGGCAGATACTGACATAACTGATGTCCTCCTGTGAGTTGGAGATGAGTCGAGCAGTGGGCTGTCCGCCGTTCTCACTTCACAGCAAATTCCCGAGGGCGTGGGGCTGTGAAGGGTCCCTGGGCAGCTCAACTGCCCAGCCTACCTCGCCCCTGGGCGGGCCGGACTCACCATGCCGTCGGTGATGTCGATGTCCAGTGCCCTTTCCTTCTGCAGGACAGTCAGCACTGAGCCCAGGAAGTTGGTGGAAATGGCCAGCTGGGAGTTGGTGTTGTCGCCCATGGGGGGCAACTCTGGCATCTTTGCCCTGGGAGACGAAGCTGGCCGCCCCAGGGGATAGTCGACAAGGCCTCCTCCAGCCTCCCCGACCAGCGTCTGGGGGGAAGAGAGCAAAGGGGTCATGGGGAGGGGCGTAGGGAGACAATGGGGAGAGGGAGGCTGAAGGCTGGAGTGAGGCCTGCACCTGCCTCCAGGCAGCCTTCCTTGATTAAACCCACTGGGTCTGAGTGGCTCTTTCATTTATGGCCCACAATTGGTCTTCAGTTGGTGATGGAATGGAGCCTCTTGCAGTTGCTGCTTTAAGGTCACTTGTGATTATAGCCGTGATATGACATAGATTCTCTCCGACCCCAGCCCTGCCGTAATGAATTAGCACGTTTATGCATCTGCAAAATGCACGTTGGCATATCTACTCTCTAAAGACAAGAGTCCTCTGCATGGCCCACAGGGCGCAGTGTGATCTGCCCCAGGGGACCCTGTCGGCCTCATCTGAAGCCACTCAGGCCCTCATCTTCCCTCTGCAGGACAGCCACCAGGGCCTTGCCAGTCCCCCCACCTCCTCCCACGCCACCATGGGCTCTTCCCACAGGCTGTCCCCTCCTCCACACTCTTCTCGTGTTAGGTCCCACTCACCTGGCAGGTCTCAGCTCCAGTGTCACTTCCTTTAGGAAGCCCTCCTTGAGCTCCATGCATATAGCATACCCCTGCTTTAGGCTCTCATAGCCTCGGGCCCTCTATCACAGCACTCATGACATGTAACTACGTATTTGCTTGAGTGATTCTTTATGGCCTGTCGCCTCCAAAAGATTATAATCTCCATCAGGGCAGAGACTTTGTCTTGTTGACCACTGTCCCTCCTGCACCAAGCCCAGAGCCTGGCACACAGCAGGTAACCAATGGATGTACATTTATGAACATTGTAGGCACGCATGTACACGCAGGCATAGGTGGGCACCTGCTCTTCTGTACCTGACAGGGCAAGTGGGGAGATAGCCATGTTCGTGCGACCCAGGGAAAGGATGGATGTGTGTGTCCCACGAACAGTCAGGGCCACATTCAGAGCGAGGCTAAAGCAGCCAGCTCGTGTGAGTTCACAAGACCCAATTCCATGCATTTCTGCCCAGCTCTGTGTTCAGCGACGTCATGTTAATAACTTGAAATTGCCCATGGTGGAAGTACAATATTTATACCATGGAAATCAGCAAATGCTATAAATCAGGACTTTTGTTTTTTTAAATCGTGGAGAGCTGTTTTTTGTTTTTTGGGTTTTTTTGAGACAGAGTCTGGCTCTGTTGCCCAGGCTAGAGTGTGTGCCGTGGCTTCAGTCTAGCTCACAGCAACCTCAAACTCCTAGGCTCAAGCAATCCTCCTGCCTCAGCCTCCCAAGTAGCTGGGACTACAGGCATGCGCCACCATGCCCGGCTAATTTTTTCTATATATGTTTTTAGTTGTCCAGCGAATTTCTTTCTATTTTTAGTAGAGACGGGGTCTTGCTCTTGCTCAGGCTGGTTTTGAACTCCTGACCCTGAGTGATCCTCCTGCCTCAGCCTCCCAGAGTGTTAGGAGTACAGGCGTGAGCCACCGGGCCCAGCGGAGAGCCGGTTGTTAAATGCTTACTGGAACCTCACTAGTACCAGATACATTCCTCCAGCAAACCCAAGCCCACAGCGGCAGTTCTAGGAGCTTCTAGCTCCATTGCCTGGGTTCAGACCCCAGGTCCACATTTATTAGCTGTGTAATCTTGGGCAAGTGCTTTAACCTTTCTGTGCCTCATCTTCCTCAATGAGAGTGCCTCCCTCATATGGCTGCTGTCAGGATGGGCTGAGCTCATCTGCATAAAGCACCTAGAATGTGCTTAGCACACAGCAGGCACTGGGAAGTGTTGGCTATGATTATGTTTTCTGACACAGCTCCTAGAAGGTCTTCATCTGATCAGAAAGTGGTTCCTTTCGAACCCTGCTTCCCAGGCATGCAGCAGAAGCCCAAGGAGCCCTCACTAGCACCGCCTTTGGGGGAGGCCCCTCCCCTTGCCCTGAAGCCCAGGCACTCACGTTGAGGTCCAGCTCCAGGAATTCTCCAGTCACAAGCGGGAGGCTGGAGAAGGTGTATTGGACACTTCCCAATATCCCCAGAGGAATCAGAGCTGCAGGCAAACATGGGGGTCAGAGGGAGGTCCCCGTCACCCATCCAGATACCTTCCCTCCTTGTACCCTGTGCCTGGGGGTAGGGGGTGGGGCCTAGGTTCCAGCTCCAGACATCACAGAGAGAAAATGTTCTGCCTCTTCCTTGCTGTGTGACCTCAGGCAAGTCACTGCCCCACTCTAAGCCTCAGTGTTCTCATCTGTAAAATGGGTTTAATATAACCTCTTGGACAATATTGGCAGAGTGGAGCACAATGATATCCTGGATGTTGATGCATTTTGTAAACTGTGAAGTGCTGTGCACCAGGGAAGAAATTTAGGGTTCCACAATGTGGTGCTTTGTTGAATCTGGCATTTCTTTGTACACAATGAACAGCCCCACCTCCTGGACTCTTCTTTCCTCATCTCTGGCCATGAGAGAAAGAGTGTTACCTGTCTGAGAAAGCCATTCTCAAACCACCTGGAGTCCCAGAGAAATGAGAACTCCGCCAGAGAGGACTGTCCTGCGCAGCTGTAGGAGCCACGCACTGCAGGATCTGAGGGGCTGCCATCACACTGTACATGAAAGGAGGGCCCTGGAATCGTGCAGTGCACAAACCGCACAGCCACGCGGGGCAGCTTTGCTTCAGGAATGTTCACGCGGAAATCCAGCACCAGAGGTGGTGTCGAAGCCTGATTCTGAGGACCTGTCCAGTCTCTACGGTGCCTCCTGCCATTTGCTCTCCAATCCCTCTGTGTGCCGACACCAAACCCTTCATTTTAGAGATGAGGACTCTGGGAAGAGTCCTTCCAAGTCCACACAGCTGCCAGGGCAGAGCCAGGCTCAAACCCAGCTTCCTGGCTCCCAGTGAACAGCCTCCAGGACTTTGGGGGCAGGAGGAGAGGCCGGGTGGCACCTCTCTCATGGCATTAGCCACACCACCCTTCAAGGGCCCAAGGGCAGGTCTGTCGCCCCCACGCTGGGCCTCCTCCCGGACATGCTGCATCCCAGTGCCCTTCCTGGGGCTGGGCCAGAGCAGGCAGTGGCAGCTGTCGCCACATGCAGCAAAGCGGGAAGGACTTACAGTCCACGAGACCCAGCTGGTCGTTGACAAGACCGAGCACCACGTCCACGATGGGGCAGAGCTGCAGGGAGATATGGCATGTGGTTTTGGTGACATTGCAAGGAGTGGGGGAGGGGTGCACAGCAGCAGTAACAATTGCTAATGTTACTGACCCCTCTCTCTGTGCTGGGCCCTGTCCTCCCCACAGCCCATAATTCCCATTTACAGATGGGAAAAGCGAGATTGAGAGAGGCGATGTGACTTGTCACACAGCTAGGAGGTGCCCAAGCTGGGATTCAACCCAGAACTGTGCGACTCTCCAGCTCCCCTCATCATCCCTTCACGAATCTGCCCCTTCGTGGTTCTCAGGGTCCTTCCCAGGCCCCCAGGAACATGCCCCAGCCCCTGGCCCCCTCCATCCGCCTAGGCGACCCTCACGCCCCCAGGGATGGAGGCTGAACTGGGGCCTCTGGGTCTAGGGGAAGCCTTGCTCCCTGCGCCCCTTCCCGGGACAGCTTCTTACCAAGTCAGGGAGGACGTTGGCCAAGACTCGGTTCACTAGGTTGTCCACGAGGTTGGGCAGAAGCCTAAGGGGACGGGGCAGGATGAAGCCGAGACTCCCAGCCGAGGAGCAGCCCCCAAATGTGCCAGGCCAGGGCCACAGGTGAGAGTGTGGGTGGCTCCTCGTGAGTCCTCACTGCTCCTGCAGCGTCACTGCCGTGCCCACCCCAGCGTCCCCCCAGGCACCCCCTGCCGGCTGGCACTCACCCTCGCAGCAGCCTGACTTTGATGCCCCCCAGGAGGGTGTCGCATCGCTCGATGACCAGCCGAGGATAACCCGTGCGGTCCATGGTCAGCCGGACCTTGGCTGTGATGTTCACTTCCACCGCGATGTCCAGGAAGCCAATGAGACTGCAGGAGGCCAAGGGGCCAGGGAGGCCATGAGTCACCCCCAGCCACCAGGAGCTCGCCCTTACCCAGGCCTGCCCACTCCTCCCACATCAGGCTTTGGTCCTTGCTGTTCCTGCCATCTGTGCTGCCCCATGCTCGTCTCTAGAGGTCCTCAACCAAGAGTCGTCCCTGATCCCGCAGGTCATCTGTGAACAAATCTCCCCATCAGCCTATGAGCACTTCAAGGCTGGGAGCAGGGCTCAGTATACATTCTGGTTTCCGAGGTGACCGCCCGTTCACCTAGCGTGGTAGACAGGACCTCATCCTATGGGGAAAACTGCTGCCAAGTCCACCCTCTGAGTTCCTCTAATAAGCACCTACTATGCAGCAGGCACCATTCACTGAAGCATTTTGCTTGCCGTCCCTCGCTACGGCCACAGCCACCTAGAAAAGGAGGTGGTCTTATTATCCCATGGCCAGTGAAGACACTAAGGTTCGGTGACATTAGGGACCGGCCCAAAGTCATGCAGCTTTTAAGAGAGTCAGGATTTGAACCCAGGCTGTCACCTGACTCCAGCCTCCCAGCTCTTAACCACTGAGCTAAGCTGCCTTCACTGCCAACAGGTGACCTCGAGTCCGAGCGTGCAAGCCATGTGCTGGCGACATGTCAGGTCTGCCTAGTCTCTGCGTTATGGATACAGAGACCAGGACATAGGGTGGTGGGGACCCCTCCAGGGCCGAGGGCACACACACACCTCTTCCCATTGATGGCCACGCGGGTGTACAAACTCAGGTAGACGCCCACGCCGGGCAGGAGCCGCACGGACACCCGAGGGAGGGTCAGCTCCACAATGCGCAGCCTGCACAGGGCGGAGAGCAGCGAGAAGGTGGCCGTCCCTGCTGCCACCCACTCGCCGGGGGCACCCTCCCCCACACCTCCCTGCGCTGCTCCGGACTCTAAAGAGACCTGTGGTTCACGGACAGAACTTGGAAAACACAGAGAAGTTGAAGGCAAGAAACGCCACGACCTGTAACCCCAATGCCCGGAGACCCACTGTTTGCATTTCCACATGCTTCCTTCACATCTTTTTTTGCATGTCCAGATGCCATTCCCTTTACTTGTCTCGGCCTCTCTTTGCCTGGTTCCCTCCTGTACATTCTTTAGATTTCAGCTCAAAGTCCTCTTCCTCCAGGAAGCCTCCTCTCCCTGACCTCCCCAGACAGGCAAACTCCCCCTGGTACATACATATCCTCATTTCCCCTTGAACTTCTCACTTCTGTTATGCTTGTATGATTACACTCTTCTCTAGCAGCGCCCACGTCCCCCATTGGCCTGCGAGCTCCCTAAGGACAGGAGGTGTCTTTCCTTGGCTAACCATTGGGTCATGTCCCAGTGCCAGCACAGTGTCCTGCACATAGTAGGAGCTCTGAATATCTGTTGAATTCCATATGACTATGAGGAAGAGGCTGGGAAGAGATGAAATTATAATATGTATGTACAATTTAAATCCCTGGGCTTTTTCCACTTAAGCTATAGATATGGCCATTCTGCAGATGAGGAAACTGCGACTCAGAGAAATTAGAAGAACGGCCCAAAGTCACACGCGAATATGAAAGGTTGAGCTGGGTCTCCAACGCAGGACTGCTTCCTTCCGGGGCCCCCAACCATGTAACCTGGGACTCTGAAGACGCCCAGTCCTAAGGCCAAGCCGTGGGAAGCCCTTCCCTGTCCCAAGCCAGCTTCTGGGAGTGACCACCCTGTTCGCAGGTTCCGTGGGGTCTTGACGGGGAGCCCGGCCCCTCCTTACCCCGTGATGCCTTGCACGGTGCTGAGGATGCCGCCCTCTCCGAGCACGCCCAGGACTCCCCCTCCTCCGAGAAGTCCTCCGTCACCGAGGAGACCGCCTCCGCCGAGCAGGCCACCTTGGCCCGCCAGGATGCCATCGGCCGCCAGCATGCCCCCGGTGCCCAGCAAGCCGCCGGGGCCCAGCGCCCCCGTGGCCACCCCGGGCGGGATTTCTCCGGGCTGCAGCTCTCGCCGGTGAAGCCGGCCCACCGTCGCCGCGCCTTCCGCCGACCTGTATTGCCCGTGGCCCCTGTGGCCGCCGTATGCGCTCTCGGCGTCGCGATAGTCGCCCCTTCGGAGGTCCCGGATGCTTCCGTCGGACTCAAGGATCTCACCGTACCGGTACTTGCCCCCCAGCTGGGCGGTGTTGTCGTTGGTCTCAATGTGACCATACTTGTAATTCCCGCCAAGCTGTTTGCCGTTGGTGTATTTGGGGGGGCGCTCACGGACATGGAAGTCATTGTAGGGAACGCCACCAACACCTCGGGGGAATTCAACGCGCCTGTAGTCGTCGTAGCGGTGTCGGCCGCCACCCAGAAGACCACCACCTCCGCCACCCAGGAGCCCCCCACCACTGCCACCCAATAGGCCCCCGCCACTGCTGCCACCACCACCCAGGAGCCCCCCACCACTGCCACCCAGGAGCCCCCCACCACTGCTGCCA
>VBSM01001118.1:31908303-31936937 GCA_008086735.1 Cheirogaleus medius | reverse complement strand
CCTCGGCCTCCCAGAGTGCTAGGATTACAGGCGTGAGCCGCCGCGCCCGGCCAGCACACCTCCGAGCCTTCATATGTGCAACCCTGCCACCTACAATGCCCTCTCCAGACTCCATCAGTCAAAATGTTAGCTGCTACGGAAAGCTTCCCCAGCCACCACCCTTCCTCTGGATCACGCAGGGATCCCTGGTCTCCAGACCGAGGTGTCCTTTCTCCAGGAAAACCAGGAATGTGCCCCACTCCTAGGCCAGCACAGGCAGATGCCAATGTAGCAAATGAATGAGTGAATGAATGAATGAATCTCTTACTCTCCACTGGACTGGCTGCTCTCTGAGGCCTCATTCCTTCCCTCCCCCAGCCCCAGCCCAGGTCCCAGCTCTGTATTTAATCGATGCCACGTCTTCCCCATCCTCTCCCTGCCTGTCTGCTAACTCTGAGAGGTGGGGGGCACTATCTCTGCCCCACCCTGCCAAGGCCTGCTCTCAAGCCAGGCTGGGAATAATGTGTGATTGCCCCAAACGCTTCCTGCCTCCTCCCTGGAGGTGGGGGGCTCTGAAGGCAGGAGTCATTGATGTGAAGTCCTGCCAAGCTGCGCCGATGTCACTGCTGGCTTATTCTGTGCTCCTGGGCCAGCCCTCTTTGGGACTCAGTTTCCCCATCTGCAGCGGGTGCATTAACAGAACAGTTAAGGCTCTGGAGCTGGCTGCTGGGCTTGGATTCTGCTGCCAGTTCTCGCTGTTTGCTTGGTTGTAAGCTCGTGATTGAAACCGTCCCAGCCTGCAGAGCTCTGAGAATGGGGCCCGGCACACAGTAGGGCTCATAGGTGGTATGTTTCTCCCCATCACCCTGGGTCCCTGCTGGCTCCAGGTGGCAGCAAGTCTGGGAGGGCCATGAGGAGCCTGGGGAAGCAGCTGCAGCCTCAGATCTGGGCCACCTTGTCACCTGATGTGGGGGCTGGAAGGGCCCCTGGGATGGGGACCCCCAAGAGTCTCACACACCTGTGTTCCCACATGCCATCTGCCCTTTCAGCCTGGATAATCACTTCTCCTCCCAGCCTCAGTCTGGCCACCTGCAAAATGGGTGTAATCATACTTCCCCAGCTGGGTTTTGAGGGTCACATAGGAGATGTCTGGGATGTGCCTGGAGCCTCAGGAGAGCTCAGTAAATAGCAGTCCCCCTTTGGGCTCCCTCGGTGAAAGCTGCCACTGCCTAGCGATTAATCCTGCCCGACCTGCTATGAGCATAAACTTGTGCCAGTGACTTTCCTTCTCTGTGCCCCAGTCCCCACTTCTGCAAAATGGGGACACTGGAAATATTTCAATATGATCAAACTTACCTGAGTACATCTGCTCCCAGGCTGCCCTCATTTAAAATCTTTGTGGTTCCCCATTGCCTGGCACTTAGTAAGTGTGATAAAGTGCTTGTCAAACAAATATATCACCTTTGTAAATGGAAATAAAACGCAAAGAGGGCAGTGGGCCTCTCCCCGCGCCCGAGAGCGGGAACCGATGCTCACTATCGACTGCAGAGGGCGGTGCACACACGAAGGTGGCTGTCGTCTGTCACCTGAGGCTTTGCGTCTGTCCTAAGTCCTAAGGCCAGCCAGGCCCTGGTGGCCACGAGGCCGGCCTGTCCCCTGGCCACCCTGAGAGGATTAGTGCAGCCGTGGCGCCGGGGAGATCACCTGGGCTTAGCGTCCAAAGGGCACCTTTGTCTGGGGCTGGAGGGGCCTGGCAGGGGAGGGCTGGAAGGACATCCAGATTCCCGAGGAGGTGACACATCCCGAAGGTGACTCAGCCACGCAGGGGGCCATGTGGGGGACGGAAGGGGTCACACAAGGGCTGCTGAGATCAGGAAACAGACCCACGCCCACCACCAACCCCCCACTCAGCCCTTGTCCCCTCGAGGGGGCCTCGAGGGCTGCAGGGGGGGAATCTACGGGGTTCCCATCAGTCTTGCTTTATCCCCCACCCTAAGGGCAGAGGGTCAGAGCCTGGGCTCCAGAGTCAGGGGGAGGGGGTGGCTACTGGGTTCAAATCCTGACCCTTACAGTAAAAATATAGCATAATAAAAAACTATTCTGACCTTGTCACTGCCTAGCTGTGTGGCCTTGGGCACATCCCTCAACCTCTCGGTGCCTCAGTTTCCTCAACTGTGTAGTGAAAGTAAAAGCAGTTCCTAGCAAGCGGGGCCAATTCAAGAGTGGGCGACACGACGCCTGAAGCACTAGAGCAGCTCGGCTCTCAGTAAGCGAGCGAAAATGCAGCAGAGATTCCTTTTCAGCAAGCAGTGAAAAGCCCAGGCTTTGGAATTAGGGTCAGAAGGGTCTGGTTCAAACCCTGCTTCTGCCTCTTGGAAGCTGCCTGAGGCCACTTCTCTGAGCCCCTGTTCCTTACAGGTAAAACACGTGACAACACCTCCCATCGCAGGCGCTGGGAAATCAAGTGCACTGAGGGATATTAAGCATCTGACGCGGTGTCTGGTAAACAGTAAGTGCTCAATAGAGGTTAGCTGCTCTCACCACTACTCTGTGCAGCTGCACGACTCATCGTGATGAAGCAGACACTGTCTTGACCTTGAGGAGCGCTCGGCGAATACAACGCTGGACCTGTCTACAGCACGGGGAGGCGGACCCTGCGCATGCCCAGTATGAGGGGTGGGAGGAGCTTGCCAGGCACACCCCGGGGACGGGGTTTGCTCCGGGAGGAGGGGACAGCCGCGCAAAGGCCTGGCTGCACATTATTGCTCATTTACCCTGTGCCAGGCACTCTTCTCCGTACTTTACAAGGATTGTCTCGTCTAACCCTCCAGTTGCCCACGAGTGAGTACTATAGTATTCCCATTTCACAGATGAGGAGCCTGAGGCTCAGAGACAGTTCTGCTCCCTCGCTATGCATCAGGAGAAATCGGCTGAGGCCAGGCAGCCTTGAACACCAAACCTGGGAGCTTGGATGATTTCCTGTTGGTGCTGAGAATCCAGCCATTGGGGGGCTGTGGTGACAGTGAGACGGGCAGACAAGGTCAAGGCCGGGCTGGGAGAGAGGAAGGCGGGAGGGAGGGAGGGCCGTTCCTGTGAGAGACGCGGAGGGTGCGCTGGGGCTGCGGGGGGAGAGGAGGGATGAGACGAGGCGTGGAGGGGAGAATAACGCCGCAGTAACAAGAGCTAACAGGAAGCAGGTGCCTCTTACTGTCAAGCCACCCTCCTGGGTGCTGGTGTAACCTTCATAGCCTTATTACAACATCTTCAAGTTACTGATGGAGAAAAGGAGGCTCAGAGGTTGCATGCCCAGCCTGAGGCCACGTGGCCGCCAGCAGCCACCATGAGAGTTGAGCACAGTTGAGCACAGCCACCATGAGAGTTGAGCCACCACGAGAGTTAGTGAACTCAAGCCACCCACTTAGCCACTATGGGATTCAGTAACACTGGAAGAAAGGAGTCAAAGATAAACCCCAACGTGTCACCCAGTGCTGGGCCTGGCAGGTAGCAGGGACGATAAGTGTAGGGTGGGAGGGAGGTGGGGGGAGGAAGGAAATACGGATGGGTGGATGGATGAGTGGTGAACAGACCTTCAGGTGACCCCAACTCTCCTTTGCCTGTCCCCAGCCCCAAACCCTCGGAGCCAGTTACCAAAACTTCGTTGGCACCTCTTCACTCAGGCCACCTCTAAGTGCCACTGGGGCCATTTTTCACCAGAGGCCCACCTTGAGCGGGGGGGAGGAGCCAGGATCAGGAGCAGGACTCCCAGCCTCTTGTCCCAACTCTGCCCCCGTGTGGCCTTGGGCCAGCCAGGCCCCACCCTGGCTTTAGTTTACCCGTGGGAGCCCAGAGCGTTTGGCGTAGTTTCTTCTGAGGACTGTCCCAGTGCGATGTGCAGCCACCAGGGATCCCTCCAGGGCAGGGCCGCTTCGCACCCACCCTCGCTTCCTGCAGTGCTGGCGCCTTTTCTCCCAGGAAAACTATCCTTCAAAATTCAGCTCCGATGTCACTTCTAGTAAGGGTCCCAAAGTCAGAGACGAGAGCAACACAGACTCAGACAGACTCAGAGCGACAGGTGGAAGACAGAGGCACTTGGAGAAAGAGAGAGAGAGAGAAGGGGAGAGGGACACAGAGAGCTGGAGGCTGGGAGGTGAGGAAGGCAGGACAGGACACAGAGGCCGCTCCAGTCAACAAGGTCACTTGGGGACTCAAAGCTACAATGATGAGGCCCCAAGTCCCCTCACCTCCCAGGAGCTCCTGCCTGGAGCTGGGGAGGGCCCTGGAGGCGCAGGCAGAGCGAGGCGGCTCCCGTGTGCAGGGGGGAACACAGCAGCCAGGGGCCGAGGCAGAGGAGTGGTTTATTGAACGCTCAGGACTCGTTGCGGAGGCCCCGGAGCCCTCTCTGGAGCAGTTCTACGGCGAGTCCGGCAGTCCCCACCCCAAAATGGGAGCAGAGCTGCAGGGCTGGAGGGCACAGGTGGACCTGGGTGCATAGGGGGTGCTTATACTGTCACCAACGCAGGCTAGAGACGGGGAGAGAAACTGAGGCAGAGTGGGCAGGTGCACTCTGATAGTCAACAGGGAGGGTCGAAGGCCATCTCAGCCTCAGGATGCCACGGTCAGCACAACGGCGTTCTGTAAGAAACAGTAGCTCTCGTTAGGCCTCTGCGTCCTGTGCCCCACAGCCCTGTCACACACCCATCTCGCAGCCATCTATGTCCTCTGCCCTGGGGTTAGCACTGTACCTAGAACACAGCGGGCACTCACCGAATGAATGAATGAACAATGGAGGAATGATGGATAAATGACATCCAGGGTGGGACAAAGGTTCTGACTTTAGGACTTAAGAGATTCAAGTTCAAGTGCTATTTCTGCCCCTAACTTACTATGTGACCTTGGGCCAGAAATTTGACCTCCCTCAGCCTGGGTCCTCATCTGAGAAATGGGTACAGAACTCTTTGCTCTGCCTAATGCTCAGAGCTGTTCCAAGACCCACAGTTGTGCTGGTTTGATCGTGAGGCCGTGCCAATATTCAGGAAGAAAAAGTGTCATGATCTATTAGTCATGTCTGCCACAGGCACGGGATAAGGGAGAGATGGCTCATGTATTTGCTACCCCTGGACCAGGGGAACTGTGACTCTGTGAGTGAATCTGAGGTTCCATTCTACAACCCAGACATGTGTCTGAATCCAAAAGGAAGGAACTCTGTGATTGATTGACAATGTCTGCCATGGGCAAGTCATGAAGGAGTGGTAGCACACCTGTTGGATATTTGCCAATTTGTAATCCTCTGAGCAACTTAGAAAATGGTGCAGGGATAGACCAGAGGATGAGGCAGAGCATCCCTCTCGTGAGTTTCAAGCAGGGCTCTCCAGAGACATGGGCCACTTCTACATGAGAAACTCACCTCTATGATCTCCAGACCCGAATTGGCAAAATTGACGTTGAGAATCTTCGGCAGGGGAATTCCAATATCCAAGGCCACTGTGAAGAGGGAATAGTTGAAAGCAAAGATATGTGGGGGGTCTTGGATCCTGCTGACCCTGTTCCACCACTTTCCTTGAGCCAGCCATTTCTCTTCTTAGGGACTCAGCTTCCTATTTGTGAACTCCTACTCAGCCTCTTACACCCAAACAAATATGTCCCTTTTCTGTATTTTGTCAGTGGCGCCCCTCAGCAAGGACACCTAGAGGTTCTGTCAATCCCTGGCATACTCTGGGTCATCTATATTCTAATCATTTATTTATATGACAATTTTCCACCAGATTGTGGGAGATTAAGGCAGGATCCAGGTCAGATTAGTTCTTGGGGCCCTGAGCCAGGCATGACGTAGGTGCTAATCTACGTTGTTTGAATGGCAACATTGATGCCTCAGTTTCTGCATCTTACAAATGGGGAGCAATCCCTCCCCGGCCTCAGTGTCCCTGTCAGAACACTGGAGACAGGCAACAGACAATCCCAGATTCAGACACTTTGTGTGTCCAGGAGGATAGCAGAGGCCACATACCGTTGAGCTTCGGCACATACACCGCCCGGAGCGCATCACTGAGCCACTCTTCTAAACGGGACGCCTGCAACAGAGCACACGGGATGCTCAGTGGGGTGGCCCCGCAGGGAGCAGCGCCCCTTCCCAGGGAGGGAAATCCAGAGGCCAGGCTGCCCCAGCGTCCCCCACCTGTGGACACAGCTCTCGGTGAGCACATGGCCCACGGGGCGGACTGTCCACCAGGGACCCTGAAAGGGACTCTGTGATTTAGGCCGGCTTTAGCCTTGCCCCATGAGCTTGGAAGAGGTGTCTTCCTGGAAGAAAAGCCTGTGGGGCCTGGAGGGGCCAGTGCCTGAGGAAGAGGGAAGGAAACGGGCCCAGCTCCAGAAGGACTCTGTGAGGTCTGACCTTAGATTCCTGTCAGTTTAGGGGCCCTTAGAATGTTCTGGAACCTAAGCCCATCGTGAGATCCCAGAACCTCAGAACTTCGTGAGAAGCAGGACAGCCTCTGTGAGCTCTGAAATGGAACTTTCTGAGTTCCGGGACCTTATTCCTCTTGTGATGTTCCAGAAGATTTGACCCTTGTGAGGTTCCAGGACATGGAAGACGGTGAGAGTCACTTTCCTGAGGTGACTGTCTCCCACGTGCACACGCACACCCTGACGTTCGCCCGCTCTGGGTGTTGGCTGCTGGGGGCAGGGCCCAGACTGAGGCCAGCTCCGCCACAAGACTCATGGCCACCCACTTTCACCCCCATGCCGGAAGCCCTTCACCTCCACCATGCTTCTCACCGCCCAGGAACTTACGTCAAAGGCACGGGAATAGGAGGAGGCCAGCTTGACACTGAGCCTGGCAGAGAGAGGAGAGAAGTTGGGGGATTCCCAGCCCCGCTCACAGCTGAGAGCGGCCCTGCCCCTCCCAGCCCACCCCACCCCAGCCTGTCCTAGCCATAGATCTCCAGGATCAGGAAAGAGGGTTACAGGCCCAGCTCTGCCTCTATCCAGCCGTGACTCAGGGGCTCGGTTTTCCTACCTGTAAAATGGACCTGGAGGGATCTAACCTCCCTTCTGAAACATCGTGACCACTGGGTCTAACTCCCAGCTGTCTGCCCCCAGGTAGGTGGCTGAACCCTTGGGGGAGTGACCCTCCCCCAGACTGAGCACTGGACAGAGTGCCCTGTATACAGCAGGCACTCATTAAAGGCAGCAACCCTCTGATGGATCACAGTTGGCCCAAACAGAGGTTCAGGGCTAGAGCCTGGGTGTGCGTCTCTCTCCCGAAGGGCTGAGGCGGGAACTGGAGACGCACCGAGCCGGGCGAGGCCCTCTGCCAAGGTCAGCAAGGGGCAGCAGTGCAGGAGCCTGAGGAGCCGAGGGGACGCTGACACGAGTCAGGGGAACACTAGGTGCCTGTGGCTCAGGACAGGCAGATTGCAGGGACCCCTGGGAAACCCCTGCCACCAGGGCGGGAGGGACAGGCCCAGGCCCCCTGCACTGGGAGCACCGGCCCAGAGTGTGGCCAGAGTGCAGACCCACTTCCGGGACAGCCCGCCGTGTGAGCCTGGGCCCGCAGAGTGCTTTGCACACTGTGAAGTGCGGGGCGTGCGTATGGAAGGGTTGTCATCGACACCATCATCTTGGTTATTAAGAGTGTCATGATGCCAAGTTCCCACAGGGGTGAGGCGGGTAGATTAGAGAAGTGACAAGTCCGTGTGAGTAACAAAGCATGGGCAACGCTCAAGGACAGCTGTCTCTGCGGTGGCCCCTGGGGCTGACAGCACAGAGTGACCACACAAGCCCGCTCCACATCCCGGCAGCAGGTTTATCTCCTAGGGCAGGTTTCGAGCAGACGGGGGTGCAGTGGCGGAAGCCCATTCTGCAGCCCGCTCCTCTGAGCCCAGGAGACTCATCTGTAAAATGGGCTAACACTGTCCCCTCCCTGACAGGTCCTGAAGGCAGCAAAGATGCTGGAAAAACATCCAGAACCTAGTTGACACTCAGTAAGTGGGAAGTGGCTCCTAAAGGTGGGAATCAGATCCTGTCCCCAAGATCCTGAATTACCATTCCAGGGACAGGGAGATGTGCAGCTTGGTGGCCGAGGGAGCCAGCTGGGCACTTAGGGTCACAACCTGCAGGACAAAGCAAGCAGAGGTTACCCCAAGTCGGCAGAGGGAGCTGGAGGACGGGTCTGCCCTGGCTGGCAGGTGGGTTTCTGCTGTGTGTTCCCTCCGCTAACCCGTACTGGGCCCCTACTGTGTGCCATGGCTGTGCTGGGCTCCGGGGAGGTAATTGGAAGGTTCTGGTGTTCCAGAACCAGAGTGTTCATGTTGAGGGCAGTTGGGATTGTTTGAGAGGACGCTCTGGGGCTGCAGGAGCTTGGAGCGGCCCTCGATGCAGCCTGCAGTGCGGCAGGGACGGCTTCCCCAGTGAGGCGACAAGGGGGGGAATGGCGCTGCAGGTGGCAGACCCTGCACTAACAAGGGCAGGGAGGTAGGACCTGCCGGGCCTGGGTGACTGGGGCTTAGGGCGCAAGGACCGGCCGGGCAGAGGGCGAGGCAGGAGGGCGCTGCGTGTCAGGCTCGGGTGCTTGGCCAGGGGCAGCCGGGCAGGGGGTGGGCAGGGCAGGGACTGGCCTAGGCCCAGCGGTAGGTCTGTGCAGAGTCGGGGGGTGGGGGACACGCAGGGCGATGGCCGAGGTCCGGAGGCAGCAGAAGGCAGGCGAGGAGGTGGCGGCAGGAGCCAAGGCGGGCGCTCCGGCTCAGCCCAGATCACGGTGGAGGGAGCTTGCTGTGCTGTGCCACGTGGGGCCTCCCACCCTGAAACGGGGGAAGCACCCCGAGGCCTGGAGAGGACAGCCCCATGCCGCGTGCCACTCACCCCGTCCAGCTTGAAGAGGGCTTCGGGGGTCCCTCGAGGGCCATAGGGCAGCACGTGGATGTCGGCCGGGATGGAGACTGAGGCCTTGTTGTTCTGGAGCGTGACTGTGGGCGCCTCCCTCGCCCGCAGCGCGAGCTGGAGGCGCTGGCCCGGGGGTAGCCTCCCCAGGGCCTGGAGACACAGGGGCAGGGCAGGGGCACGAGGGAGGCTTAGATGGCCAGGATTAGAGTCAGTTGGTCAACACTCACCGAGCAGGTACTGGGCACCAGCGCCAAGCTGGGCACTGAGGTTACAGCGTGAGCCAGACAGACCTGTCTGGGCCCCCATGAGGCCCAGCGCTCAAATAGGGAGACACCGACCCATGGAACTACCAATCGGACTCCGTGTCTCACGCAGAGTCAGGACCCTCGCCGAGGCCCACCGGCCCCATGTGACCATCCCTGCCCTCTTCTCCACCCCTCCTCACCTCCCGCTGCTGCCCCCATTCGCCCCTCTTCAGACACACCGGCCACTTGGCTGTCCCTCCCACCTGCCTCAGGGCCTTTGCACTTGCTGTTCCTTCTGCCAGGAAATGTCTTCCCCAGGGAACCAGCGTCCCTCTGACACTGTTCATCTTGTTGTTTATTTGCATTGTCTGTCACCCTACCAAAGTGGCCGCCCCTTGAGTACAAAGGCTTCTGTCTGTTTCCACTATTCGCCCCCTGTGCACCCAGGTACAGGTACATCCTTGTTCTAGAATGGGTCCTGGTACACAGTAGGTGCTCAATGATATTAGTTGACTCCGGAATGAATCACGCAATCCAGAAATTCTGAGTCTCATAATCACAACACCATGGAATTAAAGAGGAATGGGGATCATGGAATCACATGAACTTAGAACACAGAATAGTGGCCCTTGGGACACCAGAATGCTGGGATTTGGGGGCCAATTCCTGCAGCCCGGACTCCCCGAGTTGAATGACCATGAGGACGGGAGTCACCGATTCCGCCCCCATGTGCTCACAGCACCCGAAGGCACAGAAGCAGGCTCAGGGCGGGGCCGGGGCTCTGAGCTGCGAGGCCAGCAAGCGGAGATCAAAGGCTTCGGCCTCCAGAGACAAGCGCAGCCCCCCTGCGCTGGAGGGACAGGCCTGGCTTGCTCAGCCAGGGGTCCCTGCCCTGGCCACCTCTGCCTGCCCCAAGTCCCTCTCCACCATCTTACAACTCCTGCCCTCAGGAGGTTCTTCTGAATGTCTAACCCCAATCTCGTTCCTGCCCCGAGACTCTAGTGCCCTTTAGCCGCCTCGTTCACCAAGGCTTCTTTGAATCACCTCCTTCAAGGACTCACAGAATTTATCCTCTGCACCCCCAAACTCAGCTGTCCCCTCTATCCTCTCTGGTAACAGCCCAGGCCCTATGGGACTCTCTTCAACTTCTACCAGAATCTGTTGTTATGTAAGGAGCTTGTAGTAGTCATTTCAATTTTAGTATGAATTCATGGTCTCACACCTGGAAATTGGCCGGTCCAGACCCAGTTGAATGAATGGAAAAGTCGAGGCCAGACCCTGAAGTCCTGTACTAACTCCTACTAGTCAAACCTCCCGACCCTTCTCCCTCTTCTTCCCCCTCCAAGACCAGTGCCCTGAGTCTTCTCTCTGGGGACAGAGAAGACTATGACACAGTAAGACAGATGAGGGAGGGAGGAGGCTCAATAGTCTGGAAAGAATCTCTTGTCCCCTGCCTGCCTGCCAGAGAAACAATGGCCATAGGACAAATGTCCAGTTGACTTCTAGAGTAGCCAAGCCTTGGTCCTTTCCTGTCTAAGCAAAATCTGCCACCAGGAAAGAATAAAGCATTAGTCATTCACATTTTAGTGTGAATTTGGATTCAACATTCAATTGCAGTTGCCTGGAGAGCTGTATTGATTAAGATTCTGCAATCTATTTAGGTTCATTGGAAGAGAGCTATAGTGATCAAAGCCCATGGAAGAGTCACTCACTTCAGGAACCAAAGCAGCCAGGTCTGTAGTGGTCAGTGGGACAGGAACCTGGAACCAAGACCAAATGGGAGAGGGCATTAGTGAACACAGACACAGGACAATAATCCCTTGACGCACACAGAACAGTTTTGGCCACCCCTCCCCCAGCCCCTGCCAATTACATGCACATATCACTACAAACACCCAAGTTTGTCCCATCAGCCAGCGACTCCTGAGCACTTACTACATGCCAGGTGTATGCTAAGGGCTTTGTGTGCGTTCACTCATTTCCCCTTTACAATAGCTCAAAGATGTGCGCTACGATTGTCCCGTTTTAAGCTGGAGATACGCAAGTTCTTGCCCAGGGTCATACGAGTGGTAAATGGTAGCACCAGGATTTGAACCTGGGCAGGCTAATCTCAGAACCTTTTAATCACTCTGCCAGAGCTCACAATCGGGAGGCCCTCGGAATCTGACCCCAGACATTTTTGCCTTTTACCCAAACAGTATTTTCAAA
Organism: Cheirogaleus medius; assembly: GCA_008086735.1. NCBI lineage: Eukaryota > Metazoa > Chordata > Mammalia > Primates > Cheirogaleidae > Cheirogaleus > Cheirogaleus medius. The sequence goes on along the minus strand of VBSM01001118.1, from coordinate 31,925,625 downwards.
GACTATGAATTTCTTTCTAGTATTTATACATCAGGAGGCTTTATACACATTTTCTGGCTTCTGGCTAAAAAGTTGGAACATCTGGTCACACTGGGCCTGGACCCTCTCCCTGTGGGTAGCTGAGTGGCAGCTGCCTGAGAAATGGGGCACAGGGTCCCCCAGTTCACTGCCGTCCGACCAGGCTGCTGAGGATAGCCCAGCCTCCCAGAGCCCTGATGTTTGAGACCCCCCTGAACTACATGGACCCGCTTCTCAGAACAGACCTGTTCGCACAGGGTAAACACGCAGACACACTGTCTCCGGGGCAGGATTCCCAGACACTCACCCAACACACACCGTGGGGGTGGACGGCACCGAGATGTGGCCTCTGAGGTTCATATGTACACCATGTCCACAGGCTGCCCAGACAGTCAAGCTCTCACACTCAGAGTCTCTGTCTGGCTATGACTGTCCCCATCCCCCAGCTAGAAGACACCTGCTTCCCGCCTCAGGGCCCTGTGCCAACCTCCCAGAGGCCTTCAGAGCATTCTCTGAACTCCACTTGCAAGAAGTGAGTGACCAATCTCTGCTCCCTTGGGCCTGAGCTACGGGTGGGGAGTCCAAGTAGCTCAGAGCTCACTGCCTCTGGAGAGGGTTGAGACCAAGAAAATGCCTCTGGCTGGGGCTGTTGGGGGCTGGGCCTTCCAGACCCACCAGGCTGTGAGAGGGGCCAGAATGATAGCAGAGAGGTTCCAGAAGCTTCACAATAAATGACCAAGTGAGCTTTGGTACAGTCCAACCCTAGTTTCTTTTCTTCAACTCAAATATGCTCTTGAGAAAGTGGTGGGATGTTAGCCACTAACACTTTAGTATAAGATTGGTCTTCGACTCTAGAAGAGCTCATCTGGTGCAGGGATGGAAAGTGGGCTACATTTCATATGCTAGTTGTGACCAGTTGAAAGTGAGTTCCTGGAGTGCTGAGTTGAGGATTCAGAGGTCTCATTCAGGATTAACCAAGGAGAGGGCCATTATCCAATAGCAATGTATCCTCAAGAACAGGAGTGGGCAGCAGCAGTGTTACTCTCCTCTGTCACAGAGAAGCGGGCTTGGTGAGGCTGATCAGTGATGATGTGACTAGGTCGGCACCAGCTCTGCCAAGGGACAGTGGGACAGGGAGCCCCACCCCAGCTCCCCGGAGTGCCACACTCACCAGCTCAGGGGTGACGTCGATGTTGAGGGCGCCATTGGCCTGCAGCAGCCCAAACACGGTGTTGAAGAGATACAGTGGCACTGTCACCTGGGATGTGTGGTCCTCCTTGGGGGGCACTTTGACGGGGACGGGGTGTTTGGGGAAGTCAATGATGTCGCCACCCACGCTCTTCACGATGGGCTGCAGGGGCGGGAAACAGGGCAGAGAAAGGTTGGGGGCTGCTCACCCACCCCCTGACCCCGCACGCCCTGTCCGGCCTTCTCAGTGCCCCTGCCACCGCCAGCTGCAGGGGGGCCCCGGGCACTCACGTTGATGTCCAGCTCTATGTACTGGTTGGAGATGAGGGGCAAGGTGGCCAGGGAGAACTCCACGGACCCGAGAGCGCCCAGGGGCACCAGGCCTGCGTGGGAAGGGACGGGAGAGAAAGACCCCGTGAGCCCAGGCTCCAACAGTAGTGGCCCCCGCCCCCGCTTGCGGAGGGCCTGCCGGGTGCGGCTGCTCCACAGAGTGTGCACCCGGCACTCCGGCCCCCTGCGTTTTATAGGGAGGGAAACTGCGGCTCAGACTGGGAGGTCACCGGCCAAGGCCACACGTCACAGAGCGCAAAGCCAGTGTACCTGCCTTCCAGGGCTCATGCCACTGCCACTGCCGCCCGCCTCTCTTACGTGACACCACACGTGGACACATCTGCCCCAGGTTTTCTATCCTCTTCCCGGTTATGGCTTTCTATACTTCCCAAAGCCCTTTCATGGGCAGGAAAGGCACCCGTGTCTCCGTGAGACGCAGAGAGACGGGGGTCCGCTGCGGCTGAGGGCCCTGGCTTCCTCACTAAGCTCTCTGGACCAGATACAGTTTCCTCCTCCCCTGTCTCTCAGAGCCAGGTGCACACAGGTGTTCCTGCGGGGAACCGAGGCTCCGGGTCCCCACGCCCTGCCGAACAGCCCTCGCCCGGCTCCTCCACTGGCCCCTCGACGCTGCCGTCCCTGTGAGGGGGAAGTGCGAGGTCCCAGGATTCTGCCCCTTCCTGCTTCCCTCGGCGCCCCACCCCACTGGGTGACACGGGAGGGGCAGGAAGAAGGGCTCTGGCCCCAACTTACCCAGCACGGCCCCCAGGAGCTCGTTCACCACGCCCAGCACGCTGTCCACCACGGGGCACAGCTGTGTCGGGAGACAGAGGTTACAGGAAAGCAAGAGCTGGCTGCAGGGGACAGCAGCGTTTCCTTTGAACGCTTTGCTGTGTGGGCTGGGGACCGAGGCAAGGCAGCACGCAGACAGACTGGGACACGTTGGGGGGAGGCAGGGGAGGGGCGGAAACTGGAGGTGCTGGAGGGCTCAGGGGGCCCCAAGCCCACTTCCCTCGGTGACATGAACCCCATTAGGAGCCAAAGGTTACTGGGAGAACAGAGGGGGCACATTCAGAGGCCAGTTGTGGCGTGTGGACAAGGCCTTCCCCCTAAGCAGGCAAAGGTGGCTGCAGTTCCCTCCCAGCTCACAGCCGCCCCATCCCGGGTGGGAACTGGGATGAAGTTCCCAGTTCTAGAATCAAGACCCACGGGGGGCACCTCCTCTCCTCCACCCAAGAGTTGGGCCGGGAGCTGGGTGTCCACGACGCACGCCACCTCGTGCTTACAGCAAGCCCGGTGCTGTGCGGACAGGGAGCGAGGGGTTTGGCTTCCGGAGTCCTGAGTCTGGGAGTCGCAGAATCCAAGCCCCATTGACGTGGGAGCCTCAGAGATGGCCCAGTCCCCAGTCTGGCCCTCGCTCTACAGCTGGGGCCAGAGAAGAAAGGTGACCTGCCCAAGGTCATGGCCGTTTGCAGAGTGACAAGAGAGGGCTGTGGCGTTTCAACTTGGGGCCCCAAACTCCAGGGCTCGTGGGGTCTAGCAAGTCACAGAAATGGGAAGAGGGAACCAGAGGGGCTGGGGTGGGGGTGGGGGTGGCCCCCCTTGGCACTAGCTGTTTGCCAGCTTCAGGAGGGAGGCTCCAGGTGGCGAAGGTGACACAAGAGAAGCCAGAAATCCAGATTTTTAAGAGAAATCTTCAGTCTCTAAATGTTGGCAATGAACTCTTATTTTACAAACCTCTTTGTGTCATAGAAAGCCCAGCTTCTGGCCCATTGCCCCAGAGATCCAAGTGAGGGCTGGGATTTGCAGGCCCCCGAGCCCGCCTGGGACCGGCCTGCCTAGGGGCCCCTCCCCTGCACAGCTTCTTCCAAATGGGCTTCCTCAAGAGCACAGGGCTCAGTTTAAAATCATTAAGTGACCTAATTTTAGTTTCAAACTAATTTAAAGAAGAACATGAAGTCATTAATAATACACGTGGCAAAAATAGAGCACAGGGCGAGAAAGGCTCGGATGTGGGAGCAGGGGACTCAGGCCCCCTGGAGCTGTGCACTTGGCTCCGAGGTCTGGGAGGATGGTGCCCGGCCACCCACAGACTGGCAGGCGGCACCTGGGGGACACAGGAGCAGGCCAGGATGGGATTACCCGGTGGGCGTGGAAGGGAAGTACAGCCTAATCCTGCCTGGCGCCCGGCTCTACCCAAAACTGGCGGGCAGGGGCACAGCCCGGGGGAAGGCACCTGGCCCTCTGCCCCCACACTCACCAGTCCCGGCAGCACCCTGAAGAGCGTCTCTTCCACGACCCCAAAGAGTGGCGGGGGCAGCAGCCTGGGCAGAGGGAGACGCATGAGGCTGCAGCTGCCACGTGGGGACGGCTCCACCCAGATGGTGGGGCAGGTGGGCCCTGGGGCCCTGGCTTTCTCCTGTCTCTTCTCCTGATGGGGGTGGCGGGGGCTTTGGAGACCTGAGCTGAATCCTGGCCCCACCTCGCCATGGCACCCAGGGGACGGCTCCAGTTTCCCATCTGCCCAATGCCCGCCCTATACAGTTGCTGCTGCCCAGGTGACACGGGAATGTGTGCGTCTGGTATACAGTCTGTGCTCGCTAAATGTCTGTCCCCTTTGTCTCCCCTAACATTTGTAGACAAGTGGCATTTGGGCCTAGAGCAGCCCCTGGCTGGGGGGGTGTCAATAGATATTTGTTGAATGAATGAATGAATGAATGAATGAGGGTGGCCTGAGGATGCGAAGTGCGTGTAGATGGGCTTGTGACTGTTTGGAGACCAGGGGGATGCAGGAGAAGGGGCGGCAACCCCAGGACCACAACCACGGGACACCAACACCGTCCTGGGCTTCACCCCCGCCAAGGCCCCCTCCAGCCAGAGGAGCAGGACGGAGCCCAGAGACCCTGCCGGCACCCCCTTCCCAAGGCCCTTCTGGGAGCTGCCCCATGCGCCCTGTGCCCGGGAGCCAGCACAGGGCTGTCCCATGACCCGTCACTGCTCAGGGCCTTCCAACAAAGACGGGAGGAGGGCTGGGATTGGGCCTGGGATGGAGACGCTGACGGGGGACAGGTGTGAAGCAGGTGCGGCTGCAGCTGGGAGCAGAGCTGGGAGGAGCCTTGGACCTGGTCAGAGACCAGCCCAGTTCCACCCCTGTTTGGTCTGTGTGTGACCCTGGGCAAGTCCCTTGCTCTCTCTGGGCCTCCACTGTCCCATGGAAGTGACAATTCAATACAAGTGTAGGGAGCGCCACCATGTCCTGAACAGCCCCAGGGAAGAGTCTGATGTCAAGTGCCTTCCAGATCATCAAATTCAGCCCCTCCTTATGCCGGTGGGGACACTGAGGCCCAGACTGGGGAGGGGGTTCCCCTGGCGTCACACAGCAAGTTGGGGCAGAGCTGGGTCTCCGATGCGCTGAGATCAGGGACTGAGATTCCACAGATGGAGAGACCCCAGGTGAACCCGGCCTGCTCTATCCCAGTTCTGGACCCGGTTCAGGACGCCCCGCCTGCCGCTCCGGGGAGACCCCAGGCGCCCAGGTGGACTCACCCCGAGAGCAGGCTGATGTGGCCCAGGAGCGTGCTGCAGCGCTTGAGGATGAGGGTGGGCGTGCCCCGCGGGCTCATGCCCAGCGCCACCCGCGACGACACGTTCACCTCGGCAGCCAGCTGCAAGAGGCCCCCCAGGGGGCTGCGAGAGGCGACGCTGGGGCGTGGCCAGGCTGCCAGGCCCCGCCCCGGCCACGCCCACCCCAGGGCCGATGCGGAGCCCTACTTGAGGGGCCTAGGCTACGCGTCCTCGTCCCACCCGTGCGCTCCCTGCCTCATTTTGCAGGTCCCTGCCTGAGCCCTCTTCCCCCACCCCTCAGGGAGCCCCGGGCAGTGGGGTAGGGGTCTGGAGGGAGTGAGATGGAAGTCCCTGGGGGTCAATGACCCCTGGAAGGGGTACTGGGGTGGGATCCAGGGGGGAAGCCGTAGGATGGGGAGTCCCTTGGGGAGAAAGTAGGGTGGGAGGAAATAGGGTGGGGGGACAACAGAGCAGGGGTCCCAGTGGGGGGTGGAGTGGGGTGGGAAGCAGTAGGGTAGAGGACCCAGGGGCACACTCACCCAGAGCCATGCAGGCCCACCTTGGTGTGCAGGCCCAGCTGCATCCCCAACCCCGGCAGCAGCTTCAGCGACACCTTCGGCAGCGTGAGTTCCTCAATCTTCAGCCTGGGAGGGGAGGCCCGGCCGGCTGCTCACTCCCAGACACCCCCTGGTGCCCGAACCATCCCAGACCAGATCCCACCTCCAACCCACAGAACCACTGAGCCCTTGGGACAGTTACTTCACTTCTCTGGACCTCAGTCTCCTCATCTGTAAAGTGGAGCGATACTAGTACCCACCTCATGGGAATGTCAGAAGGTAATGTAGGTGCAGAATCTGATACACTGTATGCTCAATAAATATTCTCATCATAATTGGAGGCTCCATGAACCAGTTTTTTTTCCACCCTATCCCCATGACCTCAGCCCTGGTTTGGTTTCTGACCTTGACGTTGCCCCCCCACCTGAACTCCCCCAGACTTACACAAAACAACCCAAGTGGGTTCTCAAACATGGCTCCTAGAAGTACATTACTTTCTCTGTCCTCTGGGTCTCTGCCCAGGCTGTTCCCTCCGTCTAGAACACCCTTCCTGTGACCTTCCTTCCACTCCACATCCCCCTTAAGCAAGCTGACTCCTCCCAGCTCTCCTGATTTCAGCTAGGGTCTGCCTCCTCCAGGAAGCCTTCCTTCCTGGTTTTCTGCACCAGGCAGATGCCCTCTGAACCGCTCCCCACCCTGCCTGGGCTGCCCTCGTCACTGCCCTGAGCTCATGGGATCGTTGCTGTGAGGCTCCGCCACATACTGGGGGCTCTCTGAGGCAGGGACACTGTCAGGTTCGAGTCTGAGAGCCCAGTCTCACCCAGAAGGGGGACTGCACAGCGGGCGGGAGACTGAATATGGTATCAACGATAACGGTATTTACCCAGCACTTACGGTGTGCCAGGCTCGGTTTTAGCTGCCTGACACACAGGAAGCCACTGTCCTGGCAACAGCCCCACGAGCAGCTGCTCACAGTGCAGCCTCTAAGAGCTAGACAGTTCAAGCCCCAGCTCTGCCACTAACTGATCATGTGACCTTGGGCAAGTCACAATGCTATCCCATGCCTCAGTTTCCCCATCTGTAAAATAGGGCTATTGTCAGTACCTACCACACAGTGACACATAGCGGGCCTCAAGCAAAGCAGCATCAGTACTTACCAGCCCCCTTTCCAGATGTCGTGTGGACACCCACTCCCCCCTCTTCTGCTCCTGGCACCCCATTTCCTCCCATCCAGTGACCCTTCCCCATACCCTGGGCCTCAGCCTTCTCTGGGGCCTGTCGTCTAACCTTGCCCTGATTCACCACCAGCTGTGGACGGGTGTCCCCCGGCCTATGATTAAACACGCAGACACATCTGCCCCTCCTGTCCCAACTGGTGAGCTTGGGCAGGTCCCTTCACTGCCTGGGGCCTCAATCTCCTCACCTGTTCTGTGCGGTTGGTAAGTCAGCGCGACAACCCATCCACAGTGCATAGCACAGTGCCAGACACAGAAAGCCCGGGTGGGTGGCTGGTAAGTGATACATGTTCGCTATTGCGCGATTTCATCCATTTGTACGATCAAATATACATTTTCGAGCATCCATTATGTGTCAAGCCCATTTATGATACTGGGAACACGGCAGTGAACAGGCCAAATAAAAACTCTACACCTCCTGGGATTATAATCAGGCAGGGGGAGACAAAATGCAAACCCGTAACATTTGTGGTGTGCAAGGGAGTGATATGTCACCCAGAGAACTTGAACGTGGGCGGGGCTCAGACAGGGCTAGTCAGGGCAGGGCTCTTTTGAGCAGACTCCTGAGGGGAGTGGGAAGGGATGGAGCTGGGCAGGTACCTGGATCAGCACAGAGAGGCTGAGTAACCTGCCCCAAGTCACACCACGAGTAACTAGAATTGGCCCTAGAGCTGTAACCCCCAATACCAGGGGCATGCTGCCATTCTCATTCTGCCAGACACATAGTGAGGTCACTATTTTCAGACCCGGATCACCACCCTCACAGGCTGCCAACAAATTAAAAAGAGTCAAGCTTTCCTCCATTCCCTGGAGGAAAGACAAGACAAGCTCTCCTGTAGGGCACGCAGCAGGCGGTGCTCAAAAGGCCCCCAGAAGGACTCACCCAGAGAGCTCCTTGATGACACTAAACACCCCTCCATGGCCCAGCAGGCCACCTCCTCCAAGCAGCCCTCCAAAGCCCAGGAGGCCCTGGTTCACAGATGTGACCGTCCCCAGCACGTTCTGCAGAATGGGCCCCCCAACCAGCGAGTTCTGGATGGCTGCAGAGAGAGAAGAGGTAGCAGGTAAGAAACCCCTACCTCACCCCAGGACCATGGCAGCTGCCCTGATCCTCTGAGCTTGAGTAGACCTCACTTTTAATGGAATTAACCCAGAGGTTACACTCAAATGGCGAAACCCACTGAGCCAGGACAGCCTCTTACACTCACCGCTGGGCACGGGGGAGGTACTCAGTAAGCCTCTGTGGAATGAGTGAGTGGATCACATGACAATCCCTTTGTTTTACAGCTGGAGAAACTGAGGCCCAGTGAGGGGCAGAGACTTGCCCAGAGTCACACAGCAAATTGGGCTTAGGGCCAATAGTATTACAACTTGGTCTCCCGATCCCGGGCTTCCCTACGGCACCAAGAGAGAGCAAAGGAGGGGGAGCTCGTAGCCACCAGGGGCTTGATCAAGCTGGAGGAGGTGGCCCCTGCCCTCCTGGGACACCCCCGGTCTGACTCTGTGCAGACTGTGGGAAGGGCAGGATGGAAGGAACCGCCGTGTGGGGGTGGGGGCAGGCCAGAGTGGCCTCCCTGACACATTTCCCACTCACGGCTGCTCTACTCCATCGCTGAGACTGTCACCATGGGCCACTGAGCCCTGTAGCACCAATCCAAGGAGAGTTCCCCCACCCCAGAAACGTAGGACAGAGACACTAGGCCAGCCTGCACCTTCCCCTGGACCTCCTCAAGCCCACCTTTCCCTATCCCTGAGCCACACACGGCCCCCTGCACAGCCTCAGCCCGCATCTCCCCGTCCAGCTCTCAGCCTGCAAGCAAACCTTTAACCTCCTGAGCACCCGGCACCTCCCAGTGTCCCAGAGGAATATCGTCTCTAAGCAGCCGAGAATCACAGACTTTTCCCATCTGTTCTTAAAGCAGATCCTCTAAGCACATGGACGGGGTCATTGGCACTGCAGCGGACCCCGCACAGACCGCCCACCTCAGCTCACCTTTGCCAAGTTCGTCCTTGTCGATCCGAGCGAGCGTGCCCACAGTCTCCAGCAGCCCCTGGCTCGGAGTCGCCAGCCCCCAGAGCAGAAGCAGGGACCACACGCCCAGCATGGTTGGCTGCACAGCTGGAAGGGGCGGAAACAGGACCTCTGAGACCCTCCTCGTGCTCAAGCCTCCCCTCCCTGATCCCATCAGCCTGGCCCCCCCCCAACCCCCGTCCACCTGGCACAGCCCAAGTCCAGCTTCAGTCCCAGGAAAGCCCTCTCCCCCCAGTGTGGCAGTGCCCTGTGGCTGCCAACGCGCTCAGCCTCCAAGGCACTGCCCAAGCCTCTCCCTCATCGGATACCATTTCACAGATGGGAAAACTAAGCCTGAGAGAGGGGAGGGCACTTGACCAAAGCCACAGGGCTAATCAATGACAGGGACAGAGTTTGAGCCTGAGCCCATCTGATTTAAGTCTTGGTGCTCTGCGGCCCAGTGAGCCTGGCCAGGTGTCTAGATTGAGAGCTGCGGCGGGGCCTCCCCTTCCGGGATGGCGGGACGGGAGCTCTGTGTCCGGGACCTGCTTTCCCACGGCTCATGAGGCCATTTTAGAGGTTCCCCCACCCCATCTGATTGAGGATGTCCAACACTTAGACTTGACATGTCCTATCTTTCTCTTCTTCCCCCACCTCCATCCCAAATGTTGTTGAGAAAGGGAATGAGCTGGCAGGTGGAGCATGGCTGATTTGCTAGTTTCATGGAGTGGGATTTTTCTCCACGGGGGTCCCTATCTGCCCACCCAAATATCCACCTATGCCTGCCTGTCACCCCCACTTAAGCCCTTTGGTGGCTCCCCACTGCCCTTCCGGTAAAACCCAGGCTCCTTGCCATTACCCACAAAGTTCCTGCCTGCCTCTTTGATCTGCTCAGCCTTGAGCACACCAGGACCCACCTCAGGGCCTTTGCACATGCAGTTCCTGCTGCTAGGAAGGCTGCTCCCGGGTTTTTGCACGGCTGACTCCTTATCTTTCCAGTTTCTGCCTCCTTGGAGAGGCCTCCCTCCTCCACCTTGCCTAAAGAAGCCCGTCTGTCACTAAACATCACCCAGAATGTTTACTTTAAGGTGCCTATCACAATTTGTAATTATGCAATCTGTGTTTGTGTCCCCGTTTGCCATCTCTGTGGGCTCCAGGAGGGCAGGGACTGTGTCCAGGGCCTCAGTGTGTGGTGTGTGTGGAGGGGGGTCCTGCCGAGGGGCAGGGGGTTGGAAGCCCAGCAGCACTTCACCTGCCAACCATTCACCCCAGCGCAGGCTGCATCTGCCCAAAGAGGGCACCTTTTCCTCGCTTGCACAGAGGTACCATGTGGCACTATAGGGACCAACAGCAATCTTGGCTGTGTCTGTCTCCTTTCCCCGAGACTTGTCCAAGAGTGGCTCCCTGTGGCCTCTGGATCTCTTACAGAAGGAAATACCCCCATGATGAGAAGCCAGCCAGGTTCTGTGGCTCAGAGAAAAATGGACACCCCTCGAACCCTATCCCAAGAACGATTCTGTCCCGTCTACCCCTCCCCACTGTGAACTTGCACAGCAAGCCTTGGCCCGTCTTTGAGCCCAGGTCTATAAAATGGTTTTTTTCTCCCACATCCCTCCAGGTCTCTCCCAGTCCCCTCCCGGGGTGAATTCTTTCTGTACCCATTATTCAGATGGGACAGCAGAAGGTCGCGGGGTCAGTGGTGGGGCTCAGGACAAGGCCAGGGCTGCCGAGGCTGCCTTACCCACTTGCTCCTGCAGCTCCAAAGGGGCGAGTGGGGGTTCCCGGCCTCCTGTCGGTTCCTCCACCCACATGAGCCCAGGGCGGCACTTATATGCCCACAGCAGTGCTGGGGACACAAAGGGGCCACAGCCGCCAGAAACCCGTCAGTATGTCATCTCAGAAGCAAATTGTGGTTTTCCCCCAGGGCCTGGGCTAAGCCTTCCTTCTGGGGGGAGAGTGGGGGGGCTGGGGTCAGTGCCCGGGGGCGGGGGTGAAGGTGCAGGGGCTGCAGAGGCAGCCGCCTCCGCAGCTGGGGGCAGGGCTCTGCCACCTACTGGGCCCCTCCAGGGCTGCCTGAGAGCCCCCCCAAGGACACAGATCCACCCTGCCCCTCCCAACCCCTCCCCAGTGAAGGCCCAGGGAGGGAGGATGGGGCTTACGCCTGCTGGTTTGTCCGACCTTCCACCACCCCCCAGCACGGTCCTGGCCTAGAGATGGCCACGGGCCTGGGGAGAGGGACCCTGGGTGGACTTGGGGAGGGGCATCAGCTCCACCCCCACCTCCCAGGGCCCAGTGTCCCCAGAGTTCCAGAGCAGGATGCTTTGTCCCCTTTCTGAGGCTGATCCAGATGACAGGGAAGAGAAATGCATTCATTTATTCTACAGCAGGCATTTATGGAGCACCTACTGTTTGCTAGATGCTGGGGATACTGCCATCAACAAAAGAGACAGACCCCTGCCCTTAAGGAGCTGACCAGTAGAAATACAATGCAATTTTAAACTTTCTAGCAGCCACATTTTTCAAAAAGGTAGAAAGAACATTTAACATATAGTCAAACATGAAACTATTCATGAGATACTTTGCTTTCTTTTTCTCATACCAAGTTTTCAAAATCCATCTTACAGAGCACCAAAATTTGGACCTGCTACATTTCAGTCGATTGCCTTGTGTGGCTATTGGACAGGCATCTCTGGAGGGGACAGATAAGCGCGTGATACAGTTAGTTGGAAGCTAATGACAAAAATAAACAGGGAAGGGGCTGGGGTGTGGGAGGGGCTCTGTCTTCAATAGGGTGGACAGGGGAGGCCTCGTGTCGGAGTGGGGTGCTCTTGGCCTGGTGGTGAAGAGGGCGGAGTCAGATGGGTACCTGGCCCACACAAAGGCCCTCAGGGATGTGCTCTGGGGACAGCAGGGAGGCGCCAGTGTGGCTGGAGGGGAGTGACGAGGCTCTGCAGGTGACTACTGGACTTACAGACTTTGGCTTTTATGCGCAGTTCTTCTGAAGGTCCAGCTCAGGCACCTCCTCCTGCAGGAAGCCTTCCTGACCTTCAAGCCATATGAGGTGCCACTTTTGAGCTCCCCTGGGAGTCTATGACATGCCAGGCTGTCACTGCGGTCTGTGGGTCTGTGGGTCTGTTTCTCACATCTCTTGCACCGGGACATGCCAGGTGAGATGGGGCGGCTGGGGGGATTCACCTTGCTTACCTCAATTACCTTTGGACCCCGAGCCCGGCAATGTCATTCTGATGGCTTCAGGCCCTGGGCTGGGTTAGTCAGCCACACCACACATTTTAAAAAATCAACTTTTTATTGAAATATAAAACATGTATAGGAAGGGGCGCAGGTCTCCAGTGCACGGCTCGGTGAATTTTTACAAATGGAGCCCCGGAAGCCCCCCTCATGTCCCCTCAGGTCACTGCCCGCCAAGGGTAGCCACTGTCCTGACCTCTAACACCATGGCTGAGTCCGGCGTGTCCCTGAGTGTCACGTCAGTGCGTCTCGTGTGTGCTCTCGTGCACATGGCCTCCTTCACGCTTCCCGTCTGGGAAGCACATTCCCGTTGCTGTGCAAGGCGGTGGTTTGTTCCTCTTTGATCTGTAAACACCCCGCAGTTTGTTGATCCATTTTCCTGTCCAGGCAGCTGGGCTTCCCCGCTGTCGGCTGTTGGGAACGACGCCGCTGTGAACATTGTCTTTCGGTGGACACACGTTGTTGATTCTCAGCTCTCGGGTAAAGAGCCAGGAGCGGAATTGCTGGAGTGCAGTGGTGTGTGCCCATGGCTAGCTGCGCCGGCCACGGCTGCAGTTCTCCCCAGAGGTCGCGCCATGGCACGTTGTCACCTCTGCCGCTCCACAGCCTCGTGGCGCAGGGGATCCCCAGTGTTCGTAAGGCATCTGCTCGAAGGAGGGGGAGGGGGAGCTGGCACCTGGCATGGATGGAGCACAATGAGCGTGTACAAGGGACCTGACAGGTGGGAACCCATCCAGTCACCACAACGACCCGGTGAGGTCAGTACTCTTGTCACTTCCCCATCTTGCAAGGGGAAGCTGCTTGCCCAAGTTCATACAAAGGTCCAGCCGGGCCTCCTGACTCTAACACCATCCTAACCACCACTCAGCCTGGCCTCTTGGAGGGAAGGAAAATGCTACCTAGTTTCTTGCCGAGCTCATCTCCTGTCCTTTCCTTCCAGACCCCCACTGTCCCCCCAGGGGACTCCAAGCTCCACCAGCTCCCCAGGCATTCCTATGTCCCCACATGTGCCAAAGCCAGGGCAGGGATGGGGCAGCCCGGAGGAGAGTCACGAAAGTGCAGATCTCCGGGCCCCTCCTTTGGGAACCATGGCTCCACAGGCGGGCAGGGCATGTCACACAAGCTCCAGGGCCATGGTGATGTGCTGCCCTTTTGAGAGCCCTGGCCAGGGTCATGGGTGCCAAGGAGGGGACTAGGGCAGGGGAGGGACTTGATGAGGAGAAATACCCCTGGGCCTCAGCTCCCCGCGTGAAGGCTCTAGAGCCGGAATTCCTGGGTTCAAATCCTGGCTCTGTCACTCACTATTGAGTGACTCGCCTTGCAGAGCCACAGTTTTCCCATCTGCAAAACAGACTGATATTAAAGGTGCCCACCCTCACCTGACCGGCCTGGCTGTGAGGACAGGCATCCTGGAGATGGACTGTGGGGTGTCGGGAAGGGCGGCCAAGGGTGCAAGAAATTCAGAGGACGGCGCTGTCCCTGGGAGGCCTTCCCAAGGGGCCTGGGCTGAAAGCGGTCGGGGCATGGAGAAGCAGAGCAGGGGGACGGGCGCGGACATAGATGTGGGGAGTAGTGTGTGGTCACCTTATTCCCAGGTTAGGCTGCCTGGCAGGTCCCTAGGAGTCAACAGCTGCAGGCCCAGGATCCGAGACCCAGCTCTGCTTCCTCCTCGCCCTGCGACCTTGGGCCTCAGTGTCTTTAAAGGAGGACACTGCCTCCCACTGTTGAGTGTGGTGAGAAGGAGCCAGGCAGACACCTGGACTCGGGCAGACACTGGACTCAGGCAGACAGGGTTCAAGTCCAGGTTCAAGTCTAGCTCCAAGTGTGCCGTGTGCCTTGGGCAGGTCGCTTTATGTCTGCGAGCCTCTGTCTCCCCATCTAGGGTTGGGGGAGTCTTGGAGGTGAGCGGTGGCCTGGGGGACAGAACTTCCATCGTTACCTCTTGGAGGGGTGGGGTCACCATGTAGGGCTCCCCTGCTGGCCTAGACCCCTTTTCTGCCCCGGGTGAATCCGGAGTAACTGACCACTCAAAGATTGTTGAAATCAGGTGAGAGGTCAGAGCATCCACACCCTTTCTCATTGCACAGATGGGGAAACTGAGGTTCAGAGGGAAGCTATGCCTCGTCCAAGGCTACACAGTACCCAAGGGCTGGCGAGAACCCAGGCCTTCCGACTCTAACAGCACGTGCCTTGGTTTCCCCATCTGTGCACTGGGGCTGGGGAGGGTGGCAGTAGAGCTTTAGCCAGCCACAGGTGCGCTGTGTGAACATCCAAATGTGGGGCTGGGGGAGGGGAGGGCGTGTCTGGCATGCCCAGGGTCACGGATTACCCAGGCGCCTGTCTGTGCCTGCCAGCTCTGCCTCAAGGCTGCCATTGTCCCAGAGCCTGGACATGATGGGTGACGGGATTAGGGCTGATGATGAGGGACAAGGCGATGGCCTTGGCATCCGGGCTGAGGCAGGGGAGGGCCCTCCCTCCTCTGTGGCACGGGCCTGGGCGTGGCTGGGACGGGGTGAACCTGCCAGGGCCCCACAGGCCCCTGGAGCGCTGGCCCCTGACCAGGCCTCGGGCCACCCCACACCACCTGCAGACACGCCTGTGCCAGACGCAGACCCGCCCCCACTCACAGATGCCCCCTGACCCCCCACATCCAAAGCCTCCTCCCACAGAGACACATTCAACAGACACAGACACCAACGCACAGACACACGGACACACGGCCACCACCCCAGTAAGTCCCAGGGCTGGGACACCAACTGATCACAGAGGCCCTGATGTACATTTTTTCAAAGTTGTGGGGTTTTTTTTTTAACATTCTAGCACATGACACTGATTTGCAGGGTCCACTTAGAATACATTTATTGTGAGATGTATTTTTAACTAGATGACATTAAACATAGTTACTAAAAAGGAGTCACTTTAAAGAACAGTATCAGTGTGAATCCCAGGAGAGGCGATGGGGGCAGATGTCCCAACGTCAGGGAGCTGGTTGTCACGTGAACATGAGACATGGAAACCCCCTCGATAGGTCACGTGTGGGTGAAGTGGGACACACAGACACACACAGACAGGGATGGCCTCCAGTCTTCCACGACGGGCCCTGGTGTCTGCACAGACCCTCCCTGCAGGCCACCCGATCCCTGGGCCGATTATTCCCTGACACCTGCTCGCCGACACGCGCACCGGCCCAGGGCCACGCAGTGACCTCCCACATTCCAGCACAGAATCACCCGATCACGGCTCTCTCGGACTCAAAACCCCACCTGTGGCGAACACCGATGGGGCCTTTACCGTGCGCAGGCACTGCACTAAGCACTTTGCATGATTTCATTTAAACCTCACAACAACCTGCCGAGGTGCGTACTGCCCTCACGCCCACTTTCCATGTGAGGAAACTGAGGCTCAGGTTGGTGAAGTGACTTGCCCAGGACACACAGCAGCCAGGAGGCAGAGGCAGGACTTGAACCCCAGCAGGCTGGCTCCAGAGCCCACACTCCAGTGCCAGCTCTGGCCCCTGATTTGCCAGGTAGCCTCGAGCCTGTCGTTCCACCTCTCTGAGCCTCAGTCAATCTCATCTGTGAAATGGGAACAGTCCTTATCTATCTCAGCTGCTTGGAGCATTTAAGGAGGTGACATGGGGAGAACAAAGAACTCCTGGGGGCACAGGCTCCCTGTGAACAGAGCCATCCTCAAGTCACCAAGATTCGGGGTCACACAGCTAAGGTGGGAAGAGTTTTGCCACTTGCTAACCTGTGTGACCTTGGACAAGGGGGCTGACCTCTTATGCCTCAATTTCCTCATCTGTAAAGTGGGAATGAAAACATCAGGTTATTGTGTAGATTAAGTACAAGTAAGCCCTGAGCGTGGCATTTGGCAGGAATTCAGTATGTGCTCACGACCACCCCCCAGCTATGACCAGGTGCCTTCCAGACCCCAAAACCCACCAAAGGGGAAGAAAAGCCACACACCGATTTACTACAAAAAAAGAGACTGAAGCGTCGTGTTTGTAAGGGCCTTTCTCCTGTTTATTGCCAAGGCCCCAGCCCGGGCCCACCTGGCTCCAATCAGGGGCTCCTCCATCGTGCCGGTGGTCGGTGGTGTGCGGGCAGCTGGCAGGGGCGTCCTGCCGTGGTCAGTCCAGCTTCAAGTCCAGCACCAGGGCGTTCTGGCAGGGGGCAAAGGGCCAGGGTGGGAGTGGGGGAACAATGGCCAGGGCCACCCAGGCACAGGCATGGGATGGAACTGGGCCCCTGGCCAGGAACTGGAAACCATTTGGGACGTTTAAGCAAAGGTTGAAGTAAACCCGCCTTGTGATGCTGGGGAAGCCCCTTCACCTCTCTGAGCCTCAATTTTCTCAACTGTCAAGTGGACACAAGCACCCTACCCTACCTGCCAGCCCAAAGCCTGGCATGCAATAGAAAGCTCATATTTATTGAGCACTTATTGTATGCCTTTAGGTGAATTCACTTAATGAATCATAATACTAGTTCTAGGAGGTCAATGTGCAGATTAGCATCCCATTTTAAGCACAGGAAAATGGAGGCATAGAGAGAGGCGAAGTAATTTGCCCAAGGTGGCAGGGCAAGAGAGCAGCAGAGTTCAAGTTCCTTTCTATGGAACCCCCGGCCAAGGAGGGCCCCAGGTTCTGAGGGGCAGCCTTGCTCATGAATGCCACGATTATACTGATGGCCACCGGCCCTCCCCAGCCCCACTCCCTCCAGTTTGAGAGAGGCAGGCTCTTGCTCATCACTCATTGGCTGAAAGTGTTGATTGACATGGCCTTCCCCCAGCCCCTCCCCTCACCTCCACTATGTCCAGCTGAGCCAGGTTGTAATTCATAGCCAGAAAGTCCGGGAGTGGGAGCCCAACTTGGAGCGCATCTGAGAAATACAGTAAGGGGCGTCTCAGCCTGACTGCTCTGCAGTTGACTAAGGAGGGGCTGCCTGGAGCAGGGTTGTGGGAAGTAGTGCAATGATTGATTCATGATGTCTACCGGCTGTGCAGCCAAACAGCAAATAACCCTGATCTGGCATGTATTTACATCCCAGGGAATCTCACTCATGATGTGGGGTCAAGGGTCAGAGCCCAAATGGTGGGAGGGGCCATTGTCCCCAGGCAGGTGACAGTAAGACTCCATTAGCCTCAAAGATTCAGCAATGATCATCTACTTCTT
>VBSM01001118.1:31893249-31908203 GCA_008086735.1 Cheirogaleus medius | reverse complement strand
GGCCTCCCAGAGTGCTAGGATTACAGGCGTGAGCCACCACGCCCGGCCTCATCTACTTCTTTTTAGCCTCCCCTGTCTGGAGCCAGTGACGGGCTGTGAGATCGCCCCGTGGCATCCCTTCTTGCTTAAGTGCTTTTTGGCACCAGTAAAACCAAAGCCTGTTGGAGCCCTCACCATTGACGACCGGGATGTAGGCTTCTTGGAGATAATCAGTGATGAAGCCAGTTAGTTCCTTCTCCTGGGGGAGAGAGAGAAAGAGAGAAAACATCCACATCCCATCATTTAATTCAATTCAATCCAGTCCAACCAAGTTCAGCTAATCTTTTCAGCCCTCACTCTGGCTAGGCCTGGGGACCACAGGAGTTGACGTTAGACATCGAATAGTTTGTCCAGCTAGCATCGAAGAGCTGTGCCCTTCACCTCTGCTTAGCCTCTGTTCAGGTGACACGTGGAGTCTTGGGCCATGGTGCAGGAGACAAGAGGTGGCTCTGCGGATGCCACTTCTGCTGCTACAGAGAACTCAGTGACTTTGATCAATCATTCACTCACCACCTCTCTGTACCTCCCATCCCTAGCTCTCTGTCCCCCAGTGAAATATAACAGCGCCTACTCACAGCACTTCCATGAGGAGGAAATGAGTCTGGCTGAAGCACACAGCACAGAGTAAGTGCTGCTGTTGTTACTACTCTTGGCACCTGCTGGGGTCAGCTTCTGTGTTGGGCCCTGAAACTATGGAGTCTAATAAAAACAACAGCTTGGCCAAACAAGGCCAGCCCAGGCTGCCACTATCCAAGGCAATGTTGTTAAAATCAACCCAGAGAGAGGTCCAGAGTCTATCCAGAAAAGGAAACTGGGACCCAGAGAGGCTAAGGGACTTTCCCAAGCTCACACAGCAGGTCAGGAGCCCCACACCTCCCAGTGGCCTTGCCCTATTCCTCCTGCCTCCACTGCAGGGCCTCTTCCTGCGGTCCCAAAGGAAAACGGGCCCAGTCTCGCCCTCAAGCCAGCCCAGGCAGGAGCACTTGGGACACTTACATTGAAGTGGTCAATCGATGAGGACTTCCGAGCAAGGCTCAGTAATCTGTGGGGGAGGGGGAGCAAGGCAGGGGTGGAGGAGAAAGAATGGTCAGAGCCACCGGCCCTGGCCCTGGAGAAGAGGATCCCACTTACCCCAACCCCTCCTGATGCAGGAGTCCCCTACGGCCTCAGACCAGGTGCTCGTGAGTCTCTGCTCGCATGTTACCTGCTATAACGGGACACGTTCCACCTTCATCTCAGCCCATTCTGTTTCCCACGGCTCAAACCACTAGACCCTCCTGATCTCTTCTCACTGGGACCCCCAGTCATGTCTGCTGCTCCGGCCCAAGGCCGGCTATGCGAGGTTTACAGCCCAGCTGGTGAGTAGAAGTAGGAGCCCCGTACCCTGCGCCCCTGCCCTCACAGCCTCCAGAAGGCACTAATGCATGTTGGCAGCAGACAGGCCACGTGATGGGCATCTGGTGGCTCTACCAGTCTACTGTCGCTATTCTAGTAACAGACCCTCCATTTCCCACACTCATCCCAAGTGGTCCAGGTGGGGCTGAGCCCGACGCCCCTAAAGTGAGCATATGACCCCGGCCTGGCCAATCAGAGCAGGCCGTCTCTCAGGTATGATGATTGGCTTAGCATTGGTCATGTGACCCACGTTAGACCCAAGCCTTGGTAATTAGTCAGAACCATTGGACAAGAGGCTTCTCTTGTCGGGATCGCTCTCCCGCCCTGCAGGAAGAGGCTGCCTGAGAACTTAGCCAACAAAGT
The DNA here is from genome assembly GCA_008086735.1 of Cheirogaleus medius. Taxonomy (NCBI): domain Eukaryota; kingdom Metazoa; phylum Chordata; class Mammalia; order Primates; family Cheirogaleidae; genus Cheirogaleus; species Cheirogaleus medius. The sequence continues at coordinate 31,906,406 of VBSM01001118.1, read as the reverse complement.
GGAGAGCAAAGGCAAGGGGAGGAGGGAGACAGATTCTTGAGGACTTTGCCTGGATCCCACCATGCCTGAAGGCAGACCTACCCCTAGAGTCTTCAGTTATATGAGCCAAAAGTTTCCCTTTGAGGCTTAAGCTAAAGTTGGAATTCTGTCTCTTGCAACTGAAAGAATCCTGACATAATACAAGTCAGATTAATTATTAAGGCAAATACAAGAATTCATGAGTGACTGACTATAAAGCTAGTATGTTAATAGTACCCTCCTTCCAGAGTGTAAGAATGCAGTGGGGTGATGACTACAATGTGTATACTCGGTGCCTCACAGATAGAGCCCCTTACACGTTAGCTGCTATTGGTATAAGGAAAGGCTTCCTGGAGGAGGTGGCATTTCAGCTGGGCCCTGACTCTCAGATGACATTTGGATGGCATGGGCAAAGGCCCATTAATGGAAAGGGGTGCATGGCCCATGACCAGACCCACTGGGAAAGAGCCTGGTAGAAGAGTGAGGGTAGAAGTGGGAGAATTTAAGATAGACCTTTAGTGCCAGACTAAGACTTGAGACAAGATCATGCAGGCAGTAGGGAGCCCTTGAGGGTTCTAGAGCAGGGATAGTTACTACAGCAGCCTAGTAGTGTGAGGTGGGCTGTGCTGGGTGGATCAAGGAGACAGCTGGAGCAGGAAGCCAAGTGTGTTGGGAATGCCCATGCAGGGGTACAGGGACACCAGCCCAGGGCAGCAGGCTCCTACCTGTCCAGGGAGGTGGCCATCTGCAGCCGGTTCTCACGCACTGAGTACTGGACTTTCAGATTGAAGTGCTAGCATTGGGGAGGGAGCAGAGAGAAGGCAGAGGGTCCCCTGGTGAGGGCTGGGAAAGCCAGAGACTTTACCACCCTTCAGCACCACCACCACTGCCAAGACAAAGCAGGGGTCCTCCTCTCTGCCCCTCCCACCCTTGGGAATCAAACCCAGCCCAGGCTCCTCATCCCTCCTTGTTCTGGGCCAGGATAGCACCCCCCCCAAATACCTGGCCCCACTGTGGGTCCCTGCACACACAGTGTTTTTGGTCCAGGCCTTTGCATGTGCTGTAACCTCTGCCTGGGCTGTCCTCCATCCCCAGCCTCCCCAACGTCAACCCCTTCCCTGGCCAGCTTCTGCTCAACCTTCAAAACATAGCTCAGCTATCACTGCCTCTGGGAAGTCCTCTGTGATTTCCACAAACTGGATCTGGGATCTCTTTAGGCTCCCATAGACCCTCAGTGAACCCTTCACTGCCTTTGCAGGGCGGGGCGGTGGGGGGAAGGCAGGACTCAGCCACTGACCCTCGGTTTGCTGGTCTTGCCAGCCTTTCAAAGGCTCCATGACAGAGCCAAGATCAGACATCAGGTGACAGTGACTGGGAGGGTTCTTATCTAAGACCCCTCCAATCCATGACTTGGCTGTCAACTAAAATCCCACTCTCCAGCCTCGAATGCCCACGAGGTTGGGAACAAATGGGGAACAGATCTCACAGCTTCTAGCACAAAGAGGGACTCCAGAGCCTTGCCCTGCCGCCGGGCAGCGGACATCTCCAGGGTGCCGTGCAGGTGAAGCAGGCTCTTGCCGGGACTCATGGTGAGCTTGGGAGGCTTGTTTATCCTGATCTGGGTCGCCAAGGGCTTCGACTTGGGGTAGGCCTTAGCCACCTACAGAAACCAGGAGACGTCACTCAGGGCCAGTCCTTAGACTGGTGGCTTCAGTTGAAATCAGGAGTCCCTCATGAAACAGGTGATTTCTACCTTGGACACAGGAAGTACAACATGCAAAGGCTGGGATGTGTAGATCAGGAAATAAAAGGAACAAAACACACAATTTGGCTGTTCTGTCTTGAACACAAAAGGCACAATGCACAGGAGCTGGACTCTTTCTGTGCTGGACACAAAGAGTGCTTTACGGAGAAGTCAAAGTGCTGCCACATTGGACAAGGGACCTGTGGCATTGAGAAGGTGCCTCCCGAGTCCTCCCCTTTGACCAGAGGGCAACAGGGCAGGGCAGGGAGTGGTGGTCACAGGGAACTGGGGACTCACTGCAGGGATGAAGCCAGCCAGCGTCACAGTGGTTTGTGGGGGCAGCTCACCAATCTACAGAACAAAAGTCAAGGTTAGGATCACTGACGTCCTCCCTGACCCAGTCTAACGAAGATCTCCTCTCACTCGACGGTGCGTGCCCGCCGAGGCCCGCTTCACGCAGCACTTACCAGACTAGATAATGAGCTTCTGGGTAGCCCAGACGATGGCCTGCACATTCCAACGCCCATAGCTCTTAGCACAAGGTCAAAGGCTGAGAAATGTTGTTGGATGGAAAAACGACAAGATGGATGGGAGAATGGGTGGATGTATGGGTGAGAGGGGGTGTGGGTGGATGGATTCCTGGAGGGATAGATAGATGGATGGGAAAATGGGTGGGAGGATGGATGGGTGGATGCATGAAAGGAATGATGAATAGGAGGATGAGTGGTTGGAAAGATGGTGGGATGGGGTGGTAAATGGATGGGAAAATGGATGAATGGATTGATGGGTGGGAGGATGGATGGGAAGATACATGGATGGCTGGTGAGTGGACAGATGGGAGGATGAATGGATAGATCAGTGGGGTGGATGGATATAGGGATGGATGATTGGACGGATGAATAGATGACTAGGAGGATGGGTAATGGAAAGTTGGGCGTGTGTAGGGGTACCTGGGTGGTAAATGACAGGTGCATAGATTCCCTCATTCAACAGCAGACCCTGTTCTAGAACTTGTGTGGATGATATGGTGGGATGGATGGATGCTAGCTGGAAGGCTAGAACCCAGGGCATGACGACATGGTAGCTAGCTAGATAGGTGGGTGGCGAGTAATCGGATCAAAGGAAGGTGCTAGATGGCCAAGGCATCAGAGATGTAGGCGGAGGGGCGCTTGGCTGTGTGGACAGTGGATGTAGGAGAAGCAGACGGTGGTTATGTGGACAGAGGGATGGTGGACGGTGGGATAAACGTGAAGGAAACCCAAATCAGTCCCAGCATCTCCCAGGCTTAGTGTTGCCCACAGCCCAGGATAATTCCCGGAGTGGACAAACTAGGCAGGGACTGTCACTACGGGGGCAGAAGAGGATGGTGTAGGGCACTGGACAGCTCACCGTCGTGTTCCGAATGTTGGCATTGAAGGACTTCCGCAGCAGTGCGAGCTCTGCCGTGAGGAGGGCGGCCGAGAGCAGCAGCTGTGACGAGCCTTCGGCATGACCCTCGGGGAACTGGAGGGCGTCCCCAGCATCCGCAAGCTTGATGGCTTTGCCCTTTTGCTGCTGCACCACCGGCTGCGGGACAGCGGGAGGGACACACTCACCCTCGGCCCCCAAGGGCCTGCGGTCAGGGGTGCGTCTCAGTCCTGAAAACCCCGGGGGCTCACAGCAAGCCCCAGGTCAGCAGGTCACTAACTGTCAGAGCCACAGCAGGCCACAGCGGCCCAACCCTCCCAGTGTACAGGTGTGTAGACTGAGGCCTGAGAGGAAAAGGAGGTCTGTCATGAACCACTGGTATTTCCTCCTGGGTGAGGCCCCGGTCAGGAGAAGCAAAGGGTCTTGCGGGAAACAGGAGTGTGAAGTCGGCAGCCCCAGGAACCAGCCGGGCACTCGAGGTCCACGTTCAGAGCAGAAAGTGGGAGAGACCGGTGCCCGGGGACACCCTGCTGGGGGCCTGAGGGGGCTCCTACTCTCCCCAGCATTAGTCCGGCACCCACCACCCCGGTGGGGAGCCTGAGCCCAGCCCCCTGGTGGTCCCCAGCACTTACACTAAAGTCCACTTGGATGTAGCTGGCCGTGGTGACGGGTGTGGACGTCAGGACATACTTGACGGTGCCCATCTGGCCCATGGGCATCGGGTCTGTGTGAAAAGAAGGTTCTGGAACCATCAGAGAGTCGCCAACCCTGGGTGCAGCCCGAGAAGCCCGCGCCAGCCAGCCGCACCGGAGCCCGGCCCCCCATGTGACCCGGGGCAAACTGCTTGGCATCTCTGGGCCTCTGTAACTTCATCTGCAGGACAGAGGCCACTGTGCCTGGCCCGGGAAGTCACATGGCGCTGCCGGCTCAGGGCTTGAGAGTTCCCCACTGCCATGGCTGCTTGGGTCTCACCACAGACCGGAGGGGCTGGAGTTATCAGCTCTGTTTAACAGATGCACAAACTGAGGCTCGCAGGAGGAAGTGGCTTTCCCAGGCCACACTGCGGGGGACATGAGTGAGTTTTCTCCAGCCCCAGACATTGACGTTTCCTCTCCCCAACACTGGGGAGCCCTGTGGACCCCAAAACAGAAGCAGCAGATGCCCCCAGCAAAGGCGACTCAGGCATTGCCACAATCGGCTTACTATTCGGGACGCAAAGTTTGCGGGTGAGTGCGGAGTGGCTGTTGTTCTTGGGGTCTGGGGGGTGCTGGATGGAGCGCAGGGTGGGGGGATGAGAGGGAGGACCCAGAGTCCCTCAGGACCTCAGGGCCTCGGGCTTCCCATCTGGACAGTGTGGGGTGCACAGCCTGACCTCAGGCCTCCTGAGTCCTGGGGCTGGGCAGCAAGCAGGCACTGGAATGGGGAGTAGGGCCTCAGAATCCATCCACCCTGGTGTCCCCGTGCAGGGCCGAGGTGTGGCTGGGGCTGCACTCACCATTCAGGTTGGCCCACTTCCTGTTCACATACACCAGGACCGCATCGATGGCGGGACACATCTGGAAGCAGAGAAGGCACTGGGCTGAGCAGGTCCCTGCATGGAGGGCCTCGCTCCGACAACGGCATGGTCTTCCACGGGGAATCCCAAGAGCCCTCGTGGGACAGGGACTGGTGGGGAAACTGAGCCCCACGTCACAAGTCCGTGGCAGAGCCTGAACCAGAATCCAGATCTCCTGACCAGAATCAAAGTCTGCAAAATCTGCGAAGACTCATTCCCCAGGGACTGGCCGCGTAAGCAGGGCTGGCAAGCTGTGACATGCAGGCTGCTGTTCCCTCCTCCCGTGCTCGTGGCAGACATCACTAGATGATCACAGTACTTTCTCCCACTGAGCCAGCCACAGTCTCAGAACCCTTCCCAGCCACTAGCAACCAATCAGGGCCAGCACCCCAAATGAAGTGCACTTGCCAGCCCTGGTCTAAGCCATCCCGGCCACGAGGGCTGCAGGCTTTGTCTTCCACTCACCAGGCCAGGGAGGACTTTGTGCAGGGTGCTGTCCAGGAACTTGTTGACCACCTTGGGCAGCATGCTAGATGGACACGGGCAGCAGAGGATGGGCGAACAGGTGCGCCAGCGGTAAGAAGTTAGGCACAGGACATGGAGGGACATGGTTAGGGGAGGTCAGTGGCTCAGGAAGCAGGATGCTAGGGGTGGAGCAATGTGGACCAGCCTTCCTCCCCAGCCACACAGCCCCTCACTTGCTAGGCAGGTTGGTCTTCACATTGACCAGGATGACCTCACAGCCCTCACTCTTGAACATGGGGAGGCCCGTCTCCTCGTCCTGCAGAAGCCGGTTGGTGGCTGTGATGTTCAGGACCACGATGATCTCCATGTTCCCTCCCATGAAGCTGGAGGGTGGGGCAGGCAGGCATTGTGGGCAGCTCTGTCACTGTGGCCACTGTCCCTGCCTCCTCCTTGCTCACAATCTCAGCAGCTCTGAGAGGGGGCTAGGGGAGGGGACCACCCTCACAGGACAGAAAAGGGGAGGGGTGGGACCTGCTCAGGGTCAAACAACCTGCCTTTCCCCTCCCCTCTTGCTTTGGCGAACTCCTACACATCCTTCAAAACCCTGCTCAGCTGTCTTCACCTCCTCAAAATCTTTTCTGATTTCTGCTGACCTGCCCAGTGCTTCCTCTGTCCTAGACCAATCACTGAGTCTGTGATTGTGCCCAGCTCTGGTTCCCATCAAAGGTAGGAACCAAGTCTACATCACCTCGGATCATAGCACCCAGTAGGCACTTAATAAATGTGCATGTGAGGGTGAGACAGGGAGGCGATTCTCCTGCTGCTGCTGTACTCACCTCTTGCCAGTGATGGTCATGCCTGTGGCCACACACTGGAAGATGCCCACTCCGGGTACAAAGTTCAGTGTGATGATGGGCAGTTGGACATCCTTCACCTTCAAACTGGGAGGGGACAGGCATCCACAGCAATGAGAACTGAACAGACGAGACCCAGGGCCTCAACCCAGCCCTCCACCACCTTGCTGAGAGGCCTTGGGTACACCCCTATCCCATGTCACAGGGATAAGCCTGCCTCAGGGGGCCATGAAAAAGTGCAAAGAAAAGGCTGGACATGAACCAATTTGTACACAGAAAGTACTCATCATATGGGAGACGGGACACCTGACTGACTGTGTATGACCTTGGATTGTTCCCTTCCCTTACATGGGCCTCAATTTTCCCATCAACAAACGTGGAGGTTTGCCTAGATCAGGGTTTCTCAACAGTGGCACTGTCAGCATTTGGGACAGGATACCTCTTCGTCATGGAAGGCTGTCCTGTGCATTGCGGGGTGTTTAGTAGCATCTCTGACCTCAACTCCCTAGATGCCAGTAGCACTTCCCCACTCTCCTGCAAACTGTGACAACCAAAAATGTCTGCAGACATTGCCAAATGTCCCCTTGGAGGCAAAGTTGAGAACCCCTAGTTGAGAACTGGGATAACAAAGATGTGGCACATTGACCTCCACATGCCCATCCTGAGCTCTTGGCAGACATTGCTAATTGATCACAGTCCTATTTCCTGTTAAGTCCAGATAGTGGCTCAGAACCCTCCCAGTGCATCATTCCAGGCAGCCCCTACCAATCTACCCCACATGGCACTTGCAAAGGAACCAATTTCCTCTTGTCATTAGATGATTGTTGATACCTTTCCAGCTCTACCATTTGAGGATGTTTTCATTTAATTTCACGTACAGTGAGCTCATGTTGCATATAGGGAGTTGACATTCAACTTTTCAACCTTACTTCCTCCTCAAATGACCCTGCTCACAACAGGGCAAGAATTGTCCCCAGTGGATGGCTGAGGAGGCCCTGGCCCAGGCAGAAGCAGCGACCTGCCCAACGTCACATAGCAGGACAGCACGAGGCAGGGAGGAGGCCCCTCAGCTGGCATCAGCTGTCTCACCTGGCCTTCTCAGGTCTGGGCACAGCCTCCCCCACCACCCTCTGCATGAACCGCCAGCCCCACCTCGCCCTGCGTACTTGGTGATGCCCTTGATCGGTTTCATGCCCGGCTGTTTCTTGCCTGCCTCAGCTGCCATCTTCTCCAGGATATGACTCTCATCCATGGCACTCTGGACCTCTGTCGTGGGCGTCCAGAGAGACACTCAGGTGGCGAGATGGGCTCGGACATCCTAGGCCCCTTCCAGTCACAGTGACCCACCCTGGCCTGGGCGATGGCACAGACCCGCAGATGAGTCATGCCCAGTCCCCGCCCTCCTCCAGTCTCCTGGGGGAAGCCAGAGTCACCAGCAATGACAGTGACAAGCTGTAGGATCCACTGCCGGGTTTAGGCCAGGAAGGGAAGAGCCAGGGAAGGCTTCCAGGAGGAGGTGACATTTCAGCTGGTCCATGAAGGGGGAATAGCAATTTTCCCCAGGAAGCAAAGAAAAAGGGTCCCACTCTGGGCAGAGGGCACAAGTGCAGGGTGAGGGAGGAGAAGGCGGCGGGTGAGGAAGACTGTGACATTCAGTGTGGCTGGAGGGCGGGGGAGACAAGACAGGCAGCCGGGGCAGTTTGCAGGGTGAGCACGGAGTGGAGGTCTGGAAAGCCAGGTTGGAGTGTTGCCTTATCCTGTGGGCCAGCCACTCCCAGCCCCAGGGGACTGGGGACTCCTCTGGGAGCTTGTTAAAATGCAGGTTCTGGGCCCGAGGCAGAGAGATTCTTCCCCAGGCCTGGAGGCCCCAACTCCAAAGACACAACACCTCCATATGGTCACAGCTAATGCCCAGAAAGGGGACAAATACTGAGCTGACAGAACTGTCATTAGCCTTTTGTGCCTAGATGTGACTCCATTTCTCTTGTGGCCATGGAGTTGGGGGTGGAGGTGGAAGATAAATTTTACTAAGGTTCCCCCAGGGGATTTTAATCTCACATTTTATCTGATCCCTAGGAAGAACTGGTCTCCCTCTTTTACATTTCCTTACTTTTACATTTACAGATGAATGAACCCGCAACACAGAGAGGGCAAGCGACTTGCCTGAGGCCACACAGCAAGCTGTTGCTGGGATTTGACCCTTGTCTGTCACCCCCACAGCCCACTTGTAGCCACCAACCCCTGACATTAGGGCTAAGGAGAGACTCCAAGGGAGCAGGATTTCCAGCTGCGCCTGTAACTTGTGGGGAGACCATGGGCAAGTCATCCCATTTTCTCTGGGCCTCAGTTTCTCCCTCTGTAAAATGGGAGGACGATAATAACACATTACATCTAAGTTTATTATGAGGATCATAGGATGCTCAAGGCCACACAACTGTGAATAATGACCACCCACTGCCTGCCCGGTGCACCCCCTCTTGGCCCCACCCCCGCCCACAAGCTCACCTCGGTTCATGACGTCCATGCCCAACCGCAGCAGCGCGCCGGGGTCAGCCCGTGTGCCGGTCAGCAGGCTGCAGAGTGCCAGACACAGGATCCGCAGCATGGCGCCGCCTGTGCCGAGGGGCCTGAATTGGGTGCAGCCCAGCAGGCCCTGGGTCCCCTGGGGACGTCCCATCTCGGGGCAGATTGAGCCCCTATTGTGGGAGGTCCAGGAGCCTCTGGCCTCCAGCCATTCTAGCGACATCGTTACTGCCTTCTCCCAGGGGATTGGGGGGTCCAGATTAAACAGGGGGCCTCTGGAGTCACCCCGGTTGGTCACTTCCCTCTAAGCCACAAACGCCCCAAGGGCATGATGCGTTCTGACCAGCCCACAGTATGGCGCTGGTGGGAGATTCAGCTGCGGTTTGTCACGAGTTCAAGTTTGGCCCAGTGCTGGGGCCACAGAGGGAACCCCAGCCCCTCCCTGACTCGGGGAGCCCCCTGCAGTGTGGATGTGGGGAGCCCTGTGCTCCCCGCCTGGCCCTGCAGACAGTGCCACCAGCAGCTCCTCCATCTCTGCCTCGCCTCCACGTGGAGCCCAGAAATCTCAACTCCAAGCCTCTTGCGGCCCCTCGAGGCACCACCTCACCCGCAGAGACACCGAGGCACCTGCAGGAGGTCTCACAGCCGGTCAACAGTGAACCGGACGAGGACCTCCCACCCCAGACCCTTCAGGCTTCCCAGGAAAGCTCTGCCCCGCCCCTGTCCCCCAGAGTCCCTCCCTCCTACTCCTCAAAACCTAAAATTCTCCCAGCCAGGGGCCAAGTGTGTCTTTCGGTTCAGAGCTTTGGCTGAAAAGAGTGAATGAGGGGCCCGCGGAGCCGCATCTGTGTGGAGGGGTGTCCCAGCGCGGCTGTCGCCGACAGAGGCCCAGGCACCGGGGACTCCCCCAATCCACAAACCGAGGTGGGCCCCTACTGTGTGTCCGACGTCCCAGTCCAAGCCTACGCCTGGGTTCATTCATTCATTCATTCATTCAGCTCGCATTTACTGAGTGCCCGCTGCGTGCCGGGCAGACCGGGCTGCACGGTGCCCGGGCAGAGACGCCCCTGCTCCTCGTGAATCTTACGGTCCAGGGGGGAGGCAAGCCAGAAGCCAGGGAACGGGCTATGGCATGAGGTGGTCACAGAAGGTCACAGAGACATCTAGGCTGAGACCCAAAGGATGAAAAGCTGCCCAAGTAGAAAAAGCGGGCAGAACATTCGCGCCAACAAGGAATAGTCACTGAATGAAAGCGTGACCTCTCACGTCCCATTCCATTTGTAAACATCTATCTAGGCTTAAAAATGAGAGACCTTAGCGCTTCCCCGACCCCGTGAACACGTGAGCGTGTGCCTTGGCACGTGCTTGTGTCCGTGACCGCCCAGCACAGAATGCCTTTGAAGATCGTCTCCAGAGGGGCTGCAGGGTCTGTGCCAGGGGACAGCCCTGGGAGGGGCTTGGTGAAGGTCTCCTCCAGCCCCGGCCCCATCCCCCGTGCGGGGGCTGAGCGGCACCCTAGATTCCCCATTCCCAGGCCAGAACTCATGCCAGGTGCTGGGGTCACCCAGGGCGGGGGTTTTGCCCTCTTGGAATAACAAGTGTCTTGGGGTAACAGGGTCATGTGGGAGTTTCTGGGACACACGGTTAATGCCAGGGCTTTATTTCTGATTGTGCTTTCGCCTGGGCTGTCCCTCCCTGTTGGAATGCCTTCCCTCCCTCGCCCACCCATCTCCTGCTCATCCCTCAAGTCCTAATTTCAGCCCTTGCCTCCTCCTCCAGGAAGCCTCCCGCAACCCCAACTGCCCCATAATCCATCCCACCTGGTGAGAGTTTCCTGCCCCGGCTCCCATCCCTTGCTCATGTCCTCCTCCGACAGGAGTCCCGTCCTCCCTGGCTCTGCCTGGCACATGCTCCCGGCCGCCCCCGCCCCCGGCTGCCCAGCTCAGCTCTGAGTTCCTGCAAAGCACAGCCAGGCTGTTCCCTCCCTGGTGTCCCCTCGGCCTCAGATGGAACCCAAGGAGGCCCATTGGCTCTGCTGTGTCCTTGACCTTTCCCAAGTCCTGCAGCATCTGAAGAGGGCACGGTGAGGTATGGAGCACGTGGGTCAGGACATCATAGATCCAAGCCCTGGCCCTGCCACTCATCTGCTGTGTGACCTCAGGCAAGTCTCTTCCCCTCTCTGAGCCTCAGTTTTCTAACTTATAAAATGCAAGTGCTGGCTAAGACACTCTCTAGGGAGGGCTCCACAGGTAGGGAACTGTCCTTACCTTGACACCAGCTTGGGGAAGTCCTGCAGATGACTGACCCCTGCCTCCCGACCCTGAGACGACGAAGCCCTTATATTCGGGAGCCTGATTAGCTGCCTGGATAATTGAGGGTTTAATAAGGCCCAGATAATTATCTAAAGGCCCAAAGAACAGGAGCCCCGATGCTCACGTGACACTTCAGTCTGTTCCAACGTAAATAGCACAGAGGACAAGGGTGTCCAGGGAGCCCGGTGACCACAGGAGGGCAGGTGCTGGGGGCGGGCTCTGGTGGCCTGAGCGGGCATCTGTGCCCACCCTGGTCCCTCTCCTAGACCCAGCACCTCCCACGAGGCTGGGCACATAGTAGGCATTCATTCGTTCCTTCAACAAATGCACATTGAGCGCCTACTGTGTGCCAGTTCTCTGCAGGGCACTGGGGTGGACAGGGCAGTTGGGGGTCCTGTCCTGAGGGCTCCTGGAGCCCAAAGGGGGAGCAGGTGCCAGGCAAGTCGCCGACCACAGGGCCAGCCACTCCTGAGGGAGGCGAGGGTAGGGGACACCACCAAACCCGGGGACAGGGCAGGGATGGAAGAACAGGGTTCTCGTCACCGGGGGGATCCCTTGAGCAGGGGTGTTGGAGCCGACGCCAGGGGCCGAGCAGACCAGCTCTACAAGACAGGGGGAGGTGTTGGGGGGCTGGCACGTGCAAAGGCCTGGGAGACGTCAGCTGAACCCAGCAGGGTGTGTGCCCCTGAGAGCCACTCACAGGGCGGAGGAGCTAATGGCCAAGTGGGCTATCCTCAGAGGGACCCTCCTGCCGGAGATGCCGGGACACGGTACACACCAGGCGGGGGCTTTCTCTCAGGGTCCAAACCTGGGGGCAATGAAGTCAGGGGTGACCTCAGGGTCACAGGGCGAGCCAGCCACAGAGCTGGGCTAGAGCCAGGCCTCGGGCGTCAGCCTCCGCTCTGCTCCCGGGAGCTCTTGGGGGGCTTGGCCTGGGGGCCCTCGAGGGCCTTTGTGCTGGAGGCGACTGGGGGACTGGGTGTCCTCCCCCACACCACAGGGAGCCCGTGGGTCTGGGAGACTGAGGAAGCCCACAGGGCCACTGAGGCCACGGGGAGCCAGTGCTGCCTGAGATCTCGCGGCATGGCTGAAGCAGCTGCAACAGGGCGAGAGCGGGACGCTCGGCAGCTCAGCCAGTCTCTGCCCTGATCCGGCCTGAGCCGCCCGAGCCAGTCTGCAGATAGCATCGCTTATCCCCAGTCGCCGCCGCCTACAAATCCACCCCATGGGCCTCCTCGGCTCCAGTCACCGGCCCTCCCTGCCTCCCCCAGGGCCGTCTGGGTACGGTGGGGGTGGGGGCAGGAAGGACACGGGGTGGGGAGACACAAGGAACCCCGCGAGTGGGTTCAGGGACCTGAGCCCCAGTCCCAGCCACTGCCCTCCCAAGCTGTGTGTCTTGGGGCAGCCCCCTCAACCTCCCTGGGCCACTCTTTTATCCTGTTTATGGTGGGGGGCAGAACTCTATGATGCTATCACAGCGATGACAGGACTCATTTATTGTGCGCTCCACCTGTTCCAGCCACCATGATAGGGCAACTCACACATTTAATCCTCAGAACTGCCCTATGATGTGGGCACTTTGGCAATCTTCTCCAATAGAGAAATGGAGGCTCAGAGAGGTCAAGCCATTTGCCCAAGGTCACACAGCAAGTGAGTGGCAGAGCTGGGGGTGGAGTGTGGATCCAAGGGGCTCCAGAGCCCAGGCCAAGACCTGCCAAGGTGGACCCAGTGGGGCTCCTGCCGGCCTCTCTGACCTCCCTTCCCCCAGCCCCAGAATCGCCCTGCCTGGTCCCTCATGACACTTTCTCTGCTATTGCTCCAAATTCGCCATCCTTCCTTATAGCTCACCATAGTGAATAACTCTTCACACCAAACTTCCCCTGCTTAAGCTCCGTGTGGTTTCTATCTCCTCACTGGACTCAGACTGCTACACTCATCTGCCCTCTGAGCAGCCAGTGCCCAGCAGGCACCTCACTGAATGACCGATGGCATCTCTCAGGGACTGGACAGCTCTCTTTCGGCAGACCATGGGTTTCCCTCTGGGCAGGGAGCTTGAGCCAGGAGTTTTCATCCCTCTCCTCTTAAAAGAACATACATTATTGGAAGGCAGCTATGCTCACCACTATACCACCAACGCAGAGTGTACATTATTGAACCAGCACATCATGGGTACAAACAAAGTCTGGCTGGTTAGAAAAAATGATTGAATAAATGGGTGGACGTGTGGATGACAGGATGGATGGATGGATAGGGGTGGGTGGGTGGATGGATGGATGGGG
>VBSM01001118.1:31873433-31893149 GCA_008086735.1 Cheirogaleus medius | reverse complement strand
TAGGTGGGTGGATGGATGGAGGGTGGGTGGATGGATGGATGGAGGGTGGGTGGGTGGATGGATGGATGGATGGGGTAGGTAGGTAGATTCGTGGATAGATGGATAGGGGGTGGGTCGATGGATATATGGATCACTGGACTGAACTGATGGTTGGAAAGATCCTACATACTGAGCTCATAATATTTTTCTAGATTATTAACTTCCTTTATGGCCTGGGGCTGTGTCTCTCCCATACTCCAGACCACCTGGCCTAGGGCTGAGCCTGTACTAACCCTCAATAACAGTAGGATCAAAGAATTCACTAACTAAGCAACCAAATGAAATAAAAGCCAGGCTGTCCTGAGCAAATTCATGAGGTTGGGTTTTCCAGTCTGCCCCGTTCCACTCTCGCCACTACCCACACCTCTTTCCACCACCCAGACCCTGGGCTCGGTCCAGTCCCCTCAGACTGTCACCCTGGAGACCTCAGGAATGAACCTGAACTGTCACAGGGAGGGTGGCTAGTGTCACATGGGACCAAAGGCTTTGCTTCCTGATGGTGGAAATTCAGGCTCCAAAGGAAACACAAGCAGAGCATGAATCCTGCCTATCTAGGCAGGAAGAAATCCGACCTCTGGCTAAGAGATTAGCGTATCAAGGGGAGAAAACCACACGTCCTTGGCTTGCTGGTGTTTGCGCCCCTTGGTCTTCCCTGGGCCACCTTGTCAGTTCTGACCCACGGGCTTTGAAGAGCTTTCAGAGGGAGAAGGAGTTAGACACCTTCGGTGAGAGCAGAAGGGCAGAGGCCGGGGCAGCAGATCTGCCTCCTTGGAACGGAATGCTTGCCACGCCCAGAGTGAACCAAAGACGGAGAGGCAGCCGGGAAAGGCATGAACCTCCCATCACCTGAAGTTTGTCACTCGAGGACAAAGTCCAGGTGAGGGAGCTGGTGGATGGGAGAGGGAACGGGACATCTTGTGTCCGGATGCTAGGAAGGTCGCAGTTCTAGGGACCTGCCACCTCCCCACTCTGAGACTCTGGGCACATTCCTCTCCTCTGGCCCCATCTGTAAAGTGGAACTCCAGACCTGCCTACCCGAATCACGGGGCTCTTCTGAGGTTCTAGTAAGAAGGTGGAGCAGGCCACCAGGCAGAGGGCACAGGGCCGGAAGGGCCACCCTGGTGCTCTAACTTCCAGCTCATCCGTGTTGCTGTCCAGGGCCGTCTTTCAAAAAAGGAGCTCCCCTGGGCAAGGGGGTGACAGTCAACAAACGTGGTCAACACAGATGTGGTCACGTCTTCTTCCTCTCACGGGCAGCTTTGGTGTCTCCAGGGACAGACAGGACCTAGGGACTGCCTTGGATACGCAGAGTTCACCAGACCTGGCTGGAAGTTGCAGCTCAAAAGAAGGTGTTTAATGCAAGAGGGGAGGTCTACACAGCCTGGAGGAGCAGTGTGCTCCCCACCAGGAGGGGACAGAGGACAGAGCAGGGAGGTGAGGGAAGAGGAGGGGGGAGTCGGGGAGGAAGTGAGAGAGGGCACCCAGGCACTCAGTGAAGATTAAACAGCTTGGCTGGGCAGTCTGGCTTGCTGGCCATAGCTGAGTGTGGCGTTGCCTCAGTTTCCCCTATGGCGTGAGGTCAGAGTGTCCCCAGAGCAGCGAGCTGGCACACTCAGCCCTCCCAGTCATGCTGCCTCAGTGCAGGTAGAAGAGTCCACTGGATACCACGACGTAGCCCTGAAGGGCAGAGAAAACCATGGAGCAGGTCAGAGGCCGCCCGAGGCCAGGGAGGACCCCAGCCGCCCGCCAGCCTGGCTCCGAGTTCACGCTCTGCCAAGCTTGCTGTGTGTCCTGAGGAGACTCCTTTGCCTCCCTAGGCCTCAGTTTCCCTCTCTTTCACTTGGGGGTGGTAAGGCGGCTGTGAGGTACAGTGAGACCCCTCAGGAGGAGCACTCGGCGTGGGGCCAGCACTGGATGTGTGTCCAGTGGTCGGGACCACTGCTGTTTGGGGACCAGAATTCCAGAACCATCCAGAATCTTCTCCAAGTCCAGATCTCCCCAGCAGAGAACCCTCCATACTCCCTACTCTCCCCGCTGCACTGCAGAAACGTTCTGGAGAGTCGCTGCTCTTTCATTCATTCATTCAACAAATCTTCATTGAGCCTCTGCTACAAGCCAAGCCCTGTGGCAGGTGCCGGGGACCCAGCAGAGAACAAGCCAGACCCGCTTCCTGCCCAGTACAGCTCGTAGTCTAGGGGGACGTGGTCCGACACCGAAGCCCTTAGCCACATGTGCCTGTGGCCGATAGTGGCTACTGCTCTGGACAGTGCAAATTTCCACCCTCGCAGAAAGTCCCATAGGACGGTGCTGATCTAGGGACCTTTGACTTCTGTCCCAGTTGGCTGGATTCAGGAGTGCCAAGGGGGGTCAGCCACTGACCGTGCCTGTTTGGGGGAGTCAGGGGGAATTCCCACTAACAGCCCTATCCCTCTGTGCACCGGCTGTTCCTTCTCGTGTGGGTGCATCACCCCAGTGCCCTGGGACCAGAGTGCTTCAGGAACAAGGGCATCCTCCGTGGGAAGACACTGGCAGATCACACTGAGGGGGTGTGAACAGCACATGAAGATGTTGGGCTTGAGAGACCTTGGTTCATTTTCTGTTCTATGCCTGTCTTGTTGAGTGAATTTCCCCTTCTGTCCCAGGTAAAACAGGAAAAAAAAAAAGTTGTAGGATCTCACCCTGGGTCCACAGTTTCAGATCCAGGGAAAGCAATTCTAGAAAGCTCAGGAAGTTCCCTACCCCTATCCAGGCTGCAGAGGGTTGTCTACAAAGCTAGATGGAGCCCCTCTGTCATCTTCCTCCAGACCCCACACGGGTCGTGCCCATGGGACAAATCCCCCGAGTGTGACCTGCTGTGATATTTGGTGGGGACTAACAGGCAGGCGGAACCTTGGCACCAGTGCCTCGTGACGTCCTGACTTGTCCATCTCATGCAGTTAAGGATTCACGGCGTGGTCTTGGCAGGAGCAGGGTGCACCCCCAGGCCTGGCTGACCCTGACGCCCACGACTTGCACTAACAAGGCGGAGGGAGCAAGATGACCCCGCCTCACTGAGCCAGCCTCCCCCCAATGCTGGAGGAGGCCCTTCTGGTCACACCCAAAGGCTCTCACCTCGTAGACAAAGACCTCGGGGGTGACGTAGAGGAGGTTGACCACGTTGGGGAGGGCAATTCCTATGCCCAGGAGAGCTGCGGGTAGAAAGAAGGATCGAGAACAGAGCATTGCCCGGAGCTGGCCCTCATGTGCATCATGGCGCTAACTCCCCCAGACGCCCAGGAGGTGGATGCCGTTGTTATTATACCCATTTTACAGAAGGGGAAACTGAGGCTCAGAGAGGGAGAAGAACTTAGCAAAGATCATACAGCTGCCCATGTGTGTCAAGGTGCCACCCTCCTAATTTCAGAGCAGGGAGGTGGGAAGGGGGCGGGGACTGAGCACGGGGCAGGGGTGAGGTCAGGAGGGGCCTGAGGGGCCTCGCTGGGGCAGAGGGAAGGACTCACCATTGAGGTGCTCCAGCAGGGGCTCCTCAAACACGCTGCCCATGAGTGCATGCACTTGTTCCTTCTGCGGCCACAGAGCCAGTGAGGGGGGACGGGCCCACTCCAGCCGAGGGGCCGGGAGAGATGGACAGTTAGGCACACACATAAACACACACACAGAGACAGACAGACAGAGGGCAGAGGTGGAGGGAGAAGGAAGGAGGACGGGCCACCTATGTCCTGGGTTCGAGCGGAGCCGAGCTACACTCCAGGGCTGGGTCAGGCACCAGAGAGCAACGCTTGCCCACGGGGAGGCTGAAGGACAAGCACTGACTAGCTGTCACCCACGCATTGTGACCAGGACTGGCCAGCAGACCGCCTGCCACCAGATGACCGACAGACAGACAGACGGACAGCCGGGTGGAGGGGGCAGCACACTGACTGGCACATCAACTGACAAGTGGATGCTTGGTGGCCCATGGCACCATGGGACAGCCCACACTCTGGCTTGTCCAACTGACTGGTGGATTCTTGGGCTGAGGGCTGGGTGACGAGTCATCAGCTACAGAGTGACAGGCAGGCAGGCTGACTGGCCACTGTCCCCAGACCCCTTGGGGAAGCCTGATTATGGTGACACATACAGACACATGCACACACAGCCTTTCCCCAGGCGCAAGGCCCAACCCACCCAGCAGGGGTCTCTGGAGACCCCAGCCCTGCACTCACATCAACGAAGCCCACATTGGAGGAGGCCACCGCGACCTGGATGTCCCTGAAAGAGAAGCAGGAGGGTTTGGGTGGGCCTAGCGCACCCCCAGCCCCAGGCTCCCCTGACCTCCGCTGTGGCCCATGTGGCCGTGGGCCCATTGCACAGGACACACTGAGGCCGCTGGGTCCAGGAGGTCTGGCTTACCCCAGCACAGACGTGGTTCCCTGGAGCTTCGCCCTGGACACAGAGAGCTGGAGGCTCAGGTCCACCACCTGGGTGTGTGGGGAGAGCGGGGTAAGTGGTCACAGAGCCACGAGGGAGCCTTCGGTGGGCCACCAGCTACCCAGCCTCCCTTGCACCTCCCCACACACTCAGGCAACGGGAGTGCACGGAGCACCCGCTGTGCGCCAGGCCGCGCAGTGAGCACAGGGGACAACACAGTACACACAAGGCAGCCGGGTCCCTGCCCTGCAAACCCGCCACAAGCCCGCAGGGGGTGGGGGAGGCAGACAATAGCCAAAGGAACAAGAGAGGATCCTTTCAGAGAGTGGCAGGTGCCACAAAGGCAGAGTGGTGGCATGCAGAAGGCTGCTGGGGACCTTCTCACTCAGGGTGGGCCAGGAAGGCTGCCCTAAGGCTCCAATCTTTAAGCAGAGACCTGAAAGATGAGGAGGGGCCAGCCATGCCCAGAGCCAGGGCAGGAGAGTCCGAGGGTTCAGAGTGTGCAAAGGCCCTGGGGCAGGAATGCCTTGCCATGTTCGAGGAACAGTGAGGAGACCAGTACGAATCGAACAAAGTGAGTGAGGAGAGGGCAAGAGGCAGTGAGAGCTCCTTGAGAGTCACCCACCTCCGGCCACCCCCACCTGGCCCAGAGCACTCACCACATCCAGGGAGAAGAGGGAATGGAAAGCCGAGTTGGAGGCCACGGCCAGGACTTCCACGAAGGGCTGCAGCTGCAGTGTGGCGTTGTTGGGATGGAGCCTGGCCACGGGCGTGGCACCTAGCCGCACCTTGAGCACCACGGGCATGGGCTCGGGGAACTGGCGGGCCACCTGAGGAGGCAGAGTGGGAGGAGGGCCCCGCCGGGGCAGACCTGGGTTAGCAGTCTAGTCTGTCACTCCCCACATGCTGGTCGAACCACTGCTGTGCTGCCCGTGGCTGGGCCACAGAGGTGGGTCCACCCCAGGCTGCTGGATTAGAGGCTTGGCCCTCCCCTGGACGGTGGTCCCCGAGCTTAGTCGTGAGGATGGACAAGGGAAAGGCAGGAGAAGAGGCACCCCGGACAGAGGGCACCGCTTGGGCAAGGCACAAGGGGGAGAAAGAAGGCAGTGCCTGGGCAGGAGGAGGGGCAGACTTAGGTCGGATGCCGAACCCCACTTGGGACAGACACTAGCCGGCAGAGATCCCACGGCCCAGAGAACCCCCACCCCAATCCCATGTCTCAGCCCCTGGAATGGCAGAAACGTCACCAACCTCAGGGATGAGCAGGCCCAGCGCGGAGGTGTTCAGCGGGTTGTCCTTTGACCTCTGAAATCAGCCCCCCACGCCACGAAGGGTTTTAGGGCAGCCGCTCCCCAAGCTAGATCACCACTTGCCCCACGGACGGACGGGAATCACAGACCCTGTGTGACTCTTCCCAGAACTTTCCTGTGGCCCCAATCCCCGCTGCCCACCCACCCACGACCCGGCCTCCGCGGGGTCTCCCCGGGCTGGCCCCAGGCACCCCTGCCCAGCGCCCTGGCGGCAGGCCCAGTCCTCACCAGCTGCCCTGTGATGTCCAGGTTGAGGGCGCCGGCTTTCTGCAGCAGCAGGAGGGCGGAGTCGAACAGGTGCTGCGAGAGGCCCACGGTGGCCGTGGTGTCCTCGGTGTGCACGTGCGGTGGCAGCGTGAAGGGGGGGGCATCCCTGGGCAGGACAATGGGCTTGCCCAGCAGGAAGAGAACTGCCTGGGGGGGGAGGGAGAGAAGCAGCAGGGTGGCAGCAGGGAGGTGGCTCCACGGCAGATCCTGGTCTCCTAGACCACCCCTACCGCCACCTGTCCAGCCTCACACCTCTGCCTGTGTGCCACGCCCCCGCCAGGAAGCCAGCCCAGCTCCTCTCCCCTCACTCCCTGCTCCTTTAGGAATCTCCCGGGACACCAAGGACTCCAGAGGCAACACGCCCCCAGCTCCGGGCTGACAAGGAGGCGCTTACACTGATATCCAAGGAGATGTAGTCGCTGGTGACCGTGGGCGCGTTGACCATGGTATAGCGAATCTGGGACTCAGGACCCACAGGGTTGAGGCCTTAGTGAAACAGGATGGAGATGAAAAGATGGCGCGTTTAGTACTATCCACCAATGCCGCGTGTGTCCAGAAAATATTATCTGATTGCTCAGAGCCAGGCCAAGAAACAAAAGAGGCGAGGCAGGGCTCTGGTGGGCACGTCTGAGTGGCCAAGTGCACGCACCCAGGGTCAGCTACTCACAGCCTGCCGCCTGTCAGCTTAGACAGCCCTCAGCCAGGGGCTCCGCATTCCCATGTGGTAGAAAACTAGTGACCTCACGTTGGAAGGAAGGAGAGGGGTCAGACCAGGCACAGATACCTCCTGGCAAAGGCAAGAAGGAACCACAGAAAAAGAAGGGCGCTCATGTGTATCAAGGTCCAGACATTGGACGTACACGATCTCATTCAATCCTCAGGACAATCCTGTGGGGGCATTTTACACACACACACACGCACACACGCACGCACGCACACACACGCACACACACGCATGCACACACACGCATGCACATATACGCACATGCACACACGCGCGCACACACACACGCACATGCACACACACGCACATGCACACACAGAGTCTGGAGAGGTTCAGTCCTGCCCAGGAGCGTATAGAAGATCAAGAACTCCAAGGGCTCGTACCCCTGCGGCCAGTCAGCACAAAAGCACAAAGCCCGACCTCCCTACAGACCCTCCAAGCCAGCTCTCAGCCACGCACTGCTAAGAGCTCACTTCCTCTGAGGCGAGTTTATGGAAGGCTCAGAATATTCTGGTTGGGAAGGTGGCAAAGGGTGAGCCACTGGTGGGAACCATGTCCCCGGACACAACTGGAAGGCAAGGCAGGCACAGGCTCAACCCCAGCCGTCAGGAAAGCTCTGCTCAGTCCCAAGAGCTCCCCAACGGGAGGGAGCCACTGCTGCCCACAGCCGTCACCTGCTCAGGAACACCCTCCTTCCCTGTCTCACTCGCCCCTTCCCAGCCCCTCCCCCTGGAGCTCCTCCCACATGAACCACTCACGCTAAAATCCTCCTCTCTCGGTCTGCTTCTGGGGGCTCAGCCTAAGGCAGCTGCCTACTCGACAGTCAGTCACCCCTAGGTAATGGCCTCTGGAAAAGCCACAGGTGAACAAGCCTGACAGGGGTGGAGGACGTGCTGAGTCGGAGGAGCCTGTGGGACTTCCCGGAGGCGGTGTCCAGGAGGAAGTGGAATGTCAGGGCCTGAGCTTGGGGTAAGACCCCCAGCCTGAAAGTGGGGGAGGGGAAGAGGGTCCCACAGAGAAGACCAATTTGGGGGTCTGAGATGTGGGGGCAAGTCCAGGGGAGCACGAGGACCCTGAAATCTCCAGGCAGGGGAGACCATTGCAAACAGAGATGTACCCCTACACACACACACACACACACACACACACACACCATTCACGGCAAGAGCCCAGGACTGCTCAGCCCTCGGGCGTGAATTCCCCCCACAAACACACCTGCAGGAGCAGCTCCCGGGCAGCACACGGTGCCCGCACCTGGCCTGCGGCTGCACCTGCCTCTCCTCCCCGCTCCCTCCTGCCCAGAGCCTTCTACAGACTGTGCCCAGCCCTGGGCCTGGCACCCAGAGGCTCTGAGGATGCAAGAGAGGACAAGGATGGGGTCCCCTTGGATCATGCGCCCACCCTCCCTGAGCTGCTTAAAGAACCCTCAAAAATCTGAACTCAAAATTTCAACTCAAAATCTTCCAATTGTGAGTCTTAACATTGGAGAATCTTAGCGCCGTGGAATCTTAGAATCATTCACATTTTCAGAATCATGGGGTTTCAGAAACCAGATTCCCACCGTTGGAAGGGACTTTGCAGTTGTCTTAATGGAAACCTTGAAACCTTTCGCACCATCCCAGAGAGGCAGGGGTGCGGGGTGGGCACGCATGTCATGAGAGGGGGCTGGGCACGTGCTCGGGGTCCGGGGCTCGTGCCTGGGCTTTGTGGGAGGTGTTCTGTGGCTAATTCTTCAAGTGGACAGTTATGCATTTATGGTGAGGCCACATTAGGAAGGATAAACAACCACCATCTAACTGGTGATGCCATGAGTATTAGTGCTGGTTTCTGATTCTTGATAGCGATAGAAAGTTTTCTTTGCGATTAATTTAAGAAAAAGGAAGTTGATTGAAGGGAAATGTTACATCAGGGCAGGAGGCTGCACCGCATCCAGTCTGAGAGATCTTGCTCGGGGGCCAGCCTGGCTGGGTCCCTGCTGTGCCGCCCAGGCTGTCCTGCTCAACCTTTCTGGGCCTCTGGCTCCTCCTCCGCAAAATGTGGGTGGTAATAGAGCCTCCCTCGCGGGGTGGCTGTGACAATTAAGCGTGACAGTTCGCGTAGAGTGCTGAGCATAGCATCGGGCCTGGGACACAAGCTGGGTTTATTTAATAAAGTGCTGGACTTTGCGTCTTGGTTTGGGAGGAAAAAAGATGACAGAATCAAAAACTTCATTCTAGAACTTGGAGATCCTGAGATCCCGTGAATAATCAGGCAGTTTGGGGAGCCCACAAATGAGTCATCCTATGACTGGCCTCCTAGAGGTCGACCCTGACCCAGAAGGGGAGTCTTTGAAGGGTCTTAGGGTCCCAGAGGTCCCTCCCCACCCCCACTCCCAGGTCTTACCGATTAATGTGCCCAGGTGGACGTTGAGTTCCTGCACCAGACTGGCGATGCCCAGACACAGCTGCGGCCAGAGAGAGGAGGCTGGGGTCAGGGGCCCTCCGGCGGGAGGGGCGAGGGTCCCTGTCTAGAGCCGCCCCTGACTGGTGCACCAAGCCTGGACTCCCTCCCTCCTCCGCCACCCGGTGGGCGTCTCCCGGCACCTCCTCTGGGCACCGAGGAAGCAGGAGAAGCTGCCCACGGCTGATGGGGGCAGCATGGGCCCACGGGCATCGGGGACAGAACAGGGCTGGGAGCACAGCCGAGGTGCCCACAGGCTGAGCCTGGGCCACTGAGGCAGGGGCCTGCTGCAGCGGGCCCCAGAAGGCCAGCCGGGTGAGAGGCTGGTGCCCATGGTGGGCCTCAGATGCCAGGCCAGAGGGATTGGAGGCTCTTCCAGGCACAGTGGGCGGCCAGAGAAGCAGATTAAACTGGGGTCAGTGTGATCGAAGGTGGGGGCAGAGGAGGCACTGCAAGGCCGGGGCACTCGCAACCTGTCCAGGCCAGAGCGGGTGAGACTGGGCCAGGCGAGGCCGGGAGGAAGAGGGGAGGGCCGAGTCCACCCCTCCCGCAGTGCCGCCTGCAGCCCCTTGCCCAGAGGAGGCTGGCTGCGAGGGGAGCAGGGGGCCACAGGGAGAAGAAGCACTGGACCGACAGGCAAGGTCGAGGGACCACTAGGGCAGCCTGCAGCCACCTGTACCCCCTGAGCCTCAGTTTTCTCATCTGCAAGATGGGAATGTTGCAGTTCACCTCTGGGGGGCTGTTGACTTGGTCTCTCCTACTATTCCTTAAAGGGAGATGGGGGTGGGATGGGACGAGGCAGGGAGGGAGAACCAGCTCCCCCTGGGCAGTGGGACCCTGGTCATCTCCCCAGGTCAGCCCCATGCAGAGAATGCCAGGAGCTAAAATAGCAACAACAGCTGCACCCGCTCTGCCAAACGCTGTCCGAAACTCTTCTCAGATGTGGATGTACTTAGTCCCCACACAACCCCGCGGAGGAGGCACTTTGTGGAGTCAGGAGCAGAGAGAGGCTGAGTGACCGGCCCACAGTGCACAGCTGGGGAGGAGGGTGCCAGCACCCAGCCAGGCCACATCTGGCTCCAGCACCCATGCCTTGCCCACTGTGACTTTTTGTCTCCTTTCCATAAACCACAGGGTCCTCCTCCCCCAGCATGGAACTGGGTGTCCCCAGGAGGATGACCCTCCCTCCCCTCTAGCCCTCGGACCATCGCACCAGCCCCTGCCCTGCCTTCATGGGGAAATCGGAGGCACCATGAAGGGCCTTCTATTTTTAAAATTCCCAAGCGAAGGCCCCCATGCCTGAGACCCGCCCTTCCTTCACCGAGCGTTCAGGGTGGACGACGCCCCCTCCCTGCTGAGACATCAATCTCCAAGTCCTTTACCTTGTTACTCAAGACAGCGCTAATGTGCTCCTGCACCAGGCCCAGCAGCGCTCGGGACGTGCTGGGGACAGACAGGGGAAGGCTCCTGAGTTCCCGGACCACCCACGTTAGGTCCCGTCCCAGCAAAGACCTCAGACAAGTCCCTCCCCGCTCTGTGCCTTGGTGCCCACAGCCATAAAACAGGCGTGACTATGGGCACATCTTACGCCATCGTAGCCATTAGATGAAGTCCTGAGTGGGAAGCTCAAAAAATGTCACCGCAGCCTTAGCATCTGGCATTTCCGCCCTGCCCTCGCCAGGTACTCACCTGTTACTGTCATCGAAATCGCTGGAGTGGCCTAAGAGCGGGAGGCAGTAAGAGATGCTGACCACGGGGGTCCCGATGGAGCTCTGGGCCACTCGGGCGTCGGCCAGCAGTTCCGCGGGCAGCGTCAGCTCCAGGGGCTCTGGGACGCTGCAGGGAGGCCGGTCCTGAGCCCCCGCAGCACCACCCAGCACAGCCCACCACGGCTGGCGAGAGACCCCTCGAGTCCCCCAGCACGTGCCTGCCCTCCACTCACAGTGAGACAGCCCCACCCAGGACAGGCCTAGACAGCCCCGCCAAAACTCCACTCAGGGTCACAGACACTGCAGCAGGTGGATGTGACCTCCAGCTCCCTGGGCCCTTTCACCACGAGACCCTGGGCCAGCCGTTTGCCTCCCTGAGCCTCAGTTTTCTCTTCCATGAAATGGACGTAAGATGGGCGGTGCCTATTTCACAGGGCCGGGCTGAGTTTTCTATGAAATAATCATGTAAAACCACCCAGCTCAGAGCCTGGCCCACAGTAAGTACTCATAAAATTGTAGTATCAGGCGGAAGAGATAAAATAGTAGATCCCTCTGCATGTCCAGCTCATAGTTTGAGAATTAAACTCAGTGACATGGGACGTGCCTGATGCATGGCAATGATTCTGACAGCTACATTGATGGAGCGTCCTCCAGGCGCCTCGCACCGCGCAAGGGAAGGCAGTGTCATCACTATAGCGATGAGCCCAGTCCCTGCGACCCTCACAGCCACCCCACGAAGGTTCCTCCCACTTAACAGATGCGGAGACTGAGGGTTGGAGAAGGGAAGCGACTGCCCCGTGGCACGGCTGCTGGGCAGGGTCTGGGCTCTCAGGAGTTCTCCCAGGGTGGGAGGGAGAGGGCAGCGGCAGGGAGTCGGGGGCTCTGGGTGACGATCCTAGAGGAGGTGCCAAGCCCCTCCCCTCACTCTGCCCCTCAGAGCATCCCGGGAACTCCTCTCACACCCCAACAATGAGATTCACTCACCGAAAGATCTTAAAAGTAAAATTGGCTGCTGCCGACAAGCGAATCCCAAAATCAGCAATGAATTTCAGGTGGAATTGGGACACGTGGACATCCAGAATCTGGATCCTGCAGGACAGTGATCAAGGTGACAGAGAGGCCCCTCTTAAACCATGCTCTGAGGCACACCCACGCTGCTGGTGTTGTGAAGAAGGACTTTCCAACAACTGTAACCATGAGGTGGGGGAGAAGTGGTGAGTTCTCCATCACAGGGGGCATGCAAGGCAAAGGTGGACAAGTAGCTGGAGGGAAAACATTCAGGGACCCCAGCATTGGGCAGGACTTGGGGGAGATGATTGCTCAGGCTGTGACAATTTCTGACAGTGATCTGGAAAGTTGGGAAGGTGGGAAAAAGGCTGTGGGCTCCACAGAAGGCAGAACTCCCTCTCTAGCGTTCCAGCCAACAGAAACGCACCCGTCAAAGCTGCCTGCCCTGCTTGCTAAGCACTCCCCAGCTCACCTACGATTTCTTTTTCCTAAATGAAAGTCATTTTTGTCCTGTATAGAAGCGGGGGGAGGAATTCAGACATGACAAAGTGGTTTAAAGCGTAAGGGTCACATCAGAACCCGCCGTCAGACATCCTCACTGTTAGCCTTGGGTGATGTCTTTCTAGGACTCTCCGAGGGACGCGGGCCGACCTGGGACCCACACCTGTTCCCTCAACAGCCACCCTGAGTGTGTTCCCATCTACACCCGAGGGCCCTTGGCCTTGTTTTCAAACAGCCACGTGGTGTCCACCGCGTGGCCAGACCGCAGCGCTTACTGGGTGTTCCTGTCGCTCCCGGCTCTCCGCCATTGTTACCCACGCCAGGACCTGCCGCGCCCCGGCCCTGCCTGAGGGCTCTCAAGCTGGTGGCCTCCTAGCCAGATTATTTTTACCCACTCCTTGTTCCAGTGTCCTAGAGTTTTAGATGTTTCAAAACCAGTTGACATCATTCAGAATTTGATAGATTATGGATATCTGGGAAACCCAAAGATCTGTCAATATTGAGTGTGTGTTCCCATATAGATGGTGACAATTGGCCGGCCCCTGGAGGTGTCTCAGTTTGAGATGACCCCACCTACCTCTGCCTTTGAGTCACTGTGTGTTAAGGGGGGCGAGGGTGGGGGTAAATTCAGCTCAGACTTGTGCCTAAATTCAGGGTCTAGCTTTTGGAGGAAGGAGCTGAGGGTCCTGCCAGCCCTGGGGACCCAGCAGCCACGGTCTTGGTCCCTGAGGGTAAAAATCCACAAATTCAGAGGCACCAGGCCACCTCGGTTCCTTCTCCTAATTCCCCTTGCTACCCACTCGCTTGGTGAGGGGAGCACTGGTCCAGCTGTGGGGGAGCACCCACCCCTAAGCGAGAGTGCTCGTCTGGGGGACCGAAGGGTTCTGCCCAGTGGACAGGAGCACTCGCCTTGGGGGGACCATCCACCTAGCTGGCAGGAGCACCTTCTCTGGAGGGTGGGAGCACTCACCTGGTGGGCCGAAGCACCTCTCCACTCTGGTCCAGGAAATATGGGACAGTGACCTGCAGAGCCCGCTGGAGAGGGCCTTTCCCGATTTCAGACACTGTGGGGCCAGGGCAGGGTGAGATCACTGAGCAGCAGGAACACCCCGCCTACCACCAGCTGCCTGCACCGTGGGCGGAGGGGACGCGGGCTGGAAGGGGGGCTTGCACTCGAGCACACAGGGAGGGCAACTGGCTCCCCAGAGCCCACCTTGGGTGCACCGCTGGCATCGGGCCCTCTGCAGGGCACGCCCTGCCGCCCTCACTCTGCCTCTGAGAATCCTGCCTGTTTACCCCCGTCCTCAAAAACAGCAATGTCCTTTGCTCTCTTGCAAGGTTCCCGCTGAGTCCCACCTCCTCCTCCCACAGGAGCCTCTCCCCAGTGCCCGCGCAGGAGCATTGCCCAGTTCTGTGTGGTCTGCTGCGGAGGCGTCCCCTGGGCGGGGAGGCCGAGGACTCAGAGTCCCCCAGATGCTGGGTGCAAACCCAGCTCTGCTCCTCACTGCCCGCGCAGCTGCCCCGTGCTCAGTTCTCCATCCATAAATTTGCAATGACTGCGATGGATCTGTCGCTCGGGGTCATTGTAAGGACTCGGTGCACAGTAAGTGCTCGCTGTCACTGCTGCTGTTCACATCGGTAACAACAGTGGCCACCACTTGCATGGCGCTCCCGTAGGGCCGGGCACCCTTCCAGGTGCTTTCCTGTTCCTGTTATCGCGCCCGATTTACAGAGAGGTGAGGACACCTGGCCAGGGAAGCTGGCTCAGGACTGAGACACCTGGCGCCCAGGCTTCTGGGCTTCCTCACTCCCCTGCGCTGCTGGACCCGAGAAAGGTATTGATTAAACGTGAGGTGAGTTACAATGAGAGGGGGTGGGGCCGGAAGGGGGAATCAGGTTAGGAGTCACAGGCCCGAGCTCTGCTCAGACTCACTGTGGGCCCTCGGGAAGTCCCTGAGCCTTTCTGGGCCTCAGTTTCCCCAGACACAGAGCATACAGGTGGTGGTCTTCGTGTTCCTGATGTCCCGCCCCGGCCTGACCATATGCAGCTGAGCTGAGACTCACACCCCGGCCTCAGACTCCATGTGCAGTGCTCCCTGACACAGGGCTTGGACTCCGGGGCTTGCAGGACGGGGTGGGGGACGCAGTAAGAACCACCCAGCCCGGCCTTGGAAGCAACGTGTGCGGTTGGGCCTCCGCTGGATTTCTGCCAGGAAGAAACACAGGCAGGCGAGCCAGGGAGGACTCCCCGGGGACAAAGGAGGCTCACACAGGACAGGCAGAGGGCAGGAAGGCGGCGAGGGCGGCGGGCCTCACGTCCCTTCCTGCAGGCATCCATGCATGGCTCCATGCGCCCGTCACACTCCGGCACGGATCACTGACCCCTTTCATTGCCGGCCCATCTGCCCGGATACAAGGGCCCGGAAGGCTGTGTGTGCCCGAGGGTGGGGGACGCTGCTGCTTTCCTGAGCCACTGCCTCACTGCTTTGCGGCCTGGGCCACTGAAAGTTGCTTCTGCTGTCTGACCTGAGTCCCTGGCACTGTAATCTGAGCATGATCTGGCCTTGGGGAAAACAGCTTCTGATTCTCCAGCTTTGGGGGGACCCTAAAGTCTCCCCGGAAGGTGGCCAAGGGCAAATAAATATTTCTGTTCTGGGGTCCTGGACTTTGGCGGTTTTTGTCCGTCCCTGGGCCTCCCCAGGGGATGGGGCAGGACTTGGAAGGATCTAGCAGCAAGGCCATAGGACCCAGCCTTCCCCTAAGCGGGGCCCAGACAGGGCTGGTTCTCTCACTCTGAGCCCCGCAGGGACCTGGCCGTAGGAAGCTCCCTGCAGCGCAGCGCTCGCCTCGCCTCTCCCAAGCACACGCGTGCACGCTGACACCACACACGCCCGTGTGCACCCAAGGTGCACAGCCACTCTGTGCACATACATCCAGGCATGCGCCGTGGGCATGCACCCTCCTGGACATTTGAGTCCACGCGCGGGCACATCACCATGAAATTTCAAACTCGTGAGTAGACATATACACGAAAAATAGCCACTCAAACCGACCCATGCCCACGCCACCACAGCACATGAGCACAGTCCCGTGTGCACACTTGCACACTGGCCATAGGACATATGCTCCCTCCTACTCATGCATTCATTTTAATAAATATTTGTTGAGCTGCTCTGTGTCAGGCCCTGTCTGGGGACCAGGGACACAGCACACTCGGGATCTTACACACACGTGCAGACGTGGGCTCACAGGCGCACGCTCGGTGGCACGGCTCTTACCATAGCTCAGCGCCGCCTTGTTGAGTCTGACCACGGTGCCTGGCATGACGGCGCTGACCACCGGCAGCAGCGCCAGCAGCAGGCCCAGCCCACGCGCCCCAGCCATGGCTGCCCTGGCCGATGCCCCAGGATCTGTGGGCTGGGGTGAGGGAAAAGAATTAGGGAGCTTGGCCCGAATGGCCCACCCCTCATTGGAGCTCCCAGCCCTGCCCCGGGCGCCCAGACGTCAGTATTCGCGTCTCTGCACTGAGAACACTTTACCCCGCCTGCTTCATCCAGAACCACTGAAGAGATCTGGAAAAGGTCCCCAAGGCCCAGAGAAGAATGGTCCTGCCTAACGCCACCCAGCAGACTGGGGCGGGCTGCAGGCCCCAGGCCAGGGCAGAGGAGGATGGTGGAACCCCGCATGGGGAGGCTGAGGGCAGCTTCCTGTCCCAAGAGGAGAGCCCAGGCCCACCACCCCAAGGCCCAGGGCTGTGTCACCTGATGCCAGGAGTCCAGCCCAGTGTGACAGCCCAACCTGGTGTCCAGCTGTCCAAACCCAGCCAGGGGAGAACCCAGGGTGCCTCCTGTCCTGATCTCATCCTGGCCAGGTGAGGAATGGCCTCAAAGCAGGCCTCTCTCCTGGCCCCCCGCCCTCCCACCCCAGCCCAGCTGAGCGGGCGGGTCTGTGTCCGGCTCCGGGAGGGGGAGCCAGGCGGGAATGAGGGCTGCTGCGCAGATGGGCTCACTGAGGCCCATCAAGGTGGCACTGGCCAAAAGTCCCACAGCAAGACCAGGGATGGATGGGCGCTTCTGCAGAGGGCGGCTGGAGGTAGTGTCCCACAGACCAGACAGAGAACTCGAGACTCCTCCTAGGACAAGAGCCGGTCCCATCCCCGTTCCTACCTCGGGTGGCTCTGTGAGCAGGTGAGCCGTCTGCCCCAGGTGGGCAGGTGCGGAGGCTGCTATATGAGGCTCCCCGGCACACAGGGCCACTGGAAAGGGACCTGAGGAGTGGCAGGTTTGCTTGTGGTCGCAAGTGTTTTCCCTGCAAACACGGCCTCTGCCAGAGCGTCTCCTCCACGGACTGCGGCTGCCACGTAGCCAGGCCTGGCTGCCAACTTCGGCACGACCCTGGGGTCGGGCAGCTTTGACCTCAAGGGCCAAGAGATATCTGGAAGGAACGCTGATCCTAAGAGGGTCCTAGGAGGGTCCCCTCATCACCCCAGCCTGGTCCAGCTAAGAGCCAGGAGGAAGGGGGTGCCCAAAAGCAGGAGGATGGCACCTCTCCAGCCTGGTGCCTCCAAGTTCTCCCAGAAACATGGCCCTTTTAGGAGGAGCAGACTACCTGAGCCCTGACCCCAGTCACTGACTGATTCCTGACCTTTGTCACTGACTACTAAGCCCTGATCTTGGTCACACTGAGCCCTAACTCAAAAGGGAACAGATAAGAAAGTGCGGATGATCCAATCCCTGTTCCTTAACACCCCAGCCTCTCCCCAGATGCACGTCCCACTCACAGCGGGTTTAGCACCTCATCCTCCACACGACAGACTCCACCGTGGCTACA
The DNA here is from genome assembly GCA_008086735.1 of Cheirogaleus medius. Lineage (NCBI taxonomy): Eukaryota > Metazoa > Chordata > Mammalia > Primates > Cheirogaleidae > Cheirogaleus > Cheirogaleus medius. The sequence goes on along the minus strand of VBSM01001118.1, from coordinate 31,875,912 downwards.
TGGGACACAGCGAACTGTGTGTGCACATGGAGAAATCTGTCTTATACACCTGTGTGTGAAGGTTATGTGTGTGTTTGTATGTGGCTGTGTGTGCATAGTCACATGTACACATGTGCATTAGGTCATAATTACTGGCATCAGAGGAAAATGTGTGTTCTTATGTGTGAATGTGGACATGAAATGGGCGTGTTGGCATCTTGGTTTGTAGTGTTTCATGCCTGTTTACACAAACATACATGAGTGCAGATGGGCGTTTTGTGTACATGTATGCATATGTGGGTTTGGTCTACTGAGTGTTTGAGCCAGGCTGCAGGTGCATGTGTGTATGTGTGTGTAGTGGGCTGTTTCCTGGGATCAGGGTGTGTGTGCATGTTCGTGTGTCTGGGTGTGTGTGTGTGCATGGGGAGTGATGGCGTAGCTGCAGGGAAGGCCCCTCTGTTCCTCCGTATAACTCACCTGGGGCACAGGCACAAGGGATCTTGGGGTTCTACCCCACTCCAGAGCCCTCTGTGGCTCCCACTGACTCCACACCAGCCCAAATATCAGGCCCAGAGCCCAGGCCCACCCTGGGCTGGGTCCCCACTAGTACCCACAGAGCCAACAGAGGCCGCAGGTACCATCAAGCCCTCCCCGAGCGGCCGGCGCTACCCTGAGCTCATCCTGCCTCCCAACCAGTGCTCCCCTGCCCTTGCCTAGAGGCCACCAGGAATGGGCAGAGCCTGCTGTGAGCTCCGACCTCCTGCTCCTGGCCTCGGCTTGCCCAGCAATGCATGACCAGGCCCTCCTGCCCCTCACCATAGGGGAGCCAAACAGCAGACTCAGGGGACAGAGGTGCAAATATTGACCGAAGCCACTGTCAGTGTTTGCTCTCAGCATGAACACTTCATCTTCCTCAACATTTCCAGGGATATTTGGGTGACAGCCAGTAGACACAAAGGAGGGAGATTCTCCCCAGCCCAGCCCCAGAGCCCAGCAGCGTCCCCACAGTGATGGAGGCACCGTCCGGGGAGCACCTGCTTTGTGCACAATGTCCTGCCAGCCACTTTGCCTGTGGCCAGGTTTGTTGAATGAATAAATGAATGTGTATAAAATTGAAAGACCTTGTAACAGTTTTAGTGGTAGCGTTTTAGTTTCCCCTTCACTGAACATTCTCAGGGGTACTGTATTGGTTTCCTATTGCTGCTATAACAAATTGCCACAAACTTAGTGACTTTTTTTTTTTTTTTGAGACAGAGTCTCACTCTGTTGCCCAGGCTAGAGTGAGTGCCGTGGCGTCAGCCTCGCTCACAGCAACCTCAAACTCCTGGGCTTGAGCAATCCTCCTGCCTCAGCCTCCCGAGTAGCTGGGACTACAGGCATGCGCCACCATGCCCGGCTCATTTTTTCTATATATTTTTAGTTGGCCAATTAATTGCTTTCTATTTATAGTAGAGACGGGGTCTCGCTCTTGCTCAGGCTGGTTTTGAACTCCTGAGCTCGAGCGATCCTCCCGCCTCAGCCTCCCAGAGAGCTAGGATTACAGGCGTGAGCCACCGCGCCCAGCCCAAACATAGTGACTTAAAACACAAATTTATCATCTTACCATTGTGGTGGTCCAAAGTCCAAAATGGGTCTCGCTGAGCTAAAATCAAGGAGGTATTGGCAGGGCTGCGTTCCTTTCTGGAGGCTTTAGAAAAGTCTGTTTCCTTGCCTCTTCCAGCTTCTACAGGCTGCCCTCACTCACCGGCTCCTGGCTCCTTCCTCCACCCTCAAAGCCAGCAATGTTGAGCTGAGCGCTTTGCACGCTACCATCTTTCCATCTCTCACTTGTAAGAACCTCGTAATACGTGGGGCCTATACGGATAATCTAGGATATTCTCCCCATCTCAAGGTAAGCTGATTGGCAACCTAAATTCCACCTGCTAGCTTTATTTCCCTTTTGCTACGTAACCTAACATATTCACATATTCAGGATTTGGTACATGGGTCTCTTTGGGGAACCGTTATTCCATTTCCCACAGGTACTTAGCCTGCAATTTAGAGCAACTGCCACAAGGGGGCAAAAGTGAATTCATTTTAGCTGCACTGTCCAAATGGTCAGGCTCTCCACAGGCAGGGTTGACAGAAAACACTTAGCCAAACATTTCCACTCTGTTCTGCTTTTATTTTTCCCCAGTAAAATTTAGAACTTTATTAAAACAGCAACACATGTAATGTTATTTTGTGTTACACATGATGTCTACCAGTGAGAAGCTCTGCATTGCAAAGTGTGTTCACATACAACCTAAAAAGGTGGCAAACCCCGGAAGCTTGGGGCAGGAAGGGGTCTAGGGAACGAGGAAGTGCATGGCCTGCTGATTGGAGCCTCAGCTCTCACCCAGCTTCTCAGACACTGGCATGGTCTCTCCCATCTTGGGACCTCAATTTCCACATCTTAAAAGTGGAGAGCAGGCCAGGCGCGGTGGCTCACGCCTGTAATCCTAGCACTCTGGGAGGCCAA
>VBSM01001118.1:31845742-31856439 GCA_008086735.1 Cheirogaleus medius | reverse complement strand
GCGATCCACCTGCCTCGGCCTGCCAGAGTGCTAGGATTACAGGCGTGAGCCACCACACCCGGCCCCAATTATTTCTTAAGTGCCTACAACATGCCAGAACTAAAACGTGTAGGGAAACGCAGTGAGAGGTTATTGTAATGGGGCTAGGTCCATCGAGGGAAGGGCTCACAGAGCCTCGGGCCAGGTGGAGGTTTGGGACAGGTTGGCCTGTCCTTGCTACTAGTGTCCAGCCAGATGGCCACTAAGTCATGACCTTGGTCTCCAAAGGAAACCCTGATCACCCTCCAGCTCAGGGCTATGCAGAGGCCTTTAAGAAAACCCCCCAATTCCTGGTGACTGCCACGGCCCACACTCTCCCCACAGCCTCTGGGCAGAGGGGGGGTGGCCCCAAGCCTGGCCTTGGCCCACTGCCACCTTCACTGCGTACCCCACGCACCTCCCCACTTCCTGAGTTCTCCTCCTGAGATGCTGCCCAGAGCAGGCCACAGCAGAAGGATCAGAGGGCTCTGGCTCAGAAAAACCAGGGTTCAAATCCTAGCTCCACCAGTTTCCAGCTGCGAACCCTTATCCCTCCCTGAGCGCCAGTTTGCCCCGCTGTGAAGTGGAGCGAATGCCTAGGAAGGCCACCAGCTTGCTCCAAGGGGCTCGTGGGCAAGAGGAGGCTTTGGAAACACACCCTGGGCTGGAAGAAGCACGTGCCTAGCCCCTCTGAGAATGGCCACAGCCGCCCACGCCCTGCCCGTCCTGGTGTCCTTTCCAATCCCAGCTGTGACCTCGCCCCAGTCCCACGACGCACTTGTAAATCTGTATTGTCTGAGTCCCACCCTGTCCCTGGCCACACCCAACCGTGGAGATTGGCCTCAGGTGCCCGCTCTAGAAACTGGAAACATCTCCAGTGTGGCCACACTCTCCTCGGCTCCCCCACCTAGAGGGCTACTACGGGTTGACCTGTGTCCTCCAAAAGGATATGTTGAAGTCCCAACCCTCGGTACTTCAGAAAGTGACCTGATTTGGAAATAGGGCCATTGCCGATGTCATTAGTGAAGATGAGGCCATGCTGGAGTAGGATGGGCCCTTACTCCGACATGCCTAGTGTCTGTACCAAAGACATCAGGAAGACTCATGCAGAAGATGGCACGTGACAACGGAGGCAGAGCTTGGGGACGCGTCTACAAGCCAAGGAACAGCAAGCAGGGATTGCCGGCAAACGCCAGCAGCTTGAGGAGGCAAGGACAGATTCTCCCTTATAGGTTTCAAGGTGGCCCTGCTGACACCTTGATTTTGGATGTGGCCTGGGAACTGTGAGGTGATAGATTTCCGTGTTGAAGACCACCCAGTATGTGGTACTTTGCCACCAGCGTTTAGGGGCCTTCTCGGAGCCTAGGATGCAAGGGCAGAAGTCCCAACTGAGAAGGGGCTTTGTGTGGGCAGGTCAGGGGAGGCCTGCGGGGGTCTGCTTGGCCCGGGAAGGTGGCCCCTCACCCCTGTGCCCCCACCCTGAGCACATTGTCCCTGGTTCCCAGCGCCTCTTCCTTGGGGCAGACGGAGGGCCTGGGAACCCAGGGACACAAGCCATGAGCCTCTCGGCCCAGCCCATCCTGGGCCCCAGATGGGCATCTTTTTCAGCTCTGCTGTGAGGAAGAATTTTCTAGACCAGAAGGCACTTAATGGATGTTTGTTGTAAAAGTGAAAAACAGGGAGGGCTGCCAGGCTCGGATTTCCTGGGAAGCTAATGAGGCTTAAGCTTCGGGGCCCTGATAAGGCTGGAGTCTGGGTTTGTGCCTGTTGTTGCAGATTTGTTTTCTTAAGGGAATGTTGTATAAGCTTTAAGCCCCACAAACCCATGAGGTGCCATGAGAGCCCCCAGACCCTGGGACTGATCAAAAGGAGGCCCCAGGACCTCTCGGTGCGTGGACGGGGGTGGGTATCTGCGCACCAGAGCGAGCAGTCGCCCCGCGTGCTGACCTCCGCGCCCTCTCCCTACCGCCGCCTGGCACAGACCCCCGACACTAACCGCGAGCGACAGGCTTCTATGCAGGGGCTGTTGTGGGGGGTAAGGGGACCCGGGACCTCCCGCCCCGTCTGCCTCCCCTTCCAGTGGCTCATGGGGACTCAGGCAGACCCAGCTTGAAAACCCAAGGGCCAGAGGGGTCCCCAGCTTTCTCCAGCCCGGGCAGCAGCTGATCCCTGGAGCCCCCTGTCCCGACGGGCTCCACAGACAGACCTCAGCCACTGACTTACTTTGTGACCCTGTGAAGCCCCTCTCTGGGCCTCAGTTTCCCATTAAAAAATAAACACATCATGACAGGGTTAGACCAGCTGAGCCCTGGGGGGCCTTCAGGCGCTCACACCCTGCGACTCCCCAGTTCGAGTGCTGCAGGCCTGGAGGCGGAGGCGGAGGAACACGCTGTAACTGCCCCAAATGGGTGTGACTGAACAATGGCCCTAGGTGAGCCGTGTGGCTCACAGCTCTGCCATTTCCTGCCCGCCTGCCAGGGCAGGGACCATTGTTCCCAACCAGGCTCTGATGGTTCTGCCAGGGAAGGGGCGGCCCCAGCTCACAGGCCACACCTGCCAGCAGCTCAGCTCACTGCAGGGGCGGCTTTGCCGAGGCCGGCCAGGCTGGGGCTCCGAGAGTAAGGCAGGGCTCCGGCAGCCCCCGGTCGCCCCAAGCCAGGCCACGGACACCCTGGGGAGGGTTCTGTGCCCAAGGAGCTGTAGGAGTCCTCCCGATCCGCCCCTCTGGACTGCTGTGAGGCCCCGAGAGAACCAAGCTGCAGACGGGGCAGAGCAGCTTGCAAACGCAGGGGGTCTGGGGGTGTCAGGTGGTGAGGATGGACAGACACCAGGAGCAGGAGACATCAGACGGGCTGGACCATGTCCTGAGCCAACCCCCTGCCCCAGAAGTGTGACCTACCCACATCAGCACGGGGCTTGCAAAGCCCCCACCCCAGGCTTCAGCCAGTTGCACCCACATGTCCCGGGGGAGGGGCCATCCTCCCTGTCTCTGCCCAGGGTCTGCCCAGGGGATGTGACCGGTCCCTAAGACAGCAAGGGGCACTCAGCCCAATCTCATCACCTGTGGGACTCCCACATCTGAGAAAATTTATTCTCTTCTCCAGGACTCTGGCGCGAAGCCAGAGAAAAAAAGGGCGGAGACAGGCGGACTTTACCAGAGAGGCAGACGGGGTAATGGCGGGGAGGGCCACACCCTCTGGGCCTAGCAGGGCATAAGCAAGGGACGTGCAGGACCCCACGGGCCTGGACACCCTGCTGGAGGAGTAGAGAGAAGGCCGGGGCGCCTCAGAACCTGACATAGGAGCCCTTCTCCACGGAGGACATGAAGGCGGTCTTTGGAGGCCTTGGGAGCTGCTTGGGGGAGGCGGCAATGGGCACGGAGCTCTCCGACCTCTTCAGGGTGGGCTCGGACACTGGGGGGACCGAGTGTGTGGCCTGGGCCGTGGAGGCCAACCAGGGGCGCAGCAGGAAGCTGGAGGACTGGGGTCTAGGGAAGGTGGGCAAGGTGGAGTCCGGCAACCTGGAGGCTGAGGCTGTCAAGGACAGAAAGGAAGAGGAGGAGGAGGAGGCAGGGAGCATGCTGGCCGAGGTCTCCATCACGACCTGCTCCCCGCCAGGCTCCAGGTCTTTCTGGGTGTCAAGGGACGCCAGGCAGACACGTGGGCCCCTGCTGGTCGGGAAGCTGGGCTGCTGGGTGGGCGTCAGCTCAGCGAAGTGCAGGCTCTGGTAGACCTGCGGCGAGATCTGCAGGGACAGAGCAGGGGGCACGGGCACCTGCTGGAGCCGAGGGCGCCGGGGACCAACGGCAGGCTCACAGGAAGGGAGGGCCCGGAGGTCTTCCCATGCAAAAGGAGAAGTCGCCAGAGTACTGTGGCTGACACTAATGACCACGGCCCATGGGCCACGCCCACTCGACACCAGGCCCAGCACCCAGCCCTCCCTCCACACCGTCATCTGGTGCTCGCAGCAACCCTGTGAGGTCGGCACCCAGACTGTTCCCTTCTTGGAGCGAGGCCCCGGGCTGGACCCTGTGTGAGGCCCAGGCGCTAAGAGCTCCCTGGAGTGATCCCGCTCCTACCAAGCTCTCCCCTGCCCAGGACAGCTCTCCCCCTGCAGGGACATGGCCTTTGCCATCATCTCATTTGTTCCTAATCCCCACTAGAGAGAGGAGGGGCTCCCACGACGTCCCTGTGGCAGACAAGAGGGAGAGGCTGGGACCTGCCTGGGCCAGACGCAGGACAGAGCTTGAATCTGGTCTCTCCAAAGTCCCTTGCTCCCTCTTTTTCTCCCCAAGGAGAGCCACTCCTTCCATCCACCTACTTTGTCCCTCACTGTGGCACCAGGACACCTGTGTCTGCTCTTGGGCACCCACGAGCAGAGACACAGGCAGGAAATATACTAACAAGCAGGTGAGGAGCCAAAGGCCATGGTAAACGCCTTGAAGGCCACAGCCTGGTGCTAGGACCTAGGAGGGCCTTGTCCCATAGGCCCAATGAGGCTTGTCCTCAAGGACTAAGTTGTACTGAAGGCCTCAGCCAGGGCCTGGCAAACAAACCAGCCAGACCAGCCTCACCCCAGGACTGTCTGTGGCCCAGAGTCCTTTAAAAGGGTGAATGTCCCCATCACCCCCACTGAAGGGTCATGTGGGGCACGGGGCGGCTGCTGATGGGGTGGGATGCCCTGGCCTCCACCCCAGCCTCTCAGGGAGCAGCCTGTCCAGCCTCACCTGCTGCTTCATCCAGCCGTACTGCACGTGGGTGGACAGGAACCTGGCGTTCCGCCACCGCTTCTTGGGCTTGTATGCCATTCCCAAGACTTTGCTCACCTGCAGGAGTCATGCCCGGAGTGAGCCCTGGGGGGCAGGGGAGCCTCTCTGCCCACCCCCACGCTCCCCCAGCCTCACCTGCCCGCCCTGCGACTCCCACTTGCTCCAGCTGTCCTCGATGTCTTCTGGGAAGCTCTCTCCAGCCCCTGGGGACATCGGGGCCAGCGTCTGCAGCTTGGCCCCAGCTTCTGCCTCCATATCTGCCTTCTCGTTCAGGAGGGCCAGCAGTGACCCCTGCTCCCGCCGTTGGAGCACCCGGGCCTCAGCGGGGTCCCACTCCTCCCTAGCGTGAGGGGCTTTCCTTCAGGTGTGGTCCCCCAACCCGCCACCCTGCAAGGGACTGATCCCCTCCAATTTCATCCCTCCCTGAGGCCAGACTCCCCAGGGCCCCTCACCCAGCAAGTGTGTGATTAGCGTTAGCAAAGCCCAGATGCCGTTGGCCCAGCAAGCCCTGCGACTCTTCCACCACCTGTGCTTTCCTCCTTGGAGACCTGACACTTCTGGCCTTACTTTGACCCCTTGTGGAATATTTAAATATCCCCCATGCCCCCTCCCTCAGAAAAGCCCTACCTTTGTCTTGTTGGATATCCCCCTACAGGAATGTCAAGAATCACAAAGATTCTGTGGGTGCCTGGCAAACTCCTATTTACGTGTCAAAACCCAATCTAAAATCTCCTCTCCTATGAAGCCTTCCTTACTTGACCCACTCAATCAGGTAGATTGTCCTCTGAGTTATCCCTGTTCTCCTAATACTCCCAACACTTATCACATAAAACTGCAGTCACAAGTTTGCATGTCCATCTCCCCGAGTGAACTGTGAGTTCTGTGAGGCAGGACCTGTCTGGACTGTCTTGGATCTCTAGAACCTAGCACAAGGTCTGGCAGTCAGCAGGATCTCAATTAATTTTTTTTTGAATGAACCAAAATTATCTGAGACTTGGGTCAGGAATAAGGATGGAGTGGATGGAGGGGATAGGGGAGAAACCTAGATGGGAAGGAACAAGTAACAAGCCGCCTGCTCTTCCCTGTGGATCAGGGAAGTGACACGAATGTCTGCTCAGGACCAGAGCCTCGGCCATGGGGCCCAGGCAATGCCCTGGACGTGTAGAAATGACCTCTGCGGGGAAGATGGCCCTGGCGAATCTGAGCCTGGCACTGGGGCAGGGCCCCATCTGAGCGCTTGGGTTTCTGCATTTTCCCCCTTTCACTGCTCAGCCTTTCAGCTGGGCTGGGCTGGAACCAGGCCTCAGGCTCTCTTGCCACAGCTGCCACCTGCGAAGTCAAACTGCCTGCGGGTCCCAAGTGTCTGGCCTTCCGGGGCCCTCCCCGACCATGGCCAGCTCTCTCCAACCCAGGCAGAGGCTTCCTAGAGCCTGGGGAGGCTCCTGGCATCTCCCTCCTGCGGCCAGAGAAGATCAAGTACGCTGGGCTAACTCACGGCGGCTCCAGGTGGGAGGCCTTCTTGGCGGTGCCTGTGGAGTCGGCCTTCTCTACACTTGCTGTTTGTTCTCGAAGACCACTGGGGGCATCATGGAGTATTTTCCACATACTCAGGCCAAACGTTCCTGTGATTTGACCAGACCCTGCTCAGAACAAGGACTGGCGTAACCTTCTTCTCTGAACCCTCTGCCCCTTACCCTCCGACCTCAAGTGTCAGCCAGCAACCCCCACCCCCAGCCCACACACTCGCCCCATTACTGAGTGCCTGCCACCTGCCGGGCATTATGCTGGGCACGCAGTAAATACCTGCGTGAACCACACACTAGCCCTAGAACACGCCTGGAGCCCAGGCCTGAAGCACCCGGCCCACAGGCGGGATGAGATGGGAGAGTGCTGGGGCAGTGACCGAATGATCCTCAGGTGGGCTTCAGGTAGCTCAGGTATAAAATGGCAACAGCATAAAGTGACCAGACACCCATCAAAGGTGAATTTGGGGTGCGGGTGGAGAGGAACGGGGCTGGAATAGAAAGTAGTGAACATAGTGAAACTTGAGTCCTGTTTCTGAGCAGGGAATGGTGAGTCGTGGGCTATTCTCCTGCTACAGAGTTTTCAAATTTAAGAAAAATAGAACAGGTAACAAAATCATTCTTTTAACAAAATCATTGGACAGCCGTAGAAGCAAAGAGGATTGGATGGACTAAAATTACAGAAGAGGAAGAGTCTTTCCAAGAAGAACTGAGATTGGGAGCAGCTTTCTTAGCTGGGGGGCATGTCCGAGTCTGGGCACAGGCTGAGTAAGAATCAGGCTTGGCTTAGACAGAAGAGAAACAAGCAGAGCTTCTGACAGCCACAGTGGCCGGCATGATGGGTTAAGTCTAGTGGAGTCCTAGACGCACAGCCACTCTTCCTGTTAGGACATCCGCTGAGCACTGGGGAGGCTTGGGTTAGAGGGGTTGGGCCAGAAAAGCAGAACGAGCTCAGTGGGAGACAGAGTCCCACTGAAGAGATCTTCTACAACGAACACAACAAACTTCACTGTGACACGACAGAGGCAAACTCAGTCTCCCTAAAGCTGCAGCCCAACCCCAACCCAGCTCAACGCCTGCTTGCATTGAGGTGATCAGCCCCAAACAGAGGAAAGAGCAAATGCTCTGAGAGGAAATAATGTCAACTTCAGTCTCTACAGTTCTTTTATACAAAGTCCAGAAAAGGGGTTTTTTTGTTGTTGTTGTTTTACATATAAGACATGTGAAAAGGCAGGCAAATATAACCGATCATCAAAAGAAAAAACAGGCATTAGAAGCAGACCCTTCAGATGATTCAGACATTGGAGTTAGCAGATTAAAAACACTTTAAAAGTATTATAAATAATATTAAATAAAATTAAGGAAAATATGAATATAATGGGGAGTGGAATGAAGATTTCAACAGAGAATTGCAATCTATAGGAAAGAATCAAATGGGCATTTTAATACTAAAAAATATGGTACCTGAAATCAAGAACAAGGTAGAACTAAAATGTTAGGCAATAAAAATATTGAAGGCAGGAGGAGGGAGTTCAAAATATGACAAGTAGGAGAGGGGAGTTAAAAGAAGTTAAAACTTGCTTATTCAGGTCCTTGTCTTATTCAAGAGAAGGTAAAGGCATTAACTTTAGTCTTTCTTTAAAAATTAGATGAGAAAAATTCAAAATTACCCACTAAAAGCACAGGCAACAAAACCAAAAATAGACATTAAACTTAGAAATGTCTGTGCCTCAACAAAACAATTGACTGTGTCCTCCCCAGGGGGCTTCAACTCCTCGGGTTTCCTCTCGTTCGTTCCCACACGGACATCTCCCAACTCCAGCCCAGCCTGCAGGAGCTGCAGGGGTCCAGTGGGTCCCAGGTGGTCTGCGTGACTCCAGAGCCTGGTCATTCTGGGCGGATTGCGTCTGGGAGAGAGGGGCGGACAGGACCAGAGGGCCAGGTTTCCTCCATCCAGACTCTTTCTCCCCTTCCCTTCCCCAACCTGTAGCTGCCAAGAGAGACAACTGAGCCACCACATGGAGGCTTCCACAGAGAGCAGGGCTCAGACTTTTCCTTTTGGAGTCCAGCAGTGGGCCAAGGGGTGCTCAAATTGTGAGCCCTCTGCCAGCCCTCCCTAGTGCTGCTTGCCCAGTGACCCCGAGGCAGAGGGCACCCCATGGGCAATTTGGGACCAATGCGCCTCTCCCTGGTATGGTCAGGGATGATCTCCAGGGCCCCAGGGATGGGCACACAGGCCAGGCTGGGTACCCCCAGGTCTTGATCATGTTGGCCAGGGGCCCAGAGGAGATATTTGTGAATTAATCTCAGGAGGCGTGGGTGCCCACAGGGACAGATCGGGGGGAGAGTGCAGTGTTAGTCCTAGCTGCAGCATGCTCATGGGGCACCCCTCCTCCCACAGGACCACACTCCCAGCTCAGGCAGGGATCCTGGGCAGGGAACCTCCCAGTCCGCATCACAATCATGGGGGAGCTCAGCTAGCTCAAGGTCCTGTCTACCAGAAGACACTAGGGGAAACCACAAGATAGGGGAGGGTGGAGAAGAGCAAGGCCTGCTCCAGACTGCGGGTCTCACACAGCCCTGCCTCCACACGCAGACTTTCTGGCTGAGTGGGGCCACTTCAGCCCCTCCCTGGTGGGCTTTGCCCAGAGGCAGGGAGCTTACTTTCATTGTAAGGAAGCTCAATGAAATACAAGAGAAAATAGGAACCCAACACAAAGACACCACAAAAACAATGCAGGAAATGAATGAAAATTTCACTAAAGAAATGGAATTATCAAAGAAAAATCAAACAGAACTTCTGGAAAAGAAAAATTCCTTCTAGGAAATATAAAACACAATGGAAAGCCTTAAGAATAGGTTAGATCAGATAGAAGAAAGAATCTCAGAGCTAGAAGACAACATCTTTGAATTAAACAAGTCAGTCTAAGAGACAGAACAGAGGAACAAGAGGAGAAACCAAAGCCTATAAGAAATATGAGATGATGTAAATAGGCCTAACATAAAAATCCAAGGCATTCCTGAGGGAGAAGAAAATACACACGGGTCGGAAAACCTATTTGAAGGAATAATGGAGGAAAATTTCCCTGGCCTTGCTAGAAATCTAGACATCCAGGTACAAGAAGCTCAAAGGACTCCTGGGGGAAGTCCTTTGAGGGAGAAATAAAGACTTTCTCTGACATAATGGAATGAAACTAAAAATCAATAGCAAAAAGAAAACTGGAAAATTCACAAATATGTGGAAATTAAACAATGCACCCAGGGTGGGTGCAATGGCTCACGCCTGTATTCCTAGCACTCTGAGAGGCTGAGGCGGGCAGATTGCTCAAGGTTAGGAGTTCGAAACCAGCCTGAGCAAGAGTGAGACCTTATCTCTACTAAAAATAGAAAGAAATTAATTGGCCAACTAAAAATATATAGAAAAAATCAGCCAGGCATGGTGGCGCATGCCTGTAGTCCCAGGTACTTGGGAGGCTGAGGCACGAGGCTTGCTTGAGCCCAGGAGTTTGACGCTGCCGTGAGCTAGGCTGATGCCACAGCACTCTAGCCCTGCCAACAGAGTGAGACTCTGTCTCAAAAAAAAAAAAAAAAACAGGATCGCAAAGAGATATTTGTACTCGCATGTTCACTGCAGCATTATTCACAATATCCAAGAGGTGAAAACAACCTAAATGCCCATCAACGGAAGAATGGGTAAAAAGAGTGTATTGTGCACATACGATGGAATATTCAGCCTTTAAAAAGAAGGCAACACTGTCATATGCTAGAACATGGATGAACCTTAAGAACATTGTGAATCTAAGGTAATCAAACTCTTAGAAACAGAAATGGTGGTTGCCAGGGGCTGGAGGGAGGGGAATGGGAGCTGCAGTTGAGTAGGTATAGTTTCAGTCATGCAAGATGTGAAAGTTCTAGAGATCTGCTACATAACAAGTGTAGTAGTCAGAGTGGGGGCCACACGGAGGACCCCTGGAGTATTGGTTTCAGTTTTTTAAATTGACACATTGGGACTGCACACATTTATAGGGTACAATTTGATGTTTTGATACATATATGTCATATAATGATCAAATCAAGGTATTTAGCATACCCATTACTCTTACATTTATCATTTCTTTATGGTGAAAACATTCAAAAAGCCTTTCTTCCAGCTATTTGGTTATATACAATACCTTACTGTTAACCATCTTCACCACTCTGTGCTATGAAACATCAGAACTCACTCCTCCTATCTATTAATAATTATAACTTTGTACCAGTTGACCAAAATCTCCCCATCCTCTTCTCCTCCCTCCCCTCCCCAGTCTCTGGTAACCGCTGTTGTACTCTCTACTTCTGTGACATCCACAATATCAATTCTCTCTCTCTCTCTTTTTTTTTTTTTTTTT
>VBSM01001118.1:31834807-31845642 GCA_008086735.1 Cheirogaleus medius | reverse complement strand
CTCGGCCTCCCAGAGTGCTAGGATTACAGGCGTGAGCCACCACACCCGGCCTGTGTAGTAGTTCTATTTTTAATTTTTTGAGGAACCTCCATACTGTTTTCCATGATGGCTATACTAATTGTTCCTTGATATGGATGGTGACTATATGGGTATAGTTTTACCTTCTGAAAATTCATCAATCTGAACTCTTCTGGTTTGTGCATTTTTCTTTATGTATACTATAACAATTAAGTTTATTTTTTTAAAAGAGGAATATACCTTATAAGATATATGATCTACAAAAATATACAAAGGCAAACAATGTTGGGTGGATGGGTGCATGGTTGAGTAGCTGATGGATGAATAGACAGACTGTACAACTGGGCAGACTCACATCCCGTAAGACTATTTAAGCAAAAGCAGCTGCGGTGGCCTGACAGCCCCTCCCCACAGCATGTAAGGTTCATGCCAGCTTACAGTCTAACAGGGCCAGGAACAAGAAGGGCCACAGGGCAGAGCTGAGCTTCAGTAGGACACATACCAATGACATCACCGGAGAGTTTCCAAGCCTTGACGTTCCGGTCCTGGCCAGCACTGATGACCAGCTGGAAGCTGTCCACATACAGGATGTCTGTCACACTATCCAAATGGCCCTTCCAGGTAATCAGGAGCTTGGGGGGAACCAGGGAAATGGTCTGGCCAGCCACGACCTACAGAGGACAGGACAGGAGAACTACTTATACCACGACCCCCATACAGGCTCATCAGAGGACAGGCAGGACTGGAGGTGGCAGAGCCTGGTTGGAGGGGACCCAGGACACAGGCTAGAGTTCTAGCTCTGGACATATCCCACACTAACTTGTTTGTGACCTTAGGTAAGCATCATTGTACTCTCTACTTCTGTGGGTTGATGTTTTAGATTCCATGTGTGAGTGAGATCATGCAGTATTTGTCTCTCTGTGCCTGGCTTATTTCACTTAGTAATATGTCTCCCAGGTTCATCCATGTTGTCCCAAATGACAGGAGTTTCTTCTTTGTTAAGGCCAAATAGTTTTCCATTGTATATATATACCACATTTTCTTTATCCATTTATCCACTGATGGCCACTTAGGTTGATTCTATATGTTAGCTATTGTGAATAATGCTGCAATCAACATGGGAGTGTAGAAATCCCTTTGACATATTGATTTTAGTTCCTTTGGATATTTACTCGGAAGTGGGATTGCTGGATCATATGGTAGTTTTATTTGAAGTTTTCTGAGGAACCTTTATACTGTTTTTCATGGTGGTTGTACTAATTAACATTCCCACCAACATGCACAAGGGTTTTCTTTTCTCCACATCTTTGCCAACACTTACCTCTCATCTTTGTGATGATATCTATTCTAACAGATGTGAGGTGATATCTCTTTGTGTTTTAAATTTGTATTTCCTAATGATTAGTGATGCTAATAATTTTTTTTATGAGCCTGTTGGCCATTTGTATGTCTTCTTTTGGGAAATGTCTATTCAAGTCCTTTGCCCAATTTTTGTTGGTTTATTTGTTTTCTTGCTATTAAGTTGTGTTCCTTATATATTTTAGCTATTAATCCCTTATCAGATATATCATTTGCAAATACTTTTTTTTTTTTTTTTGAGACAGAGTCTCACTCTGTTGCCTGGGCTAGAGTGCCGTGGCATCAGCCTAGCTCACAGCAACCTCAAACTCCTGGGCTCAAGTGATCCTCCTCCTTCAGCCTCCCAAGTAGCTGGGACTACAGGCGCATGCCACCATGCCCAGCTAATTTTTTGTTTCTATTTTTAGTTGGCTGGCTAATTTTTTCTATTTTTACTAGAGACAGGATCTCACTCTTGCTGAGGCTGATCTAGAACTCCTTCCCTCAAGCAATCCTCCCACCTCAGCCTTCCAGAGTGCTAGAATCACAGGGGTGAACTACCACACACAGCTGCAAATACTTTCCCCTACTCTGTGAGTCATCTCTCACCTTGGTAATTATTTCCTTTGCTGTGCAAAAGCTTTTTAGTTTGATGCAGTCCCATTTGCTTTTGCTTTGGTTGCCTGTGCTTTTGGGGTTATATCTAAATAATCACTGCCTAGGCCGATGTCATAGAGCTTTCTCCCTGTGTATTCTTCCAGTAGTTTTATAGTCTCAGATCTTATAAGTCTTTAATCCATCTTAGTTGATTTTTTTATATTGTGTGAGATAAGGATCCAATGTCATTATTCTATATGTGGATCCACAGTTTTCCCAGCACCATTTATTGATGACGCATTTTCCTGATAACTAATGAAAAGGTGCTCGACTTTATTAGTCATCAGGGAAATATCGAGTGATTTTTGATCCATGTAAATGTATCACCTATTCAAGAAAACACATAAATAGTTTAATTATTTTTAAAAAGAATTCATGACTTTAGTGTCCTCATTGCAAAGATCAAAACCCATGGAAGGGGGTGTGTGCTTGTGTGTGCGTGTACATGAGTGTGTATTTGGTGTGTGTATTCTTGTGTTTTACTGGTTATCGATGATTTCTGGTTAACGAAGACTTTCCCACATCAGCCAGACAACCGTGACCAAGAAACGTGAAAGCTCATCATCTCAGTAGCAGAACCACGGTCCTCGCTCATTCGCGGGGCTCACAGGCACTTTCCTGAGCAACCTTGCAGGAAGCTTCCTACCTCTTTCTCATCCAAGGGAATGTAGTGTGGGAAGCCGATCTCAAGCTGTTGAGGAGTGGAGACCCGGAACTTGTTCTCTATTTCAGAGACGCCTTTACTCCCATTGGACTGGGATAGCCGTTGGGCAGAGAATACGCAGTAATCCTTGATGTCCCAGATCTAGGCACAAAGTATGGGTTAGTGGCCCAGCACCCCTTGACCCAGACCCCACCTCACTCTGTGAGCTCCTCCCAAACCATTCCTCTTCACTCCGGGGGCCGTTCTTACCTACATCTCTGAGATACCTGGGCACTCAGGGCCAGAAGGGGTCTTAGGGATCTTCTAGGCCAGACTCCTTGGCTAGCTGGCAAAGAGGGTGTGACTGGCTCAAGGACAAGATAATCCTGCCTCAGGTCTTACCACAAGGCACAAAATCAGTTCCTGAGACAGCTGGTGGCAGATTAGCCACAGGACTGGGGATGAGGGAGTCATCAGAGGACAATGACGTAGCATGGGATTCCCTGGGGAAGGCTTCCTAGAGGGCCTTTTGCACCAAGCCCTCCCTCATTTCTCTGGGCGTACAGACCAGGAGAGGCCTTCTAAGGCAATCCACCCTCTTCCCTCATTGTGTTACAAATGAAACCAGTACCCGGAGAGAGCAGGCACTAAACATGGGCCACGTGCAACCAAGAGTGGGCCCAAAAGCTTGGCTGGCACCAGCCCCTCAATCTTAATGCCAGCTTTTCCTCACCTTGATTTGCCCTTTGCAATCTCCCGTGACGAGGAGGCGGTCATTTTTGTCAGTGGCCATGGCACCCACGACAAATTGCCCATCATCTATGGGGTCCACGGGGAACTTCCCCAGCAGGCCCCCGTTCCTGTGGATGGACCAGGCGTAGATGTAGCCGTTGCTGCAGCTGCTCAGCAGGGCAGCCATGTGTGGGTGGCGAGGCCGGGTCTGCAGGAAGATGATCTGCGTGACAGAGGTAGGCCTGGCTCAGCAGGGCTGAGGGAACCCGGGAAAGTCACTGCACCCACCTGGTCCCCCAAGTTCCTGGGTCCCCAACAAGAACAGTGATGGTTATTCCACCCTTCCTACCTAGCTGGTGACAAGGAACATCGTACTGGACTATGAGCTATCGAGGACAGGGATTTGGGTCTTTTTTGTTCACTACTTTATCCTCAGTAACTGCAACGATGCCTGACACATAGGACATGATCACTGAATGTTTACTGAATGAAGACACACAAGTTTGACTTGATGTAAGGCTCAAACAAGATTTTTCAAGACCTGTAACTCGATTCAAAATGATTCAGAGAAGGAACTCTCCTCTTCATCTATATGTATCACGAAATACCCATAATTTCTAGCTGATCATCAAGAAAGCATTTTAACCAAATTCTAGTTCAAGTCTCGCTTTGATCAAACCCTTTGCTAAGTCCCCCCTCTGCTCGCTTCTGCCTTACATGCCACTGCTGTGGCCCACGTGGGGGCCACCATGGGAAGTTACCGGCGTGACAAGCATGGGAGGAGAGTTTCCTGCTGGCACCCTCGTGAGGCCGAGAGCACGGTCGGCGGGTAGAGCAAGTCCGCCGTGAAGGTGAGATAGGAGGCTTCCTCCCTCCTGCTAACTCAGAACTTGACGTCGTGATGGCTGACGTGTCCCCAAAACATGTCGCCAACAATGTAAAAAGAAATCTTGATTATTCTTATTTGCAAAGAAGTCCAAAACAAGATGCTCAACCTGCTCCCCATCAGTCCAGGTGCCAGGGACAAAAACCAGGACCTGATGGCTTCACTGGTGAAGTTATCACACCTACAATGAAGAATAAACACTGACCCTTCTCAAACTTTTCCAAAATACTGAAGAGGAAGTAACACATCCTAATTCATTCTACAAGGCCAGCATTATCCTGATACCAAAGTGCCAGACAAAGGCACTACAGAGAAAAAAAAAATATATATATATATATATACACACACATATGTAAACCAATATCCGTGATGAACACTGACGCAGAGCATCACACTTGGCAGGCGGGAGCCCCCTGGCAGAGCAAACTGAACCTGCAGCCTGGGACCAGATGAATCATCAGAGATGAGGTCTCGCTGTGTTGCCCAGGCTCAACTTGAACTCCTGAGCTCAAGGGATCCTCCTGTCTCAGCCTCTTGAGTGAGTAGCTGGGACTATAGGCACACACCACCACCCTTACCTAATTTTTTTAAAATTATTTTTTGGTAGAGATCAGACCTCGCTATGTTGCCCAGGCTGGTCTTGAACTCCTGGCCTCAAGGGATCCCCCCGTCTCTGCCTCCCAATCAAGGTCATTTTTTGAAGTCCAGTTAACTCTTCCTTGGCTAACATGCTCTAGCTTTATTTTGAATGGATTAGTCACTCAGTCTGGCCTTTATCACTCTCCATCAAATGAGACAGACAAAGTTCACAGGGATGGATTCCAGTTCAGTGCTGGAGGAAGCTAAGCAAGCTGATCCAAGGCAGAGCCGCACACTTCTAGGGGATTAACAAAACCTTGATAATTGACATCTTGAACACAGCCTGTACCCAAAACAATTTTTCATCATTCGAGCAACAACAGCTTTCACTGACCACAAAAGCCATGTTTATATTGTGTGAAACCTTATTTATTGTTTTGTTATCCAAAGATAGCCAATAACCACATCCCAGAGTATCTGCTCATTTTATATCCATGGGTGAAAGAAGAAAAAAAAATGCCAAACTAGTTCACATTTCCCCTTCCTCTAGCCATCCCCACTTGGACTAAATGGTGGTGTATGCCTGTCCTTATGGGTGACATGTTTCTGATCAGCCAGCTGGGAGGCAGGTTCCTCTCCCCTCACCAGAGCCCAGAGGCAGATGCCATTTTTTGAGAGGTCAGGGCAGCAGCCTAAGGCAGTGATCATCTCTCTGGAACGGTGTGAGCCCCGGCCTCTCGCCTCTCCACCTCTCTGCTACAGGAGAGCCACAGTGCAAGACACTGGGAGACATCAGATGGTGTTCTTCCACTGAGCATCCAAGGCAGGGTCCTCTGGCTCTCAGAGAATCAATCATGAAGGAAGTTAAATGGGTGACCATAGTACAAAACCAGCTCCAATAAAGCGGATAGAAGTGCATTAGAAACTCAAGCTTCTCTTCACCAAATAGTTTCGTAATACAAGAATGCCCAGTAAAAGAGAACTGCAAATCACTTTGTTTACTGAAGCCTGTGAACCCCAGTGGTGGTACACACCTGCAAAGCACAGATCCATTGGTCAAAGAGGTCCAATAATTACCTACTAAGACTGTGTCATTAGCCTCATCATCCTCCCCCTCTCTCCTTTAAAGGGGATGAGTGCTTTTTGCTTAACATCTTTTATGCAATGTTTATGCAATTTATTTGTGGGGACAAAAGAGACTTTATTTTAAACACTAATCCACCTGACTAACCCCAAGTCCACCAATGCCTCCAAAGTGTCTAGCTGATGTATTACTCTTTATGTAGGAACACCTATTCACTATAAGTTTCGCTTTCCTTCAAAACAACCCTTGATGTTGCTGCATACATAATAGGCTATGACACTTTTAGCCACCTACACATTCCTCCCAGACCACGTATACTTCTTCCCTAAGATAGAAGCCCTGGGTCTCAGGAGTTGCCATGTGGAAGATCTACCTGTCTTGCGGCCACCAAAGACCATGCTTCTATCAGTAAGTTCCCCTAATAAATCATCCTAAAACAAAAAAAAAAACACTGATGCAAAAAATTCTCAAAAAAATACTAGCAAAACCAAATTCAGTAGCATATTAAAAGGATTATATACTATTACCAAGTAGGATTTATTCCTGGAATGCAAGGATGGTTCAACATATGAAAATCAATAAATGTAATATACCACATTAACAGAAAGAAGTACTCTATCTTGAACTCCAAACAAGCTCTCCCCCGGAGGGTCTTTGTGCCTGCTGTTCCCTCTGCCTGGGTCACCCTCCTTCCAGATAACTGCAGGCCATGTTTCCTTACTTCCTTCAAGCTCTGTGCAAATGCCGCCTCCTCTGTGAAGCCCTCCCCCGCCAGCCTATTAAAACAGCAACACCATCGCCACCTCCCATGGCTGCTCTTCCCGCTCTATTCCCAGCTTTCTTGTTCTCCACTCAATTTGCTCATTCTCTGACGTGCCCTTTATTTCACTTCCTGGTTAATTGTCTGTCTTGCCCCAACTGGAATGGCAGCTCCATGAAGGCAGGGGCTTGGTGTCTTTTGTTCACGCTCCCTCCCAGTGCTGGGCATGTAGGAAATGCCTGTGCCGTGACAGCACTAGGTCACCAACCCAAAAGGTCAGGGTGGGAGCCATTTACCATGGATTCACAGATTTGAAGAGATAGGGTCTGTTGACAATTCTGCTTCCAAGAATCTGTCCTTTCAGTATACTCAGACTAGTACACCAAAATGTATGTAAAAGGATGCTCAATGCAGTGCTGCTTCTAAAAGCTAAAACCTGGAACTAACTGCATGTTCATAATACATCTAAATTATGGGGCACTATGAAATCATTAAAAAGAATAAGATAACAAAAGACTAAGATGACCCTAAATTACTGACATGAAGGCATATCCATGATATATGCTTAAATTAAAAAATCAAATGGCAGGACACAGCTATCATTTAATGTCACCGGTCTAAAAAACATACAAAGGCTCGAACCAATCCGTTAACAGTGACTGCGAGTTGTGAGTGGCATGGGGTGGGATGAGCAACACACAGGGACCTTTATTTTTTCTTTACACACACTTCTATTCTTTCTTTTAAATTAACTAGCATTATGACTTTTAAAAGTTTTTTAAGGTACTTTTTAAAAGGGAAGGAAGAACATTCACAGAAGACGATGTGCAGCCTCCCCGCTCTCCACCCAGCACCGCAGGGCCCCACTCTGGGGGCACCGCCGCTGGTTCTCAAGTCCCTGGTCCCTGGAGCTGGGCGATGGGGCAGGCCTGCCACACCCTGCCTCAACTCTGATATGTATTTTCAGGAGGGGGAGTGACTATCACAGTGAGGGGTGTCCAGGGTCAGAAAGTGCAAGGTATGGGAGGAACAGAGAACAGAGATAAACCGATCCCCCAACTTGAATGCCATACAAAACACCGTCCCCGGTAATAGGAGGGCATTCTAACAGTGGATCCTAGAAATGCCACTTCTCCTACCTCCCAGCCCAACACCCCGAAGCATGAGGGTCACATTGCTCACCCCCCTAAGTACCCCCTCGCCCAGGCCCCCCAGCCCCATCTGACTGCCGGCTGCCTGGCTCACAGCCCACTCCCTGGCAGGGCATGGCCAACCTTCTCCACAGAAGCGCTGGACTGCAGCAACATCCTCTTCCGGAGCTCCCCTTTTCTCACTTCAGCCTCGTGTGCTGTTGACGGCTGTCTGCTACGGAGCTTGGTTGACCGCTTGGAACCCTCAGCGCTGGCACATTTCTGGAAAGAAAAATGGGCCTCCCGGGTCACCATGAGGCTCTTTCCCTTCCCCGTGGGGACCAGATACCAGAGGCAGATGATAAACGAGCAGCCGCCCGACCCAGAGCAAAAGTGCCGCCCTGTGGGAAGCACAGCAGGTGTCTGGTGCGGCCTGAGCTGTAAGCCACTCTGACGCTGGGAAACCTCCATCTTAAGTCACCAGCAATTCTGCTCTCTGACACAGAGGCTTGCGTTTGCCTTTGGGAAAGATCCTTCCTTTGTCCTGGAAGAGACTACCCTGGTTAAAAGTGAGGACAGAGGGGCCTATGTACCCATTGCTCTAGAAGATTTGAGAGCAGGGGTGTGACCCTGACACTTCAAAGATGGCACGCGTGTTGTATGGTAAAGGGTACACATCTTAACGGCAGAATTATGTCCTGGCAGATCATGTTAGATCTAGGTGTAGACTACGCTATGCCTGGCAATCATGTGCTTGGGCAGGGCAGCGGTGCTCATTCAAGCCTCTGCTCAGGAAGGGGAATCAGACGTCGGCTGGGGAAACAACCCCACTGGCTCCTCTGCTGCCATGGGAGCCTCCTGCCCTCGTTCTCGCGGCTGCAGGCCTGAAGCCCACCCACCCGCTGCGGGCAGGGAGAGTGGCTCCTCCTGCTCTTTCTCCCTGCTCCCCCAAAACAGAACCATCAGTCATTCAAGGAAGGGTTAATCCTGGGGCAGAGACGTGGCCCAGAGGAGAAGGAAAGTGGTTTGCCAGCATCTGGGCCTCAGACCTTCACAGCCCGGTCTCCAAGGAGGTGAGGCCTCCATGGCTCCCCTCTGCACCTGGGCCGGGGCGGGGAGATGTGAGCTTGAGGACTGAGAATGGAGCCCAGGATCTAACATCCAATTTTAGACTTTTAGGGTTGTGTTCTCTTTGGGTCCTGCCTCTAAGCTTTCAGACTTTGGGACGTGGTATTGCCACGCTCTGGGAATGGGCCGTGCCCAGGCTTGAGGCAGCAGAGTGGGTCAGATGCGATGGGACTAAAACAGGGAGGTGCCCTGCCTGGGCCCGCAACGCTTGTGCCTCTGCATAAGAAAACAAACGCACAATGAAGGAAAGCAGGCGGCTGGAGAGGGAGGGTTGCCTCCTGCTTGGGCTCTGGCTCCCACCTGCTGGGCCACAGGCTTATCTAACTCCTTGTCTCTCTCGAGTCCCATCACCAGGGCAGACAACGTCAGGCTCCGCCTCAGGCTGGCACTGGCCACAGTCCTGTGGCTGACCGCAGAGAACTTCCTGGGGGCCTTGTACGCCCACTTTTCCGGCTCCACACAGGGCCTGCTGGGCCCCTGGCAGTCGTCCACGTCTTGCACCTGTGCCAGGGAGAGAGTAGCTCCTAGGACATGGCCATGTCGTGGAGGGAAATTCAGCCCTATGCCAACACTGCGGGGCCCTCCCAGCACCCCAGGCCTTGCTTCCCAGAAACCTAACACCCTTAAGGGCATTGGATCAGAGCTTAAGACCCCACCCCCGGGCCAGCTGCAAATGCCCCGAGTACCCGCAGGCAGGACACTGCTCCCATGAGGAACTCAGTCTCCCCATCTGTAAAATGGACAGTGGTTTCCAAATCTTTTTGAGGTTGCTTTTAATCTCAAAGGAAGCTCTGAAGTATAAAACGGATAAAAAGCTGAGCTCTTCTGGGGAAGCCCCACCTACCAGAGCCCCCTCATCCCTGCAGTAACTTCCAAGCATCTCTCCCCAACACCTTTGGAAAACCACTGGATGAGGTGACCCCTAAGGTCCCGTCCAGCTTTAATCTGCTAAGATATGGCAATTCAGAGACTGTACAGGCTTCCTAAGCCCCTACTAGGAGCCTGGTGGCCCAGAGCAGTAATGTGTAACAGCAATGGGTAAGATGTGAGCCACCTTTAAGGAATGAGTAACCTGTAATACTAACAAGGACAGGACTAGCACCATCAGCCCTGGAGCCAGACTGCCTGAGTTTGGTTCTACCCCTCGTTGGCTGTGTGACCTTGGGCAAGGTAATTAACCTCTCTGTGCCTGTTTTCTCATCTGTCCAATGAGGAAAATTAGGGAAACCACTACCTACCTGCCTAGTTCCCAACCCCTTCCAGAACAAGTCACCACTGTCCCTTTTACTTCCCAGGGTGCTCCCTGTCCTCCACGCCCTACAGGATTCTGGCCCACAGCCGAGAGAAGGGTGAGAGGAGAGTGACCCTGCTGACCATACCCTCTTGGGCTGCAAGGGCAAGGGGCTCTCAGAGGCATTGAAATTGAAGATGGGCTTGAAGATGTTGGTATTCCAAAAGAGGATGTCACCATTGTAGGAGGAGGTCCCGAGGAACTGGTTCCGGTACTTGGCCATGCTCAGGATGTCCTCTGTGTGGAAGGTCTGCCAGTGGTGGCACAAGAGCACTGGCCTGGTCTTGTGGAACCTGTTGTGCACAAGGCCAGAGGCAGGAGAGCTGAGAGCCCTGCCTTTCATGCTCTACTGGGAGAACACTGAGGCCTTTAGGATTCTGGAAGCCCACTCAGAGAAGGATAATCTCAGCTGTCAGAGCTGGGTTGAAGCCATTGGCCTCATTTACTGAACACTTACTACGTGCCAACTATAAAGACCCCATCCTAGGTGCTTTACATAAACTAACCTTATGGATAATCAATCTTAATTCACCCTCAGACACCTGGGAAAGGATTAAGGCTCAAAGAAGGGAGAAAGGCCCCCTAAAAG
>VBSM01001118.1:31788077-31827753 GCA_008086735.1 Cheirogaleus medius | reverse complement strand
ACACACGTAACCTAAACATTTGTACCCCCATAATATGTTGAAATAAAAAAAAAATTAATAAAATTAAAAAAAAATCCTACCATAACACATAGTACTTTCTACCTAAATTATGTTTTTCTTCTACCTTGTATGTTCCTTGAGAGATGGGACAGTGTCTTATTAAGATATTCTCAGCTCCCAACAAAGAGCAGGTGGTCCATAACATTTGATAATCTGAAATGAACTTCAAAAGTCTATTTAATTCAATAAATGCTGACAGCCTGCCTGCTACTTGGCAAAGAGATGAAGGAACCCACACGCCTCCTTCTCAAGAAACATGCCATTTGGGGGAAAGCCAGCCAAGCGCACAATGACATGCGTGTGCCCTGCCAGGGATGCCTGGTCAACAGGCGACATGAGGCCTCGGTGGGGCTCAACCGCAAGCAGCACCCTCTTCTCCTTTCTAGGCAGAACCTCTCCGTCCACTGGTACTCGTCGGCCTCGCGGCCCCCTGGCCCCCATCCTGTCACAGGCCCATCACCTCCACCCCACAGGCAGCAGCTCGCACTCGCTACCCGTCTCCCCTGATCTCCAGGGTCAGGGCAGACCTCTCGTGGGCACCAGCTAAGTCCTAACTCACAGACGGCCTTCCTGCCAGTGTCCTCCAGGCTCTCTCCTCCAGAGAGGCCGCTCAGACGTGGCCCCTGCCTTCCTGGAGTTCCTGACTTGGCAGGAAAGACAGTCACATAGCAGGACAGGACAGAGTTGTGAGGGCCACGACCAAAGGAAGGCATGGGGCCAAGGGAGCGTGGAGGAAGGCTCTAGCCCAGCCTGGGGGTCAGGGTGGGCTTCTGGAGGGAGAGTCCAGAGGATGTACAGGCAAGGAAAGGCACAGAGAGTGGGAGCAACAGAGAGGATAACAGGCCAGGGACCTAGAAACAGTCTTTTGGGAAATCCCAAGACGTGGAGCCTCACGGGCCAGGCCACAATCTAGCAGCTTCGGCAATCTCAGGACGGACGGGACGTGACCACCCCTCGGGTTCCCTGGGGACGTCAGACCCTGGCCCTCCCGGGGCAGCGCTCACTGAATAGGTGCTGCAGATGAGGGTGTTGCCCTTGTGGAAATAGGTGCTGGTGATCGGGCAGTTTCCCAGGGCAAACAGCTTCCCGGAGAGAGACTGGAGGCATATTTGGTCATGCATGTCCCACACGCGGATGTTCTGGGGGGCGGGAGGCAGGCAAGAGGCCGAGGGTGGGTGCTCGGGGATGCAGCTGGCACCTGAGGCCTCTCGGGTGCCCCCTGCGAGCAAGGCCAGGGCAGGGCATGTCCTGAGCACTGCCACCATCACACCCTCCCCCAGAGAGGCTGTTCTTATGCTCACTCGACCCAGGTGCATGGTGGGGGGTGGGATGAGGGACAGCCCTGCCCCCCAGCCTTCCCCCAAGCCTCAGACCACTGCAGTCGCCGACTCCACGGCTGAGCATGGAGGCCAAGGCGGCACGTGCAGCCAGGCCCTCCTGTGCTCCCACTCCAGCCTCACGCAAGTAAAGCCAGCTTGGGACACAGTCCGAGAGTGGCCACCAACATAGTTGCCAAATGGCCTGTCTGTCCCCAGAGTAGCCTCCCATTCAGAGGAGCTTTCCCCAGAGGGCCCTCCAGGCCCTCACTTCTTAGAGGCAGCCTCTGCCACGGCTGTGACAGTTTCAGCATCCCGTCCCTGTCCCCACCCCTCCAAGCTGAGATCCTGGGTCGGAGGTGATGGTGCCAGCTCCCACAGCTGGGAAAATTCCAGACAGTAGTATGTGTGAGGAGGTATTGGGGAGGATGGCCTGGGTGACCCTGAGGGCCCAGTTCTGGAGGACTGCTCAGGACCCAGGGCCGCCTTCTCTATCTACTGAGTCCCAGAAAACACGACTTGTCCCCCGAGAGAGGGCACCCTGGTGGCCTGGTACACTGGACAGCCCAGCAGATGGGTGGCATCCTGAACTGTTAGCTGCAGAGGGGCAGGGATGGGCCCGTGCGTCTGAGCGAGGCCGAGGCAGCCCTGCCAGCCAGGCGGGGGGAGGCCAGCGGTGCAGCTGACAGCGCAGACGGGGCGGGGGAGGGCGCATGTGTATCATACAACTACTGCGCGCCAGACACTGCACTCTGTTTTACTGCCAGGTCCCCTCTAAACCACTCAACAGCCCATTCTATGGGTGAGGAGACTGAGGCTCAGGAAAGGGAAGGGACTTACTTGCCCAGGGCACAGAGTGAGCAGCCAGGCTGGGCTGTGCGGGAACCCAGCTCTAGAGGACTGCTCGGGACCCAGGGCCGCCTTCTCCTTCATCCCTCCCGAGG
Source organism: Cheirogaleus medius (assembly GCA_008086735.1). Taxonomy (NCBI): domain Eukaryota; kingdom Metazoa; phylum Chordata; class Mammalia; order Primates; family Cheirogaleidae; genus Cheirogaleus; species Cheirogaleus medius. The sequence goes on along the minus strand of VBSM01001118.1, from coordinate 31,825,433 downwards.
CTCCTCCCTCTGGGCCTTTGGCCAGGACTACGGGCCGGGAGGTGACACTGTTCCTCCCAGCATCACTCCCCTGGGCTGGCTGAACCAGCTCACCATCCCCAGGGCCAGTGTCCCTCCTAGAATGACAGAACTCATGGGGGATGGGGGCTCCGTGAGGTAGCACCTTGTCCTTGGAGACGCTGATGAGGATGCTGCTGTTCCTGCTGTTCACGATGACGTGTGTCACTGAGGTCTGATGTCCCTTCATCAGCCACACAGGCTTTTTTGAGACAAAGGGGTTCCAGAGGTGGATGATGGGGTTGTAACCACCGGTCACTGAGGTCAGGAAATGGGTATCAGTCACCCAGGTCCCCACTGGGACCCTTCCTCCAGGGCCAGGCCTCAGCCCCAGCAGGGCTTGCCAGGTGGGGGTGTCACTGGGCTCCATCGCTCTGCCCTCTCCTCCACCCCCATCCCGTGCAGATCCTGCGTCAGCACGCCGGTGCCCACAAGCAGGGCTGAGAGCAGCAGGAGAAGAGGCCAGACCGAGGCCAGTGCCACTGGGCCTTCTCCCCAGCCCTGGTGGTGCCCACGCCCCCCAGCAGCCCTCACCCCAGCTCTGTCGGGCCAGCAGCTGTGGGCGACATGGAGACCACTTACTCACCCAGGAAGTTCTTGTCTGGGCAGTAATCAAAGCAAAGAATCCCTTTTCTTAGATTCAGCACTGTCAACCTACAGTGGCAAAGAGGTAAGGGCTGCAGGGCTTGGTGCAGCAGCCTCAGCGGGCCTCCGAGACTGAGCAGGTGGGTGGCAGGAGCTGGGGGCAAGGCCACCAGCAAAGCGGCAGCTCATGGGAGAGGCGCCCACTCGCGGGTGGAAACAGCCCCGAGGCAGGAGCAACTCCTGACATTAGTAAGGCATCTGGCCTCATGCCAAGGGCAACTTAACTGGACTTTCACGTCAACTATCCCAGGACAGGTGTCCTTCCATCCACCACACACATCAAGAAAAAGGGGGGCTCCAAGGGTGGGGGGAAGGGAAGAGAGCATCTGGGTGCCACGCCCTTGCTATGCGCTGGTCCCTGCACCGCAGGCTGTCTCCTGGGTCACTTGGACCCTCACACAACCCTGAAGAGTGGCATCGGCCTGTGCAGGGATGAAGACCCAGAAGGAGAAGTGAAGGAGCTCGCCCAAGGCCACACAGCTAGCAAACGATCGGTTTGTGGGGTTCAGGACATGCTACCCCAAAATATGGCACCTTGGCATTTGAGACAACAGCAGAAGCAAGATGCCACTCTCGCCTCCCCCTTGCCCTCCCCCCAGAAGCAGGTCATAAAACTTCATCCCATAGGCGCCCACCCTATACCTGGAGGAACGAAATGTCTTTATCTCTGGAGACACAGGGACACAGAGAAGAATCTGAACAAACAGGGCTTGCTAAGTCCCCGCCCCAGTTTATTAACATTGGATCGTAGCCCTGTGTCCGACCGCCCGACCGTACTCCTGCAGAACTGTCCACGCGTCGTCAAACTTAGTGTCAAAATACACAGCTTTCCCTGTTTCTTTGGGTCCTCTGTCCAGAAGGCTCTCATGTCACATAAAACTTGTATTAAATACATGTGTGTGCTTTTCTCTTGTTAATCTATTTTCTGTTATCGGGGCCTCAGCCATAATCCTTGCAATGAGTGAAGAAAAAATATTACTTCCCCCCAACAGGGGTCAGGATTCAGACCGAAGGGCCAGGGTGACCCAGGCAGGAGCGCCAGGAAGGCCAGGGCCCAGCAGCCCTCACAGACCCAAGAACCCGAGGCACCCTGTGCCTTTGCCCACTCTCCTTCCTCTCATCCACACGCCCTGCCCTGCCCGCGCCTTCCAACTCGCCCTTGAAAGGCCCCTGCTGTGGGGCACCCGGGCCTCCTCTACCACCCCTGGGGGCCTAAGCCAGCAGCCTGGGCGGTGTCCTGGGTGGCGTGGGGGCCCCGCCTGTTATCCAACCAGGCCCGGAGTCCACACCCAGGGCCTCTGCTGGGGCCAGGCCCCCTTCCTTTCTGCATGAGCCTCCCAGCTAGTTTCCCAACCTCCAGTTTTGTTCCCTCTCAAATCTTCCCTTCACTCTACAACCACAGGGATGCCCCTAAAAATCAAAGCTTCAAGAAGAACATATAGATGTATATACATTTCATTTATTGTCAAACCAGATACACCTCCTTCCACAAGCACACGTGCAGAAAAATATTCTGGAAGAACAGTCATAAAAATGTTAGTGGAAATTATTTCAGGCTGATCCACTCATTCACTCAACAAAGACGCACGGGCCCCTACTCCCTGCAAGGCTCCCAGCGGTGTGGCTCTGGAGCCCTGCCTTGCGGCACTTTCCTTCCAGAGGGAAACAGCCGAGCAGGTACGTGGGCAGACAGACAGGGAGACGGACGTTGACAAAGCATGAAAAGGCCTGCCAGGGAAATAAACAGGTGGCTCCAACAGAAAGAAACTGAAGGAGACTCACTCTTGCGAGCCTCTCCGAGGAGGGTGCAGGGAAGCTGAGACCTGAAGAACAAGAAGGAGCCGCCTGTGGGATGAGCCGGGGCAGGGGCTGGGGGCAGCTGCAGATGGAGGGAGCAGCATGTGCAAGGCCAGCATGGCTGGGGCTGGGTGGGCCAGGAGGGCAGCTCCACGCAATGCCCCAGCTGGATCAGATCGGAGATGGCTGCCGTGCGGGGGAGGCGGCCAGAGGGGACGTCGTGGTAAGGCTGCTAAGATCTGCAAGCAGTTCAAGTGGGAGATGACGGTGACTTCAACCAGGTGGTGGTGACAGAAGGGAAAGAAGGGGGGCAGTAGAGGAAGATGATGTGGGTCAGCCCACTCACTCCACACCGGCTCCTCCATCAGGTTCACTCCTGGCTCCAGCCACCTGGCCGGCTGCAGGCAGGCCAGACCCTTGGGCACACAGAGATTGTGTCTTGGAGGCTGAGCCCTGGAGGCAGTCCCAGGCCCCACTTGCAGCGCCAAAAACAGATCAGCAAGCGGTCAATGGTGCCACCTGCCGACCAGTGTGCTATACTACATTCAGACAAGAAGGTGTGTGTGTGTAAATATATTCTCCAACCTATCCTCCTAATACAAGTGCATCTCCAGTCCCTCCATCTCCACTGGCCGGTCAACTCCAGGCCGCTATCCTATATCGCCTAAATTACTGCAATGGCCTCCTTATAGTGCCCCTACCACCGCTCCTGCCCACACGGACTCTAGTTGCAGCACAAAGTGCAGACCACACCAGTCCTCTGCTCAAAACCATCCCAGGACATTGCTTATATCTGATTCTGAATAATCATAAGAAGATATTCTGAGACCGGTTGTAGTGGCTCACACCTGTAATCCTAGCACTTTGGGAAGCCGAGGCAGGAGGATCACTTGAAGCCAGGAGTATGAGACCAGCCTGAGCAATATAACGAGACCCCATCTCTACACAAAAGTACAAAAGTTAGTCAGGCATGGTCATATGGGCCTGTAGTCCCAGCTATTCGGGAGGCTGAGGCAGGAGGATCACTTGAGCCCAGGAGTCCGAGGCTGCAGAGAGCTATGACTATGCCACTGCACTCCAACTTGGGCAACACAGCGAGATCCTGTCTCCAAATAAAAAAAAGAGGAAAAAAGAGAACATATTCTGAGACACTTGGGGAAATATCAACTTGGACTAGGTACTAGGTGATATTAAAGAATTATGCTATTTTCTCTATTTTTGTGTTTATTTAAAAGTTTTCATAATAAAAATGTTAATTAAGACAAGCAAGAGCACACGGGCGGAGAGGACGGGTGCAGAGGCCCCGGGGCAGGAGCAGGCCCGAACCTCAAGGAGGCCAGTGGCGCTGGAGCGGGGAAGAGGAGGAGGAGGTGAGAGCAGGAAGGCAGCAGGGCCCACAGAGGCCCTCATGGCCCTGTTGGGGTGACCCGACACCCTCTTGCCATCAGGATCCAATAAAACAAGAAGCTGAATGCAGTGCATACCACATATGTGGGGTAATACTACCACCAGAGCAGAGTGAGGACCTCAACAAACCGGCTCCAAGCAAAATCCCGCCACACAGCTGCACTCAGAGCACTGAAGCCAAGACCGAAATGTCCCGGCCACACCAGACCCTCTAGGAAGCCCCTCCTCCAGCCCGCAGTGAGCTCCAGGACTTGGCGGGGAATGTGCACAGAACACTTTTTGGTTAAAAAGGTATTGGACTTGCAAGAAGGCCTGAGATAAAACACCAGCTCAAATGTCTGCTCTAAGACAGTTTCACTTCCCTCCCTGAGCCTCTGGTTTCCCATCTGTAGAATGACCAGCTGGACTAAATTAGCCTTCTCATCTCAGGACTGAATTTTCCTCCGGACAACAACCAGGACAGAAAGGGACAGACAGAGACAGGGCCTGAGTGGCCCCCGGCTTTCCCCGTGCCTCACCCAGCTGCTCCCCAATGCAGGCCTCAAATCTGGGTTCCCCCAAGAAGACTCACCTGGGACTCACTATTCAGCCTGCGGGGACCCAACTGCCACAGGCCAAAGGCTAGACACCTGGGTCAGCCAGAGAACGCCACCGAGAGACTCCTCAGGGGAAAGTGCCTCCCGTCAGACGCACACGGACCAAATAACACTAAAACAGCAGAAGTGAGGGCTTCGACAACAGGTGAGGGAATGGGGACTGGAGATGGGGAGGGGAACCCCACAGGACTCCAGCCTTATTTTTAATGTTTTAATTTTTTTACGTGGACAATGCATTTAACATATACTTGTGTGACTAGTAACTAATTTTTTAAAAGGAAAGGAAAGGAAAAAATTCTCTCTGGGGTAGAGGAATAGACTGGAACCATCTCCAAAGAACTAATGCTACCAATGATTGAACACATACACCCAGAGCATTCACTCAAGTAGTCCTTGAGGTAAGGGGTACGTGCTGTCATCACCCCGTTTTATAGATGAGGAAACTGAGGCTCGCAGAGGACAAGTAACTTGCTTTCATTCCTTCACTCAGAAAATGTTCTGCTGGCTGCCTACCTACCGTGCGCCGGCTCCTATGCTGAGTTCTGCATATAAACTGGTGGACAAAGGAGCCACTGGTGGCAACGCCTGAGTGATGACTAAACCCAGACCTCCGTGCTCCAGGCCCCACACCCCACTGTAACTGCTGCCCTGGACCGGCCTTATCTGCAGGACACTGCACTGCCCACCGGAGATGCCACTAACCCAGAGGTGGGTCCCCTCTCTGCAGGGACGTCCATACAACGCTGAAGTGAAGCCAGACCCACCTCAGGTACACTCACCACCCACCTCCCCCAACCTCGTGGCCTCAGCCTGGAGAAGGGTTTCCTTACGTGGGCTTCTCAGAGGCTGTGAATGGCAATATCGTCAGCACCAGGGAGGACTTCTCGATGGCAGAACAGGAGGCCACCAGATTCAGCCGGTGGATGAACTTGATCTTCTGACACCAGTTGGGATGGAGAGCCTGGGGAAGACAGTGGCAGTGGTAGGGGACCCAATCCAGGCATTCCAGGCCTGGTCCCCAGAACGTGGGCAGGGCTGAGATCATGGAGTCTAACTCCCTTCTCCTAGGGAATCACAGACAAAGTAGTATTATTAATTATATGGCCCCATGGTCCTACCCCAGGCCCCATGACCAGGAGTGGTGGCCATCACTTCCACCGGAAAAGCTTAAAGGCACGTGAGCCTGCTTTCGTTTGCACTCTTGTTTTATAAGTTAGAGGATGGGCAATGGGACCCCTACTAATATCAGTCCCCCAACAGGGGAGAAAGGACAGACTCAAGCCTGGCCAGGCACGGTCCTGTTACCCACAGGGAGCCCCACTGTGGAGGAGACTGTGCTCCCGGCCCACTGCTGCCCTCCACGCGTGTCTGGATGTTGTGCTCACGGGAGCGCGGAGTGCGTGAGAGTATGAGCTCTGCTGTGACTTAGGCAACAGAAGGATGACACACAAGTGCAACGGGTGGGCGGGCTGGGCTCTGAATTTCCCTGGGAAAATCCCTAGATTTTCCTCTCTAGGACAAGAGTCAAGGAAACAGACTGGAGAGACTGGCTCGTCAAACATTCGTTCAGTGCCTTCTACATGCAAGGCCCCGAGCTAGGTTTTACAAACACTATCTCTCCAAGTGTCTGTCACATGAAGGCACCGAATCCAAGGCACTGAATGAGACCTGGGGTACTTAGCACCATGCGGGGGAAGCCAAGCCCAAGATGAGATTCGCACAGAAGCTGGAAAAGAACAGCCATTGCGAGCTTCTTCCTGAGAGGGCCACAGCGCCTGAAGGCTCCGACTTCTCTGAAAGAAGCATTTAGGAGCCTTGGGCCACCCCACTCCCACCCGCCCTGAGTGTTCATTCATTAGTTCATTCATTTGTTTGTTCAACAAATGTCCTGGGAGCCCACTAAGCCCTGGGCACTGCTTTAGGCTCTGCAGACAGAACAGAGAACACAACACAGAGTCCCTGTCCCCAAGAGGCTGTCAGTCTCATGAGGGTGACAGGCTGTGATGAACAGTACATAGCTGGGAGGTGGTGAAGGCTGCCGGGTTAGAACCAGAAGGAAGCAGAGAGGGGCGCACAGGTATCTGCAGGAAGAGCCCTGCAACCCGGAGGGCAGCACGTGCCACGGCCGGAGGTGGGGAAGGGCTGTGTCGCGGAGCCTGCGTCTCTGCAGCAGAGGGAACGAGGAGGAGAAAGGTAGGAAACAAGACCCAGGCGAGCCGGCGGCCAGATCACCCCGCGTCTGGGTGGCCGCGGTAAAGACTTGAGATTTCGTTCCAATTGTGATGAGACGCTACCGGGTGACACGACTGTATTCCTAGCTGTAATTCCTCTGGCTCTCAGTGGAGACGGTGCTGCAGGGAGAAAGGAAGTGGGGAAACCAGCTAGAAGCCACCGCAACAATTCCAGAAAGAGGCTGTTTGCCAAGACCAGGGCTGAGCAGTGACAGCAGAGAGACAGACGTGGCCACACGCCTGGGATTCTTACACATTCTGCAGACAGAGCTCATGGGACTCAACAGCTGCCTCGACCTGTCCCTGGAGACCAAGCTCTGAGCAAGGCTGAACCCAGGGGGTAGATCCACGTTTCGCACTTATTTTTGAGTGATGCGTGTGTACGGATAATTACCGTGGGAACAGGCCAAGGAGACAACTTACCTTCATTCGGTAACTTCTATACAAGGTGGACTTCTCATTTAAGAGTTTCGGCATGGAAACCTTGATCCAGTGATCTGATAGGAGAAGAAACCAAGGTCCAAATCACCAGCTTCCTCCCTTTGCCAGACAAGCAAAGCCTCAAAGGACATCTGGAGTTGGTTTAGACTCCTACGCTTCTCTGGGCTTTCCCACGTAAACACTCATCGCACCTCGCTGTGTCCCCCCTCGTGAGTTCCGTGGTGCTCCACCCCGGGAAGATTAACACCGCCGCCCAGAGTGCCCCCGCCAGGTCGTGGCAGGACCAGCACCAGACTTCAGGGCCCTCGGGCCCCAGATGCCGCACTCTAAGCAAGCTGATGCTCCACTGGGAGCTCCCACTTCGCTGGAGTGGAGACTGAACTGAGACTCGGGGTTCTGCTCATTTGGAAAAGTGGTCCCGGGGGAGTTTGCCTTCGTGCCTCAAACTACACGTGCGCCTTGTCCAGACAGACAAGTTCCGAGAAGTGGTGGAAGGTGCAGGCACGCATCACAAAGCAAGCACCTCTAGAGCAATGACAGCGGGCCAGGTGCGGCCCTCGCTGGGCTTAGATCTCCTGGCCGCCGAAACCACCCAAAGCCAGCAGCTGATGAATCCCCCGGGAAGCAAGCTGGACACGGACGGGTGGAGCCAGTGGAGTCGGAGGACAAACTTGGGTCCACCTTCAGAGCAGTTGAAGGAGGTAGGTCAGGAATGTAGAGCAGTCTGGGCGCAGGCTCCCTCCCAGGGATTAAGGAGGGAAAGGCAGTGGGGTGGATCTGGAGGCTCCTGCCAAGCATTTTACTGCTGCAAAGGCACCAGCCCCAGCTTGCAAGGGCAGGAAGAAGCTTGCAAAAGAAGTCCCAGGGGGTGGAATGCCCCGCGAGGCTGCTAAAGCGTGGCTGGCTGCACACGGGCACAGGCAGGAGGCAGCCTCGTGAAGAGCTGCGGTGTGATCGTGCTTACCTGCCCGTCTCTCCCACTAGGCTGCAAGGTCCCAGGGAGGGCAGGGAAGAAGATATAGTCCCTGAGCACTTACTATGTGCCTAACTCTGCGCCCTGGTTCCATGTGCCTTACAGCAAAGCCATTAATTATGTATGGTGGCCCCCATTTGAATAAGGGAACAGAGGCACAGAGAGGTCAAGTGACTGACTCCAGGTCACAGAGCTGGGGTGCACACCTGGGTCTGTCCACCTCCTCCAAGTCAAGGCCCACCTTTTCTTCATGTTTGTTCCCAGCCTTCAATCAGCAGGTGGCGTGGAAGGAATCCTGTCCAATACTCCAGCTTCATCTGCCTACCTCGATTTCCCGTCTACCACTCAGCCCAAAGACCACCACAATCTCCATGCCAATTCCCAGGGTGGTACAGAGTGGCCAGGGCCAGACGGCTGAGTGGCTGGGGCAGGGCAGGGCAGGCACCAGAAGCCGACAAGTCAGGGACAAAGCAGGTGGGACCCACTGCTGCATCCAGGACAGCATCTACTTCTGCCAACGAGGCCTGGGAAGCCCTGGAGGGTGTCTTGCTTGGAAACTCTGACTGGAAGCCTAGGGGCAGCTCTGGTGTCCTAAATGGAGGAGGGGTCAGTGTCCCTGTGGCTGGGGCCCCTGGTGGCCCGGGCCTCATATGGATGGATGTGGAGCAGCCTGAAGACCCAACACTGTGCATCCAAGGCTCAATCCTGGGCAGGATCCATTTCAGATGAGTCCCCTAGCCAGCCCCAGGCCCTGTGGCCTCTGGGGACCTAGTGCCACTTGGCAGAGCATCTCCAAACAACTTCTTTCAGCATGTAGTCAATCTGGGAAGCAGCCCAGCAAGTGGGTAAGAGCACAGACTCTGGGCAGACAGCCTGACCTCAGACCTTCGAGACCAGGTGACTCAGCTCCTACGCCCCTCTCGTTAATAGGCTGTAACAGCAGCCCCTCCCTCCTGACAGCGGGGCGGGATTATGGGAGGTGATGCACCCAAAGCACCCAGCACACGTGTGCTCAGTGACGTCGGCGGTGCTTACTCGCACCCACGTCAGCCAGGTGTCCTCCAGGCCCCACAGAGCCCGCCTCCAGGGCAGCCTCTGCTCCCCACCCCCTGCCCACCCAAAGACAGCTCCAGAGCCAAAGAGAGCAGAAGCCTCCTCACCACCGTCCAAAGAAGCCAGCGCCTTCACCCCGAGGCTCAGAGGGGCTGAGTGACTTCCCCAGGGTCACACAGCGTACACTTCCTTTTTCCTGGAATGAGGGGGGTCCTGCAGCCCCCAGCCCTCACCTGCACAACCCCCACCTTCAGAGAGACGGCCCCTTCTCAGCCCGTCTGGTCTCCTGCTCCCACTCCACCGCCACTCTCTCCCGCAGGGTGCCGAGCTCCGAGGAGCCACCTTCCCGGAGGCTCCAGAGCAGGAAGAGGGAGGAGCCGCGGGGCCAGGGCCACCTCAGCACCCGCTCCTAGTCCACTGCCAGCCTCCACCCTGCCCTGAGCATCTTCGCTACCCCGTTTGGAGGCCTTGGGGAGGACGCTGGGGTTGAACAGCCCGTCGGTCACGTTGTCGGAGGTGAAGATGATGACGTTGCCTTTGGTGTCCCCGTAGCAGAACACACCTCTGTGATAGTCAGACCTGGGGAAGGGTGGAGACAGACGAGGCTATAGAGCCCCCGCCCCTCTCCGCCCTCCAAGGCCCTCCCTCCACCTGAGAGTGAGTGCAGTTCCAACGTGACCTGCCAGTCTCGGAGGGGCATCTGCCCAGCTGACAGACACGGGCCCAGCAGCCCGGATCCAGACTGTTGTTGAACCAGAACTCAGTTTTTTTCAACCAAAATAAATTAATCCCTAGTCCTCTAATGGCCCTTGTCAGGTCACCCTCCCTATAGCCTGTAACATTCCGAGTCCTTGGCCCCAGCAGGACAAGCCTCTGCCAGGGCTTGACAGCTGATTTGGGCGGGGAGGGAGAAGGAGACGAGCGACAATGACTCCAAGGTCTGAGTGGCCATGAGAGGTGACCCCGAGAGAGAAGCAGGCTCGGGGGAAGAGGACCCAGGGGCCTCAGAACCAGGGCTGTCTCCAGGGATGCTTTCTGGGGGTCCCAACCCTACCAAGTGATGTGGCTGCCACCAAGACCCTGCCCAGCTCTCCCGTGAGACTCACCAGTAGTCCATGACCAGGACACAGCTGTCCAGATCAGTAAAGGTGAAGGCCCGGACACACTCATGGTTACTAATATCAAAGAACTCTGGGGAGAGACAGAAGAGAAGGTGCACATGGAACCCAAACCCCTGCCCCGGGCCTGGGAGGTCTCTGGTGACAGGGAGCAGCCTCCCAGCTCTCCCTGAGGCCTCTCTGGCCCCTTCCGTGCTTTCCCCAAAGCAACCAGGGGCAACTTGTCACAGAGTAAACCCACCAAGCCAGGTCCTTGCTGAAACGCCCCCCGTGGCTTCCCACAGCCCCTAGAATAAAAGGCGCCATGGACACAGCAGGCCTGGCTCACTTCAGGGCCTCTCCGCTGCTGTTCCCTCCACCCGGAACACTCCTGGGACTCCTTGAAGACCCATCTCAAATGTCGCCTCCTCAGAATGGCCTGAACGAGGACCCCATTGCTGTTCTCCTTCTCAGGTCCTTGTTGATTTCCTTCCTGGCACTTCTCCCGGCCTCTAACCACTTCTCTGATCTGTTTGACATTTAGGGTCTGTCTCTCCTTCTCGAACGTGGGCTCCAGGAGGGCAGGAAGCATGTCTGTGCGGCGCCCTGCAGTATCCTCAGCGCCTGGCACAGCACCGAGGGCTCTGCGGAGATTCACTGAGTGACTGTGGGTGCGACAAGCAAACACTGACCCTAGGCACTGCGGGCAGCTGGAAGTCTCTGTCCCCTCTGGCCCTGGGCTAGCCCATTCATGCTCTCTGAGCTTCCCTCCAGGTGCTGGCAGCAGACAGAAGCAGAGAACCCATGCCAGGGCGCTGGCCGACCACTCACCCGCCCTCTTCTCAGGGCAGGGCTCAGGCCAGCCCCATCACCCCCACTTCTAGATCCCCCAGACCAGGCAGGGACCTGCCGGATTATGCACAGGTGTGTTGTGAGGAAGGACTCACAGAGAAGACTTCCTGCAGCCTCGGCCCCTTCCCCCACTCTGTCCTGCACCAGCCCCTGCCAGGCTAATCTTTTGAAACCTACTTTCATCCTGTTCAAAAGCCTTCAATGATGCCCTTGTACCCGGCTGCCTCAGATCCGAACTCCGCTCAAAAGTTTGGCTCCTTTCAACCCAGCCAGCCTCAGGCCCAGCCTCTGTCTAATGAGCAACAGCCTCACCGCTGCGTTGTCATCCTCGCCTGAGCGGCGGGCTCTGGCCCCCTCTGCTCTGTAAGTGGCCAGCCAGTGAGAAGGGGGGGCACAAGAGGAGGGCTGGCTGGGCTGTGGCCACAAAAGCCGAGGGTCACACAGGTGCCACTTCCACCCCTGCCTCTGTCCTTGACTGAGTGCCTCTGAGCAGGTGACAGCTGCTCCATCAGGACAGCAATGATGAAATGGGGTTCTAATGCCAAACTCTTGGGGCTATCTGAGGGTGGGGAGAGAACACCGACAGCACCTGGTCTTCAGGGAATGGGCACTACAACTGCAGCCCCGCGTGGGCCACAAAGAGATGGCTCCAGCTGGCGCCGATGACGGCCCACTTTCTCCTTCTGCATCACAATTTACCCTCACGATGATGTTAATAGGGACTGAGCACCCACCATGTGCCTGGCGCTATGACAGGAGCATCACACACCTAACCACTAAGCCCCATCACCCAGGAGACATGTATTGTTGGCCCCATTTTACCTCTGGATAAACTGAGGCACCAGGAGGTAAAGTCATTGCCCAAAGTTGTACATCTACAGAGATCAGGTCCTTGTGATTCCAAAGTCCCTGCTTGTTCCAGAACAGCTGCTCTCTCCTCTCCCACTTAGCCTTGTCTCATCAGCTGTAGTTTCACTTAGACATTTCCTCTCCCTGCCCACCTCACAAGTCTGCTCAGTCGGACGCTTCAGCCATTCACTCATCCATCCAGCCACCCATGCGACAGTCATCGAGCATCTAGGAGGGGCCAGGCACTGAGATACAGAGTTGAGCAAAACAGATGCATGGAGCTTCCTGGCCTCGTGGAGCTTCCAGTCTGGAGGAGACAGACACTAAATTAAGAATCACACTAATAAATGATGATTACACTGAAAAGGGGACTTTGAAGAGAAGAGGAACAATCTCACGAGGGTCTTTTTAACAAAGGAACCTGACTTGGACAAGGTGGTCATGGAAGGCTTCCTGGAGGAAGTGATATCTGAGATGAGAGCCAAAGAAAGAGCAGAACCTGTAGGAGTGGGGAGAGGTGCAGGCGGGACAGGCAGAGGAGATAAGAGAAGGCCATGGTGGCCTCAGTGCCATAGGGAGAGGGGCAGGTGAGGAGGAGACTGCTGGGAGAAACAGACGTCAGACCTTTTAGGGCCTCGTAGACCACGCTGAGGATCCCATCTCACCCTAAGAGCAATGGGGGTGAGGTGAAGGCTTTCTGCAGAGAGGCATTTTAAAAGTACGCCCTGGCTCTGGGGGCTGGAGGGGAAGTGTGGCAAGCAGGAGGGGGCTTCAGTGCTATTTAAGTGAGAAATGAAGGTGGGCTGGACAAGGAGTGGCAAGAGATAGCAGGTAGAATCAGGACTGGAGATAAACTGATTATGGCCTCTAGCTTATAAACTTGGATCTGTTCAACATTCGTGTATTCATTCGAACATTTACTGAGCGCCCCTGCCTGCTTGGTATTGGCACACAAAGTGGGAGCCGCGAAGTCAACAGCATGAGTGACTGGCCCTTCCAGTACCTCTGTGGCACCCAGCACTCAGCAGGCCCTCACTAACCACACTCTGATTATCAAGGCCTCACCACCGGGCAACATTCCAATCCATGTTCATAGTTGCTCGGCCAACAGACCTCACGCAAGTACAAATGCATGGTTCCCAGTGGCCGAGAGCCGGGCTGGAGAGCCCCGGGGGACTCACCTATCTTCTGTTCAGCAGTTGCAACTGCGATGAGGTTCATGTTGTGCAGACACACCATGTCAGTGACCCACATCTGCTGGTTGTGGAGCTGCTGGTTAAGCTGGCCAGAGGAAGAGCAGAAACGGGCTGAGGAAGCTCACCCAGGAAGCGCAGGAGGCTCCCCGCAAACCCTCTGCTGCCACTGGAGGCCCTGGAGCCAGGCACAGACTTGGCACGGAGCCCAGTGCTACCCTGACTGCTAATGATGGAGGCCTTGGAAAAACTCCCTGAGTCTCAGTTTCCACATCTGTAAAATGGGCTTAAAGAACACACACCTTCACGAGCCCTTTTAGAGCAGTTTCGCTGTTCTATCAAAGTCTTGAATGTACATAGCTTTTGCTCCAGGGAGCTGTTTCCAAGACATATGTATGGGTGTGTTTGCACGTACTCAAGGGCACTGCAGCACTGCTGTGACAGCAACTGGCCAGGGACCGCCTGGAAAGCGCTGCTTGTATCAACCCACAGCATGGGACATCACCCAGACACTAAGAACAGGGAGCTATGCACGGGCCCAGAAAGAAGAGTTGCCAAGATATATTATTAATATCAAACGAGAAAGCAAGGTGGAAAGCAGCATTACAACGTGCCACCACTGTGTGTTTAACAAGAAAAGAGGAGGATACGAGAAGCTAGCCATGGAAGAACACTCCAAAACTGGTCACAGAAGTTGCCTCCATGGAGAAGAATTAGGGTGTGGGGAAGGGAGACTGACTTTCTACCATCTGCCCTAACCCTAACGCCCCTAATACGTCTGAACCTTGTTTACCATCTGAAGGTGTCACCTGTCAACGCGGCTTACTCATGAGCAATCGTTCTGCAAGCCTGCGAGGAACAAATGGAATAACGAATGCCAACACGTCAGGGGTGGTGCCCAGCACTCGGCAGCTCAGCGCCAGCGCCCTTCTGTACTCTGGTGCCAGGCTCACGTAACACGTATGCAGCAGAACTGGGGTTAGCACCCCAGGTGGGGGAAGCCACGGCAAAGCCATTTCAGCAGAAATGCGCTGCTATGTCCCGGGGCAGGCCAGCCCGACAGGCTTGGGATTGGAGAGAAAGGGGAGAGGAGTTGGGTGTGGTCACCTGAGGAATCTGCTATTTACTACCCGAATACCCACAGGTTCTGAACTAAAGAAAGCAGAAAGAAGTATGATCTGGAAGGGGCTGGGCGTGTTTTAAAGCAATTCCTCTAGATGGATGTTCAGAAGGAACGGTGAAGGCAGGAGGCAGGGAGCAGACTGTTGCATCGGAACTCAGACAGCACCAAGAGCAGAGAGGCCAGGTACCTCGGGCAGTGAGGACACAGACAGCCTGAGGCCCTCTCCGATGCCCAGGCTGGGCTCTAACCCATACATCCGAAGCTGGGTAACTCCCACCACCCACATTGTTCAGATGAGCGACTGAGCACCCTAGGGAGCTTCAGTGACTTCCCAAGGTTGCACCACTCGTGACTGAGGCCCAGCCCCTACCTCAAACTCCAGGCCTTTGCCTCTGTGTGACAGTGGGCACACAGTGAGTGTTCACGGACCATCTGCAGAGGCCCACTCTTGCCAAAATCTACCTGCCAAAGCAGCCCCTCCAGGAAGAATCCCAGGTCTGCTGGGCCTTCCCAGGGAGCCTTCTTCTGTCCTCTTGAGCCTCCCAGGCTATGGCTTCTGATGGGCACTGAGGTGACCACGGAGCAGCCACAGCCAGGAGCTCAGGCTGCAGTGTGCCCTCCATCAATACACACACAGAAAAGGAGGTGGAGGGTGCCAGAAGCCACAGCCTCAGGAAGGCAGACAGGACTCCCCCTGGGTGCACACAGGAGACTCCACAGACCCTAATTCCATCCTGGTCCTCTTTCCCCAAAGCATGGCCCTGCTGCAACTATGCCACATTCTGCAGTGACACAGGCTTAGAAAACCCCCCATGCTACAAGCAGCATTCTCAAAAGCCCATCTGTAGAGCCCTGGAGAGCAATGCTTTCTTCACTTGCTGGAGGATTCTGCACTGGACTGGCAACACCAAGTGCACAGTGGGTATTCCTGAGTGTCTTGTCACTTACTACTCTTGGCCAGGAGCCAAGGGCACAAAGATAATGATGATCTCGGCTGATAGGAACCAGGTGCTTGCTGGGTGCCTTGCCCTGCACACAGTATTCTGTCATGGGGTACTATTCCTACCCTGTTTGACAGATGAGGAAACTGAGGCACAGAGAGCCACACAGTACCTTGTCCAGGGTCACAGAGCTGGCAGGTGGTACAGTCAGGTTCTAACCCTGGGGTCAGGCTGCAGAGCCCACGCTCACAGCCACTGGGACTTCCTGCCTGACCCAGGCAAAGGGTTTAAATAAGCAGGACGTGGGGACAGTGTGGGTGTGACTGACTTATAGCACATGAGTCTTGCTGGGTGATGATGCCATTCACTGAGATGGGGACACAGAGAAGTAAGCCTGGTGGGCCAGGAGATCTAAGGCGACATGCTGTCTGGGCAAACTGGGTCTGAGGTGTCTGTGGGACATCCACATGGACGGGGCATCCAGGTGGGGTCCTGCTTCACAGAAAAGAAACGTGAGGCTCCCACGTGAAGCCAGCATCCGCCCCAGGGGCCGTGACCACAAGGCCAGGATGCTTAGACCACGAATCCCAAGAGCAAGCCTGCTCCAGGTCCAGGCCACCTTTCCAGCACCCACATGCACAGGCCCCACTCACCCAGAAGGACTTGATCAGCGAGAAGGACTCAGACCAGAACTGCAGGGTCCCATCTTTGGTGATAGTCAGGAAACACCCAATCTTCTTGAACCGGCGGATTAAAAACTCCACTTTCACAATCTCACAGCCATGATTCCTGGGAAGGTGACAAGAGAGAGAAGTGTCCAAGCAAAAACAACTCAGAAAGCAGAAGCACCTGCACGAGAACGCACAGCCACAGAGGGAGACACGCAGAAGCGAGCGCGCGGAGTGTGGCTCACACACACAGGCGTGCACTCATGCACGCAGGAAACCGCAGCTGGCGACAGGAGACGTGGGGTCTGCTCCCTCCTCCAAGCAGATCTCTCCTAGATCAGGAACAGTGGCCAAAAGAGAGAGAGCCCCACGTGTGATGCTGGTATGAGGTGGGCTCCAAAAGCAGCAAGCTTACAGTCAGCCAGCCCCCTCCCCGTGCGACGGGACAGAGGAGATAGACAACAGATGGGACATGGGTCTTCTGCAATGCTTCTTTTATGGGAAAACAACAGCCCACAGAGGGCGAGCGGAGTGGGACTTATAATGGAAAACTGAGAACTAACCCTTTCTAGCAACGGCTCTACTGCTCCAGGGTGGAGGGGGGAACAGAGCCCAAGAATGAGATAACAGCAGACAAGGGGACAGGGAGGCACTGGGGCCCCAGCACCCAGCTCTTCACAGCAAACAGCTCCTGGGGCAGCCCCGGGCTCACAGGATGCCCCCCTACCGCCTTCCCAGCAAGCCTCAGTGCTACCTTCCTGCCCCAAGTGGGCTAAGCCAGCTCTCTCTTAAGGGCCACGGCACACACTCTCCCACTTAGGCTGCCCAATTTGGGGGGCCTGGCAGGGCAGGTGTGGTTGCCTGGCCTTACAGGGACCCAGGGGAGAGCCATTTGCTTGGAGCTATGTCCTAGTTACCAACAGGGCTAAAACTGGAACCCAGCTGCCTCGACCCCTCTTCCAGAGCCCTCTCCAAATGTCGCCATGGGCATGGTCTGACCTGACCCAAGGCTTCAGGAAAAGCCACGTCACTGTGAAACTCGACTGCCATTGCTACCTCTGCAGAGGACATCTGGACCCGGTTCCCCTCTCTCTCCCGCCTCAGGCCACAGCCCTGTGGGGACCATGATGGGTGTTCCCTGTGGCCCTCTAGTCCTCACTTCCCATCCCACCACCTCTGTCAGGGCCAAAGACCGTGCGGAACGGGCACAACAGGTGAGAGCTGTGGGAGGGACGCCAGCCTTAGGGAAAGGCCATCACAGAGAGGTCCGGGCTTCCTCACCCGCTCGACACGGGCGCCGCCACCTCCCACCGCGGCGGGATCAGGTGAGATGGTGCACTTGGCGCGCCTGGCCCGGGCTCAGTCAAGGTGAGCCAACTCCTAAAAGTTACCCTTTCATGAAGATAATTCTACGTGATTTGGTTATTTTCTCCGCCAAGCTGGAAATGCTCTCTGAGTTTATAAAATTGCACAAAGAAATAAGAGAAAATTGGGACAAGCTACAGGCCTTGCTAAGTTTCTCTCAGTTTATTACACTTAGCTCATACCCCCGTTGCCCCATCCTATTTCTCCACGACTTTCCACTCTTTATCAAACCCAGCACAAAAACATCAGGTTTAGCTGCTTCTTGGGGTCTTCATTTCTTCATGAAGGCTCCGTGTCACGTAAAACTTACGTTAAATAAGTCGTATGCTCTTCCCTATGAATCTGTCTTCTACTGCAGGGGCCCCACCAATGAACCTAAGATGGCTAAAAGGAAAAGACGTTTCCCCTCGCCCTGAGCGCCCCGGTCCCGTGGGCACAGAGGCTGGCAGAGGCCCAGGGAGGAGTGAGCACACGTGGGCAGGCAGACATCGAGGCACAGACAGAGCCGCCAAGCTCCAGGAGGCGCAGAGACAATTGCTCCCGAGGGCCAGCCCTGCTGAAGCCTCCAAGGCCTGGCTGGGGGCTCAAGGAGCAATTTCCCCCCTGTCACCTCTGGGGAAAGCCCCACGCCAGCTTAGCCAGCCATCTGTGGCCCCCTGGATAAGACTGCCACTCGGTCTTCTCCCACTCAGCCTGGCCGGCGGAGGATGCTGGAGAAGCAATGCGGTACACTGCAGGGACAGGGCGACGAGACTGGGACAAAGCAGCCCCACCACTTTCTACCTCTTGGTCTGGAGCAAGCCACTTGAGCTCTCTGAACCTCAGTCTCCTATTCCATGAAATGGGGACAAATCACCTACCTGAGCCCCTCACAAATATCTACAGGGTTGTGAGGCGGAAATGAGCCAAAGGACATCTAGCAGCAGGCCTGACGCCAGCCCGTGGGTCGGCTCGGAGGAGTGGCTCGTGGGCTTAGGAAGGGGTCTCACTGCAGGGCGGCGCCAGCACTCGTCCAGTCACCACCCTCCCACCTGCCAGGTCCAGTGCAGAGGCTCCTTACAGGGGGATGATCGTCATGGGAAGGAAGAAGTGCAGGCGGTACTGGTTCTTCCTCATCTCCTCTTTTCCATGGAACTCGTGCATCACGTAATCCATATACTTTTCCTGCCTCGGAAAGAGAACGCAAGGGAGGAAGGGTGTTGGCAAAACACTTTCAGCATCTGCTTCGGGAGCCTGGCTCCCGGGGTCCTTCCCCATCTCTCCCAGCCCCTTCCAAGGAGCTCTGGAGGCTGCTTCCTGAGCACTGGCCAAGGCACTGAACAAGCAACCAACCTGTTCTGGAACACTGGCTGTGTGAAGGGCCTATGTGCGAGCACCTGTGAAAACGGCGCAGGCACGCTTCCTCCTGACCTCGTCAGGAGTGCTAATGCCTCTCCAGCGCACTGCCACCCTGGCCTCTCAGGTGTGGCTCTCTATTCACCTCCGCTTTGTGGATAAAGGGACTGAGGCCCAGATAAGTACGTAGGAATTGCCCAAGCTCATGTATCAAGTTAACAGTAGGCGAGGATCCAAAACCAGGGCCACCAGGGCAACTCTAAACCACACGGACCAGCTCCTCGCCATGATGGTCAAGGCCAAAACGAGACACCATATGATGCTATAACAAGAAATAGGGAGTTATTAAGAAGGATCACTGTATAAAGGGCAGAGAATGCTGGAAACATGTTTATTACAGAATGTTAAGACAAATAAAAGCAAAAAAAGTTAAAAAAATAAAGCCCAGAATGTATACCTAAGCCAAGGGGAAATTAATCTATGAATTCTTAAGGCAGGCTCCCAGGGCTTGAACACTGGCTCAACTGCTAACTAGCTCTGCAGCCCTGGGCAAAGTTTCCTAACTTCTCTGTGCCTCAGTTCCCCAACCTGTCAAATGGAGGTAAACAATAGCACGTACCCCACAGGACTCCTGTGAGGTTTTAGTAAAATAATAATGCTATTAATACTTATTGCCATCTTACTACATCAATCTGTCAGACTATGTTGTACTTTTCTGTATGCTTAAATGCTATATATGCTCATTGCAGAACATTTAGAATCAGCAAAAAACAAAAGCATTGTTATAACGATGCTGTAAAACCCTGGCGTTTAGGGATTTAACAGCCACAGGTTTGCCTGTTCCTGGGTGAACATAAAGGACCACGAGAGGGTTGTGGCACCAGCATGAGTCCAGAGCTGGGCAGGAGGTCGGTGGGCAGGAGAGCCCCAGGGCGGGTGGGGAGGCCCTTGCTGCCCACCGCTCCACATCCCATAGGTCTCATGCGGGGCCCAGTGACACGTGTCACACACTCTCCTGTACCCCAGGAGAGGAATGAGCTGCAATGAGCCCAGCTCACAGAAGTCTCAGGAGGGACCTCTCAAAGACACCCCAGCTGGAGCCAGCATCCACAGGGAGGCTTTCTGATGTGACTGCCCTCCCGTCTTCAACCCTGCATTTGCTCCACTGATGGGTCAGAGACTGTACCTTCCAGCCTCCCTCAAGCTACCTGAGGCAGCCGGGGCACCCTCCTCACCCAGGTGATGAAGCCCTTACAGTCCGAGTCCACCTTCGAAAACAGCGCCTCCAGCATCTCATCCGACGCACTACTCAGAACCTTCTTCATGGCCTTGATGAAAGCTTCCACGTCCAGGGCTTCAGAGAGAGAAGTGAGAACAGCACCCCCTCAATCACAAGACACTCAGCCTGTCGCCGGCCACGGTGTTCTCAGGGGTCTGGGTGCTGTGAGAACATGCGAGGACCTGCCCCACAATCGTGAGCTGCCCACCACAGGGGAGGAGAAGACAGGAGATAGCTCCAGCCAGAGACAGAGAGCCTAGGAGGCTGCCCTCTCCCCAGCCCTGCCTCTCTCTTGGCCCTGCCCCCCTTCCTCACATCTCAGCACCCACCTCATCTACCCTAGCCTGGGCGGGATTCCTGAAGCTTCTGTTCTCACTCAGTTATCTTTTGTATCTTATCTGTTCAACAATCGATCACCCCACAAATACTAACTGAGCACCTACCCATGGGGAGCACTGTGCTGGTCCCACGGCAGTGGAGGGGGCAGCTACTAAAAAGACCAACTCCTATTTCTGAACATTTAAGACAGACTAGGCATTGAGACAAAGAAAACTCTCCCAGGAAAAGGAGAAGCAAAATAGTATACAATGGCAACAAACACACATTAATAAATTCAAACATAGAGAGGTAAAGTGCATCTTTTAAAAGTGATTATCAGACCAGGCACAGTGGCTCATGCCTGTAATACTAGCACTTTGGGAGGCCAACATGGGAGGATAGCTTGAGGCCAGGAGTTCAAGACCAGACCAGCCTGGGCAACATAATGAGACCCCATCTCTACTAAAATAGAAAAATTAGCCAGGCATGGTGGCGCGTGCCTGTAGTCCCTGCTACTTAGGAGACTGAGGCAAGAGGCTGAGCCCAGGAGTTCGAGGCTGCAGTGAGCTATGACAATGCCACTGCACTCCAGCCTGGGCAACAGAGTGAGATTCTGTCTCTCAAAAAAAAAAAAAAAAAGCAATTATCAAAATACAAACTTTAGCTGGAGGAAGAAATGAGGAGAGGAAGAGCAGGCAGGGATGGACTACTCTCTCCATGCTGGGTTTTGTTTGCGAATAGGCCAATAACCCCTGCCTAAAATTTTTTTTAATCATCCCAGTCTTTAAAAAGTGCTTCTAAAAACCTGTCCAAACATTTGGAATCCTTACTGTGCCTTGGCTGGCTCCTCTCAGACCTCACCTCCCACTGCTGTCCCCTTCGCTCTCTGTCCCCCTCGCTCTCTGTCCCCCTCGCCGTTCCTCGCACTGCCAAGCCCACACCCACGATGAAGCCTCTGCAGGTCCAGGTGGCCTTGCCTGTGGTCCCGGCAGTCCCTTCCACAGGAAATCCTTCCCTGGGACTACCTAAAGAGGCCATCCACCTCCACTGCCTGGCTCCACTGTCCTTCCTGACATTGTCTAACACTCTCTGTTTCACTGTCTGTCTGTCTGTCTGTTTTCTGTCTCCCACTGCAGCCTGGGATTGCAGGAATTAGCCTGTTCCCTCTGTGGCTGGGTACCCAGCATGCAGCAGACACTAGCCCGAGGGTTTCTGTGGACACTAAGGTGCACTGGTGATGATACCGCACACCAGGCGTTGTCCTCTGTACTTTCTGCACACGGAACCTACTGAGGGAAATATGACACAGCGAGGTGAGGTCACGTGGCCAGTAAGCGGTGGCACTGGATGCTACCCCCAGCAATCTGCTCCAGAGCTCATGCTCTTAACCCTACTCTATGCTCCTCATGAAACACGCAGCAAAGTGCTACAGCAGTATTACTATGGTTTGTTGATGGACTGAGTAACAAATGAAAGTCTGAACAAAACATGTCTTGCTTAAAGAAGGACCTACCTTGCTTATGTGGAGGTCTAGCCAAGAGGCTTACATGCTTTGGGTGGCACTTAATGGTCCTACCATGTATAAGAAGGACGTCAGGTGGCAGTCCGTGAGCACTGGAGGCTTCCCTTGGGAGAGCTGGAGTCATACCGCCTTTGTACATTTTCAAAACCTCCCCGGGAGACTGACAGGCTCCTCTTTGAGAACCACTGATCTCCCTCAAAGACCTGGGTTCAACCTGCACGGAGGAACTTGCAGCACAGGAGGGAGAACCCTGGTGTGCCCCTCCTTGCCCCCCAAGGCAAGGCCAATGGTCAGGGTGCCCAAGGAGTGGCATGGGTCCATGCTCATCATCTGCCTCCTTCAAAGACACTTGAAAAAGAAAAAGCAATCCCATATTCCTTACCTTTAGAAAGGAAAATAAAAATCTCAGGACCACCCCCTCCCCACTCCTTATTCAAAAGGAAAGGTGACGGCCTCAGGCACCTGTGCAGCACTGGGCCACAGATCCTTCATAAGGAAATCCCTTGCTGGCCTCTCATAAGCAAGGACATACAAATTGTAGCTTCAGGTCTGCAGGCTAAGTCTAGCTCCTAAAACTAAAATCTGTTAACGATTACAAGTTTATTTTCCCAGGTGCAGAACACAGACAAGGTAAGACAAGATCCAACATCTTTCCACCTACCCAGGGACATCTACACAACTGATGCTTCCTTCACTCCCTTTTTCTCTTCTAACATTCCCATTACTTATGTAAATGTAGACTTCCTGGGCCTAACAAGAATGTAACCATTTGCTCCACTGCCCAGCCTCTGGTTTGTTTGTTTTTTTCTATAGACCCTAGTTCCCCTAAATACTGAAGTTCCCAAATTCCCCTTCAGAAAAGAAAACAGTCACAGATTTGTCTATGGTTTGTGTTTCTCCTGGGCAGGTCCTCAAACTTTGGCTTAATAAACCTCCACTGACTGAGTGAGATCTTTGCCTCCGTCACTGATTTCGGGTTGTCACCCTACATCAACAAAAGGCGAATTTTCCTTTCTCCCACTTAAAACCACAGCCAGTTGTTTTTGTTTTGTTTTTTGTTTTAATGAGGAAGTTATTTTTTACATGGATATGAAGACATATTAAATTTAAAAAGGGGAAAAGCTTGTTAAAATTAATTTTTTTAAAAGCAAGGAGTAGAACACTATGGGCAAGAGGTTCCCAATGCTTATAAAAAATGCAGAAAGCGACTAAATGCACTTCTGTGATTCTAAAGGTCACAGGAATTGGAGAGCAGTAACCTCCTGAAGGGACACCCCTGGGCACACGGGTCAGGGGAGGGAGATACTTTCTCTGTATACCAAAAAGGTATCATGGGAAAAGTACCTTTTGAATTTTGAACTGCGTGAAATATTGCTATTCAAGACCAACACAAACACAATAAAAACCTCCAGCCAAAGTTAGTCCTGCCGAGATTCCCTAGACAGTGGTTGCTGCAAACACCAACACTGAACAACTCCAATTAGGAACCACCTCATCCTTAGGTGAGACACAAATCGCCCCTCCTCGCTCATGTTGCACATTTAGAAACTGAGGATTTGTCAGCCTTTCCTGCCCACATCACAGTGTGGCTGTAAACTCAAACACAATTACTGGGGCAAGGAAATGGGGCCTCAGCGCTCATAGTCTAGTGGATATGAAGAAAGATGCCATTAAGTATTCCTGTTATTTGACTTTTGGGAGTATCATCCCAAGGAAGAAAAAAAATCAAGCTCTAAAGAGAAAAAAAGTGTGATGTACAGATGATATATTACATTATTTAAACTCAATAAAACTGAAATGTCCAAAAATAGAGTAATAGCTTAGTACAACAGGGGAACACCTGCACCCATTAGTAAGGACTGGACAATTACATAGCAATATGGAAAAGTCCTTAAGATATTAACATTAAGTGAAAAAGAATGGTCTGAAATTACACATATAGTAAGATTACAGACATTTGAAAACACACATGGCCATCTGTGGTGGAGAAACTTAACACCTTTCATACCGCATAGAAATCTCTAAGACATACGCCAGGGACCGCACGTTTTTGGGCAAACTGCATGTCATATAAATCATCATAACTACAGTGAAAAACGAGAAAACTCATGAGCGGTCCTTAACAGATGACATGCGAAACAGGAGAAAACTCATGAGCGGTCCTTAAGGTGTTAAGGAGGCCCCCATAACATCCACCTCCTGGTATCCATGCCCTCCTGTGATC
Organism: Cheirogaleus medius; assembly: GCA_008086735.1. Classification (NCBI taxonomy): domain Eukaryota; kingdom Metazoa; phylum Chordata; class Mammalia; order Primates; family Cheirogaleidae; genus Cheirogaleus; species Cheirogaleus medius. The sequence continues at coordinate 31,801,467 of VBSM01001118.1, read as the reverse complement.
CCCTTCCCTTGAGCATGGCGGGACCTGTAACCAATAGAATATGGCCCAGGTGGCAGGCTGTAGGGACTACATGCATATGATTACATGATGGTGTCATGTAAGATTGCAACACCCATCTTGCTGGAGTTTCTCTCTCCTTTGTTGGCTTGAGCCTTGCAAGCAGCCATGTTGGTGAATCCCACTTGGCCAGGCAGTGTGGAAAGCCTCTAGGATCTGAGGGTGGCCTCCTATCAATGCCAGGAAGACACAGAAGCCCTCAGTCCAACAGCTGCAAGAAACTGAATTCTGCCAACAACCTGAGTAAGCTTGGAAATGGGTCCTTCCCCAGTCAAGCCCCAGCTGACACTGCAGCCCCAGGTGACAACTTGGTTACACAGCCTTGTGAGACCTTACGCAGAGGAGCCAGCTAAGCCATGCACAGACTCCTAACTCCCCAGAACTGTGAGATAATAAATGTGTGTTGGTTTAAGCCACTAAGGTTGTGGGAATATTATTACACAGCAATAGATAATAAACCATACATGTGAAACTGTTTGGAAGAAAATATATCAAAATGCTAACAGTGGTTGCGTTTGGGTGTATGGAACAGGGGTATTTTTTTTTTAATTTTCTAGACCCCAGATAGCCTCCAATATGTTTATAATACTTACATAAAGATTAAGTTGTTAAAGAAGATACTAGATACAAAAATGCTTATCAGGTTTGAAGCCTCCACACATCCTAGGTACTGGGTCCCACTCTGTGTGGAAGTCACAGAAATGGGACCCACAGGGCAGCTTTACCTCCAGTCGAGTCATTGTTCTCCTCAAACATTTTCTCTATCTCGGACAGGTACAGCTCAGTAAACAGCTGAGATCCATGATGGATGTCAGACACCGGCCTAAGGGTGATGGATGATGTCTGCAAGCCGAGAGCCTCCTTGTTCTTCTGTAATCCACCTGGGGTGGGTGGCTGGAACGAACATGACAAGAACCAGGGACTGAGAGGGTTAATTTCCTGAGCCTTTTGTTTAGCACATCTTATTTAAAGAGAGACTCTTTGAGGAAGAACAGGGTGAGGAGCATTATGATGTTATTAACTGATGGAAGCTATTAAGTCCTCACCACTGTTAGACCAAGGAAAATTAACAAAGATCTAGGCTGCTTCTCCCAACTCTGGGGAGTTAACTATTGTTCCCCTTTACAGATGCCATGACTGAGGCTCAACAAGGTTAGAGGACATAGCCAAGGTCCTGCCTTACATATAATGCAACTTCAATTTATTATGTGCTTCAGTTCTACAACTGTATCATTTCAAATTGTCAGTGGTTGAAATTCAAGACCCCAAGGAACACGGCTCCATCTTCCCCATCTTACCTAGACAATTCAATCTGGCCCCAATCAGCCCAGATGTCCCACCTGGGACAGATCAGCCCGTGTGCCCCATGCCTGGCCTCCGTCCCAACACACACCAATGCTCATGCTGACCCCCCACCAGGGCCTCCCTCACCTCCTCCAATTCATCTTTCCCAGACTCCCCAAAAAGCCTTCCCCACCCCTCCAGCACTCAACAATGCTTCTCCTCCTCAGCCCATGCATCTGATTCATTTGGACACTTAGTACAGTGCTTCAGGTCACTAAAGGCTCAGGTCATGGAAGGCTGCTTCCCCCTAATGACTCCAAGTGTGCACATCTGATGACCACTGAGCAGCAACCAGGCAGTGCTGCTCCTGAGACACATTGCTTTGGGCCTCGAGCAATCAGGAAGACTTCAGTTCAAAAGCCAAAAGACAAGGGATTGAATTGCCCACTCTCCCAACCCCAGACCCACCTAAAGAGCCAATGTGCTCATCTTCCTATGAACTTTCATTCGATCACTGTGGTCTATACACATTTGCTGAGTGCCAGGCACTGTGAATACAGCAGTGACCACAGTGAGGATCTCTGGCTCCATGGAAACCAACAGAGAAGTGAGGCCCCAAATTAGAAAGCTCTGTACCACCTTGTCTTCCCTCCTCCTCCTATGGATCCCAGCTGATTTTTACTAGGATCCACCTCCCACCTAGAGACCTTCCTCTCCCACACCACTGCCCACCCTGAACTCGGGTCTTTTGCTGGGACAAGCACAATGGCCTTCCCTAACTGAGACCAGAGTTTGGCCTTCCCTTCCAATCCACCTCCCAACACTGCCACCAGTCGTCTTTCCAGGAGGCAAACCTGATCAATGACCTTATCCTGGCTCTGACACTCTCTGCAGCCGTGCCCTCAACCCCCAACTCCTGAGTGCGATGTTCAGAGCTCTCACCCACCTTTCTAGTGTCCATGGCTATACCATGTTCCAGGAGCACCAACTGCTCCCCACCATCCCCAAACCCAGCAAGCATTCCACATTTGCTCACCCTGTCCCCTATACACAACACAGCCCGTCTCCCCCAGAAGGGAACTCCCACTCACTCTCCAGTCTGGCCCACATGCCACCTCCCCAAGGGAAAGTTAAGCTTTTCCATAACTTTCACATGGGAGGCATCACTGTCACCCATCACTGCCATCCATGTTCCCAGGCTTTGTTCCTATCTTCCTCTCATGGCACGGGCCTTGTGCACATCTGCCCTTACATGTAAAGAAAGAGCAAGGCGTGAGGGGAAGCCCATGGCTGCAGAGTCCCAGAGCGCTGGGTTGGAATTCCGCCTGGCTCCCTTGCTTACAAGTTATTTTATTGTGGGTGTATCACATCATTTCTGAGTCACAGGGTTCTTCACGGTACCTTCCGCATAGAGATCCACAGTACCCACCGTGCAGGCTTGCAGTTGAGGCCTAAGTGACACGTGAATACACGTGAAGCCCCAGCAAACTATAGTTACATGGTAAATGACAGCTCTTGTTATTACTCCTCATCTTGCAGTGAGCTCTTCGAAGGCAACGGCATATTCATCTTAACTTAATCTTGTTTGTATTAATTATCTCTATATTCTCCGGCCCCAAGCATATAAGAAACACTCAATATTGGCTTGATAATACATGCAACCTATCCCACCACTAACACAATTTTGCTGGACAAAACTAAGTGTAGTCCTTGTATAGACTGCAAATTGGTAGCCTCAGGTGTGTTGCATCTGGCCCATGCAGCTTTCTGCAGCATACATTTAAGATACCTACCTGGCCCGGTAGATATCTGAGTTTGCAATCCCCATTGCAGAGACCACTGCACTTTTTTTGTTTTTGAGACAGGGTCTTGCTCCGTTGCCCAAGTTGGAGTGCAGTGGTGCTACCATAGCTCACTGCAACCTCAAACTCCTGGGCTCAAGTAATCCCCCTGCCTCAGCCTCCCGAGTAGCTGGGACTATAGGCCCACATGACCACACTCGGCTAATTTTTGTATTTTTTGTAGAGACAGAGTCTCTTTATGCTGCTCAGACTGGTCTTGAACTCCTCGCCTCAAGTGATCCTCCCACCTCAGTCTCCCAAAGTGCTGAGATTACAGGCGTGAGCTACTGCGCCTGGCCAAGACCACTGCACTTCTATGCTGATGAGTGATGTTTTGCGTGGCTCTGGGATGCCCCCTCCCTTTATTAACTCTGATGGTTTTCTTACCTTTTGAAGTTGAAGGCTCTTCATTAAGTCTTCATAAGACATTGGACTTGACCCAGAATAGGGAATCATAGTTGCTTTAACGCCAGTCTTTGTAAGGACCGTGTGGGAAGCTGACCTAGCCAGGTCACAGAAGAGTGAAAAAGAAGTCAGGGTCAAGGGAGAGGGTGGCTGCCCTGGCCCACAGCCCCTCCAACCAAGCATCTGATGAGCATCTGTTTCCCCGGAGAGACTTCTCCAGCAGGGAGCTTTTTCCAAACTTGCACCTGAGCCTTCCTTCCCCTGATGGAAAGGAATTGTCCTACTGAAGCCACGGGGTTTCGTACATTTCTTTACTCCCGACTTACTGCCAGAAGCTTTCTAGAGGGGGTCCCATTTTCTACAGAATTAGAAGGAGCCTAGGAAGCCATGCAGTGGCCCAAGTGCAATTCACAGATGACGAAAATGAGGTCCAGAGGCAGGCACACATCCAAAGGGTCAAAGCCATGCACAGAGCAGAGGCAGGATGGAGTCCTGACCGTCCCCTGTATACCCCTCCCCACCTGCCTTCCAGTGCCCCTGGGTCAGGACTTCACGGTAGTATAACGATTGGGCAGGAGTGTGGGGGCGAGATCCATTCCACAGAGCTCTGCCCTGTGACTATAAAGGGCACATTTCTACTGGGTCAGCAGAACCTCCACATGAGATGGATTATCAGAGCCCACCTCATCAGCAAGTTCTACCAGGCAAGAGTCAGGCAGCACTCTAGGATGGCAGGGGAAGAGCCAAGCCCAAGAAATACACAGGGGACAGACCAAATGAGCCAGCTTGGCTTGACCTAAGGGTTCCCAGGAGGCAGAGGGTAAGGAGGAATGGGTGGGAGGAAAGAGTAAAAAGAAAACTTGGAGGAAGAATGTAGAATCTTAACTATCTGGCCAGGGAGTCTGACTAAGATGAAGGGCAAGTGTGAAAATTCATCAGTGCAAGATGGAAGAAAAAAGGAAGAGAAGGACGACTGTAGACTGGCCAAGAGTGCCCTAACCTAGTGCCTCAGCGACAGCTCAGACGGAAGCACCAAAGCAGAGAGAAGAGCCAAGGGAAGAGATTTGGAAGCCAAAAACAAGGGTGACTGAGAGAAATACCAGGACCACATTTCCAGAAAAAGGAGCAAAGAAGGAAAGTGGTTTAATGCATGTGATACTGGGCTGTCCAGCCAGAAATAAAAAACAAATACCTGGAAATGTGGGGACTGAAACTTAAGGAGTGGCTACATTTAGGGGATAAAAAGAGAGAGAAACACACAAAAGATAGCTAAGGAGGATGGTATGCTTCAGTGAGCCAAGATGAGAAGGGAAAGAAAGGACTACTGAAAATGGCAGTCAGGGGGTTACGAGTGAAGAAAGCCGCTCAAGTATATTTAACACGTAAGTCCGTTTCTGTTAAGATATATGTGTGTACACGTGGGCACATGCATGAAAAAGAGCCTGGGAAAATATACTCCAAAGTTAATGGCAGTTATCTCTGGCAGTTGAGGTTATGGAGGATTTTTATAGTCTAAATCATGCATTTCTCTAATTTTTATTTTAAGTCAAAGCGATTCATAGCAATCTTTAAGACTTTTTTCAGTGCAGTGGGTAGGGTAGTGGGTAGTGATTTAACTTACTCATCTGTGAAAGACCACTGTACAAGAGTGGTTGCTGTAGCATTGTTTGTAGCAGCAAACACAAAAGAAGTGAATGGCTATCAGAGAAATGGCTGAGTAGACCAGTACACCTGCACTCAGAACATTACTCAAACATGCAGAAGGATGAATCTGACTTCCAGCAGCTCACTAGAAGGATTTCCATGAGGTACTAATAAATTTAAAAAGCAAGATGCAGACAAGGGTGCACCATGAAACACCAATTTGTATAAAAGAATGACAAATAGGTATGTGTTTATACATATAAATACGTATGTGTACATACACACACAGACACACAAATGGGACTACCCCTAGTAATTATGGGGCCTATGGTAAGAGTCCAAATACAGGCCCACATAGCAAGTCATTTAAAGTGTTTGTAAATCAACTGTTCATAAATCATACCGTTAGATATATTTTATTCTCCTACCTTGACAAATATACCTTCAAATCAACCTGGAAGGCAAGGCTCAAATTTCAAATTCTTGAACTCAGCTCAGTACCACAATTTGGAACTGTGGGGAGAGCCAGCCACCAAGCCCTCTGCCCATCCCCTAACCCACTCCATGTGTTTTAGGGGCCTGTGGCACGGCAGCAGGTATACAGGCACCCTGCCCACACATCCAAGCTGTACCTCCACCGCTGCAGGGCCACCTCGAGCCTAGCAAGGGCTGCCCTCAAAAATGATGGGACTAGGGAGCATGCCCACGAAGACCCCGGAATCAGATTTAAACAATTTGGGCAAGAAATTCCAGTATTCAGAGCATAAGGGGAAAGGGGGAGAGCTCTGGGTGGCCATGTCCCCTTAGCTCCTCGGACTCCTTACCTAGTAGAGTGGGATGTAGCTAGAGGAGGGACAAAGTGGGACCCCTAAAGCTCAGGGCAGGGGCCCTTCTTACCTGGATCTAAGGGGATACTGATACTGTACCATATGTACAAAATTATGAGTACAAAATATGCAAGGTTACACACAGTGCTGATTTGGGTTAGGGGCTAATGTGGCCAAAAAAAAGTGGGCCAAGAGAAAAAGGAATACAAAAAAGTCTGTACAAAGGCATATATATCATTACATTTATATAAAGCAGGTTAAGCATGGGTGTGTATAAAGAAAATGCGTAAGTTTTGTTTTGCTTTGAAGTCTTAGCTAACAAGCAATAAAAGCTAACATCACCAATGATGGAGCAAAATGACATCATGCACCTCCTGATGTGACACACTCAGGACCCATCACTTTGGTGGTATTACTGTCCAAAAATGTATAACCTGAATCTAATCATGAGGAAACAGACAAACCCAAATTGCAGGACATTCTACAAAATAACTGGGTTTTACTCTTTAAAAATGTCAATGTCAACTGGGCGTGGTGGCTCACACCTGTAATCCCAACGCTTGGGAGGCCAAGGCAGGAGGATCATCTGAGGCCAGGAATTCTAGACCAGCCTGGGCAACACAGGGAGACCCTGTCTCTACAAAAAATGTTAAAAACTGGCTGGGTATGGCAGTGCATGCCTGTACTCCCAGCTACTCAGGAGACTGAGGCTGAGGCAGGAGGAGCACTGGAGCCCAGCAATTCGAAGTTAGGATGAGCTATGATCCTGTACTCCAGCCTGGGTGACAGAGTGAGGCCCTCTGTCTCTTTTGTACTTTTTTTTTTTGAGACAGTCTCACTGTTGCCCTTAGTAGAGTGCCATGGCATCAGCCTAGCTCACAGCAACCTCAAACTCCTGGGCTCAAGCGATCCTTCTGCCTCAGCCTCCCAAGTAGCTGGGACTATAGGCATGCGCCACCATGCCCAGCTAATTTTTTCTATTTTTGGTAGAGACGGGGTCTCGCTCTTGCTCAGGCTGGTCTCAAACTCCTGAGCTCAAATGATCCACCCGCTTCAGCCTCCCAGAGTGCTAGGATTACAGGCATCAGCCACCACACCTTGCCTCTCTGTCTCTTTAAAAAACAAAAATTAAAACATCAATGCCACATAAAAGAAAGGCTAGGGAACTGTCATAGATTAAAGGTGACTCGAGAGACCCAACAACTAAAGGCCAGGTGTGATTTTGAATTGGATCTCAGAGTGGAAATAAAATGCTATGAAGGGGCATTGGTGGATGAAATTAAATAAAATTTGAATATGGACTCTACATTATTATTGTATTAATGCTGTTTTCTGCTTTTGATAATTGTATTACGGTTACAAAAGAGAATATACTTGTTCTGAGGAAATGTACACTTAAGTAGAGGTAAAGGGGTATGATGTCTATAGTTTATTCTCAATAAATACATATATAATATGTAAATGTATCAAAATGTTCAAAATTATTCAAACTGGGCAAAAGAGAGCTCTTTTTACTAGTCTTACAACCATTTTACATATTTTTAATTATTTCAAAACTAGGCCAGGCATGGTGGCTCATGCCTGTAATCCCAACAATTAGGGAAGCTGAGGTGTAAGGGTCACTTGAAGCCAGGAGTTCAAGACTAGCCTGTGCAACATAGCGAGACCTTGTCTCTACAAAAGAGAAAAACTAGCCAGGCCTGTCTGTGCATGCCTGTAGTCCCAGCTACTTGGGGAGACTGAGGTGGGAGGATCGCCGGAGCCCAGATGGAGGCTGCAGTAAGCTATGGTAGCATCACTGCACTCTAGCCTGGGCAACAGAGCAAGATCCTGTCTCAAAAAACAAACAAATAAAAGAAAACCCCAAAGTTTTGTAAAAGAAATGTCTTTAACCAGGAGAGAGAGCAGTTCTGTTATGTTCATGAACTGGGGCAAAGCACAAAGTGGAAAAAAATACTGGTTGCTAGCAACAGAGACCACCCAAAAAAAAAAGGACAAGAATAAGAGAAGAGAAGCTGAGAGAAGCACCATTCCTCCCACCCTGGAGGAAGGAATAGGAGGCTGAGATTTAGTAATAGAATTCAACTGATATTTAGGACCAAGAGAACAGATAAGATCAGAAGTCACACCCACTAGCCTCCACATACTCCCTCCTAAAGTTGACCTGTCTGGAACAGACTGAAGAGGAGAGGGTGGACAGGAGGTACCAAAAGGGTGATGATTCCACAAAAAAGCCCAGACATCAGCACCATGCAATATAGCCATGTAACAAATCTGCACATGTACCCCATAAATCCATTCAAAAAAAAAAAAAACAGGGATGAACACTTGGAACAGCCACTAGGGGACCATGCTAAGGATGGAAGACAAATAATAGGTTTGTTGCATAATTGGTCTGTAAGAATTTGTACAGATTACTTAAGGCTACATTCATTTAAAGCTGTCCTAGAAATGGGTAAGAGATGTTCTCATGGTCCATTCAGCCTTTGATCTCAGACAAGTGAATCTCAAAGCAGAAGTGTCCGACCTTTTGGAGGGTAACTTAAACCCAAACCCTCACTTACCCTGACTTAACTGGATCTCCCCAGTTAATCTTGCAGGCTAAGTCTAACAAACTATTATTGGTTTCCAATTCTCATCTCAACTCAGCTATCTTGGCAGCTGTCCAAGTCAGCTCCTCTATGAAGTCACTGTGGAACTCTGAGGACCTCCACCTGTCCGCAGAGTCAGCTGGTCACATTTAGAACTAGGGAAATGAGACAGAGTTCCACATGAAGAACATAAATGGAGCATAAGAATCCATCCCACAAACCATAACAACACAGCTCTTTTTCATCCGAGACATTCTTTTTATTGATGAAGTTGAACTTACAGCAGACAGTGACAGGAGCTACAGCACAAATAGCCAGGACAAATACAAATACAAAACAATCCATAAAACGAGTAGAGGCACAGAGAGCCTGCCTCTCATGGAAACTGTGGACATGGCCAGGAAGCCCTCTGAGCAAGCAGGGTGCGCCCAAACCAAAAGGCCACTGGCTCCCACAGTAGGGACAGTGAAAGGCACAGTGGCTTCCCCCACCCTCTGCATGAGCTCCAATTCTTTGAAAAGAGGAAGGTGACAAGAGCATGACGTGTGAGAGGGGGACTTATAAATCGAGACTTCAGGGCAGGCATGAACTTTTGATGGAACCACTGAGCGATCTTGTGGCACAATACTGCAGGACAAGGTGGTGAAAGGTAAGCCTCTCAGGAGAGATTTCGACCAAGGACATGGATTCCAGATTTTAAGATACCCAGCTAAATCACATTTCACGAGGAACTAGATGTTACCAAAATGTTAAGTGACCACAAAACAAAACATTCTCCCGGGGGCCTACACCACTCAGAAAAACCCAACATATAAAAAAAAGTTTGCTTCCATTACATCAATAAAGGAGATAAAGGATTTTGTAGAACATTAAAAGTAGGGCAATTGAATGAAAAATAAAAAAAAGGTGCAGAAGTCTTTATTTTTTGCAATGCTACTTTTCAGGAATGACAGAAATCCTCTAAATCAGGGTTTTATTAGTTTATTAGTTTCATTAGTTTTATTGGGTATTAATAAACCAGAAGGAATTTTTAAAAAAAGGCTGATGGCCCTAAATATCACTGTTTCCCATTGTTTTTGGCTCAGTACATTTTCCAATACAATGTCATCAACTCTCACGGCAGTTTCCAATGACACACATCTATTAATCAAATGGTATGTATTTTTTCACTAAAACCTATCTTCGCCGATTAATAACTTTATCAGTATTTTTATATGGCCTAAAATATGCTAAGCTCTGTCACAATAAATATATTTTCCCCTACATGGGAAGAAACATGAGGCAAAAAAGCGGGGAGGATATTAAGATGCAGTCCACTTTTTAGTTAAGGAAAAGTTCATAAAACTCCCACCTAAAAAGAGTGAAAATATGATCACCAATAACTCAGGTTTTAAAAAAGTTCCAAAAATACCAAGTCAAAAGGAAGACATTTAGAAGAAAAATCTCCTGGACAAACTTCTGCACAAAAATAATTCTAGAAAAAAGCACCAATTCCCACTTGAGACTAATTCAGGCATCACTTGCTAATCCTAAGGAAATTCTAATCCTTAATAAGAAGGGATGTTCCCAGAAGGGAGCAACTCAGGTGCGTGAGGGGCACGATTAACACAGACACGACTAACTGCTCTAGAAAAGGCACTTCCTCGTGCTCCCACTGAGCAGTAATGCCAATATTGTCCTTTCAAGCCTTAACACTGTGGATTTTAAGATGTCAAAATTTGTATACTTCTTCAGCTCTCTGCAATTTGCCAAAAATTTTAAGATGCAATTTGATAGCCAAAAAGAGAGGCTTTTTCCTTTTCAAACAAGTATAACTGAGATAGAAATCCTTGATTGCTAGAACTTGCAAGGACCCTGAAGATCATTATCAAGATCACACCTTCAGCTGGCAGTAGGGTGAGGTCAGTAACATATTATGTCAGAGAGTTAAAAATTCTTAGGGGCTGGGTGCAGTGGTTCACGCCTGTAATCCTAGTACTCTGGGAGGCCGAGGTGGGTGGATCGCTCAAAGTCAGGAGTTCGAAACCAGCCTGAGCAAAAGCGAGATCCCACTCTAGCCCGGGCAACAGAGTGAGACTCTGCCTCAAAAAAAAAAAAAAAAAATTCTTAGGAATTTTTAAAAAATAATGTTTATTCCATTCTACACTGAATCTTAAAATTATTACTTCCTCTCTCAGGCTTTAAAATTAGTGGAAATGGAGGGGCAAACTGGGGTAACCTATAGCTGCCTGTAAAAAACACGATAGCTTATTCCATTCTCCCAAGCAAGATTTAACATTTCAAAGTAAAAACAACAGTCATATATAATTATACATGTAACTCTCTCACATTATTTTGTAGAGAAACATATAAAATATCCCAAAAAGACTGTATGAGATTAGAAAACTTAAATACAAGCCTAAAATCCAGATGACCTTGAAGTTATGTTAGATCTTAAAATCACTAGAACTACCTCAAAATATATAAACAGGTCCCATTATGAGAAATGTAAATATGAAATGATAACACAATGGAGAAACAAGCGAGGAAAGGAATCCGAAGGTCACTCTCTCAAGCTTAGATAAGGACAAACCATGACAGGTCCTGGGTAACATACATTTAGATGACTCAGGGAAGGAGGTATTAGCAGGGCTCTCCCCACAGCCTGTGAGAAAGCGCCAAACACACGCTAAACCGCTTTGTGTTCTTGTGTTATTCCTCTTGTCAAAGCCTCCTTTTTTAGAGTCAAAACCAAAAGTAGGTATTAAAATACAAAGTTTACAGTACACAACAATTTCATTGTTAGAGTTTTTTCAAAAATACACATGCAAGATATACGCAACTGATGCTGAGAAACATTGTGCTTTTCTTTCGATCAAAACTGTCCTTCAACTGATGAAACAGCCTCCAGAGGCAACATTTGCTGGGAACTGTGCACTCTCCCACTCTTTCTTGTTCCAGTACCCTACTGCCTTTTACAGACCTAAGTAACTTTTTCTGAACCAGAAGGCCTCAACTCCTCACTGAGCCTATGAAAAGCCATCCTCTGCAGAGCTGGATGCAGGGTCTGGAGGACCCTGGTCTCAACTCCTAGTCCATGGCCTTCCAACTCCAGCATTGTCTCCCTTGTTTATTTTGGTAAAGGCCAGACAGGGGGCTCTAGTCACACAACCATTTCACAAAGTCAGTCTGCCCACTTATATACCTAACCTTGGACATAACTTCAATAGTCTGCATTGCATTTGTGAAATCACCATTAAGGCTAAATCTTAAAAACTCATATCTGTCCCCACCAGAAACTATTAGTAATAGTAAGAGCCAAAAAGCCAACTTTAAGACTTACCCTGAGGGACTGAATCTCACCTATCAAAGATTCCCATATCTCATTCTACTGCCAAAATTGCAAGTTAAACTAAAGACATCAGTAGACAGAATAAATTACTTTTCCTCCTCTGACACAATACCTGCGACTCAGCCACTCAGCCTCACCAACAATCCAGTCAGACTGCAAAAAAAAAACAAAAAAAAAAAAACCAACATTCAAAGTATCCAGGAAAAAGTTAAGGGGAGAAATTTTTTAAAAGTAAGGCAAGATATCCTATAGAATTCCGAGCTGCTGAAAGACCATTTAACAATTCTAAATCTATCTCTTGATGCCACTTACAAAGTTCTGGGCTTTGGTGGGTAACCTGGTTTGTTTTCAAATGGTCTCAAGACAAAGAACTGCCTCTCCTCACACTCAAAAACATGTCTATGAAGGCCATTTCCATTTCACATTTCGGAACCTGAGAGCCTCCAATACAAGGAAATGAGGGTTAATTTTTTACTTTAAAAAAAAAAATATATATATATATATCTCACAGTTTAAGGTTCTCAATTGAGGAACCTAGAAATTTGACCCTAGGCTAGACCTGCTCACATAGATAACCAAATTAATGGAGCTACTAGACTACAACCTCAACAGAAAGCTTCTATACTCCAAGGACTAAGATAACGTTACTTTCCAATTCAGATTAAGCAAAAGGGGGGACAGACCTTCACAAATTATAGCTCTGTAACAATCTGGCTGAAAGTCATCTAGGTTAATGGTTCTAACTACAGTCAAGTTCAATATAGAAGTACAGAGAAGAACTCTGCCCACTGCTACATCCTTACATGTAAAAACTGGAAAAAAAGCAAATATCATGAAGATACAGAAATAAACATGAATTCATCTGGTTTTAAAATTTTAAAAATTGAATGTGAGAATTCAAAAGTATGACATATTGCTAACAGCAACAGTGCCAGACCAGAAGAATGACTGCTGATTCATGACACTGATCACAGACTAAGGTTCAGCTTGGTTCAAAGCAATTACTTCTACTCTCTGTTGACAAGTCAGATTTGGGTCATCCACATGCTAGCAAACTAATCTGATTAGGCTGATCAGGCTTAAAGCCTAGGTTTTCTTTGTGGAAAACACAATGAACTATGGTAACCACAATGAACTATGGTAACCACAAAAGGAGTGGTTTATACTAAATCTTATAAAACAATCCTTAAATAAAAATTTCTCTAAAGAATCACATTGTTTACAGTAAAAGGAAACTGCTTCCTTTTCAAAACCTTGTTACACTCTAGAGAGTAAACCTTGGAGAAAAGTATATTTTTTTTAATCAATGAATCAGAGTCACTAAATCTTCATTTAAAAGAAAATGGTGGGCCGGGAGCGGTGGCTCACGCCTGTAATCCTAGCTCTCTAGGAGGCCGAGGTGGGCGGATC
>VBSM01001118.1:31738132-31757657 GCA_008086735.1 Cheirogaleus medius | reverse complement strand
AACCGCCGACCCCGCCCGCCCGTCCGCGCGATGACCTCACACGCACGCGCCGGCGCAAAGGTTCGTCATCGTCCGCCGGCTCCTTTTATAGAGACTCAGCGGCGCGCCGGGGGCGGAGCCCGGCGCTTGATCGACAGCTGGAACGCCTGTGAGGCGAAACACCCACTGCCGACCGACTGCAGCACGTGGTCGGCAAGAGCCAATGAGGTCCCGCCTCGGGCTGGGCGTGACTCCGCCCAGAAGGCGGGGTCCAGCTACAAAATCTCCATGGCAGTAGCCAAGAAGAAAATTGTACGATGAATTTCTATAAGAATGAATTATTGGATAATAAAGACTCTTGATAGGCGTCTTGGGGTAAGACTTAAAAGTCACCTCAGAAGGGGGGTCATGGGCAATATACGTAACCTTAACATTTGTACCCCCATAATATACTGAAATTAAAATAAAATAAAAAGTCACCTCAGAGACACATTCTGCGACCACTCTATCTGTAATGACCCTGTAATATCATCTGGCTTTTCTTCTTTACCTTACGAGGGCATTTTGTTTTGTTTTTTTTACTCTTTCTTTTTGCACAGTTTGCTAAAACAAGGGCCTTCTCAGTCCCATTCCCGGTGTGTCCTAGTGCCAGTACATAGATTCTCAGTAGAGTCTCCCTGAAAGAATGAACTGCACCACTTTAAAGCAGAGGAAACTGAGGCTCAGAGAGGCCAATTGACTTGCCTAGTGCCAGAGGCAGATCCAGATTTTGAACTGCTTTCTTTATCTAGATATCACTCATTCATGTACTCAACAAATATTTTCCCTGACCAATCAGGCCCTAGGGACTTGGTGAGCAAAAACCAGACACAGCCTCCAACCTCTTAAAAGTTTCCAGTCTGGCAGGGGAGGAAAAGAGGACACAATTAATGACACAAAACCCCTTTGATTTCAAGCCAGACTGAGCACTAGGCAGGGCTGATATGTGGCCAGGGTGATAGCATTGCATTGTGTGGAGCAGGGGCCGAGACACCCTTCTACACCAAGTCTTATCCAGGGCAGATGTTCAGGGAAGGATGATGGGTGGAAGCTGGGCTAGGAGCTGTTTATCAACTGGTCTAGAAGCATTTCAACATTTCATCCACCAGAATTGCTGGTTGTTTCTATGGTATATAGCACTCCAAAAGCACATCACAAAAGACCAGACCTCACCTAGACAGTGTGAGAAGGCTTTCCAGAAGTGACAATTGCCCTTAAAGATGAGGAGTTAAACTGGCAAAAGGATTGCAGTAGGAAAAGGCAAGCAAGAGGCAACAGCAAAGAGCTCAGTAACAAATGATTACAGCAATAGTGGTAATATTAGCATTACAGTGAATTGATATAAACCAAACATAATCAAGTAAAGATATTAAGTGCTTCAGGAAACATCTATTACCACCATTTTGCACATGAAGATATTCAGTTTCCAAAGGCTAAGTGAATTGCATAAGTAGCAATGAAATTGGTCTGGGTTCAAACTCTGGCTCTTCTAGGAGTTAAAATTAAATGACATGTGTGTGAAGTTCTCAGACCACTCCTGGCACATAGTATGTGCTCAATAAATGTTGGTGATTTCTGAATCCTTTTGCTTAATGTCAGTTATCAAATTATGTCAAGCATAATTGTCAGCATTGTCTAGAGGCCAGTTTGGTTTGGGGACAAGGACATTTATGTGGGGGATGAGATCAGTGGAGAAAGCCAAGTCAGGAAGAGCCTCTAGTGCCAGCCTAGAAAATTTGGACCTTGTTCTGTAGACACAGGGAGTCACAGGAGTTCTCTGAGCAAGGGCCTGTAAAATAAAACTCATCTACCCTCCCAAGAGATAAAAGCAGGGCACATAACCTGCTCAGAGTACACTCTCCTCCTCTCTGAGGAGGAAGCTAGCCAAGGGTATCTGGGTCAGATTGACCTTTGACTGCAAAAGGCCAGAGGGTAAAATGGGAAAAAAAAAAAAAAATCCTTCCTGCCTGGTGTGGTGCCTGTAGTCCCAGCTACTCAGGAGGCTGAGACAGGAGCATCACATGAACACAGAAGTTTGAAATTAGCCTGGGCAATATAGCTCACTATATTTTTCTCTCAAAAAAATAATAAATTTAAAAATACATAAAATAAAAAATAAGGCCAGGTGTGGTGGCTCATGCCTGTAATCCTAACAATCTGGGAGATCGAGGCGGGAGGATCGCTTGAGGTAAGGAGTTCAAAACCAGCCTCAGCAAAAGCCAGACCCCATCACTACTAAAAATAGAAAAAATTAGCCGGGTGTGGTGGCGCATGCCTGTAGTCCCAGCTACTTGGGAGGCTGAGGCAGAAGGATTGCTTGAGCTCAGGAGTTTGAGGTTCCTGTGAGCCAGGCTGACGCGTCGGCACTCTAGCCCGGGCAACAGAATGAGACACTGTCTCAAAAAAATAAAAAATAAATAAGAAGAATCTCCATCCTGCAAAGAGAAATACCTTTGGAGATTTTAATGTGCATCTTAAAGCAACTTTGAATATGTGAAGTAATCTCATTATCAAAGATAGAAATTATGAAACTCCTCTCCAAAAACAAAACAAACCAAAAAACTAGGACTTCAAGGCCTGAGTTTTACAAATGTATGACAACTTTATTGAACTGAAAAATGGTATCGGGTACTGGGAGCAGTGGCACATGCTCCTGTAGTTCCAACTACACAAGAGGCTGAGGCCGGACGATCACTTGAGCCCAGGAGTCCTGGGCTGTAGTGAGCTATGCCTATCAGGTGAGTGCACTAAGTTCAGCATCAATATGGTGACCTCCCAGGAGCAGAGGGTGAGGGGCAGGGACCATCAGGTTGCCTAAGGAAGGCGAACTGGCCCAGGTTGAAAACAGAGCAGGCCAAAACTCCTGTACTCATCGTTAGTGGGATCACCCTGTACATAGCTACTGCACTTTAGCCTGAGCAACATAGTGACACCCCATCTCTTTAAAAAAATAATAAAATAAAATGGTGTTGGGAGATCTCTGCTACCTTGAGGAGCTTACAAACTCATAGAGATGACTACAAAAATAAGTGATAATTAGAGTGCTTTGTGCTGAAGTAGATGCTTCTATCTATACACAGGGAATGAGGACTCAGATTAGGGAAGGGCTCCTAATCCTGCCTAGAGTAGGGGTAAGGAAGTTTTCCTGAAAGTAGTAAGAACTGGAGGACCAGTCTGGAAAGAGAGAAGGCCAAAACTGGCATGTGCAAAAACTCAGAGTGAGCAATCACCAGCTCCAGTAACACCAACTTTTCTTTCTGCGACGCTGAGACCTCAGAATGAACCAAAGCTCAGAGAACACAGATAGGTTACAAGCCTAAAGCACCTGGGTTGATGCACTGTTGTTTGTATATTTCACTATTAAGAGTTTTACAAATCAAAAATAACTAAATTCTGAGGCTCTGCCTTGAGGGGGGAGGGGGAGCATGGGCATACCCCCATAATATGCTGAAATAAAAAAAAAACACAAAAATAACTAAATGCAACATGTTATTCTGAAATAGATACTGGACCAGAAAAAAATACATGTCTTTATTTTTCTTCTTCTATAAAGACATTATTGGAGCAATTGGCAAAATCTAAACAAGGTCTATAGACTAGCTAAATAAGTGGATGAATGTTCATTTCCTGGCTAAGTGTACTGGAATTATATAAGAACACGTTCTGGTTAGTAGGAAATACACACTAAAGGATTCAAAGGTAAAGAGGCCTCATGGCTGAAACTCACTCTCCAATGGTTCAGAGAAAAATGATATTAATATATAGAGAGGATGACAAAGTAAAAGTGGCAAAATGTTAATATCTGAATTGAAGAATGTCGGTAATGGGTATTTAGGAATTCTTTGTAATATTCTTGCAACTTTTCTATAAGTCTAAAATTACATATTTTAAAATTAAAAATTTTTAAAAATCAATAAAGTTAAACAGAAAGAAGGCAGTAAGAAAGGATAGGAAAAAGGAGGGAGGAAGGGAAGTTCAGCAGGATAAAAGGAAGAAAGCAAGGAAGGCAGGTAAGTTGTACCCAATGCTACAAAGGGTACCAGGTAATTTCAAACTCCAGCAAAACAAAATAAAACAAAACAAAACAACAACAAAAAAGATGCAGGTGAGACCAAGGAGAAAAAGTAAACTTTGGCTTCACAGAGCAGACTCCAACTCCCTACTCCTTTTGCTAGCGTCTATGTGATCTTGGGCATGTGATGGAAGCTCTTTGGAGTCAGTTGTCCCATCCATAATCATGGTGATCAGGTCTCACTGCAGGGTGGCCAAGGGGTTCTCTAACAGCAATGAAAGGCAGCTGTCATTTACTTGGCATTCACAACCTACCAAACTTTTCCATATGCTTCACATACACTGAATTATTTGATCCACACATCAGCCCTATGAGGTTGATATTATTATCCCTACTTTATAGTTGGGTAAACTGAGGCAGAGAGGCTATGGAGCACATCCAAGGTCACATTAGTAGGAGGTGAAGTCAGGAAAGGAACCCAGCCTGGCCCCAAAAAGGAATCAAGGATGAAGCAAAGGCCTAGCACAGAGGCATTCAGTTGGCTGGAAGATCAGAGGGACCAGGGAAGCATGGGAGACTCTGTCCATCGGTGCTGCTCCCCACCCCCACCACACAACTGTGGAACTAGCCAGAGGCCAGTTCCAGCACCCCCAGACAAGATCCCTTCCACAGGCCTCAGGGGTCCCAGATGCCAAAGCCACCCCATCCCCTCTCCCTAACGAGGAGCAATGGTCCCCCAACATGATGTGGGGGTGGTGAGAGGCATAACTTCAACACAAGAGGCTGCTGTTGCTACAGTTTGCATAAGTCAGCCCGGGGAAGTATTACCCCACCTTTTTACGACTTTATTATTAATAAGTGCCAGACGTTACTGTTGATACCAGCACCGTCTTGCTATTAGCACTGCATTGACTAATAGCTCTCGTTTTCATAAGCATATCACCCAAGAGCTTATTGCCTGCTAGATACCAAGCAAAGCATTTTACCTAGATCTGGCTCTTGAACTTTAGCAACCCCAGGAAGTAGGTATGATTTTTTTTTATCTCCACCTTTTAGATGAGAGATGGAAAGAGGTTAAGTTACCTGCTCCAACTTAACATGGCAACATACCAGACACCAGACACAAACCCAGGCAACCATAAGACTGCTTCAGAAAAGGCCTACATGGGATTAAAACTCCAACCTCTTCCCCCAGATCAGAAAGTTCATAGCATTCTCCCCTTGCCTCAGATCACTCAGATAGAGGCAAGCCTGGCCCCAACTTGAGAAAACATAGCAAGAATTACCACCCCTCAGCCTGCGCTGCAAGCAGGCCAGGACACCCAACAGCCCCTCACCTGGAGGGCTAGTCCATCTCTTCTCTTGGGGTTTTGAGGCCTGGGCTGTTTATTTTGCTTCATCCTGTCCAGGCATTTGCTGCAGCACCGTACACAAGATGGCTTAATTGGGCAGCCAAGGCACCTGGGGCCTCAGAGCCTCAGAGGGAGGAGTACAGGCCCAGTTTGCTAATTGCCAATCTTCTCACCATGACAACACACAGCAGGGATGTTCTAGTCCAGCACACATTCAGGTTTATTATCCTTCCAATCCCAAAGCTTCTTCCCTCCCTAATTGTGGGCCAGACCGTTTCCGAACTTGACCCCTAATGGAAGAGATGGCTATGATTGTTACCCATAGCACACATGAAGAAACTGAGAGGCCGGTAGGTGCCAAGTCTGATGCACAATTGATGAACCACCAGTGCATCCCACCTCTGCCCTTACTCTACACACACTAGCTAAGCCCTATTAACCTCTGCAGAGGCATCAAGTTTTCATCAGCTCCTTTTGCCTTTGGCATGAGGGGGTCTGGGATGGGGACTCCTGCCTGGGTGGTCCCTGGTAAACTGAGATAGAATTATTGGGGGGAGTTATATAATTAGTCTGAGAAGGGCAGTAGGTACACAGTAAGTGCTCACTGAACAGCAGCATTTTAGTCTTGGGCGTCAGCTCACACACTCTACTGAGAAGGGCCTAGGCTGGGTGCGTCACTTCCAACCAGTCTTCTCCTGAAGGTGGTTGATCTGCAACATGACAGCTTGGGAGCTGCAGAATAAGGTGCAGAAGGATCCCACAGAAGCATGAGGAACTGTGAGCATCAGCCCTGAGATTCTTTACTTGAGTAGTTATCACCTCCTTAGCTCACCAAGAGCCGGAAGAAATAGTCTGGAACTCAGACATCCAGGCTTTAAATGAATTCAAACACATACCCGCCCACTAGCCTATCATGATCCATTGACCAGCATCATCAAATTCCTAGGCTCCACCCTGGGCTTTCGGAATCAGAAATGCTGGAGGTTGGACCTAGCAATCACAGCCTTAACAAGGTGTCCTGGGGCTGCAGATGTGCTGGAGTTTGAGGACCAGTGTGCTGGACCATGTAAGCTCCATATCTGCTTGGGGTCAACAGGGTATTCGCACACTGTGCGTGAATGAATGAATCACATACTTCCAACTACCCACCCCTTACACTTCAACCAGGTCCTCCCCCAGGCCCCATCCATCTACCTGCAGAAAAATGGGACACCAGACTGTTATAGAGAAATACTGATTTTAATTAAACACAAGGTAAACTCTAGGCATCCGTCATCTTTCAGCCTAAAAATTAGCAAAACTGGTTGAAACAAGGCACGGATTTTCCCCCATATTTGTTACATTGTGGCTCCAGTTACAAAAAAAATTTTAATGAAAATGTTAAACATAAAAATAGAACTTTGAGACTTTTAAAAAAAGAGTATAAAAAGCCCCACAAAACTTGTTGATTGTTGTTCCTTAATTCTACAAAATAGCACCAGTAAGAAGAGTAAAAGGTGTTAAAAACCATTACGACAGCATTTCTGAAATGCAGCTTGTCTGAACTCCCGTTCTCGCTAAAAATGACTTATCATGGAATTAAAAAAGGATTTTAAAATCTCTGGAGGGAGGATCCATCTTTTATTGCAGTTTTCCTCCCTGCCATCTCTTAGATGAGAGGAATGTGCTTCTGCCCCTGGCTGTCACTGCCTCTGAGTTTAGAAAAAGGATGAGGAGTTGGGGTAATACCCATCTAACCTGGGACCTGTGCCTGGAGGAGTCTAGAGGGTGTGTCTTTTGGAGAGGGGATGTGGGTGTCTTATCTAAGCTCCCTCCTTCACACCCCTCATAGGGAAGAGATACACAGGAGCCATACTCCTCTACGTGGCATATGGCAGCATTTATCATGTAACTCAGCACTCGGCTTCCTGAGCTCCCCAGAGGGCTCTATTGCAGTCACCTGGAGGGATTTGGCTAAGGGTGGACCCTGCCCTGGGGTTTGTGGGGGAAAAATAGCCCTGAATGTGATGATGATGTCATCCCTGCTGAAATCATCATCACCGTGGAAAATGACCCCAGCAGCAGACTCCAGCCCTCCTGAGACAAGGGGAATGTGCAGGGCAAAATTCAAGAGAGACATATATATCATTTCCTCTTCTGCTAGCCCCAGGAAAAACACATCCTGGGCCCTTAAAAATGTCCCTTAGCTACATATCTACCACTGCACACTCTTATAAATGTGGAGCAGCAGACATTTAAAGTAAAAAAGTATGGTATGAACTGTCTTAGATGATTTTTCGGTATTAACCTGAGTATTAGAGAGCTGTCAGCACTGTGGTTTTGGTATCTTAGCCATCTGTTTCTCTGAGTGGTAAACCTAGGAGGGGGAAAAAGCCATTTTACTACCTACTTCAAGTTTTAAAGTTTTAGGAGAAGAAAAATGAGCACCGTGTTTAGCTGCTCCGAGCAGCTGGGTCTGAATTGTGCATAAGGAGGCGGCACCTCGGGCTCCCCGTGCAAGAGTCAGGCGGCTCTGCTCCCACTGCGCAGGAGAGAACTGAGGTACGCAGTGTGACCCACACAGCTGAGCTGAGGAAGGGCAGGGGCTGGGTTCTGCCACACTTCCCAGAGCCCCCAGCACCTGGGTGCAACTATTCACATGCAAAGTAGTCCTTCAGGGGGGCGAAGAGGTGTCGGATGACTGGCACACTCCAGGACCTCCCGAGCAGCTTCTGGCGGGCGCCTCGGCCCATGTTGGACACATCTGTGTAGTGTACAGGAAAGCCGAAGATCCTGGGGGCACCAGGGTAAAAAGACAGTGAGTCAGAAGTGCCCCTCTGGAATACTGGAGCCTCTGGGAAACCCTCACCTCAAGCCAAGAGGTCCTGTACTTCCTGCCCATGCCTTCCCTAGTGCCATCCCTCAGTCAGGAAACCTGGGCCTGCAAATGAGCCCTTTCATAAGCCCCAGAAGGTCCAGGTCCATGGGTTCCTTGGGACACTTGTGAGCAAGTGATTGTCAAGAGGGCACGGTTCCTCCACAGGGCACCTGTTTTGTGCCTCCCTAGCACTGGCACTGTGCTACTGGCACATAGTTGGTGCTCAGGTGACCTTTCTTGAATGAATGAATGAATGAATGAATGAATGAATGAATGCAAAGCCAGCCAGCAAACAGACATACATCTGTCTTCAAAACACAATGATTGTAGAAGGTAAACAATTTTCTTACTAAGGTCACACTCAAAAACACACCAGGCTTTGAATCATCACAGGCTCAGGCAACTTTGAGTGAAGACACCTCAGCATCCTGAAATTTTCCTTCCCTCTTCAAACCCAGTTGACAGATTAAGTTAAGGACCATGCTGGACTTCAGGCAGATGGCACCAAATATCTAAGAGTCTTCTCTACGAGATTCTAGAGGCCTGGAAACAAGACTACAGATACGCTGAGCCTCAAGGTTACTCAGGCTTACAATCCAATACTAAAAGGCCAGTGGCAAGAGGAAACACTTCAGCCCTGTGTCTTGCTTTGCCTTGGCATCTTCATAATGACAGTCATCGGAACCAACCCTAGTGTCACAGCTCCAGCCCAACATTTTATGCTTGGGTCTCAAAATACAGAATAAGTCACAGCATGAATAGATTGGGCAAGGTTGCCCACCAGTTTTTCTATTAATCAGAAGTTACTTTCATACCAAGAAAAGTACTGTTATGTCAAACAAGAAATAAAACCAAGACATATAACAGAAATGTCTAGTATGAAAATACTCTGTATCAAAGCCTTGAAATACAGCTAAAAAAGAGGAAAATTCATAGCCTTAAACAACTATATTCCTAGCAAATAATAATAGTAATTACAAAATAGTAAGGAAAACAAATAAGTGTAAGAATGGTAAGGAAAACAAAAATTTAAAAATGGTAAGGAAAAATCAGGACTGAAAAACAAAAAAAACCCAACAGAACTGAAATGGTTCTTTACATCAAAATAGGCAAACTTAGCCAAATAAAGGGAAGAGGGAGAGGATGGATGTGCTTAAGTAGGAATCATGCTACACAAGGAGCAACTTGGCAGAAGAAACCTTTCAAGAACAGCACATCTTTGGCCAGTTCTTCAAACATCCTAGTGTCCCAGCATGTTGGGACAGGCAGATGTCAGGGCAGTGCAGCCAACAGACAGATGGTGCCATCTAATGACCTCATGTCTCACATTCCTCACCACCACCCCCTCCACCAATTCTGCCAGGAAATATGGGTGAACACTAAAAAGTATCACTCCCAGCCCCACTAACTTAGAAGGGCAGTTGAGGATTAAGTTGGAGAATGAAGGAAGTGCCTGCCCACGTGTGCTGCTGGCCTTAAGCACATGCCCTTTCCCTTTCTGTTTCTGTCTGCACCGCTTCCCTCTCCAAGTGCAGCCTTGCTCACCTTTCGAGCTCAGTGCACCACAAAACATCTTCTTTGCCATTCATGACAACGGGGAAAAGTTGGTTTTTCCCCTGTCTGATCGAGTTCGACTTGGTGGTTATTGTCTGTACTTTCTTTAACTGGAGAACAAAAGGACATCATGGAGTGAGCACAGAATGAAGGGTTCTGGGTGGTGTCAGGGCTCAAAAGCAGCTAGGAGAGATGGAGCAGAGAGGGCAGGCGTGGACAAAAGGTGCAAGAAGGAATGAGAAAAGAAGGGTTGGAGAGCTAAGACCATTGTGTGCTTCCCACAAATGCCAAGTTAACAGGAAAGACCAGTCTCAGAGAGAATGAGATAACAGAAAAGTAACCACGAATGAGATCACATGGGGGCCAGAAGACACCAGGATTACTCATCAAGCAAGATCAAGTTAAAACTCCCCAGGATACAGAGAATGGTCAACTAGAGTTTGGACAAATGGATCTTTGCTTGATACAAACATTGATAACTGGGTTTATGGAGGTCTGAATGTGTTTATAATTTTTTGCAAAAGCATTAAATACTCCTTTCTTACCAAGAGAGCCAGTTGAAATTCTGTCTCTACATATCCAATATTAAAGTTGGGAAGCCTAGTTGTCTTTTCTCATAGAGATTATTTATTATCAAGAATGTCTCCTACTGTCTGTACTTGAAGACTGGACAGAACAATTATGTGAGGAAAGAGGCCCAGCACCAGGAATTCACGTGAGGGGAGGCGTAGGGACCAAGTGGACACCAAGGTCATCTCCCAAGTCCCCACTTGGAGGTCACCAAGTGCATTTTCCAGAGGGCCACGGCACAGACCATTTGTGAGCACGTCTTACCTTTGCTGTCCTATTGTATTCCAAGCAGTCTTGAAGCTCGAGTTTATCATTCTTTGATGCTATCACGGGCCTGGGAACAGCCAAAACCCATTACTTTCTACCGCCTGTAGAGGGTCCTTGGCTAGGCACCTCACAAGGTGGGAGTGAGATGTACTCTGGCAATGAACTTGCTACATGATGAAAATGACCCTGCCATGAGCACAAGTCTATATGCCAAAGCCAGGGATGGACTAGCCCCTAGAGGGGACAAACCAATAGCCAGGAGGTAAGGTTCCCCTTCCTGACTTTTACTATTGGTCAAAGTCAGGTTCCCACAAAAGACAGGACAGGGAGTCAGGAGACCCCTTGGGTCCCAGCCCCACTGCTCACTGGCTGAGTGACCTTAGGCAAGGCACCAAGCTACCTCTCTTTGGGCTTTCTGTCCATTTTAAAGTAAGGAGCTTGGATGGAATCTTTATGGGTCTACTTGATACATCAGCACAGTATACCCATGATTTGGTGGCTCACTGCTGGGGATGCAGACTAAGGAGGCTTTAAAAGTGGGAGGTACTGGCCAGGCGCGGTGGCTCACGCCTGTAATCCTAGCACTCTGGGAGGCCGAGACGGGAGGATCCCTCAAGGTCAGGAGTTCGAAACCAGTCTGAGTAAGAGCTAGACCCCGTCTCTACTAAAAATAAATTAATCGGCCAACTAAAAATATATAGAAAAAAAATTAGCTGGGCATGGTGACGCATGCCTCTAGTCCCAGCTACTTGGGAGGCTGAGGCAGAAGGATTGCTTAAGCCCAAGAGTTTGAGGTTACTGTGAGCTAGGCTAATGCCACAGCACTCTAGCCCGGGGAACAGAGTGAGACTCTGTCTCAAAAAAACCAAAAAAAGTGGGAGGTACTTTCATCAGAAAAGACAGGAGGAAGTTCGTATTTAACTTTCACTCTTGAAATGTATTTTGTAAATATAGAGAGACAAATAGAGGCCAAAGAAGGGCAAGGGATAAAACTGAAAGTAGCTGAGCAGCTCCAGAGCAGACGCCAGTGCAAGAGGTCTGAATGCACAGTTGATGACCACAGTAAACCCCTGTGTTAGGGGAACGGTTGCTGTGGCCAAAAAGAACTCAGATGTGAGAATGAAAACTGTGCCCACAAGAGGGGCTAGGAATCACACAAAATGTTTCCCTAGACTGTCCACTTTCCTTGGCCTCACCTGCTAGGTTTCAAATGCCACCCCATCTGTCTCCATCCCAACCTCCTCCATGGACCCAAGGAGCTGAGGGACCAGGGGGAAAAGGATAAGGCACAGGTCAAACAAAGCAGATGAATTGGCCCTCTGCCCCAAGGCAGATGTTTGACACACCCACCCTGAAGGTGTACAGCTCAGCCATACCATCCTGCCTCACTCTTCCTACCATCTCCCCTACATCCAATGTATCAGACATCCTATCCTGACCCCTTCTTGCTAAATGCACAGGATTGTTGTGCCACAAACATCGGAGGCCACCACTCGTGTCCAGCCACCTAACTTATCTCCCCACTTTTCTCCTCATTCTGTTTAATCTATTCTCCACCCAGAAACCACCATGAACCTAGGACACAATTCACCCCATCTGCTTAACACGCTGATTGCCATGCTAGAAAAAAAGTATTTTTCCTTAGGGCCATGGTGTTTTATTATGAAAATAGAATAAAAGCAGAAACAAAACCATTCTTTCTAATTTAATGAAATGTAATGAAAAATGAAATTTGTTGACTTCTATTCATTTAATCCATGTTTTTAGAATTACTTTGTTAATTCAGACTAATTATAAGAACATCAACAAGTAAAATTTCCATGAACCAATTGCAAGGTTTTTCTTCAGGAGGCCCTAGGCTCAAAACTATCATGAGTTAAATACAACTCACATGGCAGTTAATGTGATCCCCTATAACTTCCCATGCAAAGATAATGTGGTATCACATTTAAGACCCACATTATATATTAAGGCCCTATACCAGGAATTCTCCATACTTTTCTCCCAATCTCTGCAACACCCCTTACCCAATGCCTTCTGCATGGAGTGTCTACTAACTGCATGGCTCCATTCCTTTACTTAGGACCCTGTTGGAATAAGCAGCCTTTCCCATCAATCCTTCTAATGCCCCCATCCAACAATAAGCCCCAAATCATTACTGTTTTCTCTCCCCTTCCCTCATTTACACATCAACTCCATGAGAGGCAACACTAACGTTCATGTGTTTCACCAAAATGGCAGCAATATAACAGTGCATGACAGATTGAGGGCTCAAATGTTGAGTGGATAAGCCCATTTAATTTAAAAGTAATTAGCCAATTAAAAACACAAGATAGCCAATGAAAACCTTCAAAGCTATTCCAGGACCCACTCACCTCTGTTCACACTTTGTTAAATGCCAGAAAGTTATTACACTGCCAAACACTTCCTTCTAAAGGAGAATGTTTTAAGCTTAACTCATTTGCAAGTCTGGAATATCATATTACCATCACAGATTGCATCTTAATTAGCAAGTTGTTCTTCTTGAAACAACCTGTATGGGAGGATTAATCCTCAGCAAAGCCGTCTGTCTAAAGAGGACTGAACTACCATTGATACATGATAAAAAAAGGTGGAAAATGGTATTGGTTATGAAAATCTAAGAAGAGATCAGAAATAGATACTAGATCTAGCTCCAGCACGTGGACTTAAAAGATCAGGCCCATCTTGAACTTGAACAAGTCAGAGTAGAAATGGAGAATCCTTCCTGAGATTTCCAGGTGATTCCCTGAACACCCTAACAGGGATGCACCAATAAGACCACAGGGTGGTCTAAAACCCAGGGTGGGGCTGTTTCTCAGCAGAGCCAGCTCTTTCTAGAAGGCTCAAACATCAGAGCTGACATCACTAGGTATGTTTAGCTTGGGCAGTACCTTTCCCACTCAGAGCCCCTTGTTACCTGTTCATCCCAGGTAGGTTGCCCCAGAAATATCGTGCCCTGTGAGCAGCAGATACTTTTATGGCATCAATCATCACTGGATTGCACTGCAAGGAGAGAATCAAGCTGTTAGGAGTTCACACCAGAATTCAGGTGTCAACAACAGTGGGGCTTGACCTGCGCATGTAACAAGGCTGCCCCTGGCTATGAAAGAGGCATGGATGGATTCTCCTACCTATGGGAGAGCCCGCCTGCCATCAAAAGCCTGGCTTGAGGACATAGCCAATATCAATGTATTGATGGTGGGTAAAGAGATCAGGTTATACTTGCAAGTTCTGGGAGAAGGTATCTCTCCTGGAACATGCCAGATTAGTAAAAAAATGTGGTGTGCAGAGCTGGTAAAAACCAAAATCTTCCAAGTTAAGCCCCAATTGTGGGAACATTGTGTGGACAGCAACACAGGGCTCCCTCCACCTGGATGCCGGTTCTAAAGCAAAGCAGCCAGTTCTAAAGACTGAGACAGAACTTAAGCTATCAAGTTTTGGGAAAAATTAAATGAGCCAGGAGTACAAAAATTATTTAATGTAGTGCTTGATGCATATTAAACAGGAAATAATTAACTTTCCTGTGACACCTAAAAACAGTTTTCAAAAGAATGAGAAAAAACTTGCTGGAGTAAAAATCAAATCAAATCTCATGAGCCCTCAACCGAAGCAGAGGATGGTTTTATCATTGCTGCCTTCAATGGGTTGGGGTGAGATTAGAGATCAAATATGTCCCATGTACTAAGAAAACCCACTGAATCCCCAACTCTAGGATTCAGCCAGACCAAGAACCAGGAAATGACTCAACATTAGCCACCAACCACTGCCAGAAGGCGTTTCCCTACCCAGGTTGTCTGACAGGCCTCTGGGTCCTCACCTCCAGGAACCTCGAGATGTCCCTCTTGTCGCCGACCTTCATGGCTACGACGTTCTCAAACATCCAGAAGAACGGTCGGTCATCCCCCTCCTTGGGGCGCGAGTAATTCAGCAGGTGGTAGAACTCAAAGAAGAGCCGGCCTGTGCCCTCTACACTCACAAAATATGACAGAGCAGGGTTCACTCAAGAACCTCCAGCCCAACCAGCCATATTCCCTGAGACAAATGGGTCCCTAATGATCTCCTAACATTATTGTCAATGCCTAACTTTCCATTTTGACCTGAAGTCCTCTGGAATGACTGAGCAAGGACACAGGCGGTGGCAGCACAGTATTTACTAATCTTTCCCTTTGTGGACCGAGGACTTACAATGGGGCAGAGACAGCAGCAAGAGTCCCTGCGGCTCCCAGTAAACTAACAAGAAGCAAACAACTCCTGCTCAGGCCCCTCTACCTGGACCAGCACTTGGGTGACAAAGGCATTCTGGGGGTCAGAAAGGAGTATGCTCACCATACAAGCCTTTTCTGGCAGGATTCACATTTGAGAGATCGTTGCACGGGCTTCCACCGATCACCAAGTCAAATGGGCCCCATTCTTCAATCTGAGGGAGAAAAATAAGTCAGGATGAGGAAAGGGAGAGGGATGTAGACAGAGGCACAGGAGAGCCTGGATCCCCAGGTCACCTGTCCAGGAAGACCCACTTCTTGAAACTTGATTGGTCACCAACTCCACTTCTGCCCCTAGAAAACCTACTGTTCAGGATTCCCTAAGGTTACAACTTTTAAGCTGTGGGTCTCAACGCTACAACTTCATAGGAGCACAGGTTCTCCTTCTCCACAGTACCCTGGGCCTGGGGGTGGGGCTCCATGTAGGGTTCGTGTCAGGTCCATGGGGGGTTCACGGTGTGGAGGGGTGGAGAGGTGGGGAGAAGATGACCCCCCCCAGGGTACAGCATGCCCTCACATTTTTCTTTGTGATGTTTCTCACGTCGTTCACATATTTGATATTCCCCTCATGCTTAACAGTTCCGACGGCGATGGACTCTTCACACACTTCAGAGGCAACGTACTTCTCTACCTTTATGCCCAATTCTCTGAGGACCAAGTACCCTGCGGGGGCCAGGCAGACACATAAAAACACAAGTCAGGCAAGCGCGCAGGGAGGCACATTTCCAGTGCTTCCTGCTCTGGTACAATGAGGATATTCCTCATGAGTATATCACAGGGCAGTTGAGAGGATCAAATAAGTTAAACTGTGCAAAGCCCATAGGGCAAAGCCCAGGCATATTGGCTGTGCTAACTCTATATATGGGGAAACCTTGGGGAACAGAAGGGAACCAAGACTGGCAATAGTAGTCTTATTATGGCCTACTTGATCTCTAATATATTCATGAATGTGGAATGAAAATTATAAGGTATCTGTATATACTAAAAAAAAAAGCAAAGCTATGATATACATCCTTTTAAAAGGACAAAGAGTGCCAGATGGGTGACAAGGTGGCAGAAACAAGGTTGTCAAAACAGGTACAAACAGGAAATCCTCCTCGGTCTTTCACGACATTGCTGTCAGACACCTGGACCAGGCCTGCAGATTCCCTGGCTACCCTGCCACAGTGCAGCCCCAGAACATCACTACCAAACTCACCTGTTGCAATACCATCAAACAGAGACAGAACTCGAATGGGCCTCCTTCGGGCTGCAGGAATCGCAGGGTACACCTTGGGGGCTTCCTGCCAGGTAAGGAAAGGAGGTCAAGGAGACAAAGTAGGAAGGGGGGACGGGGCTGACCATTATCAGAGGGATTCCAACTTAGCTATGGCCTCCATAGGAGCTGTGATGGGGACTGGAGAGAACACACCAGACCTGCATTTGCACAGAATAACCACTCTATCCTGGGGCTTGAGCCAGAGATAATCACACCCATATGGATGCACACATAAAGACTTCACCCTACGTAAGATGACCTAGGGCTGCCCCCTACAAACTGGGAAGTGCACTCTCTTCCCTTCCTGCTCAGCTCTGCTAACTCAGAAGGCTACGCCATTTCTTCATCAGGCCCTCGCGTGTCCATACACTGAGAGGGGGACGAACTCCGCAAGCCTGAGAACTGCACAGTGCGAGTGTCAATTAGCCAGGTCTCTCAGCCTCCGAGCGTCCAAGAGGGTCCACTTGTACAATGGATCTTTACTCCTATTACTCCTGCTATGGAGAATTCCTGCGCCTTCCATTGCCCTTTGCCCTGGGGTCCGGGGTGCTGGGGGCAGGAGCCTGTGGCTTACATATTCTCGCCCCATGTCGCTGGTGAAGAAGGCCTGCAGGCGCACATTCCAGTCCTTCCTGCGCCGCAGGACACCGTGGCAGCGCTGTGGCAGACACATGTAGCAACTCCATGGCTCCTGAAGCTTGGCCTCTGCCGCAGTGCCTGAGCCAACCAGCACCTCCAAGCACTCCACACAAAAGCACCTGTGCCCGGTGGCAGGGGAGAAGAGATGTCTTTGTCATCGGGAGGTCTTGTGCAACCTCCACTTCCCCAAAGAGATGGCAACTCACTGCCCAAAGCCTTCTTGGGGGCCCCAGGTCCGTGATGTGGGATACACCTCATTCTTGGACTCCACACCCCCTTATTTCCACAGGCTCTTTGCACAGAAACGCTCTCCGACCTCCACAGTCAATCCCCTGGAAGCTTTAGATTTTAGGGCAACTGCCAAACCTCCACAGGGGAAGCCTGCCCTGACTCCCTAACTCCTTCCCTTCCCTCGCAGACATGCCACCAAACGCTCCCTGCACACCAGCTCTGCGCGCCACGTGAGAACCAGACACCACACGCTGCCTGCCCGTCCCTGTGCCTGGGTTCCATCAAACGCAGGCAGCTGTCTCCAGACTGCAGCATTCACAGGGTACAACTTTGCAGCCGCGGGGCCCACTCATGGCTCTCCCCCAGGGCCCCGTGCTAACCGGCAGCAGCTCGTGTTGCTGCAGAGAAGCAGCTCCCGACCCTCACAGCACACGGTGCAGTAGGACTGGTAGCCATCGTCATCGTACATGTAGAACAACTCCAAGAACCGATCCTGGCAGCCAGAAAGAAACACCCGTGAAATCGGAAACCAGAGACAACCAGGCCCTGCTTGCTGGCTGGCTGAGGCCCTAGGAGCCAGCTACAGAACAAGCTGTAGTGGCTTGGTGTCAAAGCTTTACAGAGACAACTGTGGTCTGGGTGCCACTGTCCTCTGTCCCAACAACCCCCACCAGAGAAAGGGTAGGAGGCACCCAAGAGGGCGTCTGACACCTGCACACAGGGGCTGTTATCTGGGAAGTACAGGGAGTTTGTAGAGGAAAGAAGGGGAGGGATATGTCCAGGACAGGGGTGGGGGGACTTACCCGGCATGTCTGGCAGAGGCCCCCCTCAAAGAGAGGGTGGAACGACACAGAGTTCTTCCTGCCACAAGACAGGCAGCTGTCTGTAAGAAAGGCAGGGTCACAACTTGTGGCAACTAAGGTCCCAGCAGCAGCTGCTGAAGCCTGGGTTCTCCCAGGTCTTGAGCACGTTCACCAGGCCAGCAGTGTGCCATAGACTGTGCAACACTTCACTGCTGGACCTCCCAGTCCACATCCTCTGCAATGAGCTGTCCCCCTTCAGAGACTGGGAAAGTCAAGACAGGCAAAGCACTGCCCCAGTAGGAAGATGTGAGGCAAAACCATGACTAGGGGTCCCCCCAGCAGAGGGACAGGCTTTAAGAGCCTGGTTTGAAAAATCTTTTGAGAGCCTTTAAATACCAGGACACTGCGGAATTAGTCATGATAGGAGTTGCTCATGCCCACATCCTACAAATATAGCACATGACCACAACTGCAGAACCTAGGTCTTTAACTAGTAGGATACCATGCCTCCTTTCTTGTCACCAGGCCACAACTGATTTGCATCACCAACCAGGTGGAGAGGACCTTTCTAATGCCCAAGACTAAGCTTCTCCAGCCAGGAGGGAGGAACAGATAGGTGAGCGAGTCTTGGGAAACAGGAAGGATATGCCAGTGTTGTCAGGACTGCTCCAAACCCAAGGTTTCCCCAGGGTCCTCTGGGGGAACAGTGCAAGTCTGCACTGTTTTGCTACGGGAGAATTGATCCTCATAACTCTGAATTCCAATAGGTATGTTCTGGGCAGAAGATCAGACCCACTGGCAATCCTAAGGCAAGGCAAACAGACTGGAATTGTCCTAGACAATGGCTAAGTGTCCTGACTTTCAAGTAAATGTTCGCCCCAGGTCTTCTCTGAGAAGGCTCCTGATGCCACTGCTCATGGTTTGAGCTATTGTTCTTTTGGCAAAACTACCCCAGCTTCCATTCTGACCTCACCTCCCGCTCACTTCTTCTAGGGCACAATCTGTCTCAGTTAAAATCAGGCGACTAGTTGAATAAAATGTAGCAAATAAGATGAAGGAAGCAGAAACAGGCCTTGACCTGAGGTTAAAGCCAACAGGGTGGACAGGCTGGACCAACGCAGGCCTTGAGCCCTGCACAGGATGAGAAGGGAGGACCAGAAGAGAGAACATTACCTTCTAGGTTACCCTTGTTGTTGGTGACATCAGATGCCATTTGCTCTGTTGAGAGAACAGGGAGAAGGTATGAGATGGGGTCAGGGAACCATGTTGATCACCACATGCTCTGCAGAGGTCCAGCGATCACCTCGGCTCTGGTCCTCATCCCCGCGGTCTTTTCCATTGTTGTAGCAATTTGTCTTGAGGCGCTTGGATGGAGGGCAGTAGTCAGAAGAGGCCGAGTCGTCAGCTGTGCGTCTTCTTGTCTTGTTCTCTGTGAAAGGTGAGAAGACCACAGCCGTGGCTTGATAGGAGGATGGTCCAAAGAACATGTGGGCTTGGGACAAAACCAGGCTGGCTATACCCAGGTACCAGCTGCATCTGGGGCGTGACAAAGGGTATGTACACTGGGTGTATACGGCCCTCGATGGGCAGCTTGGGACAGGAGCCAATTCAAATCCCCTCACACACAGGGATCAATGTCTAGCACATGTTTATGGGATTTTAAACATCTTTTTTTTTTTTT
>VBSM01001118.1:31723505-31738032 GCA_008086735.1 Cheirogaleus medius | reverse complement strand
AAAAAAAAAAAAAAAAATAGAATCTGTCTATATTTAATTAACAGTTTGTATTTAGTTAAGACAGATCAAATATTTCCATTGAAAATTTTGTAAGTTTTGTAAAATATTCAAAATGTACATGAGATGTTGAAGACAATACTAAAAGGAAATGAAAATATCTCAATTTTTATACTGACTGTTGAAATGTTAATATTTTAGAAACTGGACGTTAAATAAAATTTGATTAATATGCATTTCACCTGTTTCTTTTTACTTTTCAATGAAGCTACCATAATAATATTTAATTATATTGAGATACTACCAACCCCATTTACATTTCTATTCAATCTATACAGTGAATCATAATAGATATGGTTAAATTCAACTCTGCCCCTAGGAAAGAAAATTACACAGCCATTAAAAATCACAAGGCCCTTTAGTGACAAAGTGACATTTGACAGTGCATATATTATTAATAATGAGAAATAAAGGGGAAAGCAGGAACCCAACTAGTGCACAGAAAAAGCTGGAAGGGTGTGCACCCAACTATGTTAACCTAAGGGCATTCGTGAGGGTGGGAAGTGAGGTGGAAGGTCGAGTGGGAGTTCAGGTTGACTTCTGAAGAAATCTGATTCTTTTCCAGTGACCATGGTATATGCAAAGAAATCAAAAGAAAGTGTAGAGAAAACAGTTCACAGTCAAAAGATGGGAAGGAAAGGAATACCGTATTTCCTTGATTCTAAGTTCCTACTGCCTGCACGACGCACCTTCGACTTATTAACCACTTTTTTGGGGGAAAAAACAAAACAGAAAACATTACGTTAAATGTATGGATTGTAAGACAGTGCCCGGATTTCAGGAAACCACAAGTACCTTATAGTGGAGGAAATATGACATTGGTCAAGATGTTCTGAGATGGCTTAAATACTTTTTAAAAAGCATTTTCCAAGTTTTCTCTAATGAAGTTAACTTTTCCTTTAAAGAAAAAAAGGTTAAGCTAGTGAAGATTGCATCTTGACTTCTGGTTTACTCAAGTTTTCAGGACAGATTCAATCCAAATTATACACATGTGACCTTTCTTTAACTGGAATGTGACCAGGGAACCCAGATAAGACTGACACAGGCCAGGCACGGTGGCTCACGACTGTAATCCTAGCACTCTGGGAGGACGAGGTGGGCGGATTGTTTGAGCTCAGGAGTTTGAGACCAGCCTGAGCAAGAGCTCGTCTCTACTAAAAATAGAAACAAATTAATTGGCCAACTAAAAATATATAGAAAAAATTAGCCGGGCATGGTGGCGCATGCCTGTAGTCCCAGCTACTCGGGAGGCTGAGGCAGGAGGATCACTTGAGCCCAGGAGTTTGAGGTTGCTGTGAGCTAGGCTGATGCCACAGCACTCTAGCAACAGAGTGAGACTCTTGTCTCAAAAAAAATAAAATAATAATAATTAAAAAAAAGACTGACACAGCCTTCGAATGCCCTAGAGTGTTTTTCTATGCCCTATGGTTCATAGGGCAAAAGATGTGGGCTTTAGGGTTGAGACCAGCTAAAAGACAGCTGGTTGGGGTGAGCGGCTAAGGTGGGGAGGAGAGTGCTGAATCTCTCAAGGTGGTCCCACCAGCAGTGGCAGTGGGTGCTTCCATAGGGACTCATTCCCACCTGGTTGCTTGTTGTTGGGTCTGAGGCCTTCGATCCCAGTGGGCTTGAAGCCCCCGTGGGCCCACTCCAACATGGGCTTCAGCTGGTCCTCCAAAGAGTCTCCAGGGCTGGTGGGGAAGGTCTTGCCAGCTCGCACCCTGGCTTTCTGCAAAGGCAGAATCTGTGATGAACAAGGGACAGGGTGCGGGCCACACCCAGGGTTCCCCCAGCTGGGGCCCACATTCCCCTCACACTGGGCCCTTTCATAGCTAGACAGCTGCCCTAGGCTGTGGTATGTGACAGAGGGAGGGGCCTGTGCAGGGGGTAGGAGGGGGGAAGCCTTTCCATACAGGCTCCAAATATCATCTCTTCCCCACAGGGAACTGGGTCAGCTCCCTATCAAAGGCAGAGGAATCAGAATTAGCTGATGATGCAAAGGCTCAGCCAGCACCTGGCTTATCTCCTTTGTACCTAGTCTAAGGGCCAGATTTCTTGTTTTATCTCCCTAATAAAGGGGATGCTATTAAGTGTCCTGTATTAAGAAGGACCATGAGGATTTACATGTCTAATTAAGCCCATGGAAACTAGCACAGGGGCTGGCTCCTAAATGCAGGCTCATAAAGGCAGTTTCAAGTCAAGGTGAAGGGAGGGACAAAGCCTAGTGGCTCACAGGGGATAACATAGCCCACAGATAAGGGGACAAGGCAGCTGGCCTCAGCTGCTGCCCAGTATTGGCCTTGCACCCCACAACTAAAAGGAAGGAGGCCTTGAGGTCTCTGCAGAGACATATTCCCTGATTTGAATACTGAACCCCATTTCTCAGTGCTTGTCCTTCCTGGCTCAGCTGGCAGTACCCACAGCCATCAGGTGGAAGCTAGCAAGGAATGGGAAATCTCCCCTCCCAGTGACACCTGCCATATCAGGTCACCATCACGTTGACATTCACCTCCTCCCTGGCCACCATTTCCCTCCAAGCCACCCTTGGCAACACTGTTCTGAGCTAGCTTTTTGGTAGGACTCTTGCTTCATCACTGCTCTCCTGGCCTGGCCCTGATTCCCAACTCCCAAGTTACCTCCAGGGCATGGTACATGGCCTTCCTGTAAGAAACCAGCTTATTGAAGGTGGCCAGGTTAAAGTGCTCGCTGAACAGCCCCAGGGCCACCAGTTTGTCCGCAGAGACCTACAAGAGAAAGCCTTCATCAACATCCAGCTATACCTGTGTCTCTCACAGGGTGGTCCATCAGAAGGGAAAGATTTTTCACATACTTTATTTAACCTGGGGATGAAGTTCGTAAATGTTAGAGCATTGGGGGTTAAACACAAGTCATTCCCCTTCTAGCTGATGGTGATTACAACAGTTTACTATTTAGCCTTTTATTAAATTATTGCACTTAATGTGTTTAGAGAACAATGTTTGACACAGAGTATGTACTTTTTAGTTATTGTGATTATTTGATTTTACTTCTTGTGATTTGACCCATATTCTGCATATCTCCTGATGCTCCAGGCCTCCAAGACATGTGTGAGCAGTTCGGGTTACCAGGGAGAGTTGAAACTGGGTGTTCAGGGAATGCTAATCGGAACTGAGAGAAAGATACATAGAATATTCCATTCTCCGCAAAGTGCTCACACTTATACTAACCTCCTCTTTGTTTCTGAGATCCTGAACTCCCACAAGGGGAGGAGGGTACAACTGGAGCTCTGGTAGGTTATAAAAACAAAAACTGCTAACATGCAGGTGTTGTTCCCAAAAGCACACACATGGGGCCAAAGCCACAGCCCACATGGAAGTCTCATCCCTCCATGCTAATAGCCTTGTGCTGCATATTATTAGCATCAGACCCTGTCGTGCAAAGCACATTTTATGTCTCACTGGGCCAAAGTAATTACAAACAATGCATTTCCTTTATTTCACAGAAGTCATTGCACCCAGTCCTGGACTTAGACGCTTCAGAGCTGGCAGAAACCAGCACATTGTCCCTCTGCTCCCTCTGTTGGCCAAAGGGGCTGTCTGCATGCAGAGACTCCCCTACCAGGCAGACTGCATCCTATTATTCTAGCCCTGGGGAAACTTCAATATGCTTATGGCAAATGGCCCCAAGGGAGCGCAATTCATAGGAAAACCAGAACCTTGTCCTGAGGCTGAATCCCAGGAATGCAGTAGATGGTCCTTCACTCCCACATTAGCCTCCATCCTGCATGGCCCACCTTGCCTTAGGACTATAAGTACTTCACCTAACCACTAGGGGTTTTGAGGGTTGGACTAACTTTTCTAAGAGACTATCATAAAAGGTATTCTGCCTGCGCTCCTCCAATCAAAACCCCTGGAATGTGCCTTCGATAAGGTCTAATAATCAAAATGGCCTAATTTATGCCCGACAGAGCTCTTCTCCAGCAAGCCCTCATCATCAAGGAAGATTTTAAATGGCTAACATCAATCGTCTAAAGGCTCTGGAAGAGGCCAGGCTGGTGGCTCTCGCCTGTAATCCCAGCACTTTGGGAGGCTGAGATTAGAGGATCACTTGAGGCCAGGATTCAAGACCAACCTAAGCAAAACAACAGGGCTATCTTTATAAAATTTTTAAAACTTAGCCAGATATGGTGGGCGCATGTCTATAGTTCCAGATACTCAGGAGGCTGAGAAGGCAGGAGGATCACTTGAGCCCAGGACTTTGAGGTGGCAGTGAGCTACAGATGATGCCACTGTACTCCAGCCCAACGAGACCCTATCTCAAAAAATAAATAAATAAACAAAAGATTAAAGTAACCAACTCTATAAAGAACTTTTACACAACTAACAATGGCATGATCCCTAGGCCCACCAACGGAAAACCTAAACCCTTCCTCTCTCCATAGTGAAATGACACAAAGAGGCAGTGACTATCCTTCCTGTTTCTTCCAGGCTGAATACCTTTGCCTGCCTGCCCAGGCAACCACTTCAGACCCCTTACAGTCCTAGCTGGTGATTCTGCCCCAGAGAAGTAACCCTAAAAAGTAAAATAAAATCCAAGTAGCTGTGGATCTGGAGAACACTCCAGCTCTTTGTCCCCTTGAGATTAGATTGAGCTCTGGCCCCATAAGACCTTAATAACCTATTTGAACTGGTTAACAAGGAAAGTTTGTCCTTCTTTCTAGACAGGGTGAAGACATAGCCCCATTGACATGCAGGAAGTAATCACAGGCTGTCATCTCAACAGGCAAATGTAACTAAGGAAAGCACAACCTCGGGTCTATGGGCCCAACTGGAGACTTTGCCTTGCCCTGGACTCACCTCTGAGAACTTGCCATCACCAAACCACTGGACCCACCGCATGCCGGACATGGCCTGTCGCTTGGAGGTGGCCTTCCAGGACACTACCATGGCAGGCCACCAGGAGAAGCCCTTGATCTTTCCCCACACGAGGTCCCCTATTCCAAACTCCTTTCCATCCTGGAAGAAAAACCACATGAAGGAAACCCAGTAATAAGACAGACCACCCTGGACCAAGCCCTGCCCACTCCATGGACCCTGAGGACAATAAAAACTTGCCATAGTGGCAGGCACAATGATTCACACTTGTAATCCTAGCACTCCAGGATGCCAAGGTGGGAGGACTGTTTGAGCTCAGGAGTTTGAGACTAGCCTGAGCAAAAGAGAGACCTTGTCTCTACTAAAAGTAGAAAAATTAGCCAGGAGTCTTGGCACATGCCTATAGTCACAGCTACTCGGGAGGCTGGGCAGGAGGATCACTTGAGCCCAGGAGTTTGAGGTTTCAGAGAGTTATGATGACACCACTGCAGTCTACCTGGGGTGACAGAGCAAGACTCTGTCTCAAAACAAAAAAACCTCACCATAAAATGCAAGAAGCCCATGAAAACATACAAGTTATCAAAGTGTATCTACAGTATGATGTACTCTGAAGTAACATACACAGAAAAAAGGAATCCTAATGCCACACATGTACATGCATGTGTAAGGAGGCTTCATGCAGCACTGCTTGAGTGAGACATAAACAAGCTCCATGGGTTAATTAGGCTGTGATCCAGACAACTGGGTGTATCGTACATACGTGAACGTGAGGCAATGCTACTTCTCAGCGATGGGAAAAAGCCAGTCTACGGTTGTACGTACAATATGAACAGAATCACATATGTACCATGTATACAGGCAGTGTTTTCTTATGTGAAAAATTTAATGTTCAGAAAAATCAATATTCATGTGGTAAATAACTGGTGTCTGGGAAGGGAATAGGTTAAAGAAAGACTATGTTGCCTATGGATACTGTTTATGATAAAAATGAGAACAATCATAACAGTAGTTTGTCACTGTCAGAAGCCAACAGTAGCTGTCCTCTCTGGCCACCATGGATCGGCAGGGTGCCCTTCTTGGTGGTACCTGATACTCTGCACTGTCTGCGTCTCTGCTTTCTGCATCCACCTGTGGGGACTCCAAGCTCTCCTGCTGGCTGTCCTGGCCTAGGCGGGTGTAGGGGGTACTGCTGCTCTGGGGTGTCACATCTGTGTCGTCGGTGTCATCTGTGAGGTCGATGGTGAGGTAAGGGCTGGCAGGGGACGAGCACGGCGTGCCTGCTGATGCTGCTGCCCGCCGCCTCAGGGACTGTGGACAGGAGGACACACAGTTTGGACCACAGCAAGACAGGTTGGTGACCAGAGACCAATGGTACCCCCACCTGCTTCCCAGGCAAGCAGAAAGAGTGACGACATAAGTTCAGGAGAACAGAGAGCACCGAGGACAGTTTTCCAGGAACAAGTATTCCTTAAGTGGTGGGAGAAAGTCATTGTCACCATCCC
This sequence comes from Cheirogaleus medius, assembly GCA_008086735.1. Lineage (NCBI taxonomy): Eukaryota > Metazoa > Chordata > Mammalia > Primates > Cheirogaleidae > Cheirogaleus > Cheirogaleus medius. Next base: position 31,731,623 of record VBSM01001118.1, on the reverse strand, counting down.
AGAGAGAGACAGACAAGAACAGAAGACAATGGCACAATGGTGGGTAATGACGAGGGACTGAGCCAAGCTTGGAGAGGGTCACTGGCTTCTTTCAGCGCTTACTGTGCGCCCAACCTTAGAACAGGAGAGAAGTGATGCTGTACCCGCTAGAGTGGCCTCTAGACAGTTGAAGAGATAGGGAGACAAGACAGTTGTGGAAATCAGTGGTTTCCAGTGCTTTCCAAGGTGGGGCAAGAACCCAGGCAATAGGGAATTCTTCTGTTTCCAACAGAGTTCCATCCAAGCTCAGGCCAGGAGAGAAGTCAACAGGCTAAGGAACCTTATCCAGGAGAATAAAGAAAAGAAAGACTCTGAAAAGCAGGAGCGTGAAGAAAGGACACAGATTATCCACCAGCCACAGCCAGTGGTGCGGTGAGTGAGGCAGATCTCCCAGCTAGAGGCTGGGGACCGGGTCTGGGCATCTGGGGAACCAACCCTGGTAGCCGGGAACTCCACGGGGGACTCGTCCACATGACTGCGGCCCTGCCGGCCTCGGGTGGCACGTATGGAGGGCCTGAGCCTCTCCCGGCTGTAGGCACTGGTGTTATTTCGGGTTCGGACCTGGAAGCAAGAGAGGATAAGCACCAGGCCTTAGGAGACTGGAAGTGAGGTCTTGGATGGGGCCAAGATTCAGCCTTGCAGTGGCCAAGGAGACGTGGTAGCCTCAGGCCAACTGGAAATGAACAGGTAGTTAAGTAGATGGGGACTCTGGACTGGTAACTCCCCATCAAGAATTCCCCAGCTCAGCGAGGCCTGGTGGCTCATGCCTATAATCCTAGCACTCTAGGAGGATCACTCAAGGTCAGGAGTTTGAAACCAGCCTGAGCAAGAGAGCAAGACCCTGTCTCTACTAAAAATAGAAAGAAATTAATTGGCCAATTAAAAATATATAGAAAAAATTAGCTGGGCATGGTGGCGCATGCCTGTAGTCCCAGCTACTCGGGAGGCTGAGGCAGGAGGATTACTGGAGCCCAGGAGTTTGAGGTTGCTGTGAGCTAGGCTGATGCCACGGCACTCTGGCCCAGGCAACAGAGTGAGACTATCTCAAAAAACAACAACAACAAAAAAGAATTCTCCAGCTCATGGAATAGGGGTGGTAAGGTGGTCAGCAGGGCCACATGACAGTCCCCAAAAGACTCTGCTCTGCCTGTCCCAGCAGGCAAACTGCTCCAGCTATAAATGGCACCTATAAATTGGCAATGAAAAATAAAATCCATTATATACCCTAATGCAAACTTTTTTTCAAAAAAAAGGATAAAGCCAATTATTGTGTTCTTCAGAAGATATTGGATCATCAAGATGAAAGAGAAGCCCTTAAGCTCTATGTTCTTTGTCAAAATGACATGAACTTGGGTGTTTTAGACCCAAGTTCAAATTCTGCATAGAAAGAGTTCATGTTTAACCTTGGGTAAGTTACTAGAATCTACTCTCATCTATTCTAAGAAGGATAATACACATCATTTGCTGAGAAGGTAACTAAGATTATAACCCATACCTGGAATAGTCATCAAGTGTCACTCTGCTCTCTAAAGGGCTGGGTGATGGTGAACAGTAATTGTCTTCCCGTTTGCAGACCTCACAGCCTTTTTGAGACACCAAATCCACCCACAGAAGTGAATGACACCCACAGGTAATTGGCAGCTGAGCCATCCAGCCTGAAAACTCTTATCACACTTGGGCACTTCCAAGAATGTTGCAAGAAAAACTACCATGTGAAAGAAATGACACATAAAAGAAAACTTTCCAACAATGACTCATCCATGAGCTTTGTTGTCATTTTCCAATTTCAGGACATTTGTTCACCTTTCTCTTCAACGATCCCCTAACACATGCTCGGGCTACAGGCCCACAAGTGGTGCAAAGTGCCTTTGCGTGGTGTGGGGGTACTTACAGCCGGGCTTTCAGACCGAGTCCTGGTTTCACGGAAGAGTTTTGGCATCACCGGAGTGTCGGAGCCGTACCCATCCTCCCCTTCGCCATCTCCATCTCCGGTCAGATCCTTTATAAAGGAAACATCATGAAATTGTCAATGTAATTAAGAAGCCACACAAGTAAAATACTTGAAAATAAAGAGTCAGTCATACTGAAACTCATTGTATTATTGATGCAAGAAACAATCGTACAAATATTTTCAACTACCTCATTTGTTCCAATAAGATTTTACAACAGCTCACCATGGGATCATGAATTCAACACAGGATTAAACCATTTAAAACCCTGTAGAATCCTCAAGCCAAAGAAACGAGGCAATTGCAATACACAAGATTGATTTGTCTATGCCTAGCAGGGAGCCATGGTCAGTTGTCCCAAGGCACAGCCCATGGCAGAAGACAGGAGCCAACTGGCTCCAGGGAGATGCTTCTTGATACACTGAGCTGGCAGCAATGCCACTGCCCCTGCTCATGTCATGAAGACCCCCGGGGGCAGGTCCCATGCCTCTCACCAAAACCTACCATAAACCAAACACACAATCTAAAGCAGTAAGTGGCTAGGGCTGGCTGCAGTGCTAAGCACTTGACTTTTCACCAACTGTGTGGCCTTGAGTGAGTCCATTTCTCGCCCTTTAAAATTGGAATACCACTCTTTCCCTGATAGCGTAACATTAAAGAGAGAATCAAATCATGCACACTCAGCCCAGTGCCAGGCACAAAGGAAATGCTTAGACATGAGATTTCATTACAGTGACTGATAACTCACTACCAGAAACAAACCGCAGTCCTGCGCCTGTGACCAGTACACAGTCTTAATTCCTCACACAACACAGCTCCTGGTTCCTCAAGATCTGGGGCTCCTCAGTGGGTTGCCCAGCACCAAGGGAACGGAAGCTGATGATGGGCTTTCATTGTCCATGACTTTTCTCTTTGTCGTCAACCTGACACTGGCTCTTCAACATAAAGTAACCAAACTGACAAAACTCTAAGGTTAATAGGAAAACAGAAGGTACAAAAAAGGGGAAAAAAACATGATGGGAAAAAAATCTAATGAGATAGAAACCTTGACATTACAGCAAGTCTGAAATATTTTGTAACAGTTGCTTAAAACTCCTAAAATATGCTTAGGCAAGTTTTTTCCAACTTGTAAAAAAAGATACTTTGAGGTCACACAGTCCTATCAAAAAGACAAGATTATAGTTAAAGACATAAAATCATACATCTATTTTATTTACAGATAAATGAATAAAATCAACTTCAAAACATACCATGACCATGTTGGACTCATTCCAAGAATAAAAGAACAGTTTGCTAAACAGTAGTCTCCGCCTTACAGCAGGGGGTATTGTCCCAAGACCGGAGCCCCCGCCAGTGAATGCCTGAGACCTTGGATAGCACCAAGCCCTATATACTAGTTTTCCTATATATTCATACCTATGATATAGTTTAATTTATAAATTAGGCATAGCAAAAGATTAACAATAACTAATAAAGTTGAGCAATTATAACAATACACTGTAATATAAGTTTTGTGAATGGGACTTCTCTCGCTCTCAAAATATTAATATCTTCCTGCACTGTACTGACCAGCGTTAATCTGCTCTGCCATGCGTCATGCCCTCATGCATCCTTTGCACTGTTGTGAATGTAGGCTCTAGTGGGCATCTTTCTCCCAGAAGAGCCCAGTTTCATTGCAATTGAAGTCTTGCTTTGGATGATACCCTTTCTCTTTAATCAATTTCAACTCTGCTAAAAATGTGGCAGTAACTTCTTTATTGCCAGATGCAGTCTCTCCAGGAATGTCTCACTCCAAATCTATTCCTGAGTCTGTGTAACATCCCTCACCTGCAGTAACTGGCTTGGTGCCAGTCGTTTCAGGGGATCGCAGGCTGAAGTCTTCATACAGGATTAATGCTTTCCGGTGCAACATGTTGTCACCCACAAATTGAATGCCTTTACCATCTTAACTAAGCCCTTATCATGCACTGTGGCTGTAACTTTTGCAGTCTGAGTTGCAACAGCAAAACTAGCACGAATTTCTTTTTCCTTCTTTACAATTTCATGCATAGAAGATTCATCCTTACCATAGATCTCAGCACCTTAGCATACAACTTTTTCTTTCCTTATTAAGTTGAGAACTTTCACTTAAAGAAAGCACTTTACCAATTCTCTTTGACATATGCAAATTCCCAGTATCAGTACTTTTGTGCTTTGGGGCCATTATTAAGTAAAACAAGGTTTACCCGAACATAGATAAGCACAATTGTTAATACTTCAACAATTGATCAGGTAGCATATACCGTGTAGATATGCTGGACAAAGATGATTCAAATCTTGGAGCAGGACAGTGTGAGAGTTCATCATGCCACCAGAATGGTGCTTAACTTGTTTATTTCTGGAAATTTCCATTTAATATTTTCAGACTGTGGTAGACTGCATGTAACTGAATTGGTAGAAAGCAAAACCACAGATAAGGCAGGACTGCTGTATTAGAAATATATAAATGTAATTGATCATCCTGATTAAGAACAAATGCAAATATACATAGGAAGCATCCAGTAAAACTTCATAATTTAGGAAAAAAATTTTTTTAACTTAATTTACTGATACCAATTTTCATGTGCCTCAGGTTGCTCATTTGATGAAAGCTAAAGGCAATGTCTCTGAACCCTGAAAAACAGAGAGAAGAGACCGTACCTGAGTGTAGCTTAGCAGACTGGAGACCTCCCTCTTGGACAGTCGGGAGCTTGACCTGCTTGACCTGCGGCCTGTGGAGGAAACAGCCAGGAGTCTGTGTTTGGAGGAAGTGATTGTTCTGTGGCCTGGGATCTGCCCAAAACCACTGTCACCCTCGGGGCTTAACTTAGCCCCTCAGTATCCCCAGTCCTCTCCATGCATTCATAAGACAATGGGGCACAGGGCCAGGCTAAGATAGGACCCAAACAACACTGAAGGCACACATCGGGGAGGTATCCAATTCCTTCCAGAAGGGTGATGCCCAATCCAGTGACCACTCACTATGTATAAAGGAACACTTCACCCTGTCAGCCACATTTCAAGTGCTCACACGTGGTAAGTGCCTGTTGTAGTGGATGATGCAGAAATGGAACACCCCACTCACAGGAAGTTCTACTGGATGGCACAGCTGAGGGTAGGGACAGTACGGGGGTTCCTCAGCCAGCTGGGGAATAACTCCAAGTGAAAAAGGAAGCAAGCCTCAGATCTCCCCTCCTTCGTCTTTTTTATCCTTGCCCAACCTGAGTACCAGCCCCGAGGGTAGAAGGGTCCTACTGCAAAAGGGCCAATGTCCCCGGCCGATGCCAAGACAGCCCCTGTCATGACTGGATGAGGACAGGGAACCGTCCATCACCCTTGGTGTCACTCTCCTCAGAGGCCCAGCTGAGGTGAGAGGCCCCTGGCAGGTGCTAGGGAGTTTGGCTCTGGCAGTCCTCACAGCCCTCTTCCCTCCCAGGGGGTGTGTTAGGTATAGGTCTCCCCAGAGCCTCCCTTGAGCCTGCCAGGAGGCTCCCCTCGCAGCTGTGTCTGCAGGGACTGCCCACTGCCATCAGTGCCTGACCCTACCCCCTGGTCCCCACCTCTGATCTCCGGGGTGCGGATAGCCTCCAGGATGGGGGGCGAGTCTGAGGAATGGTCGCTGCAGGCCCCGTTGATGACAATTGAGTCCTCCCTCCCGCTGGCGTCCTCCTCTCCATTGAGATGTCTGGTGTCTCCCTTCATTGTTTCCTGTGGGAGAAGCCAGGATGGGTAGGGTAGAAGGGAAGCAGGAGTGCAAGCATGCCCCCAAACCTCCCTTCATTGGCTGACTGCATGTCCTCTGGCCAAGAGAGGCCCATGAGCCATTCTCAGGGTGATACTCCTGCCCAAGGACCCGCCCAGGCTGCCCCCACAGCCTGCCCCCTCACCAAACTCGGAGGCTCAAGACTTGGTTCCATGAGGCCAGGCTATCCCGAAGACTCAGATGCCAGCACCCAGGACAGAGGACGGGGCTGGGGCTGGGGTCTGAGGCTCAGACTGCTCAGTGCAATTAGCCGGCCCTTCAAACAATGCCATTTAGGACCTGCCTGCCCCTGCCCGCCTGCCGCCAGACTCAGTCCCCTCTGGCCCTGGCCCCCTCTCCCTGCTCAGCCTCCGCAGGGGCTCAGGAAGCCAGTGCATTATTTTCTCTCCTGACCCCTTTGTTTGCTCTCTCCCTTCCCCTCAATCTCCAGGTCCTCTTCCCACAGCCCCCTCCTCCCCCACAGAACAGCTTCTCTCCTCTCCATGGCAGCACAAGCCCCGCCCAACCCCATCCTCCAGGGCCCATTGGTCTGCTGGCCTGTCACTCACTCCCCCTCCTCCCTCACCAGCTGGGGCTCAGCGTCCCAAGTTCCCAAGGAGGGAAGGATGGAGGCTGCACAGGCAGAAGGGCTGGGATAGTTAACAAGAGGGACTTGCCCCTTACTTGCTGTAGCCTGGCCCCCACCTCTAGGGCTCAGTCTCTCCAGGGCTGCCCCAGCTGGTAAGGGCATCATCACTGGGTACATCAGCCAAGACACAGGGCCAGATCCTCTCTCAGGGGGTGAGGGGCTGTGTGACCTTTGGCCTGGCCACTGCCTGCTACATTGTGGGCCCTTAGACATTTACTAGATGCAAGAGCCGAGACTGTGGGTTCATTTTATAGAAAAGGAAAACTGACACACAGACCCAGGTTGGTCTCCTAGGCCAAATATCCTGTCTAAGAGGTGGGGTCAGGGCCGGGCGCGGTGGCTCACGCCTGTAATCCTAGCACTCTGGGAGGCCGAGGCGGGTGGATAGCTCAAGGTCAGGAGTTCGAAACCAGCCTGACCAAGAGAGAGACCCCGTCTCTACTAAAAATAGAAATACATTAATTGGCCAACTAAAATATATAGAAAAAATTAGCCGGGCATGGTGGCGCATGCCTGTAGTCCCAGCTACTCGGGAGGCTGAGGCAAAAGGATTGCTTGAGCCCAGGAGCTTGAGGTTGCTGTGAGCTAGGCTGACGCCACGGCACTCACCCTAGCCTGGGCAACAAAGTAAGACTCTGTCTCAAAAAAAAAAAAAAAAAAAAAAGAGGTGGGGTCAGGATTAGGTATAGACTAGGCTAAATAGAACCAGGGCACAAATGCAAGCTCAAACAGTAATTTCCAAAGGTTGCCTTTCCTTTTTGATTTACCTTCCACGGGCAAAAATTAAGCCTAGGCACAGAAACCCCAAGACCCCATCCTTGAGCTCCAAAATGTCATTTGCTCCATACCCTGTCCTTGGACCCTGCCTGGGAAAATCTTCCCCAGTAACCAGCTCCCTATGTGTCCTGGGCCCCGCCTCACCCACCTGTGTCCCATCTCATTCTGTGGCCCAGGCTAGAGTGCAATCATAGCTCACTGTAGCCTCAAACTCCTGGGCTCAAGTGATCCTCCCTCCACCTCAACCTCCCAAGTAGCTGGGACTACAGACGCAAGCCACCACCCCCAGATGATTTATTTGTTTTTAAAAGAGAAATTGTCTCACTATGTTGCCCAGTCCGGAACTTCTAGGCTTAAGTGACCCTTCCGCCTCAGCCTCCCAAGTAGCTGGGACTACAGGAGTGCACCCTACACCTGGCTAATTATTTTTTCTGGAGATGAGGTCTCACTATGCTGCCCAAGCTGGTCTTTGAAATTCTGGCCTCAAGCAATCCTCCCGCCTCAGTCTCCCAAAGTAGCTGGGATTACAGGTGTGAGCCACTGCCCCGGCTGTGCCCCGTATGGAGACTCACCAGCCTTCTCGAGAGGACACTGGCTAGCCTCCCGGGGTACCTTCTAGAAACAGCAGCTTGGGTCGCTGGGCTGTGAGCTGTAGGGGCGCCAAACCCACCAGGGGGCGCTGTGGCGCTCGGTCTGGAGATGCCTGTGGCGCCTACTGGTGGATTTGCCATTTGTCCCATGGGGTCCCAATTCCATCCTCTGCACCGGCCCATTTGCCCAGCAGTGGGCACAGGGCAACTAGACCCTATGTGCCTCAGGAATCAGCACCCCTTGGACCAGCCGCACTGGCATCACCTGGGCGCCGGTTGAAACTGCAGAATCTCAGGTATCATCCTGTCCCTACTGAATCAGGATTTTTCTTCTTTTTTTTTTTTAGAGACAGA
>VBSM01001118.1:31699713-31723405 GCA_008086735.1 Cheirogaleus medius | reverse complement strand
AAAAAAAAAAAACAACAAGAAGTTTTCACAAGATTCCTAAGCAATTAACATTCATGTTAGGTAAGCACTGTCCCGATCATCAACACACACACTGATACACACCATGATGTATTTCTCTATCCCACATGGTCCAGACTGCATGGTTCCCAGTTCCTGGGCTCTTAGTGGTCTCTCAGGGCAAGTTAAGGGGACTACCACCCCCCAACTCCCCAGGACTGTGGCCATGACTGAGCCAGCCCTATCAGCTGCTTCTCAGCCCCTTTTTTCCCAGGTCGTGACCCGGAAGAACAGGCTGACTGACCTATGGCCAGTTCCTGTGAGGCCAAGAGGCCAGAATCCCAGGAAACCTGCTGGAGTGTGGCTCAGAATAATCATTAATTTCAAGTGTTTCACCTCAGGCCAAACTAGTGAACTAAGTAACCTGGGTGGCCTGTCGTGGCATGAGAGGCTGGGCCACAGGGTGTGAGGCTGAGAAGGGTTCACCACCCTCAGGGAGCTCTGCAGAGAGGAGAGAGGGGGCACAGGGCTTGTAGCCAGGAGCTGGAAGCAGAGCAGAGGCCTAAACTTTAGGCCATGACTGTCTTTCCTTTCACCTGTGCCTGGGGTTCAGGTGGGTGGTGGGTTTCTCAGGCAGCTTTGGACAGACAGCCCCTCAGATGGCCCCTAACTGGGATAAGAACCCAGACAGCAGTCCCCGCTCCTAGACAGGCCCAGGTGGACCCTGCAGCCCAGAGCTGACAATGATTAACTACCTGAGGCCTCTCCGCAGGGCCTCAGCTGTGCCAACTTGCTGCCAGCCTGTCTGACCCATACCTCAGGAAAACCCTCAGGCCCCTAGAGCCAGACCTATGAGCATTGGACAAAGATTCAGAGTAGGAAACTCACTATAAATGCCACCCGCTGAGTGCCCAGGAGTGAGCTGAGCAGATAAAATACACCTCTTTCCAATTTCATAACTAAATGGGATTCCACTAAAAACTCTTCTCTATCTTTGTCATCTCCTTGGGTTCATTAATAAAATTAACTATCCTTACTGCCCAGACTGTGTAGCTGGCACACTAGCTCCAGAACCTTTACTGTGATTGAAACATGCCTAACGCAGGTCCTCTCCCCGGTCCCCTTCTACACACCAGCCAAACGAACTGAGCCAATAGGCATGTGCTGCTGTCAGCTTGTAAGACCTCCCTGTCTCCCTACCTCATGCCTATTTCTGACTTCAAAACACACACACAGCTCAAAAGCCAGGAAAGCAAGATGACTTCTCTACTAGGGCCTCTCCAAAAGTAATCTGGCCTTTCCTCTCACGTGTTTGTGTGTGTGTATAAATCCTCACCTGATAATAAGGTGACCATTTTTTTTTTTAGTTCTATGTGCTGGGCACTGTTTTGTGCTTTCCCAGTATTAACTTTACCTACATTAACACATTGAATCTTTAAATATGGTAAGTACTATTATCCCTACTTTTCAGATGTGGAAACTGAGGCACAGAGGTTAACATACTACATAACTGATCAATGTCCAGGGAAGTTAAGAACATAACAAATTAAACTACATGCTCTTAGAAACAGGGAGAAATGAGCACCTTGTATTGGTGTGTACTGGTAGATACACATCTCTCCCACCTCTTCCCGCATACCTCACTTTGGCTTCTAATGATTCAAGACAGGCATTTCCAGATAATGTGGCCCCCATCACAAGCCAACTGCTTTGTCTAGTGTTATCATTCCAGCATTGAAGGATAAACTCCTAGGTTACCCCCCTGAGCAAGGTGGCACCTTACTAAGGGATCTTTCCCAAGTAGCTGACATGCTGGCTTTAGTACTCTGCCATCCCACTCCACCATCTTTACATCGCTAGTGGCTAACAGTAGTTCCCAGGTCCCTGCTGCATGCTGAACACAATCCAACATCTTTTAACCCCCACCCCATCCTGAGGCACGTCCTATTATCCACCTGCCTTCAATAGCCTCAATTGAATTAATTAAGTCACCCAGCAAAGTGGCAGTGCCAAGTCTCATGCCCAGGCAATCCAGGGCACGTGCCTGTAACTGCTGTGCCTTGAGAACATTAAACAGGAATTATACAAGTTAGGAACAATGCATCACCCATCCCAGGGATGAGGGGAGCTGCAAGGCTGAGAGACATGATATACTGGCTGAGTGTTTACCTTCACAGGAGGTGGCTGCCTAACCTTGTGATGAGAGGTGAACTATGACCCTTTCCCAGAGGCTGGGGTCCAGCATGTGATTCAGGGGTGGGCAGCAGTGCTGGGGAGGCCCACCCGCAAGGTTCTCCCCCAAGGGCCTTCCTCATTAGTGCAGGGTGTCTGTGCCCCCACTGAACCAGGTCAGACGTGCTCAAATGCAATGTGGCAGACAGAGGGGTGGGTGGCACCCCCAATTAGACACAGAGGACGCTCAGGGGCTCCCCCCAACCCAGCAATAATGCTGAGAACTGATGTCATTCATTTCCTCCAGGCTGGCACTGGCAGCAGAGCTATTTCACAGCACCTTGTAAAGGTTAATTACATTAATTAGACCTCACAATGCAGGAGGGGCGTGGCCAGTGGGCATGAAGCTGGAAGCTGAGGGAACGGGGCCACTTTGGCATCTATGCCAACCCTCCAGGGAGAAGTAAAAAAATTTACAAATTTACAGATTCCATCTCCATAGCCTGTGGAAGGGAAATCTGAACTCCTGAGTCCTCCCTTCAAGCTGCTCTGCACAAGTCTTTCTACACTGTTCCCACTGCCCAAGATTCGTGAGAATAGCTGAGAGGGCAATTACCGTGCACCCCCCAATGAAAAAGAACAAGCCCCTCTTACTGTCCCTCATTTTAGGAATAAGTGAACTGCTCAGAGGAAGCACATCCTTTGCCCAGGTTCACAGCTATGAAGCTCCAGAGATTTAAGCCTAATCCAGGAGACAGATCTTAAAAGGCATCATAAAACAGTGTGGTTAAGTACCCTTATCACAGTTAGGCCCAGGGAAGGACACTTCACCCAGGGGAGCGAGGAGGGGGGAAGACATCTGGGCGGCAGAGACAGCACATCCAAAGGAAAGGGGGCCAGACACAAGCTGTCCACCTGGCCGGTGGCAGTAGACAAGGTCTCAGTTCAGTGCTTTTGTCTGATAAGGAACTTCCACTAAATTCCAGAAAAGATCAGACTTACAGGAAAGCAGAAAGGAAAAGCCCTCAATGTTTTTCTCAAACCCCCGTTTTATCATCTGTGAAATAAGACCACTCACTGGGTAGTCTGTGCCGAGAATGCCAAAGCAGAAGACATAATCACAGGCCCTGGAGATCTCAGGGTCCCATGTGTCACCTTGCCCCTCCCCAGCTCTGCCTCACAAAGGCAAATGGAGAAGCATCCCTTCACCCCCCATTAGCAGGTGTTTGGGGAACTGTGCAGCACCTCTAGGTCATGCCTACAGCCCCCGCTGTCATCTACAGTAAAAGGGGCCTCGGCTTATTAATCAGAATTATCAAAAGAATTTGTCCAAGTAGGGAGAGAGCGGGGCAAGCACATAAAGTTGGCTATGGGCATTTTCCTTGAGGCGCTGTTATTAAAAGCAAAATACCAAAAAACACCCCAAATGTTTGTCAGTGGACTGGAATAAAATTACCATTACCTTTTAGATAATTCATAGGGAAAAAAAAAATAAAAACCTAGAAGCATATAGAAAGATCTGAAAATATATGGCAACTTAATAGAATCTAAAACTTTTTACATATAAACAAAATGCAAGCAACCAGCCCCTTCCCTTCCGAACACTTTGGGAAACTCTTGGAAGGATGTGGCAACCCCAGGGGGGTCAAGGCCACTCAGAGAATGAAGGGTGGATGAAGGGTGGGACAGTACAAGGAACAAGATTCTGGGAGCCACCCACTTCCTGTGGCCACCCAACCCTTGCAAACCAGAGCCCAGGGCCCTCTGTCCTCTCCCAAGGAGGCTAAGGAAAGAAAGGAGGCCACTATTCTGGAAACCACCCCCTGGGCCTCTGCCCCTCCCCCACAGTAGGCTGTACCCTTAGCTACAGCTAAGAATGCCTTAAATCTCAAGTCTAAATACCTACAGTGGGGATGCTGGTTCAGCCCTTGGGGATGGCCATCTTGACAGTTTCACCAAAACTGCCAAGTGCCTGTATCCTGATACGTAAGATTCTACTGCTCAGAATTCACACAGCCTACAGCTCTCACCCAAGACCTGTGTGCAAGGGTAGTCACTAGAGTCCTGTTTGTCACAGCAAAAACTACAAACAAATGCCCTTGCCACTACTTTCAATCACTATAGCTTTATAAGTATTCACACCTTCTAGAGCAAGCCTGCCAGCCTTAAGGAAAAGTTCAATTTTTTCCTTAAAGGTCTTAAGTATCCCTTAGTTTGTGTTCTCTCATTTCTAATTCTCTCTTCTCGTCCCTAGATTTCTTTTCCAGGCAGCTTACCTCTGCACAGATAAATTTAGGCAGCACTTCTAGTTGTTTCAACATGGGTAGACTTTTACATCATTTCAGATTATTTCTACCATAAGTCCTTGTGCATTATGTATAGGGGAAAAAAGACAAAATTTTCACAATACAAAGAAAAACTAGGTATGTTATATTCACAAAAAGGGGAAAAGGGGGGGGGGAGTCAAAAGCCTACAGATAAAGGAACTACCTATATACAACTGGGTAAAAAAAAAAAATCCCATGATCTCACATAAACCACTTTTTTAAAAATTGGCCACAATTACCTAGTCACTGTCCCACAAAAAAGTTCAGCTCCTTCTCAAATATGGAGGTTTAGTTCAAATCTTCCCACTCAACACAGCCATGAAGCAGGCCTGAAGACCTGTACAGTCAGAGGCACCAACTAGAGCATCTCAACCCAACACACCTTGTGAGGCAGAGGTCTTAGAAAGAAATTTCCAACAGTATTCAATGCAGATTCCACTCCTTGCTACTTGAGCAGTTCCTCTAACTCAGCACTGTGCTTACAGCACAACATAAAACTTCCTAAGATACCATAAGGACATAGATGAGATTTGTGACAAGGACATGGGGCAGCCTGAGCTTAATGCTCAAGTCTGTTCCTCAAGTGCCACTTTTTGTCTTCCTTAACCTGAAAACTACTTCCCAGTGTCAGCAAGAAGACCAAGGGGAAAGAGCAGCCCTGGCATGTAACAGGCACGCAAGCCTTCACCACAGCCATCTCTGCCACAGAAGAGGGGCCTCTTCTGCGCCTCCCTGTCCCACCTCCAGAGCCACCCCTATCCATTCAGATATGGCTCTTGCTACAATTCAGGAACCACTGGAGGCACTTAGGAGCCAAAGGCAGTCAAAGACCAGACAGTCCCTGTACTCAAGGAGCCGTCAGCAGGGTAAGGAGAGAGTGGTCAGGGAAAACCAAGATAGACCAAGTTCAGACAACAAGCTACATTCACCCTAAAACCAGCACTGCTCTTACATTCAAAACCCTTTTGCCTGAAGGATCGCTTGAGCCCAGGAGTGTGAAGTTGCTGTGAGCTAGGCTGTCCCCACAGCACTCTAGCCTGAGCAACAGAGTGAGACTCTGTCTCAAAAAAAAAAAAAAAAAATCCTTTTGCCTACAGCTCAAGAGGACAAGGTTGTGCCCATACCTCTATGCACATTTGTATAGAATTTTCTATAACTCCTGTTGCACACTACCTCCCCTATAACCCAGAAAAATCCCTGCCAATAGCATCTGCCTGGTCAGGTGTCCAGCCTAGTTCACACTCTACTTATTTCTCTTCAGTCCCTGGTGAGACTCCCCACTCCTCCCACCCACTCTCAATGTCTCCTCTGGGTTCCAATGCTGCAGGAAAGGATGCTCATGCGGGAGCGATGCCCACTGTTGCTACCTAAGACAAGTCACTGTACATAGCATGGAGCTGGGATGCTAGGGGGCCCAACACTGTGTTGGCTGCTGGGAACACCCACCAAGGTGACATCATCCCTTCTTCAGGAGCTGGGGTCCCAGCCCCAGCTCTGGCCCAAGCAACTGCTACTGGATCCTAGAACAGTTTCAGAAGGTGGGGCTGTGAGGGATGGAAAAGGAATCATTAGAGCCTCCTCTCCCAGGTCCCCATCCTCAACCTGTTCTGGAAGACAACCACTCTTCTTTCTCCACTAGGAGGCTGAGGCTCTAAACAAGAACACAAGAGACTACAGGTTGGCCACGTGGAATGGATGTGGGACTGAGACCTCCCCTGTACCCTTGCCCTACAGCCAGGCCTGTACCTCCCAGTGAAGGCACTGAAAGATTCCTCTGCTCTGGGGAATAAGACTCATTAGCAGATAACTTCCTTCAGATTTTGGGAGCCCCAAAGACAAATTCAAGTCACTGTCCCAGAGAAAAGTTCAGTTGTCAAGTCCCACAGACAAGTTTTGGTCCTTCTCAAATATGGAGGTAATAGTTAATAATCACATACTAAAAATGAAAACTACAAAATAAAAAATATTGGAGGGAACACTAAACACTAGAATTAATATTCTCAGGCAGATAAAAGATGTTGTATCCATAAAACAAGGAAAAGAACACCATGAAAAATGGAATTTATAGGGTAACAACTCTTCAAAATATAAAAGACAAAATTTCAAATAGAGGGGTTGGAGGCTTAGGATTATTGCCCAGAGTATAAAAGGACAAAATGTCAAAGAGAACTCCAGCAGTCCAGGAGACTCAACATCTATCTATAATAAGACTTACAGAAGCAGAAAACCCAGGGGAGGTGATGATCCAAGTTTATTCCCTCAAACTTAGGATAGGAGCTCCCAGCCATGTTTCACTGCCTACCCTCTGCTGTTCCCAACACACCTGGTCAGCATCAACCTCTCACCTCTCCCCAGAAGGAAATTTATCGGTTAAGAACCTTTTTCCCACTGACTTATATTTATCTCTCTCCCACCTATCAACTCTCATTTTCTGGGAAATGCATTTCTAATTTCCTACTCACGATTTTTCAATGGCTACTGCTCTCCCTCAATTTTTAAAGGTTATGAGACTGTTTTATAGAAAACTTAAATTTGATCCCTGAGTGGCAAAATTACAAAGGAGAGAAAGGGGGGGAGAGAGGGAGATGGAGAGACAGACAGACAGACATACACAGGGATTTAAACTAGAGCAGAGGTTATGCCCATACTGTTTGAATTAATGAAAAAAATCTGTGAATGAAGTGACTTAGGCAACTTGACCATGGCAAACTGGTAAAGAACAAAAAACAGAAGCCAATGTTGTTAATGACAAACTTTCTCTTCCCACTGCTCCCCCAAAACTGTCCTGTCCACATGGAAGCCAGTCCCAGTGGTGACTGCAGAGACCTCTAAGGAGAACTTTACCAGTTGAACCAACTTTCGCAGCCACACTGTACATGTCTTAGGTCATGTCCCTTAGGAAGTGGGACTCTCCTGGTCCTATTTATATTTTTCTCCATTTCTAGAAGAAATTGAGAAGCCCTAAAATAGCAAAACAATGATTACCTTGGGATGGTGAAATTACAGGCAACATCTAGTTCCTTCCTGGCCTCTGAAGACTGTAAGTTTGATTTTTATTCACATAAAAACAGTTGAGGCTGGGCACAGCGGCTCATACTTGTAATCCTAGCACTCTGGGAGGCTGAAGCAGGAGGATTGCTTGAGCTCAGGAGTTTGAGACCAGCCTGAGCAAGAGTGAGACCCTGTCTTTACTATAAATAGAAAGAAATTAGCCAAACAACTAAAAACAGAAAAAATTAGCCAGGCACGGTGGCACGTGCCTGTAGTCCCAGCTACTTGGGAGGCTGAGGCAGGAGGATTGCTTGAGCCCAGGAGTTTGAGGTTGCTGTGAGCTAGGCTGACACCACAGCACTCTAGCCCCCACACCACTCTAGCCCGGGCAACAGAATGAGACTCTGTCTCAAACAAACAAAAAAAAAAAAAAACAGTTGAATGTCTTATTTTTGAAATATTCCAGTTACCCACACAAAACAGGTCCTCCTCAACCTTATTCCCTGAAAAAATTCTCAGGAATGCTAACTGTAGTTGTGTTTCTCTCAAGAAGAAGTAAATAATAGCCGCTTGCTAATTTTAGTGTTTACCATCAAAACACTCAACATTTATGGAATCCTTAATGTGTGCCTTTAATCTACGTAACCTTCAATATCCCCTGGAATTGGCCAACAATGCATCATTTATATCCAATAATGGTGCATCCAAAAATGCATCATTTACCGATGAAGCAAATGATGCTGAGGACATGGGCCTATAAGTGAAGAGCAAGAATGTAAACCCAGACTTTACCCCAAAGCCCTGGCCCCTCTGGTCTATGGCCTCAGCTGCCTAGCACCCAACAGATAACAAGCTTTTTACAAGATTTAGGGGCCCCACCTAACTAATTTTGTGAATTAGCAAACTAAAGTTTGCTAAGCTAAAAGGCCCCTGAATTCCATTTAACCCTAACAACTGAGCTAGGTAAGGGTGTATTTGTACCCACTTCAGATAGGAAAGAGTCAAATAACAACAGCAGCCCTATGTGTGGCTCCCTCTGCATTTGCCAGGCTACAAATCCAGCCAGGTGAACATCTGCACTGGGCTTTTTTCCCTGCTGGAATGAATCCCTGTGTGGCACTGGTGGCAGATGGGTTCTGAAAAGATAACAAGTGTTCTGAAAAATGTTCACCACCAGGATGCAGAAATGACTGGATCTCCCAGAGCCTCAGTTCCACCATCTGTAAAAGGGAGCCAGTGAGAACATCGACCTCCCACAAGAAGGGAGATAAGTCTACCCAGACTCTTTATAATGGAAGAGAGAAGTCTACACGTGAAATAAGGAAGTCTGTACTTTTTCAGCCCTGGTTCTCTATGAAACTGGAAATAACCATGAATTCATGATTTAAGAAAAAGTAAAAAACCACACAATAGAAAAATGTACCTTGGCTGAGGTCCTACAGCTATCAAGGGCTAGGGGTGGTGGAAGGAGCACATCCAACAGTATGGGACCCTTAAGAGTTTCATATTTAGGAAGGACTATCTCAGATGAAGGTGTTGGAGACTAGAGGTAAGGCTGCCAGCATGGGAGCTTTGTCTAGGACAAAGGAATCCCAAAGTAAGTTTTCCCAGAAGGACAACTTGCCCAAACCCCCATTGGAAGCAGGTCCATGGGGCTGCAATAATGAGGGGTGACAGGCAGCTCTGGGTCAGAAGCTCCACGTGGCTGGAGGAAGGGAAGGAAGCAACTTCCCAGCCCCACCTCCCTGGCTCCTCCCTTAGCCCCCTGCAGCTCCCCTCCCCCTGGCCTTTGCAAGGGGTGAGGGGTTGGTTATGCCTATGGCTTTAAGGAACAGGATGAGGCTGGCCCCAGCCTTGGCCCCTTTGTCTCAGCCCTCTCCACCTCAATGGGGAAAGGTAAAGGATCACACTTAGCTCTGCAATTATACCTTCACAGTAGGCCCCAAGCTTGGGGTGGGGGGGTTAAAAATGGCCCCAACCCATAAAACCAAACCATGGGTCCTTTCAAAAGGGAACAAAGGCAGTCCTTCCTGACAACTTCCAAATCTTGGACAATGATTTGAAAAAGCTTTCATAGCTGAAAAAGGAATAGAGTACCTTCATGAAGGCAGGAAAAGGAGAGGCTAGAAGAGATGCCTCCCTTCATCCCCAGTTCTCAGTAATGATCATTCTAAAGTGAGGGGCTATTTGTTAATAAATACAACATTCATAAAGTGCTGGCCCTGCACCCGGCTCTAGCCCACTGAGTCCTTCCCAAGCCTAGTGTGGTAGGGGCTCTTACACCTGAACATCTGAGGAAGATAAATCTGGGATTGGTAGGATTGTTCCTATTTCACAGATGCAATCATTAAGGCACAGGGAGGGCAATGAACTTGCTAAGACAGGATTTAAACACATGCTGAAGACCTAGGCTTCCCTAATGAAAGCAGCCTGCTTAGCCCATGTGCTAACAATGGCAAACATGTATTGAGTGTTTCCTGTATACCAAACCTATAAAATAGATACCATCATTTCAACTGTGGAAAAATATCAAGTCTGCATCTGGGGTTTCCAGGGGCTGGTGAACAAGAAACCACAGGAGGCCTGGAGAGGAGGGAAGAGGCAAGTCAGCGTCCTGAGTGCTGAGGGCCCGGTAGGAACTGTCTCCCAAAAACAATTGTCATCAGTCCACCAAAACCCACAACATCCAAAATTCAGGAGGCAGTTCAAAGTTCATACTGTCATTAATTCGCTTTAATTCAAACACCTCTCAACTTTGGGGGGAGAAGGGATCACAGGAGCCCAGCTAAATTCTCTCCCAGCCCTGGGGAGGATAAAGGAGTTAGATTGTGCCGCTTAATTTCTGAAGGGAAGAAAAAAAAAAAAGGAAAAAAGGAGTTAGGCTAGAGGCACGGGCATAGGGCTGGGCCCTGCACTCCAGCCACAAGTGAGACCCTCCAGCAGAAAGCTTGGGCCCAAGAGCAGCGCTAACTTGCTAAGTCTCCCCTGCAAAGTGGGGGTTAACAACAGCCCTCCATACAACCACGAACATGGAAACCTGGCTTTCTAGGAAGGAGGTGGTGCTAGAGGTTTTAAGGCCTCAGTTTGCGAGTTTGGAAAGTGGGGGCAGGCTCACTCCCGAAGGCGAAGAATGGAAAGTAAGCCCCCAGGGCAGGCAGCGAGGCCCAGGCAGGAGGCGCCGCCCCTGGCCGGCTCCTTCCCGGCCAGGTGTGCTCATGAAGGCAGCCGCTCCCGAGGGCGTCCCGGCAGCCCCGCTTTGCCTGGCCTCGGCGGCTCAGCTTGGAGGACCCCAGGAGCAAGCCCTCTCGCTCACACCCCGACACGCGCGCACACCGCGGGCCGCCTGCTCGCCCGCGCCCGCGTCCACTAGCTCTTTCCGAAACTCGGGCGGGGTGGGAAGAGTCCTTCGCCTGAAGCCCCCAGGTCCAAGACATAAGGGACGGACGCCCACCTGTCCATAACAGAACTCCCTTCTCTGCCTCCCTCGCCCTACGGCCTCTCCCTAATGGCCCAGGGCAGGTGAGGTCACCCCCTCCCCGGGAGCAAAACCCCTCGTTCCACTTCTCTCCGAAGGGACGCCTCCTCCCCGCGACTCCAGACCCCGGGGAGGTCGGGCATCCGCTCCCTGAGAGCTCACTTCTCTCCCCTTCGGGGTCCCGGAGTACAGCAGGAGTGTCCCTTCCACTCATATCCCCGGCCCCGTCAGAAACACGCCCCCCGCTTCCCACCCACCTACCACCCCGCACAGGGCCGGGGACCTCTCCCTAGCGCCCCACCACCCCAGCCTGGTCTCCAGCCCGGTGCGCGCCCCCTCCCCAGGAGGTCCCGGGAGAGGGTCTCCCCCGGCAGACCCGGAGCCCTCCGCGGTCCCCTCCCCCACCAGCCCTCGGAGCCGCCGGCCGACGAGCCTCCCGGGGCCGCGGGGCGCTCACCTGCCGAGAGGCGGGCTCGGGCGCGGCTCCGCGGTCGCGCCGCGGGTCGGGACGGGCTGGCGGGAGGCCGGCGGGCGGCCGCGCTGGGCTTGGGCTCGCGAATCTCCGGCGCCGATCGCCGAGCTACGTTTACTTGGGTCACTTAACCCCCGCGCTGCCGGCCGGGCGCGGCCGCCCGCTCGCCTGCCAGCCGGGGGGCTGGTCCCGTCCGTCTGGGGGCGCTCGGAGCGTCCACGCGGGCTGCTGCCGCGGAGCCGGGGACGACTGCTGCGAGGCTGCGGCGCGGGGCTGGCGGGGCAGCGGCAGTGGGTGGGGAGGGGGCGGTACCCACTCCCTTGTAGCCCGGGCCCGGGCCTCGCCCCGCCCCCGCCCGCGGGCGCCCCCTCCGCAGCCACTCAGAGCCCGGCCCGAGTGCGGGTGGACCGGGAGGAGGGGACGAGGGAAATTTGAAATCGCTCCGGGAGCCTCCCTCAGCCCCTCCTCCAAGGACGCCGCCTCCTGTGCCCTGGGCCTGTTAGGTCTCTTACGGGGCTAATGAGCCCCAAGGGGGGGCTCCACACATCCCCTCAAACTTGAGACTCCTTCTGAGGTCCCATTAACACCCCCCCCCGCATCCCTACCGCAGACACGTACACACACGGGTCTGGATGCGCGTGCTCAGAGAGGGGAAGGCCCCCGCTGGAGTCACACAGCAGCCCAGTCTCCCCTCTGCCTCTCTACCCCCGCTTCAGCCTCTATGCCACCTGGGCGCTGCGTGCCCCTGCCAGTCACCCTGCTGTGGACCCTGGGACTCGTCCTTCTTCCCTCCCTTCCTCCCACCCGGCCTTTGTCAGCCATCTTGAGGGGAGGGGAGGTAAGGGAAGAGGAAAGGAGGCCCGCAGGTCTCAGGCTGCCTCCCTGCAGGCATCCACCGGCTGAGAGAGAAGCCCTACTCAACTAGCAGGTCTGAGTTGTCTCTGCTCTGAAATGGGCCTTGAACCACCAGAAAACAGCACTTCCTAACATCTCTCTTACCTGGTGTTTGTATTTACATACTTGCTTGTTTACCTGCTTATGGTCTGTCTCCACGCATTGGACTGAGAACAAGAGCACAGTAGATGCTCAATAAGTATGTGTTGAATGAATGAAAAAGCAAATGAATGATTGACATGACAGCCTACAAGGCCCCATATCAGACAGCCCTACCTACCCTTCAAGGCATTTCCTTCCCTCTTCCCTCTCTCTCTTCATTTCTACCTTCTCTTCTTTGCTGTTCCTCAAATACACCAAGCATTTCCCTGTCATGAGGCCTTTGTCCTCTCTGTTCCCTCCTCCTAAACATTCTTTGCCCAAATCTCTGCATGGCCGACTTCTCATCACTCTGTTCTCTCCCAAAAGGAGGCCTTCTGGAGATGCTTTTCCTAACTGCTCCATCTGAACAGACCCCCTCTCCATCACTCCTATCCTATTTCATTCTGTTCTGAAATTGTTTAACATATTTCTTGTTTTCTTATTTACAGCCCCCTACACACACACACACACACACACACACTCACACACACCCCCTCTCTCTTTGTAAAGTCCACTCCGTGAGGGCAGAAGCCACATCTGTCTGTCTTGCTCCAAGTTGTATCTCCAGTACCTATCAGGGAAGGTGCGGGGTGCACCAAAAAGGAGCACAATACAAATTTGTTGAATGAATGGGTGAGCACAGATTTCCTGACTCCTGGGCTCCAGCTCTCTGAGTTTAACAACAGTTTTCTGCCTGTATCTCTTGCCAGGTAAGTGAATAAATGAGTAAATGGCTAATACTTTGGGAGCTGCAAAAGTGCCTAAATTTACTGGATCTTGTTCTACCTAAGAGCTTGGGGAGAGGCTAAGGCTATCTAGACGGAAATGGACTCAGTGCCCTGCCTGGCACCCAGGACAGCCTCATGTGAATGAACAGCAGGAACTCCTCGGTGGTCTGGCACAAACATCCAAAATTGGGTTCCAGTCTGTTGGTGCAGGAAAAAGGGAGTCTCTTGAGAGGACCTGTGGCTTGTCCTCGCCATCTGGGGCATGTCTTTATGGGAATGAAGACAATATATATGAACTGGCAGGTCTGTGGGAAGGGCCGCTGGGCTTCTGTGTCCTGAATCCTAAGCTAGGACCTGCCACCAGGCAAGGGATGCCTGTGTCACCACCAGGAATGCCTGGGTGGCCTAGTTCAGATGCCAAAAAGCTGGTTTTTCTGGGACACGGTGGGCTTTCCTGGGGACAACAGGCCACCTAAATCTAGGAAGAAAAAGTAGAAGGTCTGAGTGAGCAGGTGGTCTTAGCCCTATCATTTGGGAAAGAGCATGAGTGCCTGGAGAACAGGTAGAAGAAAACTGGCTTGATGTCTCCCCAGGGCACAGAACTTTCCCAATTCTCAAAGTGCCATCTCATCTGAGCCTCACAGCCACCCATGAGGATTTGGGGCAAAGAGAATTGGGGGCCTCATTTCAGGGGAAGGACTAAGAAGGAAGGGATTTATGCAGAGTGAGTCACCTGTGCAGACAGACCATGACTGAGCACCTGCTATATGGTAGATAGCTGGCAGTGTTTACTTAAAAATTTTTTGTAACAGATCACAATCATTATAATCAAGATGGTAATCAATGTTCATTAAGGAGATAAAAATTCCCTGATTAAAGGCAAAAAAAGCAAAAACACATAGATAAGAGAGCTACAGTGTCCTTGCTCTAAGGAAATGAACACTGAAGTATTTTGCAATAAAGAGGCACAATGTCACCAATTTACCTTCAAACAGTTCAGAAAAATAATATACATATATATGGGAGAAGGAGATTGTAAAGCAAATGCAACAAAATATAAACCAAATGGAAAATCTGGTTAAAAAGACACTCTTGAATTCCTTATATTAGTCTTACAACTCTTCTATAAATTAGGGATTATATTAAATAAAAACTTACTCCTCAAAAAATTAACATGAAAAAGAAAAGCCACATGTACATACATACATCCTAGACATGCTTATGCTAAGGAAGCAACACACTGATGAACTGACACCACCTGTGTTGTGGTTAAATATGACATTTGTGGGCCAGGCGCAGTGGCTCACGCCTGTAATCCTAGCACTCTGGGAGGCCAAGGCGGGAGGATCCTTTGAGCTCAGGAGTTCCAGACCAGCCTGAGCAAGAGTGAGACCCCATCTCTACTAAAAATAGAAAGAAATTAATTGGCCAACTAAAAATATATAGAAAAAATTAGCCAGGCATGGTGGTGCATGCCTGTAGTCCCAGCTACTCAGAGGGAGACTGAGGCAGGAGGATCGCTTGAGCCCAGGAATTTGAGGTTGCTGTGAACTAGACTGACACCAGGGCACTCTAGCCGGGGCAACAAGAGTGAGACTCTGTCTCCAAAAAAAAAACATGACATTTGTGTTGAATTATACTATCATATTTTCAGCTCTTTAGAGCAGCTATAGGTTTTTACTAGCATATGTAAACTGCTTAGCACAGTGCCTGATGCATAATAGTTCTTAATGTATGGTAGGTATTTTTATAAGGACAAAACATTACCTCTCTATGCCTCAGTTTCTTCATCTTTCAAATGGAGATAATTGTACCTACTTCATAGGGTTGTTGTGAGAGTTAATGTGAGCTAATACATGTAAGGCAATTTGAACAGTGCCCAGCACATGGAAAACACCATAAAAGTGTATGTGAAAGAAAACATATATTCTTATTAATAATGACTATATGCTGCACCACTTTCCCAGCTGCCTGGGCTCTGGGCAGGTGCAAAGATAAAGGCTCTCCTGGCCTCCTTAGAAGCAGACAACCCTGTCTGTCCCTTGGGCAAGCACATTTTATTTTTATTTTTATTTTTTTTTATTTTTATTTTTTTTTGAGACAGAGTCTCACTCTGTTCCCTGGGCTAGAGTGCCGTGGCGTCAGCCTCGCTCACAGCAACCTCAAACTCCTGGGCTCAAGTGATCCTTCTGCCTCAGCCTCCCAAGTAGCTGGGACTACAGGCATGTGCCACCATGCCTGGCTAATTTTTTCTATATATTTTTAGTTGGCCGATTAATTTCTTTCTATTTTTAGTAGAGATGGGGTCTCGCTCTGGTTTCGAACTCCTGACCTTGAGCGATCCGCCCACCTCGGCCTCCCAGAGTGCTAGGATTACAGGCGTGAGCCACCACGCCTGGCCTGGGCAAGCACATTTTACCTGTAATAAGATAAGCCCCATTTTAGAGTCCTGAAAACTGAGGCTCAGTAAGGTGAGGTGGTTTGCCTGAGAGCCACAGCTGGTTGGTGGCAGACCTGAGACTAGACCCCCAGCTCCTCAACCCCCTCCCCACTCCTTGTGACCCCCACTCTGCTATGCTAAGGAGTTTGGGCTCAGGCACCTCCCCTGTCTAATTGGAATAATAATAATAACAGCAATGCCTACCTCCCAGGATGACTGCGGAGATTGCAGAGCCCTTGTATGTGAAAGAACCCCATTGTAAAAGTACTCAGTCTTAATTGCAGTGTCATTAGAGGACACGTTCATTTGCAAAGTGGGTTTCTCACCTTTCATTTTCAACAGGAACACCCAGTCTTTTTTCCTTTCTCCTTTTTTAAACCCAAAAAGGAGCCATTGAAATATTTTCTTTAAATTTACCTAGCTAAACAAGTACACAGAGTCTGGCCGGGTAGCATTCAGTAGTTATTATTAAATAAGCCAGTTAGTAATAGCTACTGAGAGCCTACTATGTGCCAGGTGCTGAGCTAAGAATTTTACATGTATGACACTTTGATTCTTACAGCAGCCTTGTGAAATAGAAAGGAGTATTATTTCCATTTTACACATGGGAAAACTGAGGCCCAAAGACCCGGAGTGATCTTCCAAAGTCATTACTGGCAGAAAGTGTGCTGGGAGCTAAGATTAAATCCCAACCTTGGTCTTAACTACTTTGCTACTTACTGTAAAAGGCAAGAGCATGGTAAGTGCTGATTAAATTTTAGCTCAAAACATACTGAGCAAAAAGATTTTTTAAAATAAAAATTAAAAAAACATTAGCTATTGTTAGAATTATTATTATCACTGAATATGAGGTCCTTACATGCATTTTTTAATACAAGATAGGTACTATTAGCCTCATTTTGCAAATGAGAAAACTAAGGCCCAGAAAGGAGCATCAACTTAGCTGAAATCACACAGCAAGTCATCTGTGGGGTGGACGATGAATCCTAAGGTCTGTCTAACTTCTAGAAGCATGTCCTTTGCTCACTATATAGCCACATTGACTTTTCTTTGCCTGGGGAGATGAATCTGCCCCCATCTTCTAAAGCAGGGAAAGTCTATCCTGAGGCTTTGCTGCTAGCATTTCCTCCTCCTCCTCCTCCTCCTCCTCCTCCTCCTCCTCCTCCTCCTCCTTGCTGCCTCTAAAGGAAAGAGGTACCCTGGGGTGAGGATAGGGGTTGGGATTGGAAGGAGAGCACCCTTCCTCCTTGTCCTGGTACCCCATGCTCCCTATCCCCTGCAGAACCAGCATGGAAATACCTTCCTTGATTCTGTCATTGAAGAAGACCCTTGGAGAAGCAGAGGTGTGAATATTTATTGAGTTATCAAATTTACTGAAGTACATGCAAGGCAGTGTGGTAAGGATGGGATTAAACTGAGAACAAAAACACTCATTCCCTGTCCTGCCCTCCTGGAGCTTAAAATTGAATAAGTGAAACAGATATGAATCAAATGTATCTCAAAAGTACTTGTGAGATTACAACTGTATTCAATGCAAAGAAGAGAAAGACAAGGTATTAGAAAAGGAAGATTAATTAGATCACGGGGACTGAGAAAACTTCCCAGAAAAAAAGTGAAGGTCGGGTAGAGATCGGAAGGGAGGCAGGAGTTAAGCAGGCTAAGGGTGGAGGGAAATGTGTTCTGGGCAGTGGGAAGAGCACTTGCTAAGGTCCCGAGGCACAGAAGGAACTGCGGGGAGGCCCATGTGGCTGGAGCAGATAGCTGGAGAGGAAGGAGCCGATCACACAGACCTTAAGCAATGGAGTCTTTGCAGAATTTTCAGTAGGTAGGATAGTAACACGATCAGATCTGAGTTAAGCGTTTTGCATGGTGCATGACACAATAGTCCTTAATGGAAGATAGGAAAGCCCTCCCTTCATTCTGCAATAGTATCTGTGTCTATAGATATCATTTTATCCCTATTTCTCCAGACAGCAAATGAATAAATGCTTCAATTATTTATCATTGTTATCTATAATAATAGTAGTTATTACTGTTGGGTTCCTTACTGTGGCCCTTCTAAGTAGAAGCTCCATCACAGATCAAAGTCTGTGATTTGTCTTTGTGGCTTTTGACATGGGGTCCAGAAGTGACTTATCCTGGGCCTTGAAACAAATGGCATGACTCACTCCACCAGCCACCATCATCATAACACAGGGTATATTCTGCCCCATGCCCCCGCCCCAATTTGGTGATGTTCATGAAATAAAGTAATTGACTATAATTCATTCCCACTTTAAGCTTCCTGCAGGCAGAAACCACATCTACCCCACTTTAGGCGCTCAGTAAATGTTTATTCCCTTGAAGCCCTGACTCATCAGTATCTCACCCCTACTCTCACACACGCCAGAAAGTATCCCTGGACCTTACTTGCTTTAATTTTGGAGGTTCAGGCTTGACTTCTGAGGAGGTAAGATGGTTAAAAGGAGAAGGTCAGCAGCCTGCATTCTGTTCTCATTCACCCATTAACTGGCTGAGTGACCCTGGGCAAGTGTCTTTCCCTCTCTGGGAACCTAACTCCTCTACTGTCAAATGGGACAGATGGTATAGCATAGATTGACTCTGCAAACCTTAGTGTCTTTCTTGACTCCTCTCTCTATTTCTCAGATTCTACTTCTCAGATTTGCTCTAGGTCCAGCCTCTGCCAGGTCTACTGTTTTGAGATAAACATAGAAGGGATGGGTCCCTCTTGTCCAAACCTGGCCTTATCTCCTCTGGTCACTGCCCTCTCCCTCCAAGCTTCCTGAAGTCCATATGCACAGATAACCCTGCCTACAGGCCAGTAAATCATTACTGAGTTATGCTGACCGGTGGGGGGAGGGTAGAGGGTGTCATGCCCAAGACCCCAAGGCTCCACCCTGGATGGTTCATCATCCAGAGCTGACAGAGGGTAACAACTCAGTCCCCTTAACTTCTGCTTATCTTTTAGGCCTCCTCACAGCAGGCTTCCCTAGCCGAATGGGCTGCTCCCCACTCTCCTTTCTAGCATTTATCTCCTTTGTGATGTCTTTGAGTAACTCTTCACATAGGGTGTGTCTCTACCATTAGCTTGTGAGCGGCATGAGGGCAGAGTAGTGGTCTGTCTATTCACTGCTGTGTCCCCAGCACCTTGCACAGGGCCTGGCACATAACAGGTGCTCAATAAATATTTACTGTCTAAATGAATGAATGGACTCCTCCGTCTTTCAGAGGATGAAAACAGTCTAGAAGAGAAAGTTCTAGAGGTAACTCCTCCAAGGTTACACCCCAGGTTGTGCTCACAGCACCCAGCAGAGATATGCATTGCAGTCCTAAATCGGGGCAGGCCAGGCATTCACTTTATAATTGTTCTGCCGAGAAAAACAAAGCAGATTCTCAGGCAAAGTGATTCCTACCATGAATTTGAAATGAAGGGTGAGATTCCCAAAAGGTGGAGGCATTATCACCCCCACCCTCGAAGTAGGAACTGCCTGAAGGGCCCTTTAAAAAGCAAATTTCTAGGAAGGACAGCTTAAATGTCCATTGGAGTTTAGGTGCAAGGATCTTAAAAAGGCTTAACCTTTACCCCAGGAATTCTACTTCTAAAACTTATCTCAGCAAAAACATCTTGGGATTTGGAGGGAAATTTTTGAACAGGCAAACAAGTTCATCACCACATCCTACACAGAAATCAGAGAACTGGAACTGTCCCACAAGCCCGACAATAGAGAAGTATCTACATTAATTTACCTGTGGAAGGATAAAAAAATCCTCTCCCTCTGGCTTCCTTCCAACAAGCTCAGAGCCAATTTGAAAAGTACTGAATAATCTTTCCATCACTCCATATGTTGGCTCATTTTGTTTTCTGAACCATCTATGCCCCCTTACCAGCATGTATTTCTTAAGAACAAAGACATTCTCCCATAACCAAAATATAATTATCAAATTCAGGATATTGAACATTGATACAACATTATGACCTAATCTATATAGTCTATGTTCAAATTATTGTTCTCAAACTGTGGTTTAACAAAAGCATGTAATATTTACCATTTTAACTATTTCTTTTTGATTATTATTATTTTTATTTTTTATAGATGGGGTCTCAATATGTTGCCCAGGCCTTGAATTCCTGGGCTGAAAGAACCTCCTGCCTCAGTCTCTAGAGTATCTGGGACTACAGGCACAGGCCACTGTGTCCAGCTCCCATTTTAACTATTTCTAAGTGTCATGTCTTTTATGGCAAATGTTTACCTCCATCCAGGATCACACATTGCATTTAAGGATCTTGTCTTTTTTAGTTTTGTCCACTCTGGAACAATTTTCCAGCCTTCCTTTGTCAATGACTTTTATGACATTGATGTCAAGAGTCTAGGCTAACTGTATTTTTACATTTTTCTTATGTGCTTTTATAATAAAGGAGCTAATATTGAAGATTACCATGAGGATAACAATAATAGAAACGTGAAAATGACCATACTATTTTTTTTTCCCTAGCTTCTGGTAGAAAGAGGACGTGGGGCTTGTCCTTGGGCAACATGGCATCCTTGCAGTGATGGAATAGTTCTGTATTTTGACTGTATTGATGTCAGTATCCTAGTTTTGTGCTGCGGGATCTGTGCGTGCAGGGAAACTAGGTAAAAGGCACAAGGGATCTCTCTGTATTATATTGTACAACTGTATGTGAATCTAGAATTATCTCAAAATTAAAAGTTTAATTTAAAAAATGCCCTTTGCCATTTCAGAGTGTGAAGGGTCAGACCTTTCTCCTAGGGAAAACTTGGCCCCTTGCTGAAATTCCCAGCGGGAATCCTCCCTCCCTGAGAAACTACTCCTTAATGAACTCCTTTCATTTGCAGGGGTGGGGGAGGAGGTAAGGGTGTGGGGACAGAGTAGCCCTCCACAGGGACATTTTAAAGTGAATGAAGGGAGCGGGGTCCCTCATTAAGGCTGACATGGGGGTGGGAGTTTCTCTAGAAGGGAGGCCTGGTCCAGGCCTGCATTTCCTGCTACAAAGTTATCGCATTAACAGTAATCACCGCTTCTTCCTTCCTCTGAAAGTGGATTGTGAAGGAGAACTTTGGAAAGACTTTTTTTTTTTAATCTATTGCTTTATTAGTTGCAAAGTTCTTAATAAAAAAGAAAAATCATGGGGCAACCATAGGGATTAGTTGTGGGCATTACTATATTTTTGCTCAGTAGAATATTACACAGCCTTCTGTGATGATGTTTAGGTAGCATTTTATCATTGAAGCCAAGAGTGGCTTTGTTTGGGATTTTGTGGTTTCTTTTAGAGGACCTGGGTGTCTTCTCCTTCGGGTTGTAGGGGATGTGGGTTAGAAGGAGAGCAGGGAAATGCACCAGGTCCCTGTTTAGGCTAAAATGCTAATTTCTGGGTATTCTCAGAGAGACTGGTTATGGGTAATTATCTAGTCTGCCTTGCAACTTCATCCATCCTTGTGATATTTTTCAAATTTTTTATTGACATAATTTTTGTACATATTTACCGGGTACATGTGATATGCACAGAATGTGTCATGATCAAGTCAGATTATTTAGGATACCCATGGCCTAGGCAGGCGTCCTCAAACTATGGCCCTCGGGCCACATGCGGGTGTTTTTGCCCGTTTGTTTTTTTACTTCAAAATAAGGTATGTGCAGTGTGCATAGGAATTTGTTCATAGTTTTTTTAAAACTATAGTCCGGCCCTTCAACGGTCTGAGGGACAGTGAACTGGCCCCCTGTTTAAAAAGTCTGAGGACACCTGGCCTAGAGGATTTCTCATTTCCATGTGTTGGGAATATTTCAAGTCCTCTCTTCTAGCTGTTTTGAAATATATAGTACATTATTGTTAAGGATAGTCACTCTGCTCTGCTATCAAACTTTAAAACTTGTTCCTTCCATCTAACTGTATGTTTGTACCTGTTAACCAGCCTCTCTTCATCCCCTTCCCCCACATCATATTTAGAATCCAGAAAGTCTGAACATAATATCCCTTGACCTTCCTAAAAATTTTTCCGACACAAATAATCAGATGTGGAAAAAGGATTGTGTACAGAAATGTTTATTGCTATATTCGTTTTATAAGATTGAAAAATTGAAATAATAATAACAAGCAGTTACTGAGCGATTACTGTGGGCTAGTAGCTGTGCTAAGTGCTTTGCAAGCATTGTCTCATTTCATCTTTTCCAGTAGGTTCTGTTATTGTCTCCATTCTATAAATGAAAAAAGAAACAGAAGCACTGAAAGGTTAGTAATTTGCCCAAGACAACATAATTAGTAAGTGGGGGAGACAGATATACCAGAGCAATAACACAATGTGATAAACATTAAAATAGGAATGATGGCTCATTCCTGGGTTTTGGCACCAAAAAAAAAAAAAAAGAAGAAGAAGAAAAATGAATGACAATAGGCAGATAATGCAAAGTTTCATTATCATTATACATGGCGGGTATTTAGGTGCTTAAAATCAAGCCCTGCATATGGTGGTCACTTAAAAATGGTTGTTATTGTTTGTACTTCCAACTGTAATGTGCCCAAAAATCACCTGGGGATTGTTAAAATGGAGATCCTGAATCAGCAGGTCTGGTAGGCCCAAGAGTCTGCATTTTTAACAAGCTCCCAGCTGCTGCTTATGCTGCTGATCCAAGGACCACACTGGGAGTATCAGGGATTACATAGCTGGTGGAGCGGGGGAGTCCTGAATGTGTAAAAACAAAACAAATCACAGAAACCCCAGTGACCTGTGATGTGGAAAAAGACTGGAAAACAAGATAGTGGCTGTGTTACTACAGTGTTGGGTGGCAGTTTCAAGTGAGTATCTTTCCTTTTCTTCATTTTCTGTCACACGAGCTAATTCAGTTCCACAAATACAGTATTTATGGAGTGACTCAGCACCAGTTACTGTGGGAGCAGAAATTAAAGAAATCCACTAAGGCCTCTGAGTTCAGTCCCTGTCTGTAACCTGAAGGTTTACTCTACTCCAGGCACACCTGACTTGGACTGCCACCTGTATACATTCTTGAAGCACCTTGTGCTTCTTGGCCTCAGTTAATTTCACCCACACAAGTCTGCCTCCCTGGGTAAACTCCAACTTCTCAGAGGCCAGGCATTGTATTTGGTTTTGTCACCATGGGGTCCCCACCACCTATCATGGTATCTGCCCCAAAGCAGGCACTTAATATTTGTTAAATGAATGTATGTATGAAAATAATGACCAAAGGGGAGGGGCTTGGTCTCTGGGTACAAGACATTTTGTTCATACCCTTCCAGAAGGGATTTTTAGGCAAGAGTAGAGAAGAGAAAAAAGCCTGGTGGGGGAGGCCAGCCAACCGTTCCCATTCACGTCCCTGCTCCCTCTCCAGTTCCAGCACTGCCCCCCCCCATCCTGGAGGCTGGACTTAGGGCTTAGGGAAGCTCTTGGAGGTCAGTTCCCAGACTCTGGGGAGCATGCCTCCATTTTCTCATCTGTCCAATGGCAAACAGGGTAATACTCACCTGGGGACCATGGGGGTCCCTAAGAAAGAGAGATCACGGGAGTTAAAGTGTTTGAGGGGCTTTTCACTGTCTCAATAACGTCCCCTCACACACCTCACCATCGATCTGCCCCGCAGAGTCACAGCTCTTGCACTATTTTGAGTAACCTTTGGTGGGTCAGTTTCCTCACTCCAGAGGTTCTCAAAGTGTGGTCCCTAAGAACTTGTGGGAAATTCTCGGGCTCCACCCCAGGACTTTCTAATCAGATAGTCTGGGGGCGGGGCCCGGCAATAGGCATTATACTAGGTGATGTTGATGCCCGCCCAAGTTTGGGACTTAGTGCCCTGCTCTGCTGTCACCCCTCGGAGGGTCACCCTGCCCTGCCTTGTTCCCTTCCCTGTCCCCAGTGCCTGGCATCTAGTAGGCGTGCAATAAATATTTGCTGAATGAATGCATAATAACAGCGATGGCAACAATACTGGCAGCTAGCCATTGATTGAAGACCTGCGTGCCAGGCTCTGCTCCAAACGGTTTTGGAGGATTAAGTCATTTAAGCAGCCACCCCAGGTATCTTTTTTTTT
>VBSM01001118.1:31602724-31686456 GCA_008086735.1 Cheirogaleus medius | reverse complement strand
AAAAAAAAAAAAACAGAAATAAAAAAACTCTATATTCACATGGTTAGAAAATTTTAAAGTGGCAGAAAGAAAGAAAAGGGAAAGTCCCACTCAGTCCCTTTCCCCAAAGATATGCATTCTTAATTTTGCTGTGCATATGTACAGAAAAAATGTTTTAAACTGGGCATGGTGGCTCATGCCCATAGTCCCAGCTGCTCAGGAGGCTGAGGTGGTAGGATCATTTGCTGAGCCCATGAGTTCAAGGCTGCAGTGAGCTGTGCTTGTGCCACTGCACCCCAGCCCTGGGCGACAGAGCAACACCCTGTCTCTGAAAGAAAAAGGGAAAAATGTGTTTTGCAACTGCCAGCTCAGCTATAAGATAAGGTTATAATTAGAGACATAAATAAGGATATATTATAAACCTTTTTACTTATACAAAAGGAATCATATTGTGCAGACTGTTCTGTACCTTTCCTTTTCTTTTTTCATTATATTTTGCAAATTGGTGCATCAAGAGCTACCCTGTTTCTTTAAGGGCTACATAGTATTCCATTGTGTGGATTCTTCCATTCAGCATGTTTTTACTGTGTGCCAACCAATAAATAGTGCCAGACACTTTCCTAAGAGCTTAGGACACAGCAGGGGGCAAAATGAGCCAAGTCCTTATTCTTACCAAACCATTGTTTTACTGGAAAAATTGATAATAAATATAGAACATAAAGCCAGGTAGTTATAAATGCAGTGTAGAAAAACACAGCATTACAAGGGTGTGAGTGAGGGGCGTTGGCAATTTAGGTAGAATGGTCAGGAATGTTTTCCAAGGGGTGAGAGACAGGCAGAGGCCCAAATACAACCCAGGGATGAGCTGTGTGCAGGTCCCAGGAAGAGTGTTCCCAGCAGAAGGAACTGCAAGGGCAAATGCCCGGAGGCTGGGACCTGCCTAGCATATTATAGGAATAGCATAGTAAGCAACAGAGAGAGCTTAGTAGTTCTAGAGGATGCCAGATCATTCAGGGTTTTACAGTGAATGAAACAGGAGATATCAGAAGGTTTTAAGCAGAGGAAACACATGGTCTGATTTGATTTTTAAAATCACCGTGGCTATTCATGACTTTTCATCTCTACTACCCATGTTGCTAAAGAGCTTCCCCTGTATATCTCAGTGTGCTTTGGGGGGCATTCTGTTGAGTGAATTCTTGGCAGTACAACTTTTGACTATACGCATTTGCCAAATTTTCTCCCCCAAAAAGTTTAATTTTTTCTGATCTTCAGTTTCCTGGTAAATTAAAGGTTACAGTAATAAACCCCACTTCACAGTGTTTTGGGATCATCAAATAAAATACTGGATTCGAATTGGATATAAACTAAGAAACTGTACACATGGTAGTTATGAGTTAATTGGATTGGCTAGGAAGTAGCCTCCTTCTTGGAGGGCCTTTATGGCCAAGGTTTCCTGGGGTCTTGCCTTTTTTTATTTTCCTGTGGCTTCCTCACTCAGTCTGATTTTGGAGATAAAAGATTTCCTCCCTTTGTTTACATGGTTGATTTTACTGGGTACAACAGCTTTTAGGGTTGTTTTTCTGGAGTGAGGTGGGGGTGGGGACTTGGGTTTAGGGTATAGGTTTAGGGCCTTCCCTTGTTGGTAGTGGATGTCTTCTCATTCTTTAATTAGTCAACTTCTGGCAGACTAAGAGGTGGAAATTTTTAAAGTGGTTGTCAAATTGTGACTCTAGGCTGTAGCCTGCAGGTTAAACATTGAAAAGCCAGTTTGCTGGCTTTGTTTTCAGGAATTGGAGCCTAGCAGAACAAAGTGGCCCCACAGGAAAGTGTTCCTAGGGCTTCTGAGAGGAAGTTTTGACAGCCTGTCTGGAAAGTGACTTGTGAGTTGTAGAGGCCAAAGTGTTTAGTCCGTCTTTTTTTTATTTTATTTTTTTTTTTTTTGAGACAGGCTAGAGTACAGTGGCATCATCATAGCTCACTGCAACCTCAAACTGCTGGGCTCTAGCAATTGATCCTCCTGCTTGACCTCCCAGAGTGCTAGGATTACAGACGTGAGCCACCACACCTGGCCCTGTTATACTATCTTGGTGTACTGCATGGAAGCTGATTTCCTAGGATAGCACCACCCAGTAGTACTTTCTCTGCGGATAGAAGTGGCCTATAATCTGCACTGTCCAATACAGTGGTCCTTGGCCCTATGTGACTATTGAGCACTTGAAATAGCTAGTGTGACTCAGGAGTGGAATTTTAAATTTTATTTAATTTTAATTAAAATTGAAATAACCACATGTGACTAGTGGCCACACATTGCATGGTGCAGCCCTAGGCTGTTGCCCCTTCTGCCCCACCTGGTGTTGAGCTCCCCTGCCTCTTTGCTCCAGGGATCTGCAGCCTTACTCAGTCCTTGGACCAGTTACCCCATCCCCAAATCCATGAAGTCTTTTCTATTGTCTCTAACGTCTTCCACACTTGCTGGGGTGTGTTGTACCATAAACAAAATGTGCTATCTTTCTCGTTCTCCAGTGGTTTCAGATGCCCTTTCTCCTCCAGCTGGGGAGTCTTTGGGTCTTCCTTTTGTCCTCTGTGTCACATGGGTTGCACCCATTAAATACTTATTGCTGACTAATTTATTGATTTGCCCTTTTTAACCAATTTCTCCCTTGCTTCCCAGGTGCACTGAAGAAGGGTCTTACAGCTGAGCAGGTCCAGGCTGATTTTATAACTCTGGGTAGGTCATTGCCCAAGGTTGCCCAAGGTGACTGGTCTTTGTGGCTTATTATTATGTTAATGTCTCCTTCTGTTCTTTTACAGGTCTTAGTGAGGAAAAAGCCACTTACTTTTCTGAAAAGGTATAATTCTTCTCAATCAAGATTATTTAAGATCCCTTGCTTTTATTTTGTGAAGTGAAAAAAATGAGAAATGCCAACTAAGGCAAAACCATCCATCATAGGTGTCATTTTCCCAGTTTAAGGTTTTTATTTGGCTTCGCGTGAATGACATACATAGGGCGTTTGACCAGCACTATTCAGTGTATCGCTAATGTTTTTCTCTGATTTAACTAGTATATAAAAATCATACAGTTTTTGTTCCAACATAGATTAAATCTTGGAATGAAAGAAAACATTTATATTGTCATCTGCTGCTCCGTACTCCCCCCATCCCTAGATATGTGCATGTGGGCTGAGCCCTTGGTTCTGCATTCTTCCCACTGACTGTATAAACACTGACCATGGTTATGTTTGGGGCAGAACGAATGGGGAGGGGGAGAATTTTCCAATTGTTATGACTTTGCCTTTTGCTTTTGTTCTAGTGGAAGCAGAATGCCCCCACCCTTGCCCGATGGGCCATAGGTCAGACTCTGATGATTAACCAGCTCATAGATATGGAGTGGAAATTTGGAGGTAACTAGGTAGAGCCAGTCCCGGGTCCTTTGGGTGATGCGGGTTGGGTTGCAGAGGCTTTTACCCTGCCTAGCCTCGCTGGGGAGGCGTGTTCACAGTCCCCAGGCACTGCTGGGCCGGCAGCTGCCATCCTGGTTGTTGTCCACGTTCAGCAGCTGCTTCCAGCCGTGGCTCACTAGGTTGACTTCCTGAAGAGCACACCGTGCTGCCCTCATACTCACCCCCACACGGCTTCTGCTGGACACCCTGCAAAACTTGGGTCTTCAGGGTAAGTCCTCAGCCAGCCACTTGTTTTCTCTTTTGTGTCACAGTGACATCTGGGAGCAGCGAATTGGAGAAAGTGGGAAGTATATTTTTACAAGTAAGTCCTCTCCTGATCCTTGAAAATGAGTAGATTTTTGACTTGGTTAAAATGATTAAATTGACATTGGGCTTCTTTAAATATCCATTTAAATGGATGTTTTTATTGAAGTGCCTTGTATATCGCAGAACAATGTGGTCAGCCAAAGGCGCAGTCACTGACATGCCTACTTTCAGATTAATAGATTCTAATATTATTCGTTAAAGTTTGATTATTCCTGTAATCGTGGGAATTATCAGAATTTTTGGTGGTGGATGATCCAGATCACTCCTGTGTAACTCTCAAGTTAGATGCTGAATGCTTTGACATTTAATTAGGTGAAAGGATTTTAAGAATTTCTTTGCCCAAGTGTCATCATTTTAATTTGAATTTTTTTTTCTTTTTCTTTTTAATCAGTTAAAGTTGGTGGTTAAGAAAGGAAATCAAACTGAAAATTTATATATAGGTGAGTCTGAATTCCCATTTAAGGCTTTTCACTTTTTCCATGTTCTTTTCATGTAAGTGGGCTCGTGAAGCTTACCACAAATCATCTCCTCCTGAGAAACAGTCATAAGCAAGCCGTGGAGTAGCCATTCTCCTGCCTTTCCTCTAGAAACAGATGGTACGAGGAACATCATTAATAAGCCATTGGCAGGTTGGGGACTCTACAGTTGAGCCTTATTGAAAAGGGGAAGGGGGAAGGAATGGCTGGATTGAAGAAGAAGATTGAAGAGCAAGAAGCTCTTGCTGTAGAAATCACATTGAACACCCTGAATGATGCTCTTTCTTCTCTTGGTACAGTGGAGTTATGCCATTTTATTCATTTATTTATTTTTTGAGACAGAGTCTCGCTCTGTTGCCTGGGCTAGAGTGCCATGGTGTCAGCCTAGCTCACAGCAACCTTGAACTCCTGGGCTCAAGCAATCCTGCCTCAGCCTCCCAAGTAGCTGAGACTATAGGCATGCGCCACCATGCCTGGCTAATTTTTTCTATATATTTTTAGTTGGCCAATTAATTTTTTTCTATTTGTAGTAGAGACGGGGTCTCGCCCTTGCCCAGGCTGGTCTCAAACTCCTGACCTTGAGTGATCCGCCTGCCTCAGGCTCCCAGAGCGCTAGGATTACAGGCGTGAGCCACCATACCCGGCTGAGTTATGCCATTTTAACACCACCCCAGTGTTTTCTTCCTATGGAGCTGAGAGCCTTCTGTGTTCAAAGGCTCTCAATTCTTTATTCTGATCGATTACCCGTGAAGAGCTGCTTAGATGTACTCAGCCAAAAAGAAAAAAAAAATGTCTGGGTTGAAATTAATTTTCTTGGATGGTTCTGTGGAGTTGGAAACATTTCCCTGAAGCTGAATTTTCTCTCCCCAGAATTAACCTTGCCTCAGTTCTACAGCTTCCTGCACGAGATGGAGCGAGTCAGAACCAGCATGGAGTGTTTCAGCTGATTTCTGTCCCCTGCATCTCTCCCAAACCCTCTTCCCTACCCTCCTCCCTTCCCTGGGTGACTGCTCTGAGAGGGACCTCACTCACAGGCCTCTAGAGCCCAGGTACAAAGGGTTTTTGAAAAACAATAAGATTAAATATTTAAAGGACCCTACACAATTACCCTATAAATTCTTTATTAAGTCAACCACTGCCACCTACCTGTCTTCTAGGACATGTTTTAGATATTCTGACAGGCTATTGCATCCCAGATTCAAGGAGAAAATAAGTTGTCACCTCCCCATCAAAGTTCCAGAGTAAACAAATGGTGCCATGGCTCAAGATAACTTGCTGATCACCCTCCCCCCTAAAAAGCAAGACCTTGTTTATGGCTGAGGAAGAGGCCTCAGGAAGAGGTATGAATGACAAGGATTCCCACACTGGCTAGATTTGTGCCTATGGTACACTGCCATTCAGTTTGTCATGAGGCACCTGTGTGTAAATACATGATTGGTTTTCTCTGAAAACAACTGAGGCCAAACTCTGTCCCCACTTCTGGTTTTTCCCTGATGTGTTGTAATGAGGTGGGCCTCTTGAGGCGGTTTTAGTTTGTTTGGGTTCAAGCTGACCAGCTCTGTTGGTTAGATGATGAATAAAAAAGATTCTGAAGAAAAGGTCTGAATCCAGTTGTCTTTCTGGATTAAGGAGTCATGTGCCTTGCAGAGAGCTAGGCACTTATCTTCAAAAATTGTCTTCCTGGTTTTGGTGAAGGCCCTGGGTCTCCAGTGTCATTAGCTGTGGTCCAAAGTTGGAATTTGTAAGAGCAGTTCAGGGGAAACTCAGGTTAAAAGCATCAGGAAAAAGCATCACATATGAATACTTTGTGTTCAGATGGCTTTAGTCCCCAGCCCAGCATGTGGCTTTTCCTCTTCCTCCTCCTCCTCAGAAGTTTTATGAAGTTTTGAATAGCTAATACATGCCCAGGATTCAAAAGATACAGTGGAAAGTAATTCCCCTCCCCGCCCCTATCTCCCAGTTACCTAGTTCTCTCCAGAGGCAGCTGTGTTATGTTATTAGCTTATTCTGTGTTCTGAAGACATTTCCTGCATTTGCAAATATACATGCATATGGTTTGACTGTTCTTCCCACACAAATGGTAGCGTACTGTACACACCATCCCGTACCTTGTTTCTTCCCACTTAACTAATACGGAAATCCTTCCACACCAGAACACAGAGAGCTGCCTCATTCTTGGTAACAAATGAACTGCATTTCTTCAGATGGATGATTTCTTCAACTGATTTCCCGCTGATGGGGTTTATGTTGCTGCCATTCTTGTTCTCCTATAAAGGGTGCTACAACTGAATATCCTTGTTTACCTGTCATTTTTGCATACATGGAAGTGTACTTATAAGGTAAATAGATGGATATGGAATTGCTGGGTCATAGAGGATGTGCATTTACCAAAGTGTGTAAAGCAAAAAGGTCCCTTCTATTCTACCCTGTCTCCCATTTACAGTTTCCCTCCTCTGTTTCTTGTTTCTTAGGTATCCTTCCAGAGGGTTTTCCCCACACATATGAACAATAGGAATTTTTATTTTATTTTTTACCCTTTTTTTGTTTACGAAGATGATTGTACACAATACATACTTTTCTTGATATATGTTGGAGACCTTTCGATATCAGTACATAAAGGGTCTGCATCCTTCTGTAATATGAGCTGTAAAATGCAGCATATTGTGGTGTGTGGATGGATCATAACCAGCATTTGCAATTTTAATAAATGGTGCCAGTGTTAATCAGGGTTCTCCAGAGAAAAGAAGCAACAGGATGTGTATATCTATAGGCATATATGTATGTATATATAGAAAGAGAGATTTTTTTTTTTTATTTTAAACGATGGGCTCACACAGTTGTAGAGGCTTGGTTAGTCTGCAGGGTACACTGGCAGGCTGGAGACCCAGGGAAGAGTTGCAGTTTGAGCGCCTGTCTGCTGGCAGAACTTCTTGGGGTGGGGGATAGGGAGGAGGAAGAGGTAGGGTGTCAGGCTTGTTCTGTTAAGGTCTGTAACTGATTGGGTATGACCCACCCACATCATGAAGGGGCATCTGCTGTATAGCAGGTATCCCCCTATTCATGGTTTCACTTTTCATGGGTTCGGTTGGTTACCCACAGTCTGAAAATACTAAATGGAAAATTCCAGGAATCATAAGTCACTCAGCCTTCTGAGTAGCGTGGTGAGATCTCACGCTGTCCTGCTCCATCCCGGAACGTGAATCATTCCTTTGACCAGCATGTCCTCGCTGTATACACTATCCACCTGTTAGTCATTCAGTAGCCAGCTCTGTTATCATACTGAAAAAACATAGTATGTATAGGGTCTGGTACTATCTGTGGTCTCAGGCATCCACTAGGGGTCTTGAAAGGTATCCCCATCAATAAGTGGGGGGACTACTATACTCAAAAGTCTACCGATTTAAGTGTTAGTCTCATCCAAAAACACCTTCACAGAAGCATCCAGAATAATATTTGACCAACTATCTGAGCTCTGTGGTCCAGCCAAGTTAACAGAGAATTAACCGTCACAGTGCCAAATTGACCTCTGCAAAGATTGTTTGAATTTATGCTTTCACCAGCAAGATTACTGTCCAAAAGTGCCAAAGAAGACCGATGCAGTGCTTTTGGACAGTATCCAAATGTGTTCAGTGAGGTTTCTGAGAGCCTCATGTGCCTAAGACCATGATATCTAATGTAAAAGGAACTCATACCACAAAAAAAAAATAAAATAAAAAATAATTAAAAAATATTCACAGAATGTGAGAACAGAAAAGAGTACATAAATACAATCTAGGCCAGGCGTGGTGGCTCACACCTGTAATCCTAGCACTCTGGGAGGCCAAGATGGGTGGATCGTTTGAGATCAGGAGTTTAAGACCAGCTTGAGCAAGAGCAAGACCCCATCTCTACTAAAAATAGAAAAAAATTAGCTGGTGGTGGTATGCACTTATAGTCCCAGTTACTTGGGAGGCTGAGGCAGGAGGATCACTTGAGCCCAGGAGTTTGAGGTTGCTGTGAGCTAGGTTGACTGATGCCAC
Source organism: Cheirogaleus medius (assembly GCA_008086735.1). Lineage (NCBI taxonomy): Eukaryota > Metazoa > Chordata > Mammalia > Primates > Cheirogaleidae > Cheirogaleus > Cheirogaleus medius. The sequence continues at coordinate 31,678,215 of VBSM01001118.1, read as the reverse complement.
GGCACTCTAACCTGGGCAACAGAGTGAGACTCTGTCTCAAACAATCTACTGTGTTTCCCCGAAAATAAGACCTACCCATAAAATAAGCCCTATCTGGATTTCTAAGCATTTGCACAATATAAGCCCTACCCCAAAAATAAGACCTAGTGATGGGCGTGGCTATGCAGCATGTCTGCACAACCAATGCATTTCATCACAGAGCGGTAAGGAAGACGAGCAGCCCTTCTCATCTGCCCCACGAGAGCTCTATTGCTCGACATGAGAGATTGGGGACAATGGTCTTAAAGGAAATAGAGTCACAAGAAATTCAGGATGGAATTCGGGGTTTGGAGAGTTATGATGATGTTCCAGAAGAAGACGACTTAATTATATTTGAATAAATGTAGATTGTTGTACTGTACTTAAAAAAAATAACACATCCTCTGAAAATAAGCCCTGAGTGTCTTTTTGAGGAAAAATAAATATAAAACCCTGTCTTATTTTCGGGGAAACATGGTAGTTAAACCCACTCATATTACAAATGCAGAAACTGAGGCCTGGAGACTGAAACTGTAGTCACTGGCTAGTGGTTAGACAGTGCTGTCCCGTGATCCATGGGGCCTTGGGTGATTCAGAAATGAACTCCTGAGAGCCTTGGGGGGATCCGGCATGCCAAACACCTGGTGCTGGACCCTGTCAGGTGCTCTGAGGGCTGCACCCAGCTGGCCACTGGGCAGATTCTGAGCAGGGAGCTCTTTGTCCTGCCCAGTTCAGGCTCTACTGCCCCACCTGTGTCATGGCAGGGGCTTCCCAATGGCCCGACCCAAGACTTCAGCCTCACGGCTTTGATGATCCAGCCTGTTCTCTGCATGAGCATTCTTATGTGCAGGTCTCATGTCAGCCAACAGATCCACCTGCTCATGACTCTGTGTGTTGTCCAGAGTGAAATCTAAACTCCTTTGCACACCAGACCCCAATAGTCTGGCCCTGCCTACCGCTTCTAGCACTCCGTTTCCACTTCTTCCTGGCAGCTTCCTGTATTGGAATATCTAGACTCCCAGACTGCTTGCAGCCACCAAGCCAGGATGCCATCTGTCTCTCCTCCCCTTGGGCCTATGATGCTTCCCCACGCTTCTGGGGGCCTCCCCTGACAATTCTGGGCCATAGAAAACACTCCTTGGGCCTTCATTCCTCTGCTTCAGGGGCCAGGAGTACAGGCTCTGGAGTTGAACTGCTTGGGTTTCAGTACTGGCCCTTCTGCTTATTAACTGCGTGAGTTTGGGCAAACTCCTTAACTTCTCAGAACCTTAGTTTCCCCATTTGTAAAATGGGTATAATTCTCACATCACAGGGTAATTGAGTAGATCACTTAGCACAATGCCTGCTCAACTAACTGGTGAACTACTCATTATCAAATAATTATAATTGTTTGTTCCAGGGTCCTCTTCCCCACTAGTCGGTGAGCTTCTCCAGAAGAGTCTTGTTTTTCAGCTCAATAACCCTCACACTTAGCATCATTCAGCTCTCCTCCTCCTCCTCCCCACCAGGCCTTGTCACAGGTCCTATCCTTTGTTGAAATGAAATGAGACGGAGCATAGAGCCTCCTTGGTAGGACTGTTAACTAATCTGCCTGGCTTTCAAAGACGAAATCGGGGCAGTTGTTTTAATTGTGAGTCAGTTTTAACATTGATCGCAGGTGGGTCTGCAGTGTAAGGGGCAAGGCTGGGTGCCCATCTCCCTCGGGCCATCTTCCAAGAGCAGTGGCATCCCTGGCTCCCTGAGGCCACAAACATTCTTGGAGCGCCTCCTGTGAGCGAGAGCTGTGCTGGGCGCTGTGAGAGTAGGGGATAAGCTGTGTCCACAGGTAACTGTCACTTTGTCTTTTCTATCCAGGAGTAGATTACAGCCTCACTCCCATTTGCTGTAGTTCAGAGCCCATTATGAACTCCGCAACCACTCCAGTGCCTGTGTTGTATTGGAATTTTGTCACGAATATAATCTATTGAATAAGGGGCATTGATCAGGGCGTGCAGACTGTTAGGCAGGGATTTGCCGCAATGCTGGGGGATTTGAGTGGGATCTTTCTTACCATTAGCACGTCGTCTTCAAATCGATTCACTCATGTTCCTATTCTGTTCAGAAACCTGCCATCTGGTAACCTAGCCTTTGGCTACAGGTTACTCTTATTTTCCTTTGGAGTATAGTGTTCATTAAGATGGTAATGGTCAGGCCAAGAGAGGAGGAACCAGAAATACCTGTATTCTTTCCCTGGAGGGAAGTGGCCTGTCTGGCTGTGGTGGGGGAGGCAGTGGAGGAGGAGGGAGGGAGGTTTCACTGGTCAGTTCTGACATTAGTATTTCTTTTTACTCCGGCGACTTTAAAAAGAAGCTGGTGATGACAAAGAAAATCCTCAAATAGCCCAAGTGGTCACTGCTCTCTGGTGGGACCAGCTGCCTCACTCACATGTGAGCGTTTGCTAGAGCAGAGAAGTGGCCTTTCCAAACGGCAGAAAACTCAACAACAGAGTTGTTGCTCTGAAAGGGTATTTTTCTGAAGGATATTTGGTCTGGGATTTACATTTTCTCTCTCTCTCTCTTTTCTTTTTTTTACATTTGTCACATTTCACAAAAGTATTTCAGAATTTCTGTGAAAAGCCCTACAGATAACGTCTAATGATACCTTATGTTTGGACCGCATGATTGTTTTCTTGAGGAGGATCAAGTTTATAAAAGCATAATTTACATATAGTAAAATCTACCCTTTTTGAGTGTACGGTTCAGTGAGTTTTGATAAATGTCTGCAGTCGTGAAGTCACCACTACAATCAAGGCGTAGACTGTTTTCATCACCCCAGAAGGTTCTTTCCCTTCTGTGGTTATAGTCGGTCCCTGCCCCAGCCCCAGTCCTGGCAGCCACTGACCTGATTTCTGTCCCCACTGTTTTGCCTTTCCAGAATGTCATATAAATCATTCTGTTTGCACCCTTGTGTGCCTAGCTCTTCACTTAGCACAATGTTTTTCAGATTCATCTATGTTACAAATGCATCTGTAGTTTTTTCCTTTTTATGGTTGGCTTGTATTCTATAGTCGGGATACATCCCAGTTTTTCAAATTTGTTTACCAATGCAAATGTCTCCTGTTTCAATATCAGAATAACTGATATTGAAGAAGACAGTATTATGAAGAGGATCATGATATGTAGGCAAAAAAATCAGGCCACAAAACAGTAAGATCAAGGTGAACCTTCTCTTGTAAAAAAAAATTTACATAGAAACAAACTAAGTAGGCTGGGCCATGGCTCATGCCTGTAACCCTAGTACTTTGGGAGGCCAAGGTGGGAGGATCACTTGTGGCCAGGAGTTCAAGACCAGCCTGGGCAACATAGCAAGACCCAGTCTCCATTAAAACAAATTAGCTGGGCGTGGTGGCACGCACTTGTGGTCCTGGCTACTTGGGGGGCCGAGGCAGGAGAGATGCTTGAGCCCAGGAATTCAAGGTTACAGTGAGCTGTGGTCACACTACTGCACTCCAGCATGGGTAACAGAGTGAGATTCTGTGAAAGAAAGAGAGAGAGAGAGAGAGAGAGAGAGAGAGAGAGAAAGAAGGAAGGAAGGGAGGGAGGGAAGGAGGGAGGAAGGGAGGAAGGGGAGAGAGAGAGAAAGAAAAGAAAGAAAGGAAGGAAGAGATATGGAAGGAAGGAAGGAAGGAAGGAGAGAAAGTAGATATAAAGGAAAATGTTATCAGTGGTTATTTCTGGGCAGTGGAATTACAGGTTTTTGATTTTTTATCTGTAGTTTCTAAAATTTCAAATTTAAGCATAAATTAATGTGTTCTATTTATAGAGACAATGCATGAAAGGTACACAATAAAAATTCAAACATTATAGAACGAGAAAGATGAAAAGTAAAAACAATCTACCCCCCAGAGGTAGCTACTGTTCATAGTTCCATTTTATTTATTTTTATTTTTTTTTAATTTTCATAGCTTCTATTTTAGATTCTTTTTTTCTTATTTTGAGACAGAGTCTCACTCTGTTGCCCCGGCTAGAGTGCTGTGGCATCAGCCTAGCTCACAGCAACCTCAAACTCCTGGACTCAAGTGATCCTCCTGCCTCAGCCTCCCAAGTAGCTGGGACTACAGGCATGCGCCACCATGCCCAGCTAATTTTTTCTATATATTTTTAGTTGGCCAATTAATTTCTTTCTATTTTTAGAAGAGACGGGGGTCTCGCTCTTGCTCAGGCTGGTTTCGAACTCCTGACCTTGAGCGATCCTCCTGCCTCGGCCTCCCAGAGTGTTAGGATTACAGGCGTGAGCCACCGAGCATGGCCTGATTACTTAAATTATTTCAAATGCCTTGTACCTGTGGAGGCCACAGTGATTCCCCTGGGCTGCTCTGGGCCCATAACCTGGGAGTCATCTTCAATTCCTCTGGCAGGTGGTCCTGCTTCTCTTGTGGCCCCTCTGGAACCAGCTCCATACCATCTTTGTTCATTGCTGCTCCCTAGGTCAGACCCTGCGCATCTCAAGACTCAGAAAAGCTTTAGTTGTATTGGTACTTTCATAAAATCAAATGAGAGGGAGGGAGGAGGGGAAAGGACTTCCTCTCAGAGTCTGCATTACCTCATTTAATGCTTCTTGCTAATGCAGTAGAAGAGTTTGAACTTTGGAGTCAGGCTTGGATTTAAACCCTCCCCTTACCATCTGTATCCATGATGCACTTATTCAGTCAGAATATGTTGGCTACCCGCTGTGCACCTGCTTTTGTGCCAAGCATTGTGTAACCTTGAGGTGTGCTTCACCTCTCCATGCCTTTGAGGTTCATCTGTCAAACAGCAATAGTATCTCCCTCCAAGGTGAGTGTGAGGACTGAGTGAAGCAGTTTCTGCCAGGCCCCAAGCCCAGTGCCCATGTCAGAATGGCGCATGACTACCTCCATCATTCATCTTTGGGTTCTTACTACTAAGCCACAGTATTTGGAAAAAAAAGGTAAACCAAGCAAAGCAAATTCTTTGGCAGTAGGTAGCTTCTCCTCCCCAGGACTAAATGAATGGCTAGACCAGTGGTTCTCAAGGTGTGGTCCCTAGACTAATAGCATCAGCATCACCTGGACACTTGAAAATGTACATTTCGGGGCCCCTTTGTAGACCTACTAAGTCAGGAACACTGGGGTGTGAGCCAGTGATCTGTTTTGGCCAGCCCTTACAGGGTGATTTCTGATGCACATTCGAGTTTGAGAACCACTAGGCTATACCAGCCCCTGCCTTTGAAAGACCCCTTAAATACATCTTTAATAAACAATATGACCAGCCAAATGAGAACCCTGCCAAGATTCTGCCTCCAGCAGAGATGCCTTTGGTGGGTTGTGGGGCATTAAGATCACCCCCGAGTTAGAGACAACCCCTAAAACACCCTGGCTTCCCTTATGACTCAGTCACTCTTTTTTTCTTTTTTGTTTTTGAAACAGAGTCTCACTTTGTTGTCCAGGCTAGAGTGAGTGCCGTGGCATCAGCCTAGCTCACAGCAACCTCAAACTCCTGGGCTCAAGCAATCCTATTGCCTCAGCCTCCCAAGTAGCTGGGACTACAGGCATGTGCCACCATGCCCGGCTAATTTTTTCTATATATTAGTTGGCCAATTAATTTCTTTCTATTTTTAGTAGAGATAGGGTCTCGCTCTTGCTCAGGCTGGTTTCAAACTCCTGACCTTGAGCAATCCTCCCGCCTCGGCCTCCCAGAGTGCTAGGATTACAGGCGTGAGCCACTGCGCCCGGCCATGTCACTCTTGACTTTAGTGAAGAGTTTCCTCCATTCTCTTGGATTAGAGAGTTGTTCAGTTTTTTCAATGTGCTGTATGACACAGGGCAGGTTTGAGACTTAATGGGGTACTGTGGACTGGGCGTCAGAGGGAGGGGCTTCTTCCCTTCATACCTAGGTAAGTTTAATTCAATCAACAGTTCTTTGAGATGCTCACTATGTATACAGCAACTCCAATTTCAAAGCTTCTGCCCCCTTGTCCTTTTGGGAACCCTTGTACTGGTTAGATCTTTTGCGCAGGTCTTTGGTTTGGAAGTAATGGTCCCTGTAATTGTGTACAAGGAATGGTGCCTGGGTAGGGGGATACCATGAGTTAAGAGACCTGGCCTCTCATCCTCAAGTGACTTGAAATCAAGTTTAAGAAACTCGAGCGACATCCAGGAAATCGTAAATCTATGTAGACAGGCTGTGGGTGATACAGGAGGAGTACAGGACGCTGGCTGGCGTTGCAGCACTCAGGGAAAAGAGTCAGTGAGCCCTTGGGGTGACTGAGCCCTAACCCCCAGGCTGGGTCAGAGTTGGGGAGTCTCAGGGCCACAGAGCAGGCGTTTGGGCCACACTGTCCCATCAAGTGGCCTTTGTTTAGCAGGAGATCAAGAAGCTGTCTCTGGCCTCTTTGGAGAGACCCGTTTACCTACTGTTGACTAAATAAAGGCTTAGAGAGGCTTATGGAATAAGGCGGCTTTCACTTCAAAGGGCCCTTACAAAACAGCTTGGTGATGAGTTAAGTACAAATGAATCAGAAACAGATGGACTCAATTTCCTAGAAAATACCCCTGGGCTTCAACAAGAAGAGGGAAAGTGCTTAGCCAAAGGCATTGTGGGTTTTTGCTGATCCTAAAATATGCTGGACGATTTTGCCTGAGATGAGCTGAGATGTTGGGAACATGTCAGGCTCCGCCTCAGGAGGAACTCCAGGCTGGGGTTCTGCCAGCGCCTCAGCTGATCCCAGCTGCTCTCCAGGGCTCTCACCGGTGGCCCTGAAAGAGACCCACTGACTCTGAACTGCTCTGGGTTTGCAAGGCCTGGCCGCGAGGTGCTGGCAAGACCTTCCTCTTTCCTGTGTCGGTTCCTGACTGTAAAACACAGGAATTAATTTAGATGATCTCTAAAGGCCTTTTCAGCACTGGTGTTCTGTGAGTAATAATAACAATAATAATTGCCAACAATTGCTGAGTGATTCCTTATGCTGGGCACTGTGTTAAATGCTTTATATACATTAGCTTATTTTACTGCTTTTAGCAACCCTGAGTTAGAATGATAATTATCTCATTGTACAGATGAGGAAACTGAGGCTCAGAAAGGTTAAAGAGCTTGCCCAAAGGCCCACAGAGGGTGTATGGTAGAGTCTGGACTTTAACCAAGTGGTAAGGTATCTCAATATCTTCTAGCTGGTCAACTCCTGGATTTTCACTCCTGTGGTGACCTTCTAGTTCTAGAGTTGGTACTAAATAGTCTCCTCCCAGGGCGTTGCCTGATGCTCTCCATCCAGTACAAAATCTTTCAAACCTGGTCAAAATAACCTTCTGGAAACACAACTTGGCCTTTCTTACCCCCTGCTGCCGACCTCTGCCTGCCTTTGCAGGGAGCAGGAGGAGCATGGCACAGTGGTGGCCAGGGTGAGTGTTGGGCAAAAGGAGAGAAGGCCAGGGGGAAGTCAGGGGCCAGAGCCTCCCAGGTGGTCCTTAGGGTCCCAAAGGGAGTCACGGCCAGGTGTGTGGCAGGTGAGTGGCAGGAGCACCCATGCCCTGCCGTCTGGCCCTACTCTCCTCCTACCTGCTCCCAGCGGAGGGGATGTGAAGGCCTCGGGGCAGGGCAGGCATGTGTCCAGCACATCCCATAGCAAGTGCCCGGTCAGTGTTCACCAGCGGGGCTGGTGAGAGCAATTGGATGGTCTTGACCCTAAACATCCACCTTTCATAAGATGATCCAGGTCCTCTGGCTTGATCACTAGAATAGTCTAGAAAGCACACATCTAGGCCAGTGGTTTTTAATTCTGGCTGCACAATAGAAGCACCTGGGGAATGTTTGGAAAATGCCACTGTCGGGTCCCTAGCTCACACCTTTTCAGTGAGGATCTCTGGTCGCACACAGGCCTGGGGTCAGTGTTTGCAGAAGCTCCTCAGGGAGTTCTCCTGCATGGCCAGGGTCTGGAATCACTGACCTAGGCCAGTGGTTCTTAGTCTTTGGCGTGCCTCAGAATCCCCCGGGAGCTCGCCTTGCCCAGCCCTGACCCATAAAATCAAAATGGGACGGGCTGGGGGGTGCCAGGGTGTCTGTGTTTTTAACAGGTCTCATGGGTGATTCTAATGTACAAGCACATGTTGAGAGCCTTGATCCTATACTTTGGATATACTGTTCTGAGCTTCTAATGAAGGTCTGAGTCCTGGTGGGTGCTTCATAAATGCTGATTAGAGATAGATCAGAAGTGTGAAACCCTTCTCATGAAGCAGCAAGTGTTTGAGGACCTCTGCCACTCTTGGGGTCACAGAGGAAAATAGAAATGATGGCAGACTGGCTGGGCACAGTGGCTCATGCCTGCAATCCCCAGCATTTTGGGAGGCCGAGGCAGAAGGATCACTTGTGGCCAGGAGTTCGAGACCAGCCTGGGCAACTGGGCAACATAGTGAGACCACATCTCCAAAAATATATATATACCTTAGCCGAGTATGGTGGGACACACCTGTAGTCCCAGCTATTCAGGAGGCTGAGTCCAGAGGATCACTTGAGTCTAGGAGTTAGAGGTTATAGTGAGCTATGATCACTCCAGGCTGGGCGATAGAGCAAGACCCTGTCTCTCTAAAAAAAAAAAAAAAAAAGAGTGAGCAAGAGAGAAATGATGGCAGTTTGTGAAGTATTCTACAGAATGCTCCCATCCACCATCAACAAGGCTCTGCTCTCAGGGGGCTTACCTGGGCAGATGGGGTAGAATAGCCTTGCACCTGGACTCCAAACTCCCAGCTCCACACTCCCCCCAGTGCTCTTCTGAGCCTCTCTCGTGAACATCAGATAAGAATAAACAAATGAACAAGATGTGTTCTGATCATTTAACTGGTTAACTTGGCAGTATGGTCAGAGGAGAGAGGGGCTTGACTGCCAGCCGAAGGGGAGCTGATTGCTTACAATGAGATGTCATTTAGTGATTCATTTAATAAATATTTACTGAGTATCTACTTTGTGCCAGGCATTGTGCTAGGCCTTGGGGGGCATCAGGGCAAGCAAAACCAACCTCATGGGCTGACTCTGCCTGGGGAGACAGACAGTAGATGGGTAGAGAAGTACATAATGAATTAGGAGGGAGCTGTCTTCATGTAGGGACAGGGAATAAGGTATATGTGTTGGGGTGTGGTTGCTTATAGGGGTCAGGGAAGGTCACTCTGAGGAGCTGACAGGGGATCTAGTCCTGCAGGATGATGAGGAGCCTGATATATGAGTGGAAGACAGGAAGCATGGTATGTGCAAAGGCCCTGAGGTGCACATGTGCTCTGTGTTTGAGAAGCAAGGCCAGAGCAGCCAGAGAAGGAGATCAAGGGATAGTGAATGAGGGTGGAGGTCCGCAGGGCTGTGATTAGGAATTAACTTCAGCAGGAGCGTAACCTGCATTTTAACTGCCAGGTAAGAGAGTGCATCAGAATTTGGGTGATGGGAAGTAAGAAGAACAACATGGAATATCATCCAGGTTTCAGGGACATGGCCTTAAGGTTTGAACTTATGTGTGGCCTGGGACAAGTCACTGCCCCTCTGTGGACCTCAGTTTCATTTTGTGGGAGGATTGGCCCAATTATCTATGTCTAGCTATGTCGAGCGAGGCGTCCTGGGACCCTCTAGCTATCCACACATAAGCTGAAGATAAAGAAGTGCCCACTGTGCGTGTGGCCGGGGCAGTGAGGGCCTTTTGGAAGCCACATCGCTGACATTTGTTCATAATTGAGTGAAGCCATTGCTCTTCTTGACTCTGCTGTTGTCCCCAGGGCAGGCAACCAGTAAATACTAATTTACTGAGGCTGAGCTGGCCTTATTTCACATTGGTCTTATTCTTCTTCATCCCGGGAGAAAGAGAAAGAGGTCTGCTCTGTAAAGTGGCTGGGGGGAGGCAGGAGGGAGGTGGCAGAGGCAGCGCGGCTGGGGACAGTGGCTGGGTGAGGCCGGGCGCTGGGCGCTGGGCAGGTGTCATTTTTTTATGAATGATTTCCTGCCAGGTAGAGAAGCTGACTCAGCCGGCTGCCTCCCATGGGCTGGCGCGGGCCTACTTTTCCGGAGCCGAGTACTAATCTGCCTGGGGCAGCTGGCGGGAGGGAAGGAAGGGCCCCCAGCTTTGAGGGGAGGGCAACTGTGCATCTTGGCAGTTTTTCTCCCCCAGAGCTTTTCTTAGCTTGTCCGGGGTGGGCTGTGGGGGAGGGGCAGGACCCACCCAGCCTCTCCCCCTCCCCCTTTCCCTTCTCCCCTCCTCCTCTGAGGCCTGCTGTCAGCAGCTTTCAGCTCCACTGCCTGCCTCACGCCTGCCTGGGCTGCCTCCAGCAGATGTGTCTGTGGGGGAGTGAAGGCTGCTCCCCAAGAACCCTTCCACCCAGCAGGCCTCTGCAGCCAGTCCTGGAACCCCAGGAGGCTCTTGGGAGACCCGGAGGCAGAGATAGGGAGGGACTCTGCCTTCTCCAGCCATGCACCCGCCCCAGGACCCCTCTCCCTAGACAGTTCCAGCACTGGCTCTGTCATCTCCTTGGGGCCAGAAAATCATTCCAGAGAGACGCCCTTCTGTGCTTGTGGCCAGCCTGGGAGAGTTTTCAGGCCTGTCTCAAAGACCACGCAGAAGACATGTGTCCCTGAGCTTGGGTGTATGTGCCATCAGGGAGGGAAAGAGGTAAAGGAATTTGTGGCATGTCTAACCACCTATTAGGTTTTAGGAATGCCTATCGTCAATCCCCTGCCTGTCAGGGGCCTGTGCAGAGCTCTCTAGCCTGTATTTCATTGAATGCTTACATTAAGAGGCAGTTATTATTTCCCCATTTTACAGAATAGGCCACAGACTCAGAGAGGGAAATGCATTTGCCCAAAGTCACACAGCAACTAAGTGGGGGAGTGTGGCTTCAAATCAAGTCTGCCCAGTCCCAAAGCCATTCCTTATACTTCATTCCCTGCCTCTTGGAGGGAAAGCCCCTAGGAAGAAGGTGAATTTGGAGGAAGATGCTCTCTTGTTGGGCACCAGAAGAGAAGTGGAGGATGGGGAGTCAGGGGCTTGGGTCTAACCTACAACACAACCAGGGGTAGCCTGCATTCTCTCTCTGCTCCTGTTACCCCATCTATACCACACACAGCTTGGACCGTGTTGTTCTTTCCTCCTCACATGACCTCCCTGAGGCCCAGATGCCGGCTTGCTTGGAAAATCTCCACCTGCCAGAGCACCTTGCTGCGGTTCTTGTTTCACTCTTTCACGCGCCCCCTGTGGCTCACTCAGCTCAGAAAGGGAAAGGCAGGGCTGGTAAAGGGAGCCGAGCCCTAATCCCAGCTTTGCCTGCCCAGGTCTATGTGAACTTGGGCACGTCCCTGGTCTGCCTGGGCCTCAGAGGACAGGGACCGCGACCCTGTCCTGCCTCCGTCCTAGGGCTCAGGGGAGAAGATGGAAGTCAAAGGGCTCTGGGACAAGCATATGGAAGGAGGAGCCTCCCGTTTCCTCCCTCTCCAGTGCTGATTGGGCCGGGCCTGCTGTAACTGTCAACACTTGGAAGCAGTGTGCAGGCGGCCACAGGCAGTGGGAGCAGAGGGGAGGAGGCAGCCTCTGGAGGGCCTAGAAAATGTAGTTGCTGGATTTCGAGCAGCGGGGTCCAGGTCTTCTTCTACCGTCTTGTCTGCAGGCCAAGTCAAGCCTGCTCCTTCATCCTGGTCTTTGTGCCAAGTCTCTGAGAAGGGCCCCCCATCCTACCAACCAGGAGAGGGGAGAAAACAGCAAGGGCGGCTGGCGATGCTGAAAATAAGATGGGAGGGCCTTACATGACAGCAGATTGAACAAGTTGGCAAGTTTAAACACACCTGCCTGGGAGCCCCTCTCAGTGTTACCTAGGAGGGACCTCTCTGGAACCCGCATGCTGGTTCCTCCTTGTAGCCCTGTCCTTATTGCCTGTGGGCCCAGGGGCGAGCTGCTGCCTCTCCATGCCTCAGTGTCCTCATCTCTGAAATGGGAGCAGTGCCTCCTTGGGCTGCTGAAGGAGTAAATGCAGCCAAGTGTGTGCAGCCGTCGCTCAGCCCACCTCTTGTACCGTGCTGCGCGCTGTCCCCCGCACAACCACACGGTGCCCTGATGGGACTTCCATCGAGCATGGGATGCCTGCACTGCACTTCCTCAGCTGTGTGTCTCCCTGCCTGGACGGTGGGCTGGGATCCTGGAAGTCCGACACCCCCCGCAGCTGACACCGATTATTGCTGGATTATAAGGATGTTTTGACAGTCTTAAGGGGACCCCTCCCCCTGCACTGCTCTGTGCCTCCCCTTCTACCTCAGGCTTCTCGGAGAGCGGGGGTGCTGTGGCCATTTCAGAAACCCCGTGACACCGGAAGAGGCAGGGTCACCCAGACTGCCCAGGAGAAGAGTGGCTGTGGCCCATGCACTTCCTCTTCCATGCACACCTGCGGCTTCCTGAACTGGAGTGTCCTGCCCCTCTGTGGGAGCTGATGAACTGGCCCATAGGGAGGCCCAGAGCCACTGCCCACCACACCTCCCCCAGCTTGGCTTTCTAGAAGGCCTGAACTTAGGAGGTGCTTAATATGTGGCTGCCGGCTACATGCTTCTCCCAGGCACTGACAAGGTAGAGGGGAGAGCTGACTAAGGAATGTCCTCTGACTTGCCAAAGACACCTTGACACGCAGCTCTGCAAGCTCCCACCACTGAGGTTTGAGCCAGTGCTGGAGCTAGAGGGATAAAAAGTGGAGGTGGAACTGCAGTAAGGAGCTGGGTTCAGGGCTCTCTGGGGCACATAACCCCAGACACCCCACGTGTCTGCCACAGCTCTTAGCCGGTGGCAGTGAGAGCTAGAAAACACAGTGGGCACAGATGACCACAGCTGCTGCCAGACAGTCTGCCTGGCACTCAGGGGGCCTTGTGGCCTGGGGCAGTGTCTGCTCTCACCACCTCCCAGGCACTGGCCTACATCCAATTGAACAAGCATTTATTAAGCACCTACTACACACCAGGCACTGGGCTTCCGACTTGGATATGATGTAGCCCCTGCCCTGGGAAACCCCAGAGTGCAAACGTGACCCACACCAGGTGATTAAGAACCATCTGAACAAAGGGATGGGTGCCTGGGGTAGACAGCAGTTAGGAAGAGAGCATCTAAGTAGCTACAGGGCCTGGTTCTGTGCCTCAGTTTCCCCATCAGACAGTCCTGCATGATCCAGCCCCCTGTTGCTTCTCTTGCCTGGTGTCTGGCCAGCCTCTCTCTGACTTCCCTCCCTCTGCTGACCTGGCCTCCCGTGGCCTCCCAGGCTAACTCCTCCTCCTTATGTCTCAGCTCAAGCTTCATCTCTTCCAAGAGGCCTTCCCTGACTGCCTGTCTCTGCATCCTCTCATGCTCCATTATGCTTTATGACACTTGACATCGCCCGCAACAACGTATTGGTTGCCTTTTTTATCGTCTGTCTCTCCCTAGCCCAGAGCCTGGCACTGAATAAGTATTTGTTGAATAAATGAATGAATGAATGAGTGAGCTGGTGTGCTGTGGGGCTCAAATGAGCCACATCAGTGACTCAGTGCCCTGGGTGGATGCAATTCATTCTGAAGCCGATGGGGCAGAGTCAGGGGATTCCACACAGAAGCCACTTCCCCTAGACCTTGCAGTGCTGGCAGGGAGCACACAGCTGCGTGGGCCTCTGGCTCAGAACTGGAACAGGCCTTTCTGAAGCCACCATGGGGGTCAGCACTGTTGGGGTCCCTGCTGCCCTTGCGGCACCCCTCCATGGAATGCCCAGGTGGCTGTGTGTGTGTGCACGTGCAGAGTGGGGTGGGGTGGGGGTTGGCATGGGAGAAACTTGGAGCCCTGGCCCTGAAGCCAGGGTGGGACAGGGAGGCTTCTCAGAAGACACGGTACCTGGTCTCAGACTGGCCAGCCTGAAGAGAAATTAGGCGGGTAGGGGAGATGGGAGATGAGCCATGCCATATTCAAGGTTCAGGGCTCCCCAAGCAGGAGGGAACAGCCACAGCTGGAGGGGTGGCCATCCAGGCCAGATGCCCTGGGCCCTTGATCGCCTTGCCCAGTGCTGCTCCTGGAGGGGGGGAAGGCGGAAGGATTCTGAATGAGGCAGCAATATCAGAACCAGAATTGTGCTGTTAAAGGCCTTCCTGTCATGGGTGAGGAGAGGCTGCCATAGCCTCCTTCCCATCTCCCTCTTTCCTCTCCAGACCTTCTCCCTCCAAAATGGAGAGGTTTTTTTTGTTTTTTGTTTTTAGCTCAGTACCCAGTAACAGTCATTGTAAACAGTCTAAAGGCCAGGAGAAAGAAAGTTTCTTTTTTATTCTTTTTTCCTCTGTGAAAGACTAACCTAATGAAAAACTACTGTACTGGGGGTAGAGAAAAGTACAGCAAGTCTGAGCTGAGAGGGGGACCAGGGTCCTCTGGAATGGGAAACTGAGGCCCAGAGAGAGGCACTGCCTGGGCAAGCATGTCCCCCACATCCCAGGGTGGGGAGGGCACCCCACGCACCAGTGCGATTGGAAAAGTGGAGGTGAGGAGCGTCCTCCGCCTGGAAGGGGGGTGCAGGGAGCCCAGCAGCCCGCGTGGGGAGGGGTCAGGAGGAGATGGAGCGAGGTCTTGCAGGGGCTGGGCTCTTTGGCAGGGGATGTGGGGGGAGCAACCTCTTGGTGATTTCATCCAAGCCCTTCCTCATGGAGGTGAGAGAGGCTTGCCTGGACTCCTTCCGGTAGAGGCACAAAGTGTACAGGTGGGGGCAGGTAGGAGGAACTGTGGTCCACCTGGGGGCCCCAAACCTGAGGCCAACAGAAGACACAGAGACCCGAGGGAGAAGGAAGAACGGCCGGGTCACAGAAGACAGGAGAGAATGATGGGTTTGGAGCCATGGAGGGAGGCGTCGGGAGAGGATGGCGAGTGCACACATACCCAGAGCCGAGGTCCAGGTTCTACTCTAACGTTTAACTCACTTGGTTTACACTGGGCCCCTGGACTTTCTCCAGTTGGGATGGCTTTTTTTTTTTTTTGGAAGGGGGGTTGTTTGGGAAGAAGGGCAGAGAGGTCACAAAACACATAGATATTGTCTCTAATGAAAGCCTCAAAGGTGGGATGAAGTAAAAGGCTGGAACGTTCTTCGAGAAGGGCTGGATATTGTCATTTGTTTTTGTCATTTAAATTCAGGTGCTGGGCTAACCTGACGGGACCCCAACCCCAAAGCGCCTCCTGGTGGTTGGTTCTAAGAATACTGGATGTTTTCTGGCTTGCTTTTTCCTGTTATTGAAACAATGTGTTGTGCTCCCCACCCAGTACCAATCTGGTAAATCCAAATACAGCATATTTTCTGTAGGACAAATTCCTAGAAGCAGAAGGGCTGAGTTGCTGGACATAAGCATTTTACTTTTAGGCAGATTACATCGAAGTCTCTTTCCAAAGAAGTTTGCGCCAATTTGCACTCCCTTTTTGCTGCATTTAAACATTAAACAATGAGACCGAGTATGGTGGCTCACACCTGTAATTCCAGCACTTTGGGCAGCCACAGTGGTAGGATTGCTTAATTCCAGGAGTTTGAGACTAGCTTGAGCAACACAGTGACCATGTGTCTAAAAAAATAGAAAAGTTAGCTGGGCATGGTGGTGCCCGCCTGTAGTCCCAGCTACTCGGGAGGCTGAGGCAGGAGGATCACTTGAGCCCAGGAGTTTGAGGTTGCTGTGAGCTATGATGATGTCAGTGCACTCTAGCCTGCGCAACGGAGCAAGACCTTACCTCAAAAACAAAACAACACAGAAAAAAACCACATTAAACACTGAGACTGAGAAGATCACTTCCCCACAGTGTCCTGTCCATAAAATGAAAGGTCTGGCTTAAACAACAGCCACCAGTTTGAGGGGCCCAGTCTTCTCTGGACAGTGTCTCCCCTGTTTTGCTCTCACAGACCTTAGAGGTGGGCGTGGTTGGGCCCATTTACAGCTGAGCCCACAGAGGCTGGAGAGAACAGGCCGGCCAGGCAAAGGGACCTGTTCAAGGTCACACAGCCAATGTGCGTCAGCCAGTTTTCTTCTCAAGCCTGTCTGATACCCAAACCCTCAGCTGCCCCCACTCCGCCCATCTCCTCCCAGTCCTTGTAGCTGCTGCTGTCCTGCAGGCCAGGGCTCTGTGCTCCGTGTTGGGATGCCACCATGAGCAAAGGCGGATGTGTCCCCTGTGCCCTTGAAGAATTTCGCAGACAAATGTGTCATTGCACACGAAGCCACATGGCCAGGGGCAGGCAGCACAGAGGAGCATGGGAAGTGGGGCCTGCAGGTGGGCCCGGGTACCGCCTGGGTCTCCGTCCTGAGAGCACGGTGTGGTGGCTGAGGGAGACGGCCAGCAGAAAGATCAGTGTGTGGTTTTGAAACCACTGTGCAAGTCTCCCTGTCCCTCCCACGTCTCTTGGAGCCCCACCTGGGCCTCTGTGCCCCGGGGGTGCCCCTACGTGGGGACCGCCCGTTGAGCCCACCTCCGGCAGCCAGGGCTGACACACCACCACTTCCGCCCTTTGCTCTCCCTGTGGTTGGTGCTGGGGCTGAGACATCCTGGACTAGTCTTGACAGGAGCAGGAGGGGGCAGCGGGACTGTCCCCCCAGGGGCTGCAGGGCCTCTTAACTCCCTCTCTACTCTGTGTCTCTGAGGGCCCAGCTCAGCCCCGTCCTGCCAGGTGCCCCAGCCTGGGTCTTAGCAGTTCAGAATCCTTCCAGGCTGTTCCCCAGTCCTCTCCCCACCCACCCCCAGGCTGTGAGGTGGGACAAAGTGGTGCCCAGCCCTTGCTACGAAGGGGTCTCAGGGCATGACCCCTCCTGTTATGGACACTCCTTCCAGCCCCATTGCTTTTGCTGGTCTCCAGTTCTTCCTCTCCCCAAGTCCCTGACTGCAGCATGGCCACCCCACCCCACCCCGCAGTGTCCCCAGGGCCCTGACCCTGTGCCAGTTCTGCTTAGATGTGGGGGTACCGAGGTGTAGGGAGAGGATCCTGCCACCAGAGCTCAGAGCCCAGTAAGGAGACAGCAAAGCCAGGCCAGAGTCGGGGGAGAAGCTCTTTCCTGGAACTATGTGCAAAGTGCTGTGGGCTTGGGGGAGGCAGAGGAGAGAGTGGAGGTGGTCAGAGCCCTCGGCCTCTTCTCTTGGACTTCCAAACACAAGGCCTAGCGTGGGGGCAGTTAGAGGGAGGAAAAGAAAACAGAGCAGGAGAGAGAACGACGTGCACACTCTAGTTCATTTCCCCCACACACAACTAAAGCTATTTAATTTGAAGAACTATTCTTCATTCTGAGATGGTGGCCTTCCTATTTTTTGGGTGTTATAATGTTCTTTTCTAGAAGATACTTTGGTTGTTAAAAATTTTATTGTGGTAAAAAACACATAGGAGATTTACCCTCTTAGATTTTTGAGTGTGCACTACAGTGTTGTTAATTGTAAGCACAGTGTTGTACGGCAGACCTTTAAAGACTTTATCTGTGCAACTGAAACTCTATACCCATGGAATAGCTGCTCTCCACTTCCCGCTCCCTCCAGCCCCTGGCAACCCCGTCCTACTGTCTGTTTCTAAGAGTTTGACTACTTTAGATGCTCTCATAAGTGGTGGCATGCAGTATCTGTCCTGCTGTGACTGGCTTATTTTATTTAGTGTAATGTCCTCAGGTTCATCCATGTCGTAGCGTATGACACGATTTCTTTCTTTTTATGGCTGAATAATATTCCATTTTTATGTACACACCATATTTTCTTTATCCATACACCTGTCGCTGGAACTTTATACTGTTTCCACCTCTTGGCTATTGTGAATAGTGTTGCAACGAACGTGGGAGTGCAGATATCTCTTTGAGATCCTGACTACAATCCTTTTGGATAAATACCCAGTAGTGGGATTGCTAGATCATATGGTAGTTCTATTTTTAATTTTTTCAGAAACCTCCATACTATTTTCCATAGCAGCTACGCCATTTTACACTCCCACCAACCATGCACAAGGGTTCCAATTTCTCCACATACTTGCCAACACTTGTTATAGTCTATTGTCTTTTTTTTTTTTTTTTTACAATGGCCATCCTACCAGGTGTAAGGTGATACTTCATTGTAGTTTCGATTTGCATTTCCCTGAAGATTAGTGATGTTGGGCACCAATTTTCATATCCTGTTAGCCATTTGTATGAGTTCTTTGAAGAAATGTCTATTCAAGTCCTTTGTCCATTTTTAATTGGGTTATTTATTTTTTTGCTATTGAGTTTATAGGAGTTCCTTATATATTTTGAATATTAACTCCTTATCAGATATGTGGTTTGCAAATATTCCCTCCCATCTTAGCCTTTTTACTCTGCTGGTTGTTTCCTTGCTGTCTGTGCAGAGCTTTTTAGTTTGATCTAGTCCCACCTGTCTATTTTTGCTTTCCTTGTTTGTGCTTTGGGTGCCACATCCAAGAAATTATTACCAAGACCAATGTTACGAAGCATTTCCCTTATGTTTTCTTCTGTGAGTTTTATAGTTTCGGGTCTTATATTTAAGCCTTTAATCCATTTTGAGTTGATTTTTGTGTATGGTGTAAGGATCTAATTTCATTTCTTTTGCATGTGGATATTCCGTTTTCCCAGCACCATTTGTCATTTGGTTTTAAGGGCCTTCCTTGGCAGAATCATAATTTTTCAGTCCTTTGTTGGCTCTTTACAGTTTCTTTGGAAGTGTTACTAGTTTGTGAAATCCTTTGAACCAGACTCTCATGACTTCATTATGTGACAAATTATATTTTAAAAAGTAGGATGTAATAGTCCGATATGCACGTGGCTCTTATGAGGGGAGTGGGTCAGTCAGAAATGTTCCAGAGGGTCTGGGCCATAGGGTCCATGACCTCAAAGGCCACATCCCAGTCTGTCTGACTGGCAGTTGGTGTCCCTTCCCCAGGCCAGCTGTGAGAACTTTGGAATCAGGGCTGGGCACAGAGGAGGGTGCTCAGTTAACATCTGTGCAGTGCAGCCAGGAGCACTGAGGTCCAAAGAGGTGAAGCCTTTGTCTGCATCACAGATCTTGTTGGGCAGAGGTGGGCCCTGCCCAGGGCCTCCCCTCAGTGGTCAGGCCAGCACTGTCTTGACGGTCCTGGTGTCAGTATGTGGCTCTCCATGCACTGAGCCTTCTTCCCACTGTGGCCAAGACTGGTAGAGAAAGAGCTCTTCCTTCTGAACTGGAAAACCTTGAATCTGTAGAGAAGGAGCTTGTACCATCTCAGCGTCTCCCCCAAGCTGTCGACGTGGCGCCTGGCACATGGTGAGAACATGGTAAGTGTCCAAATGGAGGCGGGACCAGCGAACTCAGTAGCGAGGCGGCTCCATGTGTGCAAGAGCCAGAAGTGAGACTATTCAGACTCTGCTTCCTGCTGCGCCTCGGGTTTGCTGTGCGACGTTGGACAGGTCCCTTCCTATCCCCAGGCCTGGACATTCTCCTCTGTTAATAATAGTAGCAATAGCAGTGATAGATAACATGAGTGTCTCCTATGTGTCCAAGCACTTTTATAGCATAAACCCATTTATAACCCCCCCCACAGTCACCCCAAGAGAGAGATTATTAATGCTCTGGTGTGCAGATGAGTAAATGAAGCCCAGGAGGGTTAAGTACTTTGCCCAAGGTCACACAGCTGGTTAGAGCAGCAGCGGGGGTTCAGACTCAGACAGGCTGCCCCCAGAGACCACCTCATCACTATATGGTACTGGGCATCTAGAAGATTTCTTTCTTTTGCTCAGAAAGGCAGTGATTCTATGAGATACAGAAACTGGCAGACGTTTCAATTCTGGGCCCTTGGCAAAAATTTTCTGGTTGGGTTCTTTTAGTCTTTGTTAAATAGCAACTGTGCAGATCTCTTTCTGGAAGGAAGGCAGCTGTAGGGATGGGTTTACTTGGGTGGAATTTTGGTCAAAGAGAGGGAGAAGAAAAGCAGATGTCCAAGCCTGTCTCCCTGTCTCCCTGCCTTTGCACGGCCTTGTTAGTATTCCTTGTGGCTCCACTGCAGCTGTCACCGGTGCAGCTCCAGGCCACCTTCGGCCCCACCTCGTCATCTCTCCCGGCTGCCAATCTCACTTGCTCCGAAGCCCTCCAAGCAGCAGAGTCCACCAATAAAGACAGCAATAAGATGGCATCACATCCCTACCTAACACCCTCCCAGGGCTTCTTAAAGCTCTTGGAATAAAATCCAAGGTGACCCTGGCCCATCACTTCACTTCAACTTCATCTCACACCTCCCCTCCTCGCTCACCGAGCTCCAGCCCCACGTGGTCCAACTGGTGGCCACCAGCCATCTGTGGCTGCTGAGCACTGGAAACCTGGCCAGTCCAATTGAGATGTGCCGTCCATGTGAAATACACACTGGATCTTGAAGCCAGAGTACAAAAAGGATGTAAACTATCTCATTAATACTTTTTTTTTTAAAGATAGAGTCTCTGTTGCCCAGGCTGGAGTGCAGTGGTGTGATCATAGCTCATTGCAGCCTCAAACTTCTGGGCTCAAGCGATCCTCCTGCCTCAGCCTCCCTAGTAGCTGGGACTACAGGCGTGTGCCACCATGCCTGGCTAATTTCTCTATTTTTTATAGAGACAGGGTCTCACTGTGTTGCCTAGGCTGGTCTTCAACTTCTGGCCTCAAGCAATCCTCCTGCCTCAGCCTCCCAAAGTGCTAGGATTATAGACATGAGCCATTATGCCTGATCTCATTAATATTGACTACATGTTGATAATATTTTAGATATATTGGGTTACATAAGATATGTCATTAAAATTAGTTTCATCTTTTTAAAAAAACATTTTTTATTGTGGCTGCTAGAAAATTTTAAATTCCCTGCGTAGCTTACACTGGTAGCTTCCGTTGTCCCCATTGGACAGAGTGGCCTTAGCCACCCTGGTTTCCATTTGGTTCCTGGATTGCATCTCACTCTTCCCAGCCTCAAGCAAGGCCTTGTGTCCCTCCCTCTTCCCACAGCTTCTCACCACCCTGTGTCAGTGCCCCTGCCACTGGGCCACCGTAGCACCATCGCCAGAGCACTTTGATCTGCGCGCTTACGGTCTTTCTCCCCTCGCACAGCGGGCACTCCCAAGCGCAGGCTCTCAGCTCTGCACCTGGCTCCGACTGTCAAAGAAGGGCTTTGGGCCTGGGGGTCCTGGCAACCTGCTATGTCAGTAGAACCAGGGATGCGAAGCCCTGCCCAGGCTTCATCAGGAGAACTTATTTGGCCGTCGGGGTCAGGACCAGGCACCCAGTAGCTGCCAAGTACTGGGCCCTGGGCATGGCCAGGGTGGACTTGGGCTTCGCTGGGGCAGCTCCAGGGTCCATCTTGGCCCTGCTGCTCACTAGCGCTGTGGCCTTGGTTAGTTGCTCTAAATGAGGATCTACTCCCTGTCTAGGGCCATGGAGGACCAGAGTGAGGGCTGTGTGTGCAGCACCAGTGGGGCGTAGTGCGGGGACATGCAGGTGTCCTTGTGACCAGCGCCCCTCCCCGCTGTCAGCCACACCTGCAGGACCACTGGCAGTGATGGGGATGGGTAATGGTGTGAAGCCTCGGTTCCTGAGCGAGGAGGGGGCCCCTTGCTGCGGGAAGATCGCCAAGTCATCACCTCGTGTTCTCTTTTCACTCTGAGGACCCCGACTTTGGCAGGATCTAGGGAAGGGGGAGATACCACCATTGCTGTGGAAAAGGCCTGTGGGTTTGGATCGACCACAAGCTCACAGTGAGCCAAAGGGGGACCTGATTGCTAAAATAGCCAGGGAGGAAGGCAGGAGCTTCCAGGACCCGAAGCAGGGGGCGGCCGGGGTCGGGGCTAGAAGGAAGCAAGGGCACTGTTCTTGGAACTCACCTGACTCCACAGCTGGCTCTGGTGATCAAAAAGCCTCTTCCCTGGAACCTGCGCTGGGTCCAGGCCTGGAGACCACCGGGGATCAGGGAGAGGAGGAGATGGTGCAGGAGGAGGCGCTAGCGTGAGGTGGAGTTTGATCTCTCCTGGAGCGCAGAGGCCCAGTTCTTACTGCCCGTTCTTCTCCAAACACTGCTTTGGGATGAGCTCAGTTGGCTTTTCTAAGACACAGGCCAGCGCTAACCCAGCCTGCACCTCCCAGGTTAGAAGAAACCCAGAGCGTGAGGGTCAGAAGGGCCAGGGAGACCAGGTGGGCCAGGCATCTCAAGCCTATGTGGGTTAGCTGACAGCCTGCCACGCCAGGAGGCCAGCTCTCCCCGGCCCTCTGGCCACACTCAGCAGTTCCTAAAGAAAAGCAAGGAACAAAGACAACGGCTTCTTTCCTGCAGTAGATAACAAGTGTTCTGATTCCCAGCCCTTGACAGGTTCGTCTCCCAGTGTCCCCAGCCAGGGAATTCACGGCCTCAAGTGACCCTCCGGAGGGCCCAGGGCAGGGGCTGGGTTCTGCGAGGGCAATGTCCCCTTGCTGGTGCATCCTGCGGCCTCCGTAAAAGCAGAGAGGACTGCTGAATCCTGCGACCCCCCCTGCAGGTGGCCCTGGGCCTCCTGTGGCCCGGCTGGGCTGGACAGCGAGGGCCTTTTTGTTTTATGTCTAATTGTAAAAGCAATTCATAGTCATTGTAAAATTTGGAAACCACAAGAAAGGTAGAAAGGAGAAAATGAAAATCATCTGTCATCCCACTGCCCAGAGAACTGTGGTTGCTATTTTGTTATATTTTTCTCCAGCTCTATTTTTCTATACAGATCATACATATGTATATATGTATGCATTTTAATTGTAAGCATACTCTACAGCTGGCTTTCCCCACATTGCATTATATTGTGAAGATTTTCTCATAGCAGTAACATTTTCTTTAAAGTTATTTAATGACTCTAAAATATTCTATTAATAATTTATTTAGCCGTTCTCCTATTATTTGTTGTTGTTGTTGTTGTTGTTGTTCATTCTCCTATTTTGACTTCCCTTTTTTACCAAGGGAATTAAGCAATTTTAAAAATTCCACTTAAAAATATAAATCCAGCTGTTCCTTTCTGACTGCCCAGATGGAGCAGTTCTGGGCTATCCCGCCTGCCGTTCACACTGAGAGCCCCTCAGTGTAACATCCCAGGGTGATTGCAAAGGATTAGCAGGTAGAAAAACCAAAAAATAAAGAGTACAACCTCCCCACTGTCAGGGAAGCCCAGGGAAAGTGTTCCCCCAGGACTGAGTGCCGTCCTGCGCCACCCACTGGTCTGGACCTTTCCGTCCTGCTGGGGCATAGCTGGTGGTGGAAAGGGCCGGGCAGCCCCCAGCTCAGATTCTGCCCATGCCACGAGTTGACCGTGCTCTCGGACAAGCCTTCTCCCAGCTCGGGTTCTCCGTTTCCTAGGCTGGGAAATGGGCCTCATGCGGACACTGGCCTCCCGAGCAGGCCGGGATGGAATGGGACGATGCTGCCTCCAGGTCACCACTGCTCTCCGTTCACCCGGGGCCTTGGGCGAGCACCTCCCCACTGTTAGAGCTGCAGAGCCCTCCTGGCTCTGAGATTCTCTGCATTCCCAGCCCCAGGAGTCTGTGGCTGCATCCCGAATGGGTGGCCTAGCTGACCTTCTGCTTGTCCAGACCGCCTTTTGACAGCTCAGGCCTCCCCTGGCCCCTGATTTAGTCCCCAGGGAAGGTACTAATCAGGTTTCCCTGCCCTTCCCGGATCCCTGCTCAGCAGCCCAGAACCAGGCCTGAGGATGACTCATGGAGACCCCTAGGTTTGCTGCTCCTCTCAGTCCTCCCAGAACATTTCCGCCTTATGTTCAGGGCTCAGGGTTTCTGGAGGGCCGGGGCTGGACACCACTAGATCATACCCTTCAGGAGGGCAGGGGTCTTGAGCTTCTCATTCACTTAGTGTCCTCAGTGCCCAGCACTGAGCCCGGCCTATGGTAGACCCTCAGTAAATACTAACAGACCAAGGCGAGTGGTGATGGCCACCTGCCTCAGTTTCCCTTTCCATTCTCCCCTGCTATACCATGAGCTCTGTGAGTACAGAGATGGGCCCAGTTCCCATCCAAACCCTCCCTGCCCAGCAAAGAGACTGGCACGTGGAGAGGGCCCACTATTGTTTAAATGTGTGGAGAACAGGTGGCTTGGTGAGTAAGTCACGTCCTGAGAGGCCAGAGCTTACGTGCGGGCCCGCCCTTCTTCCCACCTCCCTCCACAGCAGGTCTCTTTCCTCCCTCCCGCTACACGCTATATTGTCCCTTCCTCTTTCCTTCCTTCTTGGTAGAAACTGGCCACCAGGAAACTCTGAGGCTTCCTGGCTATGTGACTTAGGACAAGTGACTTGACTTCTCTGAGTCTCCATTGTCTTTTCTGTAGAATTGGGCTGCTATGACCTATTGGAAGGATGATGTGAGGCTCAGTGCCGGATGGCCGAGCATGGTCAGTGCCTGGCAGGTGGTGGGGACTGGGCAAGAAGCAGCCCCTCTTGTTGGCAGTGGCTGGCCCTCTGTCCACAGTGTGAGCTCCCCAGCTGAGCTGGCTGACCCGTTGAGCAATGGAGGGGTGTGGGGTGATTTGGGGCTGGGGCTGGCTGAGGAGGCAGCAAAAGGTTATGGATCCCCTGAGGCCCTGGTCACTGTCGCTGGCCCCTTGGCCTTGGTTCTGTCATTTGGTGTCCTTTCTCCTGCTGGGAAGGGCACACGCTGTAGCTGGGGGGCTCGGCTGGGAAATAGGCCCAGCTCCTCTGGAGAGCCGCTCCCCGTCTCCATGCACTGGGAAAGGGCGCTGCACGGTGCTGGAGGCCTTCCCGCCAGGCCCCCGCGTGCAAGGCAGGAACAGCTCCCTGTGATGGAGGCTCTCGTGCCCTCTCCCCCTGCCACTCGGTTCTCCAGACCCCAGGCTTTGAAGTGGAGGGAAATAAAGTCAGACCCACGATTTACAGGTCTGTTGAGAGGAGCAAATGAGCCGGTGTATAGGACAGCACATTGGCCACCGTCACTCGCACTTCTGAGGTTAGAACAAAGCAACTCTATTAATTATTATTATAATATGTTATGATTTTAATACAATATGTTTAGTATATTATACAATAATAATGTTGTTACTATCTGTTATTATTAACCATTATTACTAGTGCCAGCCCACGAGGTGGGGAGCGTGGCCTCAGCCCCTCGCAGGTGAGAGAGGCCCTGGCTTTGCACCTGTTCCTGCCACACGGTAGCTGTGGGATGTGGACAAGTGGCTTCCCTCTCTCGGCCTCATTTTCCAGAGTCTTCATCTGGGCAATGAGAGGACCCTCTTCCTGGGTTCCTGGGAGGGCCCTCTGAGGTCACACACATGAGGGGTCTGGCCAGGTCTAGCCTCAGAGATGGTGGCTGTTCTAGGGGCCTCCATGTTGAGCACCTGGGCCCAGGCACTTAGGTTCCCTGAGCCTCAGCTTGCCCCTCTGTGTAGTGAATGAAGACAGTGGTCCCACCCATTGCTTCAGGTCATCGGGAAGGTGGAAGAAGGTGAACCACGTGACTCGCCTGGCACGCGTGCTGATGGAGGGTGCTCACTGAGCTGCGACGGTGTTTCCGTGCTGGTAGGATGAGAACCTGCTCCCAGTGCCAGGCCTCCTGCCCGGGGCTCCTCCTCCTTGCCCACGATAGGAGAATAGTACAGATGGGAGCAGGGTGACCTTCGTCAAGCCAGGATTGCATTTCCAGTGTCTTTGGAGCATGGGGCGGGCGGGATGGCTACGTGGCAGCTGCCACCAGCTCCCTGAAGGGAAGGGGGCTGAATCTCCAGGAAGCGGCAGTAGGGGCTAGACCTTGGGGGGTGGGCTAGGCACCTTGGTCTCCTCCTGCCCCACCGCCCTGAGGCAAGAGGCTCAGTGCCATTATGGCCTACCTTGTCTGCTCAACAATGTCAGAGGCAACAGAATGCCCACAACACAGCAAAAAGCAGTAGCGTCTTTTCTGGCTGTAAAAGTAATTCTTGTCCATTGCAGTAAAAAATGGGAAAAATCAGTAAAATATAAATTAAGTACCCCAAATCCCAAACTTCCAGGTGTTTTGTGCATATATAGATTTTTTTTACAAGAATGGAATCCTGTGATATTTGCTTTTAAAAAATTGAAATGAGTATACTTTATTCTTAAATCATTTTAATGACAAAATATAGCACATATGGAAAGAACATATAAAATAATCATCCAACTTGATGAATTATTATAAGGCAAATGCCCTCGGAACCACCCCCTGGGTAAAGAGACAGAACTTGGCCAGCCTCCCCAGAAACCCGTGTGCCCCATCTCAGTCACAACTCCCTGCTGCTCCCCAGAAAGTATCCCGGACTTTTAATTTAATCACTGTCTTGCTTGTTATCACCCAAGTGTGCATCCTTAGATGTTGTAATTTTGTGTTCTTATTAAAAAAGTCTCTTAAATACCTTTTAATCTACAGGCCTATTTTTTTAACCTGCCTTTTTTTTATCGTTGTTGTTTTGACTTGGCAGTATATCTTGCGCTCTATCCTTGTTAGTAAACGTGACTCTCCATCATTTTTTCTTTTTGGGGGTCTTGCTATGTTGCCCAAGCTGGACTTGACCTCCTAGACTCAAATGATCCTCCCACCTCAGCCTCCCGAGTAGCTGAGAGTGCAGGCCGGAGCCACCACACCTGGCTTCATCGTTTTAAAGACTCCAGTGTTCTGTCGCAGGGGTGGACATCACTGAGTCTTTCCCCTGCAGATTGTTTTCATGCTTTTGCTGTTACAAACAATACTGTGATGAAAATCTTTATGCATATGTCCTCATAGGTGCAAAGGACAGGCTTTTTTTTTTTAATAATAGCTTTATTGAGATATAACTCATATACCACGTAATTCATATTTGAAGTTTACAATTCCAGGTTTTCAGATATTCACAGAGTTGTGCTGCCATCACCACAATCAACTGTAGGACAATGTCCTCGCTCCCCAAAGAACCTCGCACCCATTTCTCCTCAGTCCCCTCCCCCAGCCCTAGGCAGCCACTAATCTGCTTTCTGTCTCTATAGATTTGCCTATTTCAGGCATTTCTTATAAATGAAATCATAAAATATGTGATCTTTTGTGATTTACTTTTTTCAGTGAGCATGATATTGTTAAGGTTTGTCCACATTATAGCAAGTATCAGCACTTCAGTCCTTTTTGTTGTTAAATAAATAATATTCCCTTGTATGAATATACCACCTTTTATTTATCCATTCATCAGCTGATGGACATTTGGGATTTTTCTATTTTTTTGCTATTATGAATAATGCTGCTATGAAGCCATGTAAGTTCGTATGTGAATGTATGTTCCCACTTCTCTTGGATATATACCTTCTAGGTGTAGAATTGCTGGATCATATGGTAATTCTATGTGTTACCTTTTGAACTGCCAGACTGTTTTCCAAAACACCTGCACCATTTTACATTCTTACCAGCAGGGTATGAGAGTTCTGATCTCTCTGTATTCTTGCCAACACACGTTATTATCTTTTTGATTATAGCTAACCTAGTGGATGTGAAGTGGTATCTCATTGTGGTTTTGATTTGCATTTCCCTAACAACTAATGATGTTAAGCTTCTTTTTATGTGCTTGTTGGTTATTTGTATATCTTCTTTGGAGAAATCTGTAGTCAGATACTATGCCCATTTTAAAATGGGGTTGTCTTTTATTATTGAATTGTAAGAGTTTGTATATAGTCTGGTTGCAATCCCTTATCAGATTTATGATCATCAACTCTTTTCTTTCGTCCTTTGGGCTGTCTTTTCACTTTTTTGATTGTGTTCTTTGAAGCACAAAAATTTTTAATATTGCTGAAGCCCAATTTATCAATTTTTTCTTTCATTGCTTGTGCTTTCAATGTCATATTTAAGAAACTATTGCCTAATCCAAGGTCATGAAGGGTTATGTCTGTGTTCTCTTTTCAGAGTTCTATAGTTTTAAGCTCTCACATGTAGGTGTTTGGTTCATTTTGAGTTAATTTTTGTGTATGGTGTGAGGTAGGAGTGCGAGCAAAGCTCTTCCTTTTGCATGTGGATGTCTGGTTGTCTCAGCACCATTTGTTGAAAAAACTGTCCTTGCCCCATTGAATTGTCTTGGTACCCTTGCAACTGAACACAAATATGAGGGTTTATTTCTGGACTCTCATTCTATTCCATTGATCTCTATGTCTGTCCTTATGCCAATACCATACTGTCTCGATTACTGTAGGTTTGTAGTAATTTTTAAAATTGGATCCTCCAACATTATTCTTATTTTTCAAGATTGTTTTGGTTATTTTGAGTCCCTTAACTTTCCATATGAATTTTAGGATCAGCTTGTTAATTTCTGCAGAAACCAAGTTGGAATTTTTGATAGAGATTGTGTTGAATCTGAAGATCAATTTGGGGAGTCTTGCCATCTTAACAATATTAAGTCTTCAGATCCATGAGCATGGAATATTTTTCCATTTATTTAGGTCATTTTTAATTTCTTTCAACAATGTTTTATAGGTTTTAGAGTATAAGTTTTGTGCTTTTTTTTTTTTTTTTTTTTTTGAGACAGAGTCCAGCTCTGTTGCCCCAGCTAGAGTGCAGTGGTATCATCATAGGTTACTGCAGTCTCAAACTCCTGGG
Source organism: Cheirogaleus medius (assembly GCA_008086735.1). Taxonomy (NCBI): domain Eukaryota; kingdom Metazoa; phylum Chordata; class Mammalia; order Primates; family Cheirogaleidae; genus Cheirogaleus; species Cheirogaleus medius. The sequence goes on along the minus strand of VBSM01001118.1, from coordinate 31,649,671 downwards.
CTCAAGTGATCTGCCTGCCTCAGCCTCCCAAGTAGCTGGGACTACAGGCATGCACTACCAAGCCTGGCTAATTTTTTTTATTTTTAGTAGAGACGGGGTCTCGCTCTTGCTCAGGCTAGTCTTGAACTCCTGACCTTAAGCGATCCTCCCACCTCAGCCTCCCAGAGTGCTAGGATTACAGATGTGAGCCACCATGCCTGGCTTTGTACTTATTTTGTTGAATGTATTCCTAAGCATTTTATTCTCTTTGATGCTAGTGCAAATGAAATTATTTTCTTAGTTACATTTTTGAGTTTTTGGTATTGTTTTGTTTTTTTTTTGAGATGAGGTCTCACTCTGTCACCCAGACTGGACTGCAGTGGCATCATCATAACTCACTACAGCCTCAAACTCCTAAGTTCAAGTGATCTTCCTACCTCAGCCTCCCAAGTAGCTGGGACTACAGGAGTGTGCCACCATGTCTAGCTAATTAAAACATTTTTTTTTTGTAGAGATGTGGTCTCACTATGTTGCCCAGGCTGATCTCAAACTCTTGGCCTCAAGCAATCCTCCTGCCTCAGACTCCCAAAGTGCTGGGATTACAGGTATAAGCCACTGCACTCAGCCCTTAATTACATTTTTGAAGTGTTCATTGCAAGTTTGTGGAAACCCAATTGATTTTTGTATATTGATCTTGTATCCTGTAACTTTGCCAAAGGCATTTATTAGTTCTAATGTTTTTAGTGGATTTTTTATGTACAAGATCATGTCATCTGCAAACAGAGATAGTGTTACTTCTTCTTTTGCAACCTGGATGAGTTTTTGCTTTCTTGCCTGATTACCCTGGTTGGAACCTCCAGTACAATGTCGGATAGAAGTGATGAGAGTGGACGTCCTTGTCTTGCCCCTGATCTCGGGGGAAGGCACCCAGTCTTCCACTACTGAGTATGGAAGGCTGGCTACAGGAAGGCTCTTCCTAGCACTTCCCGAAGGACTGGCTGGTCTCCATCCTCACTTCCAGCAGTGCGCCAGAGGGATGCCTAGTCCCTGTCCCTCGCCAACATAATAACCCCAGGTTTTAGAGGTGAAGGACCCAAGCCTGGGAGGGGAAGTGCTGCGTGCCTCGTCACACGAGTGAGCCTCCGGACACTCGGCCTCCCTTCCCCTGGTGTGGGATGCCTTGAAACACACTAAGAAAAGCCACCGGTGCAGAGGAAGTTCCGGGTTCTGTTCTTGGCTCAGCCCCTGACTGAGCCCACTGTGACCATGGGCAAGTCAATTTCCCCCTCTGGGCCTCAGTTTTCCCATCTGCGTCGTGGGAAGAGTGGTCCACTTTGGAGTCTTCTGGCTCTGACCATCCCTGCCCTCCTACCCTTAAACGCTCAGCGGTTTCAGCTTCCACCAGCACCCGGAATGGCCACCAGAGGGCGCCCCAGACCAGCATTTGGCCTAGCTCGAGTGCAAGGGGCCCTGGGGCGGCCAAGGCAGCGTGTCTTTTCCAGGAGCCGCTAGCTTTGCTCCCGCAGACTGCCTTGTGGCTCAACCTGCCCAGCCCTCTGCCCCATTCTTCTGGATGAGCCCTGATCGCCGAGGAGGGAGGAATGGAGGCACAACCCTCCAGGCCAGTGACCTTGCATTCGTCCCTGCCTGCTTTGGGTTGGCTGCCTAAGGCTCAGGCTTCGCAGTGTCAGGGCCAACAGCCTAGAGTTTCTCAGCCTCAGGGTTCCGCCATCTCTGGGCCTCTTACTGGTGCCACATCCTTGCATCCTTTCCCCACCAAATTGCCCAGCAGGAAGTCCCCAGCCACAGTGGGTGCCTGGCCACCTGGAAGGGGAGCATGGCAGCCCTTTGTGGACAAGGATGCACTCATGCTGGAGGTCCTGGACAGTATAGTCCATGAAACCGCAGCCTCTGGGGCACCTCAAGCGATGGATTCCAGGACTGCAGAAGCAGGCATCACAGATGTCAGGGACCACCAGGAACTTCCTAAAGGACCCAGCACCCCCACCACATGACCCCCCAATGCTGATCTTACCCTTCAAATAAAATCAGAACCTTTGCTTTGCAAATTGAGCTCAAAGACAAAGCAGAATCTCTCTCCATCCCAAGAGTCTCCATCAGCCCCTTGTGTGGAGGGGTGCTGCCCCCCCACCTCTGATGCCTGGCTCATTTGCTTTGCATTCTAGTTATGTCTGTGTGTGTTTTCTCTCCTCTTCCAGACTGGGGTCCCCTTGAAGAGCCGAATGAGTCTCAAATTCATTTCTGTCCCCTCCCTGGTGGCTGGTTCAGGACTCTATCTAGCAGAAGCTCAACAATGTCAACATGGGAATCTAAACCCCACTCTTTCCTCCCACTCAAGGGATCCAGGGCTGTCTTTGCTCCTTCTGTGCTGTGCGGCTTTGGGCAAGTCACTTAGCCTCTCTAACCCTTTCCCCAGAGCGCCAGGCTGCAGCCACTTCATGTACCGAGGTAAGATGTGGGGGCTGCTGGGTGCCAGGCCACACCCCTGATTCCCCCGACCTTGGGCTGCTACTCAAGTCAGACAAGACATTTCGCTGCTTGATCCCCTCGGGGACCCTTCAGGCAGCATCACCGTCTCCAGCCTTGCAGGCAGGGAAACCAAGGCACGAAACAACTATCTCCCTGGCCCGAGGTCACGCGGTAGGTGGACAATGGCGGTGCTGGGACTTAAACCCGAGTGTCTGGCCTCTGGAGCCCATGCTCTTGGCGGCTGAGCCACACTCCTGTCTTGAACTGATGTGGGGCAGCTTTGGGGACTTTTTGTCCACCTCACAGGAATCATCAAGCGTCAGAGATCATTTGCTTAACTGTCCTTTTTCAAGACTGGAATACTGAGCCCAGAGAGTGCGCCGGCTCTCCCTTTCTCTCTCACACGCCAGGGCTGACACCAGGTTTGGTCAGGGAAATTGAATAATATTTAAAGCCCCCTGCGAGTCCCAGAGTCTAAGACCCTCTAAGTCGTCATTGGGGCTTTGTTCCTGACTGCCAACGTCCATCTTGGCCGTGGGCACGGGAAGGTGTACCTCGCAGGCTCTGCGTCCACCCCCAGCTCAGGCTGGTCACTGCCAAGCTCCTCCTCCCCAACACCCGCCTGGGGCCCTTATCAGGAATGGATTTGGGTTGGTGGGGAGGGTGGGGGAAGTGGGAGGCCCCAGGCTCAGGCAAGGTGGGTGGGAGAGATAGGGAAGTGGGGAGGGGGCCTGGGAGGATGGGAGGGATGCCCAGAACCGGCTCAGTGGGGGCTTTGGTCAAGCTCTGTCCTCGCTGGCCTGGCCCCTGCCAAGGTTCCAGAGCCTCTCCTGCCTTCCATCCTTGCCAGGCAAGATGCCGGCACCTTTAATTAGCAAGCAGCAGCCTCTCCCCGATTCATCACAGTCACTGTTTAATTAGCCGAGCACAGGCGCCCCCACCCCCCAGCTCTCGCCTGAGCTGCCTGCCTCTCTCACCCAGGCTGCCACCACCTCACAGTGTCCCCTGTCACCCCCATACTTATTCTGCTCCCCAGAATGGGGGTGGAGGCAGGCACGCCCCACTGAAACCTCAAGGAGATCTGGGCACCGGTGCTTGTATTCAAGGCACCCAGCAAACATTATTAGGCCTGAGTCTGCGCCAGGCTGGCGCTGGGTGGAACCCGGGCTGGACGGGGGCGGCAGGCTCTGGTCCTGTCCTACCGCAGAATGGCTTTTCCCTTTGGGAGGCGCTGGGACAGCTCTCTGGCCTGGCCCTGGGTGTTGGGAAAAGACTGTAATAACCCTCCATGTGGCTCCCACCCCACATCTGAAAGGGGACATCATTTCTTCCTCTTCCTCCCTGCGCCAGAGCCCAGGAGCTCCCGTGAGAAGGCTGCATCTCAGGAGAGGGGCCATCCTCCACCCTTGCCTTCCAGCGGCCACATCCTGGGGGTGCAGTCCAGGCTATGGCCAAGGGACATGATAAGGGGGCTCAGGCCCTGTCTGCGGGCGCCACGCAGCGGGGGGCCCAGGAGTGAGCCCACAATCTGGGCTGAACCAGCTGCCTCTGTCTCCCAGAAGAAGGGCAGGACTGGGGAGGTAGCCTCCATGCCCTCCCCGGCAGGGCCCGCGGGCCCAGGCTCCACCCAGCCCTGCACGCCCTGGGCGCCCTGTGGCTCCAGGCAAGTCACATGGCTCTGGGGCCTGCACATTCTGGGCGCAGAAGGATGTGACCCTCCGGCTCTGGTGCATTTGCCCTGTCACCCTGAGGGGCAGTCAGCGTGTCATACGGGGGCAAGGGGTGCGATAGAACCCATCCACTCTGGCACCGACCGTCTGTGTGGCCCTCAGGCCAGGTACCGAACTGCAGTGTGCCTCGGTTTCCCCACCATGAGTAGCTGTTTCAGGGGTTATTGTGAGGACTAAATGGCTTACGATGTTTAAAGCACTTAGAGTGGTGCCTGGCAGGGGGAGTCCTCAGTAACCATTGGCTGCTTTTGCCATCATTTTCCCTCCTTTTAGGCAAGCGCTGTTTCTTGCCGGGATGAGGGAGTGGCTGGTGGGTGAGAGAGACGACCTCCCTGCTTTTCATTAGTGTCTACCTCCCAGTGGGACAGGCAGCTGACAACAAGTAACTAGATCAAGGAAAAATACAATTTCGTCTGAGTAAAGCCCGCAGTCTAATAAATGGTAACGTACCAATGTTAATTTCTTGGTTTTGAGGAATGTACCACGGTTTGAAAATAGGTCGACATTAGAAAAAACTGGATGAAGCGTCAACAGGAGCTCTCCGGACTATCGTTGCAACTTTTCCATTGCAAAACAATTTCTAAAATTATTCCCTAAAAAAAGTTTATCGTACAAAAGGACAATTCCAGGCAATGGTAAGTGCAGGGAGGCCGGAAGCAGCAGTTAGTTCACCTGGCCTGCGTTAGGCGCCACCAAGGCGTGGGGAGAAGTACGGGGTGGACAGGACCCCTCTGGGCCTGGAGGGTGGGGGAAGGTGACGCCCCCTGCTGTGGCGCTTCGGCTGGGACGCTAACACCGGGCTTCGGGGCAGGGCAGAGAGGCTGGGAAGGAGCTGGAATGCACCAGGGTCCTGTACCCAGACATTGCTGCCTAACCCTAACCCTAACCCAAGCAGTCCCCTACCCATGCGGGCATTTTGCCCTTTTAGAGGACAAGAGGGAGGAGCGAGACTGGGTAGGTGCTGTGTCTTGCACTCTGCAGCATGGGCGCTACGTTTTAATCCTGACAGTCGTCCTGGGGGAGGCACTGGCATCTGCACTTGCAGGGGGACAGTGGAGGGTGGAGATTGCCCCAGGAGTGTCACGTGAATGACTGACTGGGCCTGTCTGGAAGGAGAGGCCCTCCTGGCCCTGGAGGCTGCACTGGGTCTTGCTGGAAACCGTGGACTGGGTGTGGCCATGGAAGGGTGGGCCAGGCAGGCCACAGGGGCTGGCCTGGACACCCAAGGCAGAGGCCTCTGGCCAGCATGAGACCATGTGTCAGGCCAAAGAGCAGCTCTGAGCACTAATTATGTAATCAGCTTTGGTAATAGTAATAATGCCCGTGTGTAATAGGACATTCCGAAGGTTCCAAACAACATATGGGGACAAGTTAGGGTCTCCTACCCTTTCTTCCCCTCAGTCCAGTTTCCTTCCCCTGTGATGACCTCTGGGACCTGTGTCTTGTGCTTCCTTTTAGAGCCAGTCTAGACAGCCCACCTTGACCATGACAACAGCAAACAGTCGGCGTGGGCCTGCCAGGCACCTTCCGCCAGGAAGCCCGAGTTGCGCAGTGTAGATCTCATGCCAGTCCTGTGTGGATATTAAGTGCTCTGTTTTATTTATTTATTTATTTTTTGAAACAGAGTCTCACTCTGTTGCCTGGGCTAGAATGCCGTGGCATCAGCCTAGCTCACAGCAACCTCAAACTCCTGGGCTCAGGCGATCCTCCTGCCTCAGCCTCCTGAGTAGCTGGGACTACAGGCATGCGCCACCACGCCCGGCTAATTTTTTCTATATATTTTTAGTTGGCCAATTAATTTTTTTTTCTTTCTATTTTTAGTAGAGACGAGGTCTCGCTCTTGCTCAGGCTGGTTTCGAACTCCTAACCTTGAGCCATCCTTCCGCCTCAGCCTCCCAGAGTGCTAGGATTACAGGCATGAGCCACCATACCTGGCCTAAGTGCTCTGTTTTAAATCAGAGTGAACAGAGGCACAGGCAAGTTAAATCACTTACTGAAAGCCACACAGCTAACACAGAATTTGAATTCAGGGACTCTTCGAAGGCATTGTGTAGATGGGGACACTGAGGCTCAGAGAGGTTGAGTAACCAACTCCAGGTTACCCAGCAAGGAGCTAAGAAGTCAGGACTCCAGAGCCCTTGCCCCTGGCCATTTACTATAGTGGGAGAAAGGACCCCAACTCCAGAATCAGCCAGACCCAGGTGTGAAGCCCACCACCACCTTGCTGTGTGGCCTTGGGCAAGTCACTGCTCCTCTCTGCAACATGGATGCCCCCAAAAAGGGACAGAGAAAAGAAAGCTGGCTTCTCAGAGGGATGAAGATGAGCGAGACATGTGGGATGGCCTTGCAGTGGCTGGTGCTGGGGACATTGCTCTCCCACCTCTCCGGGGGCCACTCCCAGCGATGGGCAGGAGGAACGTTCCACGGGGAGGTGAGGGGCCTCACAGGAGGTCAGTGGGGGCCCTCCCTGCTCACGGCCACTCAACCACTCGGTATGCTGACCCAGCAATTCTGGGAAGTCAGGGGCGTGGTGACTCAGTTTGGGAGAATATCCCACGATAGGGCCAGGGCCATGTGGGAGAGGAAAGCGGCTCCTGGAGGCTTGCATGATGGTCTGGGAGCCAGGAACTAAAAGGTCGTGGTCAGGAGGCTGCGCCTGGGAGCGACCAGGAATGTCCCCAGGGTTTGGATAACGAGATAAGCAGCCAGGCCCCAGGGATGGGGGGGGGCGTCTTCCTATTGGCAGGGGCATTTCAGGCTGGTGGGCATGCTCAGAAAACTGATTTATCTACCTGCCTTCCCGCCTCTCCAAAGGAGATCAAATTGTTTGGGCTGAAACAGCCAGATTCTCCAGGACATTGATCAACAAACCCAAGTTCTGCCAGTTTCTTCATCTCCAGCGTGGGCCAGCCTGCTGGGGGCCAGACCATGTTAGCCTCCCATCCAGTTCCCTTCCTCATACCCCAGTCCCCGAGAGCCGCCTCGAGTGACAGGAAGGGGCCTGGGCAGCAGGTGTGGCACAGGGCCTTGGGGCATTTGCTGGAGATCTCGGCCAGGCTGCGGCAGAAGAGTGTAGTGCCTTGGGGAGCGCTGGGGCTGGCAGGGCAGAACCAATCTCAGAGTTTGAATCCTTGCCCTGCTCTGTGTCCCCGGGCAAGTGAATGTACTGCCGTGAACCTCAGTTTCCCCATCTGTGAAATGGGGTCACTATCAGAATTAATTGAGATCTCATCATACAGAGTTTCTTATATAACACATGACATATAGTTGGTGCTCAATAAATGTCACTCTCCTCCGTTGACTAGCTGATGAATCTCATTTTCCAAATCTCATAGGGCCTAGGGAAGAAATTTGGCACTTGTCCTGTGTTCAAGAGGCCACCGTCTGGGAGATGTCATCTGGTTGCCGAGTGTTAGAATTGCTGAGACATTTACAGGGAGATGTGAGAGGCTATTTGAAAGTGGCACTTTCCCAGCTGATCAGGCGTGTGGTCCTAGGGCCTCCTCTGCAAGTGGTGCCAGGAGGCTCCGGATCCTCCAACAGGCCTCCCCTGTCTGAGGCTGGGCTGGCTCAACCCACACGGCTTCTTTTTGGCAACTCCTTATTCTAGAAGGCTCCTCACAGATGCCGCCTTCTGTCCTGACAACCTTCTGGGAGTTCTTTCTGGTCCGTGGGAGCCAGCGGCAGCTGCGTGGGGTGGGAAGGGAGCTGGGCCAGTCCCAGCTGGGCGGCCGTGGACGTGGGGTGTCCCCGAGGTGGCCTTCCTGCTCTGAGCCTCTCCGATCTCTGGAGCTGAGTCAGAGCCCCCCACAGGGGCATGACACTCTCATGGTGGTGAGTGTGGAAGTGTTTTAAAAACTGGATGGTGCTTCTCAGACGTGAGGATGACGATTTTGAGAGGATGAAGATCTTCCCATCTTTTCTGTGAGTCACAGGAGCTGCAAGCCAGAAATGACCTTGACCATCAGTGTTTTGCCAGGAGGATGTTACATTGATATTGGGCAGAAAATAATTCATCATCAAATAAATTTTCCAAACACCAAGGTAAACATCCACCAGGTTTCTTCCCTGCAGGGTTTCTCAGAACCTCACGGGAGTGTGTCAAGTCCCAAGAGGCAGCTTGATCTACGTAGCACCCAGGCCTATTTGATGACAGTGTCCTTTCTTATTGTCCTGGAGTGTCTCGTGAGTTGGAGGTCTATGGAACCCACTTTGGGAGATGCCAAAATAGTCTAACGCTCCCCCCGCCCCCACACATATCCCAGCTGGAAGAGTCTGGGGAATATGGGAGAATCCGGGACCCAAAGAAGTTAAAAGGATTCAGAGATGTTGTGGCTTTTATTTTAAGGTTAAGACTTTAATTGACAGTTTACCTGTAATGACCCATTTAATCTTATAACCACGGTCTAAAGTAAGCACTGTTGTCATCTCTATTTTCCAAAGGGTAAACCGAGGCACAGAGAGGCTAAGTGCTTGTCCAAGGCTCTCAGCTAGTAAAGGGTAGAGCAGGGCACTGAGCCCAGGCTGCCTGCGTGAGGGGCTGCGCTCGTGCCCACCCCCGCCCGTCTGGACCACGCAGGGTCTCGGAGTGGCCCCTACTCAGCAGCTGCCCTCTCACAGATGAGGCTGCACCTCCCGCAGTGGTGGCTCCAGGCACTCTCGGAAGAGCCTGTGGCTCCATTTCACAGGGGGACCGGCCTGGGGAGGCCCCATGGGTGTGCCCTCCTGCCCTGCTGTCTGCAGTGTCCCCCTGGCAGCCTGGCCCCACCAAGAGACCACATTAGGGCTTCATTTTGTCCTTACCCTGGTTGTATGCATCCTACAGGGGAGGCTCAGAGATGGGGTGTAACTTGCCACAATCACACAGCAAGGAGATGGTAGGGCTGGGATTTGAACCCAGGTAGTTGGAATCCAGAGCCAGGTGTTCAAGATGCAGGTGCTGTTGGTGATGAAGCAATAGGTTTCTGGGGCCAGCAGGGCTCACAGATACGCTCTCTGGTGCCCTGCTAATCTCCCTGGCCTCCCCTTCCCAGCCTCAGACAGGCCAATAGGCAGTGGCATGAAAACAGGCCAAGAGATTACTGCCACCAAGGACGTGAGAGAGTTGCATGGTGGCCTCTCGCCCGTTGAGAGCTTTATCTCCACCTCCTAGAGCAGAGCCTCTGCCATTTCCTTCTTCTGGGGTGTGGATTTTTTGGCCTTGTGTTTTTTCTTCCCTTTGGCTCACTGGTTCCTAGAGATATAGTCGTCGGTCTGTCTGTCCATCCACAGACACCCACGGGACATCTGTTGTGGGCCAGGCCCCAGCAGGGCTGGCTTTTCCAGCCACTGTATGGCCCTCTCCTGCCCAGAGGGAGGCAAGACTCTAGGGTGCTTCAAGGTGTCCTTGGAGGCAGGGTGCCCCTCTGCCTGTGCGCATGTGTGTGCAGAATCTATCCGTTGACAGCAAAGCAGCAGCCAGACCTGGCTTCAAATCCTACTTCCAACAACTTAATAGTAAAGACACAAATAACCCAATTTTTAAAATGTGGACAGGATCTGAACAGACATTTCTCCAAAGAAAATTTAAAAATGGCCAATCAGCAAATGAAAGTTGCTTGATATCATTAGCCATCAGAGAAACATAGATCAAAACTACAATGAGATACCACTTCACACTCACAAGGATGGCAGAACAAAAGAGATAAATAATAACAAGTGTTGGCGAGGATGTAGCAAAATTGTAACCTCATACTCTGCTGGTGGGAATGTGAGATGGTGCAGTCGCTTTGGAAAACAGTCTGGCAGTTCCTCAAAAGATTAAACATAGAATTATCATATGACCCAGCAATTCCACTCCTAGATATATACCCAAGAGAATTAAAAACATATGTCCAGGGCCGGGCGTGGTGGCTCACGCCTGTAATCCTAGCACTCTGGGAAGCCGAGGCAGGCAGATTGTTTGAGCTCAGGAGTTCGAGACCAGCCTGAGCAAGAGCGAGACCCCGTCTCTACTAAAAAATAGAAATTAGCTGGACAACTAAAAATATATAGAAAAAATTAGCCAGGCATGGTGGCACATGCCTGTAGTCCCAGCTACTTGGGAGGCTGAGGCAGAAGGATTGCTTGAGCCCAGGAGTTGGAGGTTGTTGTGAGCTATGATGATGCCACGGCACTCTAGCCAGGGCAACAGAGTGAGACTCTGTCTCAAAAAAAAACCAAAAAAAAACATATGTCCAAGCCAGTCATGGTTGCTCACACCAATAATCCCAGCACTTTGAGAGGCTGAGGCAGGAGGATCACTTGTGCCCAGGAGTTTGAGGTTGCTGTGAGCTATAATCACACCACTGTACTCTAGCTGGGCAATGGAGCAAGACCCTGTCTCAAAAACAAACAAAACAAAAACAACATGCCCACACAAAAACGTACACCAATGTTAAAAGCAGCATTATTCCTAATAGCCAAAAAGTGGAAACAGCCTGAATGTCTTTCAACTGATGAATTAATAGATACAATATGGAATATTATTGGCCATAAAAAAGAATAAAATACTGATACATGCTATAATATGAATGAATCTTAAAAACATTATGGTAAGTGAAAGAAGCCAGATGCAAAGACTACGTATTATATAAATCCATTTATATGAAATGTCCAGAACAGACAAATCTACAGACAAGATGTGGCTGCCTGGGGCTGGGGAAGGACCCAGGAACATGGGAGTGACTGCTAATGGGTAAGGAGTTTCTTTGGGGAATGATGAAAATATTCTAAAATTGATTGTGATGACTGTACAAATTCTGTCAACATGCTAAAAAACCATTGAATTGTATGCTTTAAATGGGTGAATTGTATGTGGTGTGAATTATTTCTCAATAAAGCTGTTTTTTAAAAATTAGGAAATATAGATAAGCAGGGAAGAAAAAGAAAAGGAATTGTAAGGCCCATAATCCTACCACCTAGGGACAGCTATTGTTAACATTTTAACGATACTCTCCTAAATTATACTCTATTGGCCTATGTGCTGCTTTTTCACTTAGTAATATATTATCAACATCTTTCGATGTCAATAAACACATACCTACCTAAAAAATTCTACTCCCACTGCTCCCTGGCTATGGGACCTTGGGGAAGTGACCTCACCTCTTGGAGCCTCAGTCTCTCCATTTATAAAGTAGGGTGACCGAGCACCCACCTCCAGGGGACGTCATGAGGGCAGGAGGTTGCCCACCTCTATAGCACATGGCTCAGACCCAGCCCTCAGAAAACACTCTGGGATCCAAGTGTCTGTTATTACATTTGTGCCAGCGTGGAGCACTCGGACTGGGGGGCAGCTCATTTCTGTAATGTTTTATGTGCTTTGAACATGTCATAGTTTAAGTATCCTTAGTTTAAAAGCAGGGGAGTGGCCAGGGACAGGCACTCGAGAGCCCTCGAGGTAGTTGTGGTGCTCAGTGGACAGATCCACTCTCACTGAGTGCACCTGCTATGTGCCTGGCACTGGCTCTTGTTGTCTCCTTTAATCCTCACAATAACTATTATCTACCCCATATTACAGATGAGCAAACTTAGGCTCGGGATGGTGCAGTGACTTGCAGGGTGGAGCTGGGGCTCATTTCCAGGTTTGCCTGGTTGGAAGCCCATGTTCTTGCCACTTCTCCAAGGAGGGGGCAGCTTTGAAAGGCACTAGAACTATCCAAATGATGACTTGTATTATCACTCCCCTGACCTGGGTAGAGGAAGAACCATCAGGGGAAGTCACCGCTTCTATATTTCCAATACCAAGGAGAGTTTCCGTGTGGGCCTGCTATGTGCCGAGCCCTCCCCTGGGCATGGAGCGCCACGGATGGTGTCTGCCGTCACAGACCATGCAGGCTCGCAGGGTGGGAGCCAGGGTGAACCGGGCCTCCACATCCCGGGTAGGAGTTAGGGGCACAGGCTCTGGAACCAGACAATCAGGGCTAGAATCCCCTGTCTGCTGGTGGCTCGGGCAGCTACGTCACGGTCTGAACTCTGTTTCCTGTCTGTAGCAGTTGGGTGTGAGAATTGGATAAGTCAGAGCACCTTGAGTCACACAGTGCAGCTCTTGACGCAGGATAAATACGTTGTATCGCAGGGTGATGCAGACGATGGATGCGGGGAGCCCAGGAGGAGTGGCCCAGGACAGAGGCCACTGCCCACCTGCTTTTTGCATCTTTCTAGGGAAGTGGAGGGCCGCCAGCCTACGTGAAGGGCTGGAGACTAGTGGCCCATGGCTTCCGTCTCCATGTAACAGGAGAGAAGTCTGCCCTCATCTCCACACTTGAGCACGGCTCCCACCTGGCCCTGGCTCTCTGTCCTCCTCCCTTTGGTCACTATCAGCACCTCCCCCAGGATGCCCACCTAGTGGGACCTCAGCCTCCTTTGGAGTCCTGGATGGCCCCTGGTGTGAATCCCGGCGCTGCCTCTGACCAGCTCCATGACCTTGAGCCAGTGACTCCACCTCTCTGAGCCTCCTTCCTCCTCTACAAACTTGAGTTTCTAGCACCAGGGTTAGCAGCCAGCTCCAGAGTTTGATTGCGACTCTCCACTTGCTCACTGTGTCCCCTGAGTAAGTTACTCGGCCTCCCCAGCCTCAGTCTCCTTATTTGCAAAATGGGGATGGCAAATATACATCAGAGATTTGAGAATTAATGGGAAAGTACACATAGAGCACTGAAAACGGTGTCTGGGACATAGTAGGTGTTCAGTGTATGTTGGCCAGGGTTACTATGATCCTGGCCTTTTATGGCTACTGCACAGAGCACAGGGTCCGGCCCCAGGGACCCACACCTTAAATGCCAGCTCCTTGGCCTCACATACAACCAGGCATGATGGCTCTTTGAGTCCTTCTCCTGGCCTCTGCCCCTCCGACCACGAGGCTGGGCGCTCTGCTGTGTACACACACACACACACACACACCCCGTGGCACAGTGAGCGCTGGTGTCTGTGGAACAAATTAAACAAAAGACCAAATGTGTGAGAAGAGGGCCATGAGGCTCCACCTTCTGCAGAAAAATGCAGGGTTCATTCATTCGTTCATTCATTCAGTGAATACCCACCGAGCACTTAGTGTTCTAGGCACTGGAGATACGGCAGTGAACAAAACAGATACAAACCCCTGCCCTTGCAGAGCTGACGCTCTAGTGAGAGAGACAGACCTGAACGAAAGTGAACAAATGGCACAGAGAATGTCGGTTGGTGATAAATGCCAGGAAAATGCATAAAGCAGGGAGGAGAGGGAGGTCGGGGCTGTCATTTGAGACGGGATGGTCAGGGAAGGCCTTGAGGAGAAGGTGACATTTGAGCAGATTCAAAGGAGGTGAGGTTACTGCTTGTTCGTTAGTACCTTCATTCATTCATTTATTCGCTCCTCCAGGCAGTTAGCCAGAGTCAGCAAGCATGTCCTTGGGCCTGTCCCGTGGCCTGGCCTTGGCAGGGTGTCGGGGGAGAAACAGCGGCCCAGCCCTGCCTGGGCAGCTCACGGGCTGCTGTCTCCACCTGGCTGCTGAGGCTGTGCCGTTTGCGAGGGGTGTGGAAGGGATGCGTGCCCTCCCCAGGTGAGCGAGGACGGCAGAGGCTCCAAGGCACGTGGTGGGGCACAGGTCGGTGTGAGGACAAGGCTGTCTTCCAGGGCTCAGTGAGCGCTGCCGCAGGAAGTGATGACAGGGGCCTTGGGTGTCTGCACAGGGGCTGCATTGACTGCTGGCAGCCGGCCTCCAAGTAGGTGGGCAGCTCCACCATGTCTGCATTTTAGAAAGACCAGTGCTTTGCTGGGCAAGGTCTTACACTGGGGCCAAGGACGGAGAGCCGAGCCGTGCCACGTCCTTGGTCCTTTCGTTCCTCCCAGCAGGCATTAAGCACCTTCCAAATTCCCAGCCCTGGCCAAGTGTTCAGACGTTCGCGCTAGTTCAGCAGGACAGAGCGAGGGAGAGAAAAAGCAAACTGTGGAGAATTTAAGGGAAGGGTGTTCATTGTATTACTTTCTGTAGGTTTGGACATTTTCAAAATAAAATGTTGGAGGCAGGGAATAAATAAAAATAAATTGTGGGTCCCATGTGAAGCCCCCGGGGAGGAAAGAGGTAAGGTAGCGTCTTTCCGTCCACAGCTCACGGTGCAGGGAAGGAGCTGGGCACGGAAACCTGTCATTCAATGGCACGGCTGCTCCGTGTGCCTGGTCCTCAGTGAAGGACCCTGAGGCAGGCCTGGGCGGCTGGGGGAATTGTGCCAGGTGGAGAGAGGAAGGGAGGAACAGCAGAAAGAGGAACAGCAGGAGCAAAAGCATGCAGCTCAGTGTACACGGTGTTAGGGCAACAGGTCATTCTGGTGGCTCGCGGAGGGTTTCTGGTGGGTATGGATCAGGAATCTGGAAAGGGAAGTTGTGGCCTCATGGAGCTTGCCTCCTACAATCAGCCTCCGAAAATAAAAAAGAGCGACTGGCCCACTATTGCAAAATCAGAGAACACAGGAAATTATTTTTAAAAAGGAAATATAACCCCTAGATTAGCCCATCACCAGAGATAACCACCGTGAGGCATTTGACACATTTCTTCCTAATGTCTTTCTATGTGTATATTCATATATAGATCTCCCGACTGAGAATAATAAAATTGCTTGCATCTTGCTGGGGGTTTCTTTGTTTTGTTTTGTTTTGTTTGAAACAGAGTCTTGCTCTGTCACCCTGGCTAGAGTGCTGTGGCATCATCATAGCTCACAGCAACCTCCAACTCTTGGACTCAAGTGCCCCTCCTGCCTCAGCCTCCTGAGTACCTGGGACTATAGGTGCGCACCACCACACACGGCTAATTTTTCTGTTTTTTTGTAGATATGAGGTCTCTGCCCTGCTCAGGCTGGTCTTGAACTCCTGGTCTCAAGCAATCCTCCTGTCTTGGCCACCCAAAGTGCCAGGATTACAGGCATGAGCCACCATGCCGGGCTTGTTTTTTACTTAAAATTACATCAGATGCATTTTTTGTTGCCTTTAAATAGTCCCTGAAAACCTGACTTGTGGGCTCTCTGGAAGACTCCAGCCAGTGAGGGTCCTTGGCTAACGTGGCTGTTTCTCAAGACTGGGCTCTGAGGTTGTCCCCACTTGCCTGCTGTGATAAATAACACCGCGATAAACAGCCTCTGTCCTATGTAACTCCATGTCCACATTGCTGATTATTTTGGGTTTATTTTCTGATAAATTCCTAGACATGAGATTCTTGGAAGCCCAGCTCTGCCCAGAGCTGGCTGGGTAGCCAGGGGAGGGGGTGAGTTTTCCCAGAGCTGTGTGTCCCCACCTGAGGACAGCCTGGGCCCAGCTGTAAGGAACAACTTGTACTTCCTGAATGTCTCTTTCTGCTCCCGCCTCTTTGTCCATTATG
This sequence comes from Cheirogaleus medius, assembly GCA_008086735.1. NCBI lineage: Eukaryota > Metazoa > Chordata > Mammalia > Primates > Cheirogaleidae > Cheirogaleus > Cheirogaleus medius. Next base: position 31,634,106 of record VBSM01001118.1, on the reverse strand, counting down.
TTACAGTCCCCCCAACTCTCCCCGCACCCAACCCCATTTTGCTAATTCTTCCTCATCTTTCCAGACTCCAGCATGACCTTCTCCAGGAAGCTTTTCCAGCGCCCACAGGCTGGGGCCTCGCCCACCCCCAAGTGCAGCCCCCTGCCGCCCATGCCTGTGCCAGCTCCATCAGAACTGCTGTCTCTCTGGGCGACAAGTGCTGTTTCTTTGTCGTTTTCTCTGTCCCCTGAGGACAAGGCTCAAGCTGGATTCATCTTTGAATTTCCAGCACCAGGGGTAGAGCTGGCTCATTTCGGTTTCAGTAAATGTTTGTTGAGCAAAGGAATGAAGAGTTGGACAAATGAATGAACAAATGAAACAGAGTCCGTGGGGGGAAAGCTGACGCTCAGACATGGCCTCTGGGACAAGCCTCCTGTCCAGGAGGTCAGGGTGGAGTGGTGCAGAGCAGGCCCCAAGCCAGGAGTGGGGAGGCCAGGGCCCGGGGGCCGGGAGTGCAGTGCAGAGAAGGATGGGCTGGCAGGGGACTGACCCGCAGGGGACTGACCTGAGGAGCCAGAGGCAGGAGACTCCCATGGGTAACACAGACAAGAACATGCTAGAAGAGGGAAAAGCATCATGGGCTCCACCCCTGTCTAGGTTCAAGTGATGGACCCTGCTGCTTGTGGGCCGTGTGACCCTGACCAGTAACTTAGCTTCTTTGTGCCTCAGTTTTCCCACCTATAAAATGAGGATAACAATACCTCATTCATTCATTCATTCACTTTTTTTTTTGAGACAGAGTCTCATTCTGTTGCCCAGGCTAGAGTGCTGTGGCGTCAGCCTACCCCACAGCAACCTCAAACTCCTGGGCTCAAGCGATCCTCCTGCCTCAGCCTCTCGAGTAGCTGGGACTACAGGCATGCGCCACCATGCCCGGCTAATTTTTTCTATATATTTTTAGTTGACCAATTAATTTCTTTCTATTTTTTTAGTAGAGACGGGGTCTTGCTCTTGCTCAGACTGGTTTCGAACTCCTGACCTTGAGCGATCTGCCCACCTTGGCCTCCCAGAGTGCTAGGATTACAGGCGTGAGCCACCGCACCCAGCCCATTCATTCACTTTTTTCACTCAGCACACATGTGCTGAATGTCTGCTATGGGCCCAGGGCGGGAGGCTGAGAAGGAGTGACCGCATGGTCGCACAACCAGGAAGCCTTGCAGCTGAGGTCAAACCTGCACTTGCCTGTCACAGGTTCTATTCGTGACGCCCTGTCGTCTACCTCCCAGGGCTGTTGTGAAGACTAAATAAGGTGCAGGCTCAGAGGAGACACTTGTTACACTGTCATTGTCCAAGTGGATTTTAGTTGCAATTCCAGGCCTACCCTGACCAACCACAAGGTCTTGGAGAATGTCCTTACCCCTCCAAGCCTCAGTTTCCTGTAAGGTGACCAATCACCCTGGCTTGCCCAGGCCTGAGGGTTTTCCTGTCACAGTCCTGGGCCAAGCGGATGGCCGGTCACCCTAGCTTCCTCATCTGTAACACAGGGACCACCTGCTTCCCAGGGCTGTTGTGCAGAGCAGACATAAGCAGGCACAAAAGGCAGAAAACCATGGAACCGGAATTCTAGATCTGGTTACATGAATACTAAAGACTTCTGTGTGCCACAGAAGTCCAGGCATGGAAAAGAATGAGCCAGCCCCCACGTGCGGCTACGGAAGAAGCTCTGAGATACATATTTTTAGTGAAAAAGGCCAAGTACAGCACACTTTGCATGGCGTGCCTCCGTTAGTGTGAGAGGAGGGCCTAGGAATACACACACATGCTCGAGCGCACACGTGAATTCTCCAGGGAGGGAACTGGGTGGCTGGGGAGAAAAGGTGGGGAAAAGATTTGCTTTTCACTATAATCCTTTTGCATCATTTGAATTATTTTAACCCTTTGTTTCCAGTATCTGGCTTAAAAACCTTCCAAACTTCTGTGTGTCAAAAAGATTATTCTGAATAGAATTAAAAGGCCAAAGTTACAGAATAGGAAAAGCACCCAGTTCAGGGCCCAGCACCCAGGAAGAGCTCCATGAACGGCCTTCTTCCCTCTCCCACGCATGACCTTGCTGGCTGCTGGGAGTTTAGGGGGCGCAGATGGGCTGCTGCCTCCTCCAGAGCAGTGTTTGTGCGGCTCCAATGCAAGCCCTGGCTGGGAAGACAGCTGCAGGCTCTACATCCCGTCTGAAGGCCTGGAGGCCCCAGAGGTCGCTCACTTCTCTGCCTGCATGTCCAACGTCTCCCTCTGGCCAGTTCATAGAGCCTGCCCTATCTCGAGGGGCAGACATGGACCCACCTCACAGGGGAGATGTCCAGGTTTCATGTACCTCCAGACTACAGGAACTGCCTGTGCTGCTGCTGCCAAGACAAAGTGCCTCCGGCTCTGGCCTTGGCAGGAGAGAGCCACAGCTGATTTAGGAAGAGGTTCCAGATGTAGCCTGAGACTACCAAGCTCACCTGACCCCCACAGACCCTGCTTTCCATGAGCTCCCAGCCCCAGCCCTGCCCCAAGCTCCCAGTCATGTGGCCAGGTGCTTTTCTTTTTTAATTTTTAAAATCACACATATATTTCAGGAAAATATTCTCAGTTAAATCTCAGACATTAATAAAATGTAGTGAATAAAAGACCCAGTAATTCTCCCACACCTCCTGAGCCCCATTCCCTTCAAACCACTGTTGTCACTGGGTGGTTATCCTTCCGAATGTTTTATTGTCATGTGCATATACCTAATGCTATACCCACACCTACACCTGCACCTACACCTACTCCTATACCTATACCTATACCTGCACCTATACCTACATCTACACCTGCACCTACACCTACTCCTATACCTATACCTATACCTGCACCTATACCTACATCTACACCTGCACCTACACCTACTCCTATACCTACACTTATATCTACACCTACACCTGTACCTACACCTACTCCTATACTTACACCTATACCTGCACCTATACCTACTCCTATACCTGTACCTATACCTACTCCTATACCTACATCTACACCTGCACCTATACCTTCTCCTATACCTACACTTATATCTACACCTACACCTGTACCTATACCTACACCTATACCTGCACCTATACCTACTCCTATACCTACACCTATACCTACATCTACACCTGCACCTATACCTACTCCTATACCTACACCTATACCTGCACCTATACCTACATCTACACCTGCACCTATACCTACTCCTATACCTACACTTATATCTACACCTACACCTGTACCTATACCTACACCTATACCTGCACCTATACCTACTCCTATACCTGTACCTATACCTGCACCTATACCTACATCTACACCTGCACCTACACCTACTCCTATACCTACACTTATATCTACACCTACACCTGTACCTATACAGAAAGAAAATACTCCTATACCTACACCTATACCTGCACCTATACCTACTCCTATACCTACACTTATATCTACACCTACACCTGCACCTATACCTACTCCTATACCTGTACCTACACCTATACCTGCACCTATACTACTATACCTACACCTACACCTATACTTACACCTATGCCCACTCCTATATCTACACCTATATCTCCACCTGCTCCTAGATCTACTTGTATACCTGCACCTATACCTACACCTGCACTTATACCTACACCTATACCTGTACCTACACCTACACCTGTACCTATGCCTACACCTATACCTGCACCTATACCTACTATACCTATACCTATACCTGTATCTACACCTATACCTGCACTTATACCTGCACTTATACTACTCCTATACCTACATCTACACTTATACCTCCACCTTCACCTATACCTACACCTATACCGACTTGTATACCTACACCTAAACCTGCACCTATACCTATACCTATACCTGTGCCTATACCTATACCTATACCTGTGCCTATACCTATACCTATACCTGTGCCTATACCTATGCCTATACCTGTGCCTATACCTATGCCTATACATGCACCTATACCTATGCCTGAACCTGCACCTATACCTATACCTGCATTTACACCTACACCTATACCTGTACCTACACCTATACCTGCACCAATGCCTACATCTATACCTGCACCTCTACCTACTCCTATACCTACATCTATACCTGCACCTACACCTATACCTATATCTGCACCTATACTACTCCTATACCTACACTTATATCAACTTGTATACCTACACCTACACCTGTACCTATACCTGCACTTGCACCTATACCTACACCTGCATCTGCATCTATACCTAGACCTATACCTACTTGTACACCCACACATACACCTACACCTACACCTACTCCTATACCTACACCTAGACCTGCACGTATACCTATTTCTATACTTACTCCAATATCTACACCTATACCTACACCTGCGCCTGCACCTATACCTACACCTATACCTACACCTATACCTACTTGTATACCTATACCTATACCTACACCTGCACCTATACCTACTCCTATACCTACACCTAGACCTGCACGTATACCTATTTCTATACTTACTCCAATATCTACACCTATACCTACACCTGCACCTGCACCAATACCTACACCTGCACCTGCACCAATACCTACACCTATACCTACACCTGCACCTATACCTACACCTAGACCTGCACGTATACCTATTTCTATACTTACTCCAATATCTACACCTATACCTACACCTGCACCTGCACCAATACCTACACCTATACCTACTCCTATACCTACAGCTAGACCTGCACCTATACCTACTTCTATACTTACTCCAATATGTACACCTATACCTACACCTGTATCTATACCTATATATATACCTACTCCCACCCCTACACCTATACTTATACCATCTATATTTATGTCTGTGTCTATGTATTTAGATATATGTAAAGTATTTAGATGTGCTTCTCACATAAGTGGTAAATTCTGTTTTGTTTTGCAAGAAGCCTTGTTTCTCACTGAATAACATGTCATAGACATTTTTTGAGTCAATACATATAGAACCACCTCCTTTTTAGTAGCTGTGATGTATTCCATAATGTGAGCTGGTCTGTCATCAATTTTCCCAGTCTCCTACTGTTGGACATTTAAATTGTTTCCATTGTTTTATTTCCACAAATAGCCCTTGGCAGGTCTCATTGTGCACTCGAGCAATTTCTCCAGGATAGATACCCAGCTAATCCCCTGGCACTATTGAAGGGGATGGGTACCAAATTTGTGATAGGTATTGACAAATTGGCCTCCAGGAAGTCAGAACTAAGCAAACTACTCTCTGCCTTCCAATCACTCTATTGGGTTGGTTTTTAAACCTGGACTAAAGAGAACTTTCCAATCATCATGGCTTGCCTGTTGGTGAATAGGAGATGTGCTCCTGCCTGGGGTGATTTCAGGGAGAAAGGGAGGAACGCCCCCAGTCCCCACACTTCTCTCCCATCTAAATGCCTCCTGACCTGAAATTCCTCCAGGAAAGGTGAGGTTGTTTGGTGAACAACCAAACAACCCCCTTTGTGAGTCCTTCTACCAAGTGCCTATGTGCCAGGCTTCCTGCTGCACAGGCAGCAAGGGGCCAAAAGGGGTGAGCTGAAGTGCGGGGGAGCACAGGGAGGATAGAAATAATGGCCCATGATTTACAAAGCACCTCCCATGCCTGTGATGCACACAGACTGTCATTGGCGCTATAATTACCTGCTCTAGACAAATGAGGAAGTGTAGGCTTACAGGAAGGGGAGCCAGGATTCGAACTCAGGCCTGTTCAGCCCCAGCCCCAGGCCCTGCAATCACAAGGAGCCAAGGTGTGTGCTGGAAGGGAGAGTTGACTGTGCAGAAAGCCTGAGATAACAAAGGCTGGAGAAGTGGGCAGCACAGGGGGGCATGTCTGGAGAGGGGGTGGGATTTGGGAAGCAGGGGGAGGGTTTTCCAGGCGGGAGGAACAACCTAAACAAGAGCCGAGATGTTAGTGAGCCTGGCGTGTTGGTGGCAGAAAAGCCTGTTCTCGGTGATTGTGCAATGTGCAAAGCTGGAGTCCGGGGGACCAGGCCTGCACTGTGGGCTGTGAATGCCAGGCTGAGGGTGGGCTTGCAACTAGTCACCATCCTCATTACCATCTATGGCCAAGATCATGACATCTCCAGCATGCGTACAGCTGCCTGCCCTGGCCTTCCACTCACGGGAGCTCACCCTTCCAGCAACTCCAGGAGATGGCACCATGATGTCTATCTGACAGATGAGGAAACCAACTAGACTGGGACCCCATGGGGGCAGGATGCAGGCTGCTGACTCACCCAGCACTGTGTCTGCCCTACAGGGGGAATGGATAGATGCATGGAAGGAAGAAGGGAGGGAGGCAGACAGGGAGGGAGGACGGGATGACAGATGGAAGGAAGGAAGAATGAATGGATGGAGGAAGAAAGGATGAATGGATGGATGGATGAGGAATGGATGGATGGATGGAAGCAGAATGGATGGATGGAAGTAGGATGGATGGATGGACAAACAAATGACCAATGACAGTGAAGCATGAGGCCCCCTGACCATGGGACAGGGAGGACAGGTAAATGCCAGAGCTGTTTCAAGGCATTTGACCTGAGGCCCTGCTGAAGAAAAGCAAGAGTCAAAGAGGGCCCCCAGTGTGTCTCCAGGCTGGCGGGGCTGCTGGGGTAGAGGTGGGAGGGGATGTGGCAGCTGTGTTTCAGAAAGGGTGGGCAAGGCACTGATGCACCTTAGAAGACAGCCCAGGCTGGAGGGCACAGAGGGGCCTGTGGCCCCGACTTGGGGGAGGGCAGGGAGGACATGCTGGGCAGGAGGTTAGGGGTTACTGTGGGCCGGTAGCTGGGCTCCAGGCTAGAGGCAGGCAGTGGGGAGGGGACCAGAGGTCAGTGCTTTGGGGCAGCTCTCACCTCTGCCATTTATCAGCTCTGTGACCTTGCACAGGTGACCTCTTGTCTCTGAGCCTCTATTTCTTAGTCTCTAAAATGCAGAGAATGATAAAGGCTCCCTCACAGTCATTCTGGGGATGAAGTAAAGGAAAACCAGGACAGAGCCCTCGTTCAGAGGGACAAGAACAATGCTAAAGATCGTACAGAGGAGTCTTCAAGCCTCACCACATGCCAGGCACTCTTTCGAGGGCCTCCCCTTCATCTCCTCATTTACAGCGCCTGCCATGCTCGGTCCTTGTCACCTGCACTAACGAGAGTCTTACAATTGGCTGGTGCTGCCTGTGGTGTGCTCCTCCTCGCTGCTGCTGATCCAAGTCACTGTAACCTGGTGACCCGCAAGTCCCAGGGCTGACATTTGCTGCAAGGCTGGCCCGGAACTCTCTTCCGAGTTTGCAGCCTGAGTTCTTCCCCTGTGTTCCCGGAGAAAACCCTGTGCTGCATGGACCCAGCAGCTCTGGGGCTCAATGGCACTCATCCCCCCAGTCCTGATGCTCTAAGATCTGGGAAACAGCAGGCAATTTGGGTCTGGGCCTGGGCCTGGCCAGAGCCTCAGTTTCCCCATCTGTGAGATAGAAGTGGTTGCAGTCAGGATAATTCTGAAGGGCATTTCTGTTTATCTGTGACCCCTGTCCCTGCCCCTCTGGCTTATATTCTCCAAAAATGCGCTATTAAAGGGAGTGGGGCCCGTTAGCCTCTTCCCAGGACAAGGGACCCTGGGACCAGGGTATTGGCCAGAAGTTCGAGTTCCACTGACACCGTCTAACTGCAGCCTGAGTGAGGTGTGTGGGGTTCCTGCTGCTTGGGGGGTGATTCGTCATGACTCCACCCCACTTCTTTCCTGGGCCAGTCACCTCACTTCCCTGAGCCTCAGTTTTCTCACCTCTGAAATGGCTCCGCCTCCCTGCCTGGCCTGTTGCCAGGGCTGCTTGAAGCTAGCCTGAGATGAGGCGTAGAAAGAGCTTTGCAGGTAGAAACCCCTGGCCCGTTGGGAAGATTTATTGCTGTGACTGTAAGTGTGAGGTCCAAAGGCCGTCAGACCCAAGCCGGCTGCCTAGAGGGCTGTGCTGGGGACCAGGCTGCTCTCCCTCCAGCGGCGCTAGCTGAGCAGACGGCCTTCTCCCCGAGCCCTGACGCCTGGCAGCGCTCAGGGGCTGGGCTCTCTTTCAACACACATTTCCCCTTTTATTTTAGCATGTCTGCCCCCCGTGCAGAGGTCTGGGGTAGGTAGAGGCAGCCTGAACTCCTCCCTCACTCTCACCTTCCGACGGAGTTTCCTTCTTCATTTTCCTCTCACCTGCTGCCCAGGATGGGGGGCGGGGGCCCTTGCCCGACCCAGGCCCCTGCTCCACTGACTTCCCCTCCCTCCAGCTCCCTCCGTTTCCACCCCGGCCACCAGAAATCTTTGGAAATTGAGTCTGGGCAGCTCCGCCCTGCTGAGCACCCTCCCGCACACTCCGCCAAGCGTCAGCCGCGCAGAACCCAAGGGGAGCAGAAGGGCGTCCCGTGCTCTGCAGCCTCTGGCCCCTGCCACGCCCGAGCCCGCAGCCTGCCGCACTGCACCCCGCACCCCAGACTGCGCCTGCTCCCTGTCCTCTTTGTGCCACCCCCTGCCTGGAGCCCTCCTTTCCCTCCGGGCTGACGCATCCCCTCACCTCCTTCAAGCCTCCCTCAGGCACCCTCTTCCCGTGCCGCCTCCAGTCTGGGTGAGGGCACTCCTGGTCTGTGTCCCCTCGACGGCATGAGCTCCTCAGATCAAAACCGTGTGTCTCCTGAAGGGTCTGTGAGCACCCGGAAGGCAGAGGCACGCCTGCGGCACGGTGGCAGGGGCTCTGAGCCCAGCATGCAGCCTGGCCCCGGCAGCGGCTCCCGAAATGCTTGCTGGCCGCGGAATGGACGCCCTCTGCGCGGCCACCCCGGGCAGTCGGGGGTGTGTGAGCCCTCGAGCCCAGCCAGGCCGAGCTATATTTAGACACCAGGGCCAGGGCAAGCTTCTGGGGCCGAGGAGGTGGCGGGGCCCAGAGTGAGGCCCCAGGGGGACCTCCTCTTCTAGGGGACAGTCCCTGTGTGAGAGGCCAGAGCCCGTTCCTGCTGCCGGTGGCTCCCACTGCCCTCAAAAAGACCAAGGAAAGATTCTCTTTGAACAAAGGAGGCTCTCTGGCTGATTTTGTGTGTGGCATATGTGTTAAAGCATAAAAAAATAAGTTCTGGGCTGGTGGGTCAGCTCCAAGGGTGGGCTGGCCGGAGGGCAGGGGAGAAAGTGGAGGCTTCCTGGCCGGCTCCTGTCTGCTGCTCCGCACGGCCTCCCTCCCCGCCACAGCTCAGGCGGGCGCCATGCCAGGCCAGGCCAGGGCGCGGCCACCCGGCGGGCGAGGAGGGGCTGCCCTGGCCCCGGCTGCTCGCTCCCTGGCTCTCGGGGCGGGCTGGAGGCAGGGTGGATGTTCGCAATAATTACCCAGCTGCAGCTTCCCCAGAGCTGCCGCCATAGCAACGGTGCGGGTGCCCCAGCCGGCCAAGTGGCAGGAGGGGGCTGTAGGCGCTGTAGGCAGGTGGGGAGGGGTGGCACGAGCCCCAGGCACAGCCCCACTGGCTCCCTTTGTTGGCTCCCTCACCAGCCCACCCCTCCCCAGGGGCCAGGGGAGGGGGGCTTTGGGCACAGGGAGGTTGGCACGGCCCAGGGGAGCCTCTGGCAGATGCCCCATTCCTACTGCCAGGGCCCGTGGGACAAGGGGGAGCAGGTGTCAGGAGGGCTGGGGAGCCCCAGGGTCCCTGTGGCTCAGGGCTCAACTTGGGGCATGCGGGTGCCCCCACCCCAGGCTGCTGGCCACATGCCCCGAGACCCCTGGGTCTAATCGCCCACAGTGTTGTCTTCCTTCTCCAGAGCAGAGTGTGCGGTCACCGGGCACTCCCCGGGAAGGCCGCTCACGCCTCCACTCGCCCTCCCTTGCTGGGATCCTCTGGGGCAGGCACAGAGCAGCCTGGGGCAGGACTGGCTGTGGGTGGGGGTTTACCTGTGGGGGAGGCCTTGGGGACCCCCCTAATCCTGCCCTCATGTCACACGTTTCCCCAACTCTATTGTAGGAATCCCTGTCGGCCTCCCTCCTGTGGACGTTCAATGTGATGAAGGGACTGTGTTTATCTCCATTTTACAGATGGGGAGACTGAGGCCAGAGAGGTGTGTGTCCAGTCTGAGGTCACACAGCTAAAAACTGTGGAGCCTCGACCTAGTTCAGCTTTGTCACCGTAGCCCTCTGGCAGCACAGCCAGTGGTTAGCTGAGAGCGCAGCTCCGTGATCTCTCCCAGGTTCGGTTTTCTCCTCTGTGAAATGGGGTCATAATCGGACCTCTCCTTATGGGGTTGTTGCCAAGACTGAAGAAAACAGTGCACGGAAAGCGCAGCGCCTGGCACGTGGGAAGTGTTAGCTGCTGTTATTGTTGGCATTATTAGTTTTTTATTATTGCTGTCACAACACGAGCAGGCGGACCTAGGTGCTCACCAAGGCCGCTTTTGGCTCTGGCCTCCTCGCGCTCCCAGGCGGGCGCCAGTCGCAATAGGCGCGGGGAGTGGGGAGCTCACAGCCTAGTGCGGAGGTGGGTGCGCATCACCTAATCCCACAGGAGGCTGGGGTGGGGGCTGGCTGAGAGAGAGGAAGGAGACGGAGCTGCAGCGTGGCCGGGGGCAGTGAGAGCCATGTACACAGGTTGGGGAGGGCCTCTCCCGGGCCAGCCTGGAAGCTCCGGAGAGGGACGTTCTAGAAGGGGGGCTCACCCAAGGAGCCCAAGGGAGGCCAGGGTTCTGGAGCACAGCGGGGGACAGAAGGGGACAGGGAGACTGAGGGTGGGGAGGTCGACTAGGGCTGGATTCCTGGAATTTCATGGGCCACCCAGGGGATGTGGGATGTGATTCTAGAAGCTGTGGAAAGCTAGCAAGTGGCTTTAAGTAGAGAAGAAGGTCAATATATATTTGTTAAATGAGTGAGTGAATGAACAAATGATTCAATGAATGAAAGCTGTATTCTGCCTTGGCCAACCACAGAGCCCCTCTCACTCCACCTTTCCCTGCTTCCTCTCTCCCACCCCTTCCCCCATTACCCCCCTCCCCCCCACAGCTGCCTCAGTTTACTCATTTATGGCCGCTGCCCCTGGGAGCCCAAGTCATATGGTGGAAGTTCAATGGGTAAACAGAAAAATTCCAGCTCAGCAATCTGGCTAAATATGGAGGAGTGTTCTGAGGAAGGAGAGCTGACAGTGGGCCCATCAGGGCACTCCCTGAGAGGGGTGTTGAAGGATCAATAGGAGTCCACTAGACTGCTAAGGCAAAGGACACAGCATCTCTCACACAGGCTTAGAGATAGGAAACAGCACAGCATGGTGGGAGATATTTTTTGTTGTTTCATAGGGGCAGCGACAGACAAATAAGGGTAGCTGCATTTATTGAGCCCAGCTTAGTGCTATAGGTGTGAGCTCATTGGAATCACATAATTGAAACCCTGTTCCCTTTGCGACAGAGACCTATTTCACGTTCATGGATGAGGAATTGAGGTTCGGATAAGTTTTTTTTATTTTATATATTTTTTATTAATATGAAAAGGAGGTTATGAGGAGAGGAGCTCAATTTCCTTTCGTTTTTCTTTTAAGACAGAGTCTAACTCTGTTGCCCTGGGTAGAGTGCAATGGCGTCAGCCTAGCTCACTGCAGCTTCAAAATCCTGGGCTCAAGTGATCCCCTGCCTCAGCCTCCTTAGTTGCTGGGACTACAGGTGCACGCCACCATGCCCAGCTAATTTTTCTATTTTTTGTAGAGCAGGGTCTTACTCTTGCTCAGGCTGGTCTTGAACTCCTGACTCCTGAGCTCAAGCAATCCTCCCGCCTCGACCTCCCAGAGTGCCAGGATTACAGGTGTGAGCCACTGCGCCCAGCTGAGGTTCAGATAAGTTAAGTAACTTGCTCAAGGTCACACAGCAACCACAGAGCTCTGCTCTCAACAACCCAGGGCGTGGGAAGGGGTGAGGAGGAGAGAGAGGCAGAGCTGGACCATGAAGGGTCCTTAAGGCCAAACTAGGGTGTCAGGACCCAGTCCTGGGACCACTGGAGAGCCACAGTAGGGTTTCGAGTGAGAGAAGGAGGAGGTCATGGCTGTGTTTGAGAGAGAAGCGGACAGCATGGCTGAGACCAGCTTGGAAGCTACTCGGATATTCCAGGTGGGGGCTGCTGAGGGCTGACCCCAAGGGGCAGGTGCTTGGGGAAGGAGAAGAAGGGGTGCCTTTAAAGGGAGGCAGAGAGGCAGAGGTGAGGCCAGGGGAGCAAGAGAGGCCACTGGGTGGAGGTGTAGATCAGGATTAGAGTTCAAATCCGATGACTCTAACAGAAGTTGATGCTCTTTCCTGCCTCCCAGATGGTCGTTATTTCACTGATATGTTAAAGACTTCACATTTTCTCCCTTGTGAGATTACAGGCATTTTTTCTTTTTTTTAAAAGGATAGGTGGGACAGGGCAGTTCTTAACCCAAAATGACACTGACTGATGGTGGCATCTCAGGCACAGAGCCACCACTATGGGCTTTCCCCAGAGTCTCCAAGGCCCCCAGCAAGCCAAGGGCAGGAGGCATCGCTCTTGAGGGCGGCAACCCTGGAGTGTGCGTGCAGCGACTGGCATTTGCGAGGGGTTCCAGGCAGGGGTCAGGCTGCCCTGGGTCCCTTCCAGAAGCTGCTGGGGCTGCAGAAATTGGAGAAGCTTCTGGAAGTCTGGCAGCAGCATTCCTAACCTCTCTCAGCTTCTCAAGGCTGGGCTAATGAACTGAGGCCCCCTGCTTGCCCACTGCTCTGGGAATATTGTCACCAGCAGGCCAGGCCTGTGGTGGCTCGAGCTGCAGGTGCTTTGTCACCTGAGCTGGGGTCACGGCCACTCCACTGGAAGGAGGGAGCCAGGCTCACACCACAGCCTGCCTGCCAGCCCACTGCCTTCCTAGCACTGCAGGACCGTGGCCCGGGGCCTTTTTTGGGGCAGACCTGGGGTGAGTGCGCTGCTTTGTCTAACCCCACCCCCGCCCAGGCCCCTTCCAGGCATCTGGTGCCAGCGGGAACTGGGATTTGGTAGAAGGTCTGGAATGCAGCAGTCCCAGGTTTAAATCCTGGCTTTGCTACTTAACACGCAGGTGACCTTGGTAAGTCACCATTTTCTCTGAGCCTCAGTTTCCTCGCCCATCAATGGGGATTGGTATAAGGCAGAATGAGGTGGTGACTGCCGAGGCCAGCCCGGCCCTGTGCGGAGTAGACAGGAAGCGTGAGCTCCTCCCCCCCCTCCCCCCGCCAGTGTGACTGGGAGAGGAGCAGGACCAAAACCAAAGCAAAGCGAAATGCTGGGAGCCTGACGGGTCCGAACCATTGCTTGTGAGAGGCCCTGCTCGAGCCGGATGTGCTGTCAGCTTGGCGTCCAGATGGGCACCCCAGAGCAGGGCACGCCTGGCCAGCCGCGGTGCACAGATGGCGAAAGCACAGGAGGCCGAAGCCAGGTCTCCGGAGCCAGAGCCGGGACTGCTAGGACAGGCAGTGGCAGTGGCAGGGGCTCCCTCGGCCTCCAGGCCTCGCTTCCTCCTGGGGGTCCTCAGCTGCCCGGGTCAGGCCCTACCAGCGGCAGGTGCACTGCCGAGCTTGGCACCAAGCACTGCCACATTGCCAGCCCTCGGGAGCCCTTCTCCATCCCTGACTTTGTCCCCCTGTGACAGGCCCCAGGAGCAGACGCAATTGAGCTCCATGATTGGAAGGTGGCAGAGCCGGGACATGAACCCCAGCCTCTGTCTGCATGGCCAGGTCCTCTCCAGCATACCCCAAGGCCCTCGCAGGATGGGACATCCCTTTTGACCTCACCACTCTGAGATTTTCTTCCCCCAGAATCTTTCGCAAGGCAGCCCAGGAGGCTTAGGCCAGCGCCGTCCCTACCCCACAAACGGTATGGAGGCAGCTTCCTTCATTGCAAACCTCATTTGGAGCATGTCGCGCCTCTGCTCAGAGCCTCCACAGCCTCCGTCGTCCTGGAGGAGCCCAGCACCCACGGGGCGTGGCCGGCTGGGCTGCCTCGCTCCCGCTGCTCAGACCCTCCAAGCGTGATCCCACCTCATGCCTTTGCACCTGCTGTTCCCTCTGCCTGCAGTGCCCTTCCCGCACTTCTTCAAGTCTCTGCTCTAACATCTAAAGGCGCCTCCCCCTCGCTTGTTTTTCTCCTACTTTGCTTTGTCATCTTGGCTCTCATATGGCACCTATTTCAGTTCCTACCTTGATAGCTTGCCTCCCCACGCCCCTGCCCCGACAGTGCGAGCGCTGTGGAGGTGGGGGCTTTCTCTCCTTCAAAACGGGATGGGGCGGGGGAGGGGGTGGGTACATACAAACATAATGAGTGCGATGCGCACCACCTGGGGGATGGACACGCTTGAAGCTCTGACTCGAGGGAGAGAGGGGACAAGGGAAATATACGTAACCTTAACATTTGTACCCCCATAATATGCTGAAAAAAAAAAAGACTGGATCCCGGGGCTTAGCACAGTGCCTGGCACAGAGGAGGCACTTGATACATTTGTTGAGTGAATGAATGATCGAATGAACACGTGAATGAATTCATCACTCAGCAAACATCTGTGAGCACCTACTGCGATCAAGATCTTGCTGTCAGTACAGGGCTCAGGGGACCAAATCCCTCATCCCTGCACCTCCAGGAGGACATGGCTGGGCGGATCATCCAAAACCACAGAGCAGAGATCAGAAGGGAGACAGTGAGGAGCCTGGCGGGCCTCATCCAAGCCCACCCCCCATTTCCTAGCTGTGTGGTCTGGGGCTCAGCACCTGCCCTTTCTGAGCTCCAGGGTCCTCATCTGTAAAATGGGGCTAAAAATACCGACCAAGCCACCTCCGCCTCCTCCCAACCTGGGCATATCTACAATCTATTATCCATGCAGTAGCCAGAGGGGCCTTTCTTTTTCATTTTTTTCTTTCTTCTTCTCTTTTCTTTTGGCATCCAAAAAATATTTATTTATTTTTTTGACTAGGTAACAAATTTGCATGGTTCAAAATTCAAACGGTGTTAGGAAAAAATGCAAAGAGAAGAAAGTATCCGTCCCACCCAGTCCCAGCCAGCCTGGCCTGCTCCTCGGAGGCATGCGTTTCCTCCTAGTCTCATCTGTCACGCCAGAGATAATTTCATGCATATACAAGTGCATACCTTTATCTCCTTTTTTTAAAAAGCAGGCAGGAGCACACCATGCATGTTGTTCTGCCCCGTGCTTTTTTTTCACTTGACAATGTAATCTGGAGAATTTTCAGGGGGTCTTTTAAAAACATACAACAAAACCTATCTCTCCCTGGCAAACCAGCCCTCTGCTGGATCCTCACCATTCTCAGCATAAAATTAAAACATCTATAGAGTTTCATCCATCTGGCCACTGCTGTCATCTCTGACCCCACCTGCCACCTCTATCCCACTGGCTCACTCCGCTCCAGCCACACGGGCCTCTCACTGTTCCTCCAGTACTGCAGGTCTCACCCCAGGGCCTTTGCACATGCTGCCCCAGAAATCCTCTTAGCCACTCCCCACCCATACCTCCCATTTTCAGGGCTCTATTCAACTATCACCTGCCCAGAGAGGTTTTCCCTGATTTAGTCCTAACTAAAAGATCTATCCTCCCACTTGCCCCTTTATTTGCTTTTATTTTTCTTGATAGTGCTGATTACTGTTTGTGGTAGGACGTATTTGTTCATCGTCTGGTAGCCCACCAGACTGAGCTCTATGAAATGAGCCTTTGGTCTGTTTTTGTCGCACTCCATCCCAGCACCTGGTTTTTTTTGTTGTTGTTATTTTGTTTTATTTTATTTTATTTTATTTTATTTTATTTTGATACAGAGTCTGGCTCTGTCGCCCTGGCTAGAATGCCGTGGTGTCATCATAGCTCACTGCAGCCTCCAATTCCTGGGCTCAAGGGATCCTCCTGCCTCAGCCTCCCAAGTAGCTGGGACTATAGGCACGTGCCTCCACGCCTGGCTATGCACCTGGATTTTAACAAGTATCCCACAAATACTCATTGTCCGAGCGAATAAATGGATGCTCATTTCACAGATGAGGAAACTGAAGCACAGAGAAGGGCAATCCCTTGCCCAAAGTGGGGGTGGCGTCACCAGAATTCAACCACCCTAACCTGGGCTCTCATCGCAGCCCCATCCTCCGTTTCCCAGCTGTGTGGTCTGGGGCTGGTCTCTTGCCCTCTCTGAGCCTTGCAATCCTCACCTCCCATCCTGGAGACGGTGAGGAAGATGAGATGGGTGTCCGTGGTGCTTCCCTGCTCTCCTGGGGAGCCAAGCTTGACCCACACGCCACAGTGGACTATGTGTCCCTGTCCTCTGCCTTCCACCGGGAGCCCCGCCCAGGCTGGCCCATTAATGGCCGTCTAATGCAATGAGAAGGTTCCTGGCCATTAACAATATTTTTAAACAATGATCCCAAGGAAATATTTTTTAAATCCCAAGTCATGGTGGGGAACAGCTCTGAATTATTAACCACCCGGCAGTCCTGCTATATTTCTTGACAGAGTTTATTCCAACATGTACGATTTTCCTCCTGGTAATTTATGAAAAGCACACTCTCTTCTTCAGGAAATCGCACACCCTTCTCCTGAGCGCCCCTCCCCAGCTGGAATGTTTACTGGGTAAACTCAGCAAACTTTTATCTTTAAAGAGCGTCTGCTCCGGTGCCCGATATTGGAGGACATTTCCCAGGGACACGCTGCAGCCCTGTTGTCCAAAATGCCCAGCCTGGGGCTTTTTAGGAATTCAACAGAAGCTTGTCAATGAAGATGAATTAGTCATTGGAAGATTCTCACTTGCACCCCCTCCCCCCAGCAATCTCCCCGCACTGTGATGCCCGGTGGGGACATCACATACCTGCTTCAGATCCTGGTGGTCCTGGGTTCGAGCCCCAGTGGAATGCTTGTTTCCGGGGACCCAGGTACCCTGGCCTCTGCATTGCCCACCTTGTCCTAGGCCAAGGCTTGTTGGGGACACAGGCAGAGTTAATGTACCTGGATTTAGAGGCCCTAAGGTTCAGTCTTGTCATCGTCACGGACTTAGCTGAGTGACCATGGGTAAGTCGCCGAACCCTTCTGATCCAATTTTTTTTTCCTATCCAGTTTTCTCATCCATGACAGGCGTGACAATCTGAATTCAGGGGGATTCAGGCATCCACTCAGCACACAGAGAGCGCCCTGTGCCGGGCAGGGAACAGACCAGGGCGCCACGCAACTCATCCCAGGCCAGGAGTCAGACCCGCAAGCACGCCAGGGAGAAGGAAATGTCAGCTGCTGGTGACAGCTATGGGGGAATAGAGCTGGGGGCGGGGGAGGTGCTGGGGGCTATTTTGAGTAGAGGGTCCAGGACACAGGGCTCCATGGCCCCCTCCCTGCACCCTGGGAGGAGTTTGCCCCTCAGGGGAGCTTTGGCAGTGCCTGGAGGGTTTTGGTTGTCATGACTGGGGGTGGGGGCTACTGGCATCTCGTGGGTGGAGGCCAGGGGTGCTGCTAAATGTCCTACTGTGCACAGGACGGCTGCACAACAGAGACACGTCGGCGCCACGTGTCACTCGTGCCAGGCTGAGAAGCCCTGTGGTGGTGCCTGTGAGCTGTTGCTGTTCCAAGGCCTTTGGCTTTCACTCTGAGGGACTCGAAGCCATGGGAGGGTGTTTTTGTTTTTGTGTTTTTTGGTTTTTTTTGAGACAGTTTTTTTTGTTGCCCGGGCTAGAGTGCCGTGGTGTCAGCCTAGCTCACAGCAACCTCCAACTCCTGGGCTCATGCAATCCTCCTGCCTCAGCCTCCCGAGTAGCTGGGACTACAGGTGCCACCACACCCAGCTAATATTTTTTTCTATTTTTAGTAGAGACAGGGTCTCACTCTTGCTCAGGGCTCAGGCTGGTCTCGAACTCCTGACCTCAAGCAGTCCTTCCACCTCGGCCTCCCAGAGTGCTAGGATTACAGGCGTGAGCCACCGCGCCTGGCACATGGGGGAGGGTTTTAAGTAGAAGAAGGACATGACCTGTTTTAAAAGACCCCCTGTGGCTGCTGAGTGGGAAATAGGCTGTGTCGGGGAGCAGGGTGGCAGATGTCTCCTCACACACCTGTGTGAGGTCCACTCAGCCACTCACCAACCCATATTCAGTACTTCGAGTGGCTCTAGGTGCTAGGCACACGGCCATGAGCAAGACAGGCCAGGGCTGCCCTCGCTGAGCAGCGGAGACAAGCAGACAAAGCCTTGCTCTGCCCTAAGCCCTCGAAAGCCTCCTCCCATCATCCTTGGGACCAGCCCCAGAGTCCATGGGCTCTGCCCAATCCCTCATGTGTCCTTTGGACATGCCAGGTGTGTGCCAGCCCCGGGTGGGGCGGGTCGTTGTAATGCACTGTCCTCTGCCCAGACACCCACATAGCCCCCTACCCCCTGCCTTCACGATTCTTCTCAAATGTCACCTCCTTACTGGGACTCCTCTACCCCTACCCACTTATCAAAACATCCTTCCCCTCTGGCTCTCACTCTACTTCCATTCATCCACCCCTTACCCTCCCACCCACCTGGACTTCCATCTCTTCATTCATTCAGCAGATGCTCCATGAGCCCAACTGCGCCAGACCCTGTGCTGGGTGCCGGGGACCAATGGGGAGTGAGTCAGAGCCCGAGACCATGCAGGTCTGTGCACTGGGGGACAGATGTTATTAGTCACATAAGCACATGCCTGCAGCCGCAGGAAGAGCTATAAAATAAAGGTCTAAGTGCCATGTGAGCACGTGACGAGGTGCCCTGTCCAGGATGGGGTCAAGACGGGCTCCCTTGAGGAAGTGGCTGCCAAGCTGAGATCTGCAGGGAGGGAAGTGGGTGCGGTGGGGGTGTGTCAGCTCTGGGCGGCGGACGGTGGACGGGTGGTGGAAGAGTGTTCCCAGCCTGTGAGGTGGGCGGGAGCTGGTGTGTGTGGGGAACAGCACGGAGACCAGTTAGTGGCGGAGCACAGTGAGGTCCGGGCTGGGCAGGCGGGGGAGAAGGGTCCACAGCAGAGGCGCGAGGCCTGTGATGAGCGTAGGAGCCCCGGGAGGGCCGGGCAGGTTTGAGGCAGTGGGACTAATTCACATCCTAACTCCTTCTACTGCCCTCAGAGAGTGACCTGAAGTAGGGTGGGGGAGGCGGCAGGGAGCCCAGCGAGATGGTGCTGCGGTGTCCAGGCTAGAGAGGGCGGTGGCCTAGCTGGGAGGGAGCGGAGGAGATGGAGAGAGAATTGGGGGTAAAACAGATGGGCCCTGGAAGGACAGTGGATATGAGGGCTGAGAGCAGGGAGGAGTCAAGGACTCATTCACCCACTAAGTCGCCCTTTCCCAAGTGGAGCCAGACAAGACTTGTGCTGGGCACTGAGGAGTCCACCAGCCCAGGAGTCCTTCTCTCCATCCATCCATCCATCCTCTCATCCATCCCTCCATTCTCCCAACCATCCCTCCATCCTCCCATCTATCCATCCATCCTCCCATTCCTCCATCCTCCCATCCACCCTCCATCCATCCATCCATCCATCCGCCCATCCTCCCATCCTCCCACCTATCCTCCCATCCTCCTATTCATCCATCCATCCACCTATCCTCCTATCCATCCATCCTCCCATCTATCCATCTGTCCATCCATCCTCCCATCCATCTATCCATCCTCCCATCCATCCACTCATCTTTCTATTCTGTGTTCCTCACTACCTACCATGTATTAGACCGAGTATTGAGACCCAGGGACCAGAAGGCCCAGGGTTCAGCCAGCTGTCACTGGGAATCAGGAAGTCTGGTTTTATTTAGTTGATCTCAGCAAGGCTGAAAAAGGCCTTAGAGGTCACAGAGGCCAGATGCCATTGTTCCAGGGACACTGAGGCCTGGGGAAGCTCAGGGCCCCATCTGAGATCACATGGCCAGGCAGCAGCAGGATTGGGCTTGGAACCAGAGGACCCCCATGCCTCCCACCACAGCCCTTTCTGCATGTGTCTTAGAAGCCCTGCCTGGGACCTGTAGATCCCCAAGGAGGCCTTGCAGCTGGGAGGGGAGCAGCCTTCCTGGGCCCATAGGCCCCTCCTTGCAGACTGTCTTGTCCCACCCTCCACCCCCCACCCCAAGGGCTGCAGGGGGTGCCTAGCTGGGAAAATGCTTCTGTGCTGCTCCAAGGGCCCCTGGGATGCTGATTCATGGCTCACAGGAGCTGCCTGTTAAATATGCGGAGCTTGGCTCTAGCCTGTGCCTGTCTCTTTAAGGAGGCCTTGGGCCTCCCTGCCCAGCCAACGCTCCCTAAGGAACAGGAACTGGGCAGGCCTGGTGGCTCCTCTGGCATGGGCCTATTGACTCTGACCTGTTAAGGCAGCCTGATGTGGGGCCCACAGGTCCCTGGGTGGGGCAAGGAGGACCCAGGGCTCAGAGGGGCCCTCCCTGATCCAAGATCCCACTCCTGGGAAGGGAGGGAAACTGGATCCCAGACCAGGCAGCTGCACTCTGAAGCTTGGGTTTGTGGCACCGAGGAAGTGCCAAGCTAGGGTGACCAACCGCCCTGTTTTCCTGGGACTGAGGGGTATAAACAGTGATGGTTCCAGACAAACCAGGACAAGCTGGTCACTCTGTGGTGAGCATTCCATCAAAGCCAAAGCCATCCCCATGCCCGGGCAGGCAGCCTTCTCTGCTGAGCAAGCTCTGTGGGGTGCAGAATTCCAAGGCTCCAGGGGCCGCCCCACCTGGCACATGGCTGTGTGCCCGTGGGCAGGGCCCCTCGTCTCTCTGAGCTTCCATTTCCTCTGCTGTAAGGTGCAGGTGTGGCTGCTGCCCTGCCCTCCTCAGGCCAGTGGGAGAGTGCAGGGAGGTAATGGTTGCCAGAGTGAGTGACTTTAATCCTTCACTTGAATATCTGTGCACTGAGGTGAGATGTCCCCTGGGCGCCTGGACTGCCCAATGCAGGGAAGGGGGTCCACGGATTCACCCAGCATAGGGCCCGGCACATGTGAGGTGCGCAGTGCGTACTGAATGAATGAATGCACCCACGCGTGAGTGGGAAGTTAAACGTGTGTCTGTGCCTGCTCTGTGCACAGAGTTGGGGAAATAGAAGAACCAGACTATCTGGGCCCTCAAGGAGGTCATCCTTAGGGGGAGGTAGACAGAAAAGGAGTCGGTGCCCAGACTGGCTCTGTTTGGAGCATCTGGGCCGTGCTACTCACCAGCCAGAGGAACTTGGGAAGATCTCTTTACTGCTCCATGCCACGACAATTTCCCTCTGAAAACAGCATTAAAAATGGCACCTTCCTCATAGGTCGTTGAAGGAATAAGCTAATGTGCATAGAGCTAGGAGTCTGGAACTATGTAAGTTATTATTATTACAATTGTTATGTGAGGGAGGCAGATGGGAGGAGAGAAGAGAAGTTGCCAGGAGGAGGGGGCAGTGGCACCGGGAAGAGCCAGGAGCCTGTAAGGGTGACCTTGGGGAGGGTGCCCAGCCTCTGCTCACAGGCGCTTGCAGAGGGAGTTGGAAGCCAGCCTGCGAGCCTGCATGGAGCCTTTAGGAAGCCGAGCCCCTGCCTTGGGTGGGGAGGGCAACCCGCCTTGGTGCAGGCTCCTCTGCCTGCCCCCAGCTTGGCTGGGCAAGGGTGGATCCAAGCACAAATCGTGCGATTGGCCGCTGTGCCAAGCAACCTGCAGCCCTTCTGTGGGCCCACACTATAAATCCACGGCAGCCTGAAGTTCACCAGCTGCCTGCCGAGCAAGGCTGGGGCAACCATTTCCTGTCCCAGAGCCACCTCTGCCCCTGGCCCTATCCCACGCGGGCCTCCTGCAGCTCTCCCAGGGAGGCCCTCTTATCCTCCACGAGCAGATGAGGAAGCCGAAGCTCACCCCCCAAGCAGGCAGAACAGAGAGGGCAGGGCGTAGGTGGTCAGTCTCTGCCTGCTGCCTCCCGGGCCAGACACGGATGACAGGGCTTCTCCCTCAGGGGAGGACACAGAAGCACTGGGGCACTATCAGAGCCCACCACCCGTGCCAGCAGGCTCGCTGCCCGCGGGCCCTGGTGCCCAGGGCTGCCAGTGTCTGGCCCGCTCCTCCGGGATTCCCAGGGGCTCTGTGGCCAGGCCCGTTCATTACGCAAAGGCCAAGGTGGCTCCAGCTGACTCCTCCACCGGCCCAGGAGCCCAGGCCTGGGTACAGGGCTCCTCAGTGACCCAGCCAGGCTGGGGTCCTGCAGCCTGCCACTGCGCCGGGTGGGCAAGGGTCCTGAGCCACTTCCAGGCACCCGCTCACTCGCTCAGCGGCATTTGCCATAATTACCCAGCCATCCTCTTCAAGTGTATGGCAACCATAGCAACAGACAGATGTTCTGTCCCAGCCACGGTCCACAGCAAGCCAGGAGCCAAGCACAAAATTTAACCCCTTCGGCTCAAGCAGGCAAGGGCAAGACTGGACTGTGGGCCTAGAGGCCCTCGGCCAGGTGCCTAGCCTTGCTGGGCTCTGCCAGATGGGACTAAGTGAGCCCTGAGGACCCACACGTCTCTGATCCTCACGCTGCGTCTCTGTCTCCTTCCACCTTTCCTACCCACTTCTTTCTCCCCAGAGCCAAAAATGAGTGGTTAGAGGAAGAGGTCATAGCTGAAAGGCTGGGGCAGGGCTGGCTGAGCCCTGAGTGCTAGTTATGGTGCAGGCTGCAGAGCACTGGATGCAGAGTCAAGTGAACTGAGCTGGGTTCCTGCACTGGTTCTGCCTCTGGTTTGCTGTGTGACCTTGGGCAAATGACTTACCCTCTCTGAACCTCGATTGCTGCCTCTGTACAATGAAGGGGGTAGACATGTATGCTCTCATTCCACCAATCTTTACTGATCATCTACTGAGTTCTAGGCCTGGGGAAGGCTCTAGAGAACACAATCCATGGGGAGCTGACACCCCAACAAGGGGATAAGAGCATTGGCAATAGATAGGTCACAGACGTGGGATGACTGTCATTTCTGTGAAATGCCAGGGAAGACCTAAAAGGGCCCTCTGATGGAGAGTAAGAAGTGGCAGGGGCAGGCCTGCTTTAGACAGGTGGTCAGAGAAGAACTTGGAGGAGGGGACACTGAGCTGGGGCCTGAGGTGGGGCAGAAGTCGGCCACACAGGAGTGGGGAAGAGTCCTAGGCAGAGGGACCAGCCAGGGCAAAAGCCCTGTAGAGGGAAGGAATGAGCTTGGCCGTTTGAGAACAGCAGGGAGTGACCCACAGGCAATGCACAGAGGGACGGCAGGGAGGAAGTTGGAGTCCCAGCTGCAGACAGTCAGTGCCTCCTGGCGCCTGTCCTGGGGAGGTTCTGAGCAGGGGCAACCTGGTCTGATGTCCTTGTGGTCTCTAGGCCCTTGGCTGGGGATGGCCTGGCCAGTTGGTCCCAGCAAACTGGGCCTCCCCTGAACCATGATGGCCCAGCTCCAGGGGGCAGGGACACGGCTCCAGCTGCTCCCCAGCTGGCCCCTGGCTCACTCGCTCGCTCTCTGGGCTTTGCCCTGGAGGCCACTGGGCTGAGCCAATACCTGGAGGCTCCTGACCCAGCAGGGCCCCACCTGGGTTAGCTATTAATAAGCAAGCGTGGGTGAGCCCCAGAGTGTGGTGGGGAGGCCCACTTGGGGAGGGGAGCCCCTAGTCTCTGGCCCCACATCCCAGCAGGCCGGGTTTAGTCCTCCCTCTGCGGCTTCCTTGTTTTCTGGCCTTGGACTTGACTTAGCACTAAGCTTCCTGAGCCTCGGTTTACCCTCCTGGAAAAGGGCTTGGTAAAACTTCTCTCCACTCTGGTCCCCACCCACCCCACCCTCCCCTGGTTCACTCAACTCAGGCCTCACTTGCTGTTTTCCGAACACCCCAAGCTCAGCCCTGTCTAGGGCCCTTTGCAGTTCATATGCCGCTTCCTCCACCCTGGGCATTCTTCCTCCACGCGCTCAGTCCTTCACCTCCGGGGTCTCTGCCCAATGCCACCTCCTCAGAGAGACCCCCCAGACCACCCGTCACTCCAATGTCTCTACCATGCTCGTGTCCTCACGGTACCTACAGATTTCATTCCCTCGTTCAACAAATGTGTCCTCTGTGCCCGGCACTGTCCTGGGTGCTGGGATGGAGCTAGGAACGGAAGAGACGGCCCCTGCCCGCCTGCCCAGCGCACAGGCTCGGGGGTGAGATGGACAAGACAAAGCAAGCAGGGAGGGGGTGGGGAGCTTGGGGGGATATGACAGCGTCAGACTTGATGGTCAGGGAAGCTGCACAGAGACGGTGGCATTTGAGTGGGATCTGAAGAGGCAGAGGCAGAGTTTGGGGTCTGTGGGATCGGTGAGTGGGCAGAAGCCCTGAGGAGGTATATTTTGTCTCTATCCCTAGAATGTGCCTCCGGTAGGCAAGGTCAAGTCGTGTCTTCTTTTCCTTTTTTTGAGATAGGGTCTCACTCTGTCACCCAGGCTGGAATGCAGTGGCCTCATCATAGCTCACTGCAACCTCGAGCTCCTGGGCTCTAGTGATCCTCCCACCTCGGCCTCCTAGAATGCTAGGATTACAGGCATAAGCCATGACGCCCAGCCTTGTGTGTCTTTTTATTGTTCCATTCTTTGTGCCCAGCACATAGTAGGTGCTTAATAAAGTCTGGCGTGGCTGCTGTGGGTTGTTGGAGATTATGCGCTGCCCCAAGAGCTTCTCTCACGGGGCCTGTACAAGGTAGGCCCCAGGGAAGCACAGCCCCTGTGCCCGGAGTCTGCTAGCCGGGGTGTGAGGGCGCCTGCTGGGGAAGTGGGCAGCCGCTGGGGCCTAGGGAGGGGGCGAGGGCTGGCAGGGAGGAAGAGGCAGGGTTGGTGGCAGGGGCCTGGTCTCCAGGGCCCTCCATGGCATGCAGGGACTTAGGACGTTATCCTGAGGGCCACGGGCAACCACTGAAGGGCTGGGGAGGGGATGGCCTGATTGCATCTGGGTTTTTGAAGACCCTTTGGAGTCCACTGCGGAGAATGGAGAGGGTATGGGCGGGGCCCAGGACGGGTGGGAGGCAGAGGGACAGTGAGAAGCCCAGAAAAAGCCCTGGGAGAGCAGGAGGCCTCAAGCAGGCCCTGCAGTGGGGCTGGGCCGGGTGGGTCACACTTATCACAGGCAGAGCTCTGGCACTGCGATCTCACATGGCGTGTCCATCCCGCACTCAGGCCACCGGTGGCTCAGCCCTGATGCAGGCTGGCGCCCGCCCTGTTCTGGGCCCAGGAAGGCAGCGTGAACAGGGGACAGAAACGCCTGCCCTCCTGGGCAGAACCACTGTAAACACGAGAAACACAATGTACGGTGTGAGAGGAGGGAAGGGAGAAAGTGGGAAGTGGCAGGTTAGAACGTGGCGAGGGTGGGGGAGGGCCCCCAGCAAGGAGGCCTCTGCACCAGGCCCTGAGAGAAGTGAGGGGCAGGGCCTGGCGGGGTGGGGGGAACTTCCCAGGGGGCAGGAGCCGGAGCAGGGGGAACCTGGGAGGGGAGAGGCCGTGGGGGTGGGAGGGCCAGGCTGCAAGATCTTTACAAGGCCTGGGCTGCTCTGAGTGACACAGGCGCCGTTGCAGGCCAGGACCCAGCGGACTCTCCTCGGAAGGGTCCCTCTGGCTGCCGTAGGCAGCCGGGGCAGGAGCCTGGGAGAGGGAGGCGGCTGGGGCGGCGATCCAGTGAGAGACGATGGAGGCTGGTCCAGGGGAGGCCCCCGGGAGGGTGAGGAGTGCTGGAAACTGAGGAGTGTTTAGAAGTCAGAGCCCGGGATTTACTGACGGGGCGACGTGGGACGCGAGAGACAGAATCAGAGAGAGACAGAGAGAGAGTCGGAGAGATAGAGATAGGCAGAGACACAGAGACAATCAGAGAGACAGAGACACACAGAGAAAGAGAGAGAGAATCAGAGAGACAGAGACACACAGAGAAAGAGAGAATCAGAGAGAGACAGAGAGAGAGTCGGAGAGATAGAGATAGGCAGAGACACAGAGAGACAGAGGGCCAGAGAGAGAATCAGAGAGACAGAGACACACAGAGAAGAGAGAGAGAGAGAAGCAAAGCGAGAGGCAGAGGCAGAGACGCAGAGAGATAGAAAGAGGGTGCAGGCTGTGAGCGGCGCTGGGTCTGGCAGGGCCACGGAGAGATCAGTGTGCAAATATCGGAGGTCAGACGGGAGCAGGGTGAGCCGGAGGAGCCGGATGCGTGGCTTGGAGCTCAGGGGAGCCGTCCGGGCTGTTGATCCCAGCGTGGAGGTTGCCACAGAGAAACTGTCTTTGAAGCCGGCCAGGGAGGATGGAAAGGAACAGGGGATCAGGGACTGAGCCGGCAGTCCCTCCCCTGAGAGCTGGGGGAGAAGAGGCAGAAAAGGGCTGGGAAGGGGCCACTGGGGCAGTGCGGGGTGGGGGGAGGAAGGTGTGGAAGGAGCAGGGTGCTAGCGCCTTCCAGTGCTGCTGCGGTCCAGGCCGGCGAGGAGGGCTGAGAGGTGGCGCTGGGTTTGGCCAGTGGAGTGGGAATGGGAGTGGGGAACCTGGGGGGATTGAGTTCCAGGGAGAAGTGGGGGAGAGCGACACTGGGACTGCAAGGACAGGCATGTTTCCTGCAGGGGCTGGAGAAAAACGGGACAGTAGAGGAGCGGGTGTGGGCTCAGCTAGAAGACGAGCTAGCAGCTTGAATGTTGTTAGGGTTGAGTGCCAAGAGGAGGGAGAGTTGCTGGAACATCTCAGGGAAGACGAGAGAGCAGGGGTCACGGAATCCTCCCCACCGCCCTAGGCAGTGAACCATGTTACCATCTCCACTTTACGGACGTGGAAACTGTAGCCCAGAGAGGTTGGTTCTCCTGCCAAGGTCACACAGCCCAGCAGTGATGGCAAGTCCCTGCAACTCTGCCATACCCCTCACCGGCCTGCGCTGCTATCCTGTTTGACAGGAAGGTTCAGTTACTATTCTCAGTTCACAGAGCAGGTGAGCGGCCAAGTGAAGAGGTGGCTTTGACAGGCTGCAAGGGGAGAGGCAGTGGGCGGTGTCAGGAGTGACTCCCAGCTCTCAGCACCATCGCTCGGGGTGTCAGGGTCGCCGGGCTGGGAACCGAGAGAGGAGCAGGTTTCAGGTGTGGAGCGCAGTCTGGGATGTGCGTGAGTTTCCCCATCTGCAAAATGAGGCTACTCATGGGGTTGCCCTCGTGGAAATACTGTGAGACTCAAGCGAGCTGAGGTCAATAAAGCCCTTAGAAGAGGGCCCAGCACGCAGCAAATGCCATGTCAGGTGTTTGTTCTCATTATTCTGAGTCTGTCCAGTTGGATGCACAGTGGGACTTCCAGGCAGCAATGTGCACGAGCGGCTGGCTCACGGGTGAGCCTGGCCGGATGAGAAGGACAACCCCGACCCCCTGCAGGTCCCTCCTGGAGGAGCCTCAGCCCCGAGGTTAGTCCCTGGGTTTGAAGGCCTGGCCTTCAAGGGACCCCAGGAGCCCTTAAGAAGCTCCAAGGGTGGGGCTTTTGGGGGATGAGGAGGGTCCCGGGAGAGACGCTTCCCTTCCCAAAGGCTGAGGCCCTGGTCTGTGAGGTGGGCGTTCTCATTCTCACTTTGTAGAGGTGTAGCGACTGTGAGACGTGCTTGGAAGACACATCCCCTCTGCGTGACCAGCAGCTCACTCAAGGTAGACGGCATGAATGAGCCCTGGACTGGACATCAGGAGGGCTAGACACCCCACCTGCTCTGCCTGAATTTGCTGTGTGAACTCGGACAAGTAGCCTAACCTCTCTGGGCTTTATCTGTAAAGCCTGGATGATGTCAGGCCCCCTGCAGCTCGTTGACTCTGTTGTATCCAGAGCTTTCTGACTGGTGGCAAGTCCCCGGCTACACCTGGGAACTTTTTCTGCTTTGAAGACCTACTTCTCGCCAGGGCAGAAGAGGGGCTGCAGAAGGCAGGATGCAGGGTCACCTGGGCCCTGCCCCAGGCACACTCTGAGGCACCTGGAGTGGCATCTTGGATGATCCATGTGTCATTAATCTGGCACAGAGAAGCCGTGAGTCTCATTTCCAAGTGTCCTCATTTTACAGATGAGCAAACTGAGGTTTAGAGGAAATAGGACTCCGCTGCCCTCAGCGCCCTCCCCTTGCCGCAGCCCCAGGCTGCCCCTGAGAAGCTGGCTCTGGGGACACAGACATGGACCCTCAGGGCACCACCAGCCTCTGCCCCCGGTGTGGCCCCTCCCACCTGCCAGGCCCTATCCTGACACTGGGGACACCAAGAGGGCTCAGAGGAAGTCCCGGCCTCCTCTAGTGGGAAAGACATGTGTGAACAGAAACCAAAGAAGTTGAGAGGGAGAGAGAGATTCCTGGGAGGGAGAGATCCACTCTGACCTGGATCTGGGGGGGCTTCCTGGAGGAGGAGCCCCCACAGTAACTGTTACCATCTTTTGAACCACAGCCTTGGGCTTTGGGACATGGTCTCGCCACTTCGTCCCAGTCCCCAGTGAGGCAGATACCACCCTTTTTACGGATGAGAAGACTGAGGATCAGACAGCTAAAGTGACACGACCAGGTCCACATGGTTTGTGAGAGGGGCCTGAGCCCATTCCCAAGACCCCCCACCCCCAGGCGGAGGAGGCAGGGAAAGACCCCCACCCCCCGACGGCCTCACCCAGGAGGCCTGGGTCTTCCTCTGGCCTCGTGTCCCCAGCACCCAGTTTCACTTCCCAAAACACAGACCTATTTTGGATCCTGCTGACTTCCTTTCCCACCATGGCCGTTCGGGCTCCAAGGACCGGGCAACTGTAGAATGGACCTGGTGCCCCAGGCCTTTCCCAATGCCCCTCTTACACCACCCTGCAGCAGGTGGGACTGCTTGGGCCGCCACCGCCACCTCCCTGCCCGGCCTGCCCTGGCCTCACTGGGAGGGGACTGACTGCAGGGGGCCTGGCAGGAGCCACTGCCCTGCCGGCCTCCACCCAGGGCCCCTGCCACACACCAGCCCAGAGGTCCTGCTCCCAGCCCACGCCCAGCCTGAGCCGGACAGAGTGGGAGGCTCGGGCCGGGGTCCAAATCCTTGCCCCACTGTATCCTGGCCTTGCGACCTCGAGCAAAGTGTTTCCTTCCCCGAACCTCAGTTTTTTTCTGTGGCAAGAGATTAAGGTGACCTCTCACCTGGAATTGTTAGGAGAAGCACTCGAGATCCAGTCGAGTTTAATAGCACAGTTACTAAGCGTCTGCTGTGTGCCAGACACTGTTTTTGGCACAGACGACTCAAAGATTCCTGTCCTCAGGAAGCTGAAATAGTAATGTCGTGTGAGCTGAGAATAAACAGTACGGATAAGTCAATTAAATGGCACGTTAGAAAGTGATGCAAATTTTGGAGAAAAGGGAGCCGAGAAAGGGCTGTGTATGTGATGGGAGGGGCTGTGAGGCCAACTTAAATGGAGGTCAGGGGAGGCCTCCAGAGGAGGTGGCATCTGATGACAGGAAGGAGGGGACAGAGCCGGCCCTGCAGACATCTGGGGAAGGGCCTTCCAGGCAGAGGGCACAGCACATGCAAATGCCTGGAGGCGAGAGTGCAAGCGGTCATTTGAGGAACAGCGAGGAAGAGTGTGCTGCAGCAGAGGGAGTGCGGGCGAGAGACTTGGGGACAGAGGCCAGATGGGGTCAGGGAGGCCAGAGCATGCAGACCTCAGGGCCAGGGTCGGGACGATCTTCTGAGAGTGGTAGGGGAGGCTTCAGAGTAGGGGAGGGATGTGACCTGACCTATGTTTCTGCAGTTTCCCCCAGGCTGGAGGCCAGGAAGGAGCAGGGAGAGGATGGTGCAGCCCTTGGGTGGTGGCTTCAACCAGGGGACAGCAACAGTGCGGTGAGAGGTGGTGAGATTCCAGTTGTATTTTGAAGGTGGATTCAAAGGGATTTGCTGATGGATCAGATGTAAGCGGGGTGGGGGTGGGGAGGAGGTTTTGGGCCTGACTTTCCCAGGTTTCCCTACTCCCATCCCACCCACTCTCCCATGGGCCAGTCAGTCCCCAGAAGCCAGAGGGGTCTTTTAAGAACCCAAGCCAGACGACGTCTAGACCTTTCCAATCCAATTGCTCTGGCCCAGGATCCAAACTCCTGGCCTAACCCTGGCCCACCTCCACAGACCCATCTCCCTCTTTAGCCCTCTGCCCTTAGCTTATACTGTGTGGCAGCCTCAGGGCCTTTGCACTTGCTGTGCTGGGTTCTAGTCTGCCCCTCACCCTGGCCCTGGATGTGACTCATCCTTTCTCTGGGCCTCAGTTTCTCCATATGTAAAAGGGTAAGCGTAGAACCCTCAAGCTCTAAAGAGGGTCCTTAAGTTTCCACATGTTGGGGCTTTGGGGTCCATGGAGAAGCTGCTTTTCTCTGTCCTCCCCTTGCCTGGTGAGACCTTGGGCAAGATGCTTCATGCTGTCCACTCTCTTCAGTCTCACCCACCTTCTGGGTCTCTCGCAGGCACTTCCTGCTGGAGGAGGAGAGATGTGGTCCCTGGGCTCACGTCTGTGGAGGAGAGTCAAGATTCAGGCCAGCCTGGGTGGTCCTGGACAAGTCCCTCCTCCGCTCGGAGCCTCAGTGTCCTCACCTCTAGAATGGTGCTCGTGATCGTTGCGCTGTCTGCCGAGCATAAAGTGGGGTGCCTGGGATACTCAGTCATTCAACAAGCACTCACTGGGCACCTGCCAGGGGCTGGGGCCTGGGCCAGGTGCTGCACACAGTGGGGATGAAAGACGCAGCCCTGCCCTCACGGAGCTGGCCCTAGCAGGCAGTAGGCAAATGGTGCGACCGCCCAACAGGGCACACGTAGCGCCTGGACCCCAGGGGAGATGGGGCTGTACCTGCACCGTCCACCACTGCCCAAGTTCTGCTCAGCCTGTGAGGCCCAAGACCTCCCTCCAGGACTGCATTGCTCTGTGCCAACTCATCTCTCCTCGCCCCTTGGTCCCTGAGCCCTTCAGAGCCAAGTGATCCCAAGAGCAGACTTTGGGCGCGAGTTCTGCTTCTGCAAGTCACAACCTGGGGGACTTTGACAAGGTACTTGTCTAGCCCTTGATTTTCACACCTGTAAAATTGGACATAATAGAGCCTGC
Source organism: Cheirogaleus medius (assembly GCA_008086735.1). Lineage (NCBI taxonomy): Eukaryota > Metazoa > Chordata > Mammalia > Primates > Cheirogaleidae > Cheirogaleus > Cheirogaleus medius. Next base: position 31,603,049 of record VBSM01001118.1, on the reverse strand, counting down.
TTCATAGGGTGGTTATGAGGATTCGAGGTTGTAAAGTACCAGGGGGCTCAGGAAACAGGTGCTGTGATTACCGAAGTCCTTCTCATGTTCTCTCCAGCAGACCTGAGAGCACAAAGCAGGGAACTGGCATGTCTTAGCCCCAGTGCCTTGTTACAGTGAGAGGATTTAGTCACTCCCCCCTGTCTCTGGCCAGGTCAGCTCTAGCAAGTTCATGTTTATTAGAAATTGTCTGCAGGCCGAGCGCCTGTAATCCTAGCACTCTGGGAGGCCGAGTGGGAGGATCATTTGAGCTCAGGAGTTCGAGACCAGCCTGAGCAAGAGCGAG
>VBSM01001118.1:31590631-31602624 GCA_008086735.1 Cheirogaleus medius | reverse complement strand
CCCCCCCCCCCCCCGCTGTGCCTCCGTAACATCCTCCCAGCTCTGCCAGCCCTGGGGTCCTGCTTCAACCCTGCCACGTATTAGTTGCATAGCCTTCGTCCAGCCAGTCAGCCCCTTGGGGCCACTTTCCTTGTCTGGCAAGTGGAACTGATGCTACCTGCCCTTCTCCAGCTCTCAGCGGCTGGGAGAGCCCCCATGAGAGCAGGGGCGTGGGTGTGGGCTGCAAACAGGGCTCCCAATGCCCCCAGCCCCCCCTTTGAAGGTAGGGCCTGTCACCAGTTCTGCTCCCAGGAAGGGGATCCTCAGTAGCTCCCACTTTTCCCCAAGGCCAGGTTCACTCTGTGAGGGTACATGGAGGGAGGAGCTTTTGTGAGCTTTTCTGAGCAGAGATGCCCTGTATTGGTCCCAAAGGATGGGAGGTCATCAACTGAGAAACTACACACATGTGACAAGCATGGGGTGTTAGTATCACAAAGGAGGGGTGCGGGACTCCATGAGAGTGAGTCGTGGAGGAGGAACCTGGGGGTGTTCAGAACATGATGACTGAGCTGAGAGCTGTAAGGATGAGTCGGAGTTAGGTGAATTTGTGGCAAGAGAGGAAGGGCTTGTGCAAAGGCACTGGGATGGCAGAGAGCTGGAAAATTCAAGGAAGTGAAGGAAGGTCAGTGTATCTTTAACCTCCAGTGCTGGCCAGGGAGGTGAGCAGGGGTCACACCTCACTGGGTCAGTCATGGGTTTCACAGTACCAAGAGAGAAGGATCTCAGAAACCACCCGAACTGCTCACGGCACAGATGGGGAAGCCAAGACTTAGTTGGGCAATGGACATGGCCGAGTTCAGAGAAAGTCAGGGGCAGACCCAGGGTTAAAACATAAGCTTCCTAACTTGTGCCCAGGCCTCGCTCTGCATCCGATGAGTGACCAGAGAGAAGGGGAAGAAACCAAACATAACTTATCAACTGCTCTGTGACCCAGAGTTCTGTGTGATGTGTGCACAAGCTTATACACTCACAAGCATATACACGCATAAGCATGTACACGCACAAGCATGTACACTCACGAGGATGTACATGCACGAGCATGTACACGCACGAGCATGTACATGCACAAGCACATACACTCACAAGCACGTACATGTACAAGCATATACACACACAAGGATATACACTCACAAGCACGTACAGGCACAAGCACGTACATACACAAGGATATACACTCACAAGCACGTACAGGCACAAGCACGTACATACACAAGGATATACACTCACAAGCACATACACTCACAAGCACGTACACGCACAAGCATATACACACACAAGGATATATACTCACAAGCATGTACACACACAAGCACGTACACTCACAAGCACGTACACACATAAGCACATACACTCACAAGCACGTACACGCACAAGCATATACACGCAGAAGGTTATACACTCACAAACATGTACATGCACAAGCATATACACTCACAAGTATATACACTCACAAGCACGTACACTCACAAGCACATACACGCACAAGCATATACACGCACAAGGATATACACTCACAAGCACATACACTCACAAGCATGTACACACGCAAGCACGTACACTCACAAGCACATACACTCACAAGCACGTACATGCACAAGCATATACACGCACAAGGATATACACTCACAAACATGTACATGCACAAGCATATACACTCACAAGCATGTACACACACAAGCACGTACACACACAAGCATATACACACACAAGCTTATACACACATGCACACACTTTACCACTGGATCTCTGGGCCTAAGACGGAGGCCTTGGGCCTAGGAATCCTCTCCAAAAACAGAAGAAAAGGAACCTAGGAAGATTACTTGATACACCCCCTACCACTGACCTCAAGGCCTCACCCCACTGTCTCGTTTGAAAGGCTCTGTGGCAATAGGAATTACAGTCCCCATTCTGTGGGTGAGCAAACCCAAAGGGAAACTGATGCCCTGACCAGAAGTCCCACAGCAATCATCAGTCACAGCTGCCTCGACTCCTAGCGCGGTGCTCTTGCCTGTGCTGTGCGCAGCCCAGGTTTTAGCCGTCTGGCAGGGCAGAAGTCTTTCCTGCTGTCTAACTGAAACCTCTCTTGCTTTTGTATGTCAGCTTCCCCTTGTTTGGGTGGCTGAAGATGTGGAGACGCGCTGTAATCCACCTCGTGGTCCCTGACTGTCATCTTGGAGGGCACTGACTGAGGGTAGCAGACTCAAGGACACTTCCCTGCTCCCAACACCACCAATCCGAACCCAGGGTGTAGGTTTGCTGGGGTGGGGTGGGGAAGGTGGCAAGCCATTTGCCAGGGGGCTTTTCCTCTAAGAGAAGGTTCTGGGAAACCTCTAGAAAGAATTCCCCAGGGAAGAAGTCCTTCTGGATCACCCCAAGGACACACAGTCTCCCCAGGACACAGCTGCCCAGGGCTGAGCTCGTGGCCAGCGGCAGATCCACCCCCTGGCCAGAGGCAGCCTTGCATTTCCTCCACACACATGCCTGTTCGACTTGCTTGTCAGAAACCACTCAACAAAATCCAATTTCTACAGCCAATATGAAAACGGGGGGGAAATTCCTCTAAACAAAAAATGCCTCTTTTCAAATCAGGGAGGAGGAAGGCCCAACATCTGGGCCTCCAGAGGCTCAGCCCGCACAGCCAAACCCTGGGAGGGGAATTGAGTCCACCTGGCATTTAATTGGCGTCCTTCTCCGGGAAGGCCCGCGGCGCTCCAAAGATGTCAGGGCTCGGCGTGCCCAGGGTGTCCTGAGAGGTGCTGGCGGTGACTCGTGGAGGGCCTACTGTGCGCTGGGCACTGTGCTCAGTGCTTTTACGTGGACTACTTCACTCGAACCTGACAGCGACCCCCCGAGGGAGGTGCTTTTACTGTCGACACCTTACAGATGGGGATGCTGAAACTCAGAGAGGTTGGGTCACTCAGCCAGGGTCACACAGCTGGTGAGAGTAGGCCCAAGACTCAAATGCAGGCAGTCTGGCTCCAGAGCCCTTACTCTTAACATTTTGCTGCAGAGGTGACGTGGGCCCGCACAGGGCCTGAGGCAGTGGGCCGCAGAGGAGAGAGCACTGCGGAGGGAACAGGAGGCTGGCTCTCAGGCCCTGATCTGCTGTCAAGTGCCTGGATGAGTCCTCTCTGGGCCTCAGTTTCCCCATTCCTGAAGCAGACCAGTTGAGGAAGATGGTCTCAAGCTGGTACCCAGGCCAGCTTTGGCATCTCTCCCTTCCTGGGAGGTGTGCAGTGCCCATTAGCACATCAAAGGCTCTGAGGAGTCCTGAAGTAAAGGAAACCCAGGAAGTGGTCAACTGCAAGAGTTGACCAGCAAAAATCCTTACCTAATGGTTCACCGCCTTCATGAATACGCCCTTGGATTGAGAGCCCTGTCAGAAAGTCAGATGATGACTATTCATAGGCCCTCTGGGAGATAAGAAATGAACAAGACATGACCAATTCTTTGAGGAGCCCCTCATCTGGGGAGAAGATAGCCAAGTAGAAGATGATAACCCATCGCGTTGTCATTGCTCTGAAGGAGACCTTGAGGTGCCAAGAGGAAAGAGACATCTCACTCTGCCTGAGTGTCAAGAGAAGCATGGCAGACAGACTGACAATGAAACAGGGTCTTGAAGGATGAGTAGGAGTTTTCCTGGAAGAGAACAGGTGGGGAAGGGCAGTCCCAGTGAATGAGGGGAACAGCATATACAGACACAGTCCCCAATTTACAATGGTTCGACTTACGATTTTTCAGCTTTCCTACAGTGTCAAAGTGATCCACATTCAGTGTACTCCTGGGCTGCAAAGGGGTTATGTCTGGATAAAGTGGAGGGGCATCTGCACAAATCATGGTTTTGTTGTTCAGGGGAATGGAAAGTTTGGTGTGGCTGGCACAGAAAGAAATAGGCTGGAACAGGTCAGTGTAAGGCCTTGAATGCCAAGGAAAGGATTTTGAACTTTACTGTGGTGTCTCTAAGGGGAAAACCTGGAGGCCAAGAGGCCAGGGAGAAGGCTGGTACAGCCATCCGGGGCCAGACCTGCAGAGGCCTGAACTGTATTGAACAGGTGATCCATCTGCCAGGGCTCTTTAGGTTGCAAGAAATCCAGCACCAAGAGACCTAAGTGAAAATGAAGAGGGCTTTTAGGCATGGATGAATCCAGGAGCTCAAAGGATGTTGTCAGAAATCTGGCCACAGTGACAGTGGTCAAGGAGGAGGGATGTCTGAGGCTGAGGCATGTAACTGAGAGCTGGTGTAGTCAGGGCAGGCTTCATGGAGGAAATGGCCCGGAAGTGAGCCCTGAGCAGTGGGTAGGACCTGGGTAGATAGAGTGGGTACTGCAGGAGGAGGGACCGAGAGAACAGGTGTGGAGGCAAGAATGAGCCGATGTGTTCTGGTGCCAGCAGCGTGCCAGGCTCAGGGGCTGATGATAGAGTCTGGAGGGACATGAGGTTGGAACTGGATTTCAGAAGTTCTTGAGTGCCCCGCCCCCTCTGGCCTGACTGGCTGGCCTCTTAGGATATATAGGTCAGGGAGAAACAGTGGCTTCATTGCTCAACCACCTCCCATGGCTCCCCATGGCCCACCCAGGGAGGCCTAAGGCTTGGCCGGGCATTCAAGGCCCTGGCATGCTCACTTCCCCCTTCTGGGACCCCTCTGCTCTCCCAAGTAGACATGCCCACCATGCTCTAAACACATTGCTTCCTTTTCTACCTTCAAATCTGCGCTCTGGTTGCTTCCCTGCCTTAAAATGCACTTCCCCTTTGGTGTTTCCCCTCATTCCCTGAAGGCCAGTTAAAGGTTTTGGCCTCCAGGAAGCCTTTGGTGGAATGGTCCTGTTCTCACTGAATGCCCAGAGCTCTTTAGTTAGGTTTTCTGACATGCCCCTGACCTGGCAGTTTTCCTGGGCCAGGTAGACCCAGGCTCCCCACCCCCACCCTGCCTGGGTAAGGCTGGGAGAAGCCCCAAGGGCCCTACACCTGCTCCCTGAGACTGACCCAGCAAGCTGCTGGGTGCCAGCATCCAGCATCAATAAATTACTGGCGAGTTCAGGTGACGGGACAGATCCAGTATCAGCTTCCTTTGTGTCCTGCAGGAAGGCTCAGGCCCTGGGATCCCCTCCACGTGCCTCCCCTAGCAAGGGCTTCATCAGAATGCTAGAGTTGCTCACAGGTCACCTACTGTGTGCCAGGCCCCATCTGGGCCCTTTGCACCACATCTGATGGACACCCCACAAAGATTCTACAAGGCAGGTTCTAGCTCCATTTTACAGGTGAGGACACTGAGTCTCCATGAAGGGAGGCAACTTGCTACAGACAAAATTAATATCAGGAAGAAAAGGCCCCTTCCTCTCCAATTTGGCAGAAATCTTCCTGGATCTCATTGCAATGTGTAGTTATAACACACACATACACTCTCTCTCTCCCCTAGGGTTTCTTCATTCATTCATTTATTCAATGAGTATGTACTGAACACCTACTACGTCCCAGGTACTATTCTGGATGTTGGAGATGCTGCAGTGGACAGGACAGAGTCCCTGCCCTTTAGGAACGTACATTCCGGTGGGTGAGATGAGCAGAAACAAATAAATATGTGTTAGAATGGACGGTGGCACCGAGTCTATGAGGATGCGGCAAGCAGGGAAACAGGATAGAGGGTCTCTGGGGGACTATTTAAAAAAGGTGGTCGATCATCCTGGAGTATTCTGATTTAAAAAAAAAATGGCAGTAAAGGAGGGAACCTCTGAGGAGGTGACATTTGAATGAAATCTCTCTCCAGGTTAGTTCTTTTTTTTTTTTTTTTGAGACAGAGTCTCACTTTGTTGCCCAGGCTAGAGTGAGTGCCGTGGCGTCAGCCTCGCTCACAGCAACCTCAAACTTTTTTGGGCTCAAGCGATCCTTCTGCCTCAGCCTCCCGAGTAGCTGGAACTACAGGCATGTGCCACCATGCCCGGCTAATTTTTTTTTCTATATATTTTTAGTTGGCCAATTAATTTCTTTCTATTTTTAGTAGAGACGGGGTCTCACTCTTGCTCAGGCTGGTTTCGAACTCCTGACCTTGAGTGGTCCGCCCGCCTCGGCCTCCCAGAGTGCTAGGATTACTGGCCACGCCCGGCTTCCAGGTTAGTTCTTATCTCTCTGTGCTTTCCTTTCTGGGAAGGGGGATGCTGGGCCCCAGGGGTTCTCAAACTCTGGGAGATGGGCAGAATTCTTCCCGCTCGGTTGTGGTCGAACAGGCAAGGGGGTGGCACAGGCCATTCCAGGAGGGGGGACATTGTCCTCCTCCACCTTCTCTCTGTCCTGAGTGCCTCCATCTTGCTGCCCAAAGAACCGTTAGGGGAGGGCTTCCAGGAGGTGCTCATCTGGGCTCCTCTGCCATGTGTTCTCGTGGCATCTTTTTGTTCTTAATTCTCAATTCATTTGTCCTGGTCTTTTAAAAGTCAGCTAGCCCCTGAGCTTCATGAAGGCCGGGCCAGGCCATCTCGCCTGTTCCTGTATTCCCAACACCAAGCATGGCGTCTGACACACAGAAGAGGCCCCATGTCTGAATGAATGGTAGACGCCCATATGACAGTAGGCGCTAACGTTCCTAGAGAGCTTATTCTCACAACAGCCCTGTGGGTCAGGTGTCATTTTTCGTTTTTTTCTTTTTTAGAGATAGGGTCTCACTCTGTCACCCAGGCTAGGGTGCAGTGGCACAATCATAGCTCAAGGCAGCCTCAAACTCCCAGGCTCAAGTGATCCTCCTTCCTTAGCCTCTTGAGTAGCTGGGACTACAGGCATGTGCCACCACACCTGGCAAATTTTTTATTTTTGTAGAGATGGAGTCTTGCTGTGTTACCCAGGCTGGTCTCAAACTCCTGGCTTCAAGCGCTTTTCCTGTCTGGTCCTCCCAAAGTGCTGGGATTACAGGTGTGAGCCACCCTGCCCATGTAAGCATAATTATTAATATCCCCATTTTATCAGCATTGAGAACTGAGGGTGAGAGAGATTAAGGAACTCACGTAAGGCCACTCAATGGCAGAGCCTGTTGGGAAGAGCACAATAAATGCAGCTGGATTGATTAATTATGCGGAAGGCAGGACAGTGTGGTGGAAAATGCTGTAGATTTCAGTCTGACACTTGCTTTTTGAGAACCAAGCCCATTCATTCATTCAGTCACTTATTTATTAATTTATCCAATAATTATTTATTAGACCTCAGCCCCGGTGCTGGGCACTGGCAGATTTAGGCAATGAGGCGATCATGACATGGTGTGGCCAGAGCCAGGACAGAGAAAGCCCAGGGTTCTGTGGGTGACCAGAGGAAGCCCCTGAACCGAGCTGAGCGGTCAGGAGGCCTTTCTGGATGAGGCGAGCATAGAGCAGCAGCTTGGCATGGCTGGGTACACTGCAGGGGGACAGCGAGTGGCCACACAAGCCAGTGGTAGAATTGGCAGCAGCACCTAGCAGTGGAAACCACCCCTCCCAAGGCTCTGGAGCCTCCCTGCTCCTCCCAGCCTTTTGGTGGACAGGCCTCAGGGGGGCCTGAGTCACTCTGCCCCACCCCAGGCCTGGAACTTCCAGTGGGCAGGGTTGGGGCCACCTCAAGGCTGAGTTGCAGACGTTCTGCCTCATGTGGGCCCAGGGTCAGAGTTCAGCAAAAGACAGGTGATCTGGGCCAAACCAGGCAAAGGCCAGGTGCCCAGCTCTGCCTGGTGCCCCTGAGCCTCTTCCCTTCTGTGGGACTCAGTTTACCCATCTATAAAAGGAAGAGTTTGGACTGTATACTCTCTGTGGACCCTTCATCACCAAGCTCTTGTGACTCAGTACAATTAATATCCGCACTGGAAGTGGGCATCAGCCCTGGAGGTTTGGACTCCCTATGCTTCAACCCCAGCCTCCCTTGGACTAAGGGCAAAAATGTTCAGGGCACCCACTGGCCTTTGATTCACAGGGCAGCCTACTATGTCCTCTTGGCAGATGTTTGGGATGGGAAGAACAGAGGAGCTGCTGCCGCCTAGGACCGTGATTGTTCCCAACAAGCTGGGCAGGGTGGGAGACTTACCCCCTAGCATGTTCTGGGGCAGGACCCCTCCCAGAGGAGCCCTCTGACATGAACAGGCCAAAGGCCCTGGAATTTGTTTCTGCAGAAGTTCGGATGGGCTGCAGGGGGCCACTCTCCCTCCTCAGCTCAGCCCTCTCTACTCTCCCAGTGCCCTCAGGCCAGAGGCTGGGAAGTGGCTGGTGGAGAGTGAGCTGCCGCCAGGGAGAACTCAGGCCTCTGACCTCCAAAGCCACAGACCTCTGGACCCCTGTAGCTGCCCTCCACTCCCCACTGCCTCTCAACTTTGTCCCACCCCTGTTGCAAACTCACCAATGGCTTCCACAGCATCTAGAATGCAATCCAAAGTTCTTCCCAAGGTCTTTTCGACTCCTGCCTTCCAACTTTTCCTCACGCACTTCAGGCTGACCACACTGGCTTCCTTCCAGCTTCTGGAAAATGCCAAGCTCTTTCCCACCTCAGGGCTTTTGCCCTTGCTGTCGCCTCTGCCTGGAATGCTCTTTGCTCAGAACTGAGCATGGCTAACTCCTTGGCACCTGTCATTTAAGTCACTGCTCAAATGTTACCTTCTCAGAATGGGTGTCCCTAATCCCCCTAAGCAAAGCAGCACCCCCATACATTATTTGTATCACAGCTCCCTCTTTCTGCCATGCCTGCTCCCCAAGCTGCAGGGAGCTATAGGTGGTTTGCTCAGTGGCTGTCTTCCACACCCATTGGTGAGCTGCAGGAGGGCAGGGACCTTGGGGATCCCATGACCATATTCCTAGCCCCTGCTGTATAATGATTGCTTAACAAATGCTTGTTGAATGGATGAAACACAAAAAGGATCAACAATGCTCATCTTCTTCCTTGAATACTTTGCAGCCCTTATGAAGGAGAAAATGGCATTTATTAGGCACCTGGTGTAGGCCAAGCACTCTTCATCCCATTGAATCTTTATGTCCATAATATCCTTCCCATTATACAAATGATGAAGTTGGAGTTAAGTGACCTACTGTGGTCACTCAGTGATCTTGCTGTGGTCACCCAAATTCGGTTGGGAAGCAGCCTAGTGGGACCTATGAACATGAAAACTACCATGGCAAACAGCAGTCAGGATTCAGTTCCAGGTCTGTTTGTCTCTACTTGAAGCCTATGTTCTTTTCTTTATATGATACCTTCTGCCATGCCAGAACTCAGCCCAAGATTGACAACCAAGATTTCAGGTTCTGAGAAGCAGGCAAAGACCCAGACTGCATGGAGAAGTGATCTGGCTTAGTGGTTTTTGAAGTGGGTCTTGGAACTGGGTAGTGAGACCTGGGCTCATACAGGGACCCCACTACCTAGGCAACAGGGTGCTCTTGCTGAAAGTGAGCACTAGCATTGCTTGGTTAGAGCATCTTTGCTCTCAGGAAGAGAGTCAGCTAGAGGGATAACTGTAAAGGGACACACTGAAAAAAGTCAGGGCATGGGCTTCCAAATCATGCGGAAGGCCCTGCACCCCTGGGGCTGGTCTTTGGGTACTGCCTTCTCCTCTCTGAGTGGTCACCTCTTAAAAATGGGCATGCATGCCAGCGTGGATCCAAAAAGAGCTCTTGGGAAGATAAAGAGGAAAAATGACTGTGGAGTTGTTGGTGTATATAAAGTAACATGGAAATGTAAATTATCTAAAAATAATCTCCTATGTGAAATGCAGAGAGAGGTTGGGACTTGGAAGACCTCTTGGGTTCTTTCAGCATTTGTAGGCACCTACTATGTGCCAGGTGCTGTGCTAGGGCCTGGGCATAGAGGGATGGGTCAGATATGGCCCTGAGCATCTGGAGCTCCCTGTCTGCTGGGGGCAGTGAGCCAGGGACACAGAGTGTTGGGACCCCTCCCAGTGGGGTGAATGGGGAAGACTTCATGTGTTACATGGCAGCAGGAGCCAGACAAACCCAGCCCTTCTTTCTGCATGACCCTGAGCAGGGCAGGCCACCTCTCCAAGCCCCAGGCCTTCATCTATAAAATGGGGCTGTCTCCTCTGCCTTCAAGGTGCCAGGACACGGCACACAGTAGGTCCCAAGGTGGGGGACTAGCCAGTGGTTCCTAGGCAGAAAATGGTCCTGCACTAGCCAAAATCTGGGCCTCAGGCCTTGGGTGGTATCTTGTCTACAGGAGTGTCATGGGGACATGAGCATGGACCCCAGGGGACAACAGAGAGGGAAGCGTAGCAATTTGTCATGACCTGTTAAGAAAGGAGGGCAGGAATCCTCAGAAGTTGGCCTGTGCCTTTATTCATGTTGGGAATTTCATTAAGGGGGAGGGGACCAGCTCTACCCAAGGTCAGATCTGCCCAGGTAGGAGGGGGATGGTCGGGCCACCTCAGTTTATTGAGCAAGAGATTCGAGGTCAAGGTGCACCCAGGAAGGCAGGGTCTCTCAGGGTGAGTGAGTGGGTGTGTTAAGGGTCTTCTGAAGCCCTGATGGGGTTGGACTGTGTGAGGCCTCGGGCACTTCCCTAGGGTCCGGGCTGCCCCAGAGCAGCGGGGCCAGCAGAGGCAAGGCTGGCCAAACTTCGGGGAACTCGAAGTGAGGCAAAAGGAGTGGAAGTTTGAGGGCCCCGAAGGGTGGCGATTTGGGGTTCCTCAGGGGAACATTGCTCTTCTGGCTTCTGGCTTCGGACTCACATGAGAGAGGTCGGGCCAGTTGAGGGAGGCAGGAAAGGAGGGAAAGGAATCTGCACCATACCGCCTGGGCCGGGCTAAGTCGGGCAGGGCAGCCCGCGAGGCAGGGATGCGGGTGGCTGGGCTGGGGTCTGCGCCCTACTCCCGACGGGACAGCGGTGTCCGGGAAGAGCGCGGCCTGCGAGGCTACGGGCCCGGCCCGGCCAGATGGAACGCGTCCCTGGACTGGGCACTGCGCGCCTGCGGCTCTCGCCCTCTCGGCGGCTGCGGGCGCGGCGGCCCCCGCGCCCTCAGGGGCCAGGCCAGGCGGGGGCTGGGCCCGGCGGGCGGGCGCGGGAGGAAGGGGGGGCGGGCGGCGGCGAAGGCTTCGCCGCTCTAACAGGTGGGATCCCGCGGCGTGGTGGAGGCGGGCGCGGGAGGAGGAGGAGGAGGAAGAGCCGCGGCAGCGGGAGCCTGAGCAGGAGCAGGATGAGCCGCGCAAGCTGACAGCCACTGCTGCCGCCCGCGCCCAGGCTCGGTCTCGCTCCCCGCGCTCGGGGCCGCTCCCCGCCTCCCGCCTCCCCCGGCCGCCCGCGGGGCGGCCCGCCCCCTCTGCACCTCCGGGCCCGGAGCTGCCTCCATCGCTCCTGCATCCCGGCCGGGGGGAGGAGGAGGCGGAGCAGGAGGCGAGCCGGAGCCGCCGCCGCCAACGCCGCCGCCGCCGCCCGAGCAGGACAGAGCGCGCCGCAGCCCCGCGCGTCCGGCCGCCGCCCGCGCCCATCAAGCAGCCGCGCCGGAGCCACACCGCGGGACAGCCCCGGCCGCGGCGCGCCCCAGCCCGGCCCAGCCCGGCCCAGCCCAGTCCCGGCACCGGGCGGCCCGGCGGCCGGCCCGCCCCCGAGGGCGCCGGGCGCGGCGGGAGGATGCCGAAGCCGACGCTGCTGCTACGCGGGGGCTGGGAGCGCGAGCGCAGCCCCGGGGACTCGGAGCTGGGCCGCCAGTTCCGGGACTGGTGCCTGCGCACCTACGGCGACTCGGCCAAAACCAAGACGGTGACACGCAGCAAATACCAGCGGATCGCTGAGGTCCTGCAGGGCGGCGGCGGGACCGGCGCGGGCAGCGGCCCCGCGGCCGGTGAGAAAGGCAAGTTCCAGTTCTGGGTGCGCTCCAAAGGCTTCCGCCTGGGCAGCGGCCGGGAACCCAAGATGGGCCAAGTGGTGTATGTGCCGGTCAAGACGGGCTCGGTGAGTGCGCGCGCGGCGGCCACGGGCCGGTCCCGCCGCTGGGCTCGGGGCGGGCGGGCGGG